>CM060374.1:87163343-87839786 GCA_030545235.1 Helianthus tuberosus | reverse complement strand
TTTAGCCGGTTTCTCTTACATGTGCATGGCCCCTAGACATCCCTAAACACTAGTTACAGATGTCAATCGATTGTGGATGGCCCTAGACTTTGTTGTCAACTTGTGGTGGTACTTAAAATCATATATATAAGACCCATTCATTCACAAACATTCTTGCACACTCATTTGATCACCTCTGGAGCTTTCAAGCTGAATTCAAGGCCTCCCTAATCATCATTATACTCTAGTAAGTCCACTAGTCCTTTCTTAATTATGTTTAGTTTAGTTTTTAGCTTAGAAGTCAACATATCGTACTTAACGTTTGACTTCCAGTTTAATTAAAGTTGACTCAGTCGTAACCCGAAATAAAAGTACCGTTAGGTTGGTAATTATGTGGGTAATAAGACCCTAAAAGGGTTCCCCCTGATTCCCATCCTAACTAGTTCGTTTGTCGAGTCAAACATTAACCGAAAAAGTCAACAGAAATGCAATTTGTGATTTAACGCGTGATTAGCAATCCGTGAGGCGTGTAACCTGTTCTAACCTTAATATAACTTAATAATAAGTATAAAAACTTGTTTACGCTTGTCCGACTCGACAAATTTCTGTTAAACCCGGTTCGGAACCGAAAGGCGCAAAACCTTGACTTTTGCTTTGACTTCAGTTCTGACCCGTTTTAGTTTGATTCGAAGATGCCTTAGTGCTTCATTAGAGTAGGGTTGCATGTTAGTATAAGTCTCTGTACTTGTTTCGTTGATTATCCGATGCATGCACACGTTTCCGTTAATCGCTTAAATTGGACCGTAATGCCCTTATGACCGTACAACGAGAATTTTGAAAATGTGGAAGTACAATAATCTTAGTTACTGATTACTAAACATGTACGTAAATTTTCACGTCAATCGGAGGTCTAGATTAAGAGATATGCGCATTAGCGTAAATAATAAGCTTATTATTAATTAAACGGCGCGATTAGCGCATAGCCTATCTAAACCCGATTTTCGGTACCAAAACTTTTACCCACTGATGTTAAACAATATTTCGGGATTTTTGAAGATTTTTAATTATTTTTAAACTGATCTTAAGCTAGGCTTATCGCATTGATTCGGTTAATACCGAATATGCCCTTTTAGGCCATAAAACGAGTTTTACGAATCCGTTTGATACCAATCCAATTGCCACTGATTTAAAATAATAAATAGAGTGTTTTGAGCCTGTTTTGCTGATCAGAAAACTCAGAATGGTAATTTAACCCGTACGTCGCTTAAAACGGCTTTATACGCGTATTAAACGCATAGTTTGGGTCTAGAACCATTTTATCACAAAAGACTTTATACCAACTGTTGATACCTGTTAAAATTGATAATTTTTCTGATTAAACCAGACCCGTATCTCAGAGGTATTATAAATCCCTTTTATAACCCTTAAAATGACCGAAATACCCCTACGGGGCATATTTAGGGATTTAACTCGTTTTGGGCATTATGGAAGATATCATAATGATATCACAACATATTTAAAGCGTATTAACTTAGGAAACCTGTTCGCGACCCTTTCGGTTACCCGTTATGCATTATACGCGTTCGGTTCGGTTTATGTAACTAGTTTGCATAAACTAGCCGAAACGGGTCAAACGATATCATTTTTATCTCAAAATCCAGAATGTGAATAGTAAAACCATATTAAACAAGTCCTCAACTTGTCGGGTCTAAATCACATTCTATCCGGTCTTCGCTTAATCGTGCGTAAGAACCGTATCGTTAAAACTAACCGGTCTAAGCTTAAGCTTAATTAAAGACCCGTTAGTATTCTAATAGGTTATATTAAACCTTCGTTCCAGATTAGGAGAACCAGTAAAAGCTATCTGCAGTTTATTCAATTAAGGATTTATACTTGCAAAGGTAAATACTTTTAACTTATTTTCCCTATACGGGCTTGGGTTACGGTACATAGCGTACCGCTTGATCGGGCATCAAATCTTCCATCGTTGGGTGGTTAATTGAATAATTTGATCGGCTCGTTTTAAACAGATGTGTTTACTTTACAGCCTTTGGGGGGTTAATGACCGTGTCCCGGATATCCTCGGCATTATCTTACGAGATAGCCACGACCTGAGCACGGGGTGTAGGCGTACTCCCGTGTATAACTCACTTAAAGTGGTGTGTCTATTGATCTTTAACCCGGATACGTCCGGGCTACTGAACGCATAAGTAACATGTAAATCGTTCACAAGATTATAATATTAAATAATTCTCCCAAGTTAATAAAAATGTTTATGCCATGTGCATCCAAACCAATTTTCAATCATTTTATAAAATGAGTCAGTTGAATGTATTTACCAGTGTAAACTGACGTATTTTCCCAAAAAGATTAAATGCAGGTACTAGGCGAAATAGGCTGGGATTCTCTTCAGCATCAGTAGAAGTCTCGCAAGCTTTAGATGCCGAAGTCTGTTGAACCATAAACAATGTTTTTGATTCGATCCTACTGTGGATAAACACCGAATGATTGTGACTTTGTTTACAATAAATAAATTCGGTTGTATCTTGTTTTAAATTTGCTTCCGCTGTGCATTATTATATTGTGTTGTTTGACTATTACGTTGCCAACCACGTCACGATACTCCCCCACCGGGCCCACCGGTGACACGTGGAAATCGGGGTGTGACAGGCAAGCTGCTGATATATATACAAAAAGTATTTTTTGTGGCGTTCAAGCTGAGCTTATTGGAGTTGCGGATTGCATAAATCAACGTTACGAAGATCAGCCTGATGGGTTTGTTAAGTTTTATGTAAATGACTTCCAACATCTTTGTACATCCTTATTTGAGGTAAATAATGGCGTTTTGGTTTTTATGGCGTTTTCTGTTAATGGCGTTTTATCATATGCAATGTGTTCTTTTCTTTTTTAGACAAACATTCTATGCATGACGTTATAGAGATATTGTTTTTGGCATTTTTCAGGTATTGTTCCGTAAGTCTGATTGCACATGCAGTTGCTTAAGCAGACGTTTTGAACAGTTTGGTTTGCTATGTAGACATATATTCTATGTTTTGAGACTTATGGACATTAGGGAATTTCCAAAACAATACATTCTGAATAGATGGCGCAAAGAGGCCTCCCCAAACCGCTCTCCTGAATTCTCAATTAGTCGTGAATATATGACCGAGCTTGATCCTGATGTGCAAAGTATGATGTGAGATGTTATTTATTCAACCGAATACACTTTGAACCGTTTATCTGGTAATAAAGAGGAGCTATCCTTATACAAGGATCATGTTCAATCTTATATGAAGAAGGTTCAAGATATGCAGATTGTTGCACCTCCTGCTAGTTCTAGGGATAGATTTGCCGAGATAACTGGTCAATATAAAAATGACAAGAATCCGATAAGAGTCCCTGTAGGTTATAAATCCAAAGGTTCTGGTTCTCAGAAGCGCCTGAAATCTAAACAGGAGATAGCAATTGACTGAAAGAAATCAAAGTCGAAACTCGGGGCCAAAGAAAGACAGTGTCAGAACTGCAAAGCCTATGGACACTATGCATCAACATGCAAACAGGCCGTAATTAAAAGAAGATCGACAAGGTCTTCGAGAGCCAGTGAAGAGTAGTTTGGCATTTTGTATTTGTCATTCTTACAGAACACATACAGATGGTCTTTTGAGAGACATTGTAGAGTAGTTTGGCGTTTTTTTATTTCAATGCTATAGAACACAGACATTTCTCAGTTTGGCTCTTTTTTTTGCATCTTTTTCTTTTTTCTATCTCTTTGTTCATAACATGCTACTTCGAAGTTAAATAACAAACAATATAAGATCGGGCAAGGAAATCAAACGCCAAAAAAAAAACCAATAACGCCACTAAATAAAACTTCCATAAACTTCTATTTTTGGTCGTGCTAAACTCAATAATGTTTTGCTGAATGAAATGGATAACATTGTTAATCCTTAGTCAAGAAAGATGTGTAACAATGTTATCCATCCCGTTTAGCTAAACTTTATAGAGAACAAAAACAGAATCTCCATGAAATGGCTTTTTTGAAGTTTTGTGGTTTTTGTATATTTTGGCGTTTATATTGAGGATCTTGCTCATGCATAGAGTGAAAGTTTATTGAGAAAATTGTGTATATCAAAGAAACATGGATTTGAATCTTTGATATTTTGGTTTTTTGGCGTTTATAAGATGATTGGTGTAGAGGAAAATATAGGTTTTTGTGGTTTTTGTTTGGATTTTAGTAATTCTGAGAGTTTATTTATATAGGAAGTTTTTGGCGCGTATTTTAGGCGCGATTTTTATTGCAGTAAATGCTAGTAATAAAGTTCCGTCGTTTTAGTACTGTTTGTTCAGCTTTATCGGTTAAAAACAAAGTTTGGCGTTTTATATCTATGGCGTTATATTATGATGAAGTGTGCTATGTGTGTTGAGGCGGATTTTAATAGCGTGAGTTTGGCGTTTTATGTTAAGTCAAAAGACCCTTTTACCCTTAATGAAGCGCGGCAGATTAATAAAAGTGATTTTATTTACGAAAATGCCACCGCGTCATCTAGTCCATAGATTGTTTTGATCTGATGATCCATAAGCGTTCTCTCCGTTCTCACACTTTTGAGCGTTTTCTCTAAATCCTGACCCTATATATATATATATATATATAGGTAGAGGATCCTGTAAAAAGTGCTCAAAGTGTATTATAACACTATATATAATACTATATAACACCATATAAACACCGTATAACAATATGTAACACCATATAATACCATATAACACTATGTAACACTATATATCATTATATAACAAATATAACAGTATAGGTTGTCTGATAGCATGTCTATGATAGATGTATAGTGTTATATTTGTTATATAATGATATATAGTGTTACATAGTGTTATATGGTATTATATGGTGTTACATATTGTTATACGGTGTTTATATGGTGTTATATAGTATTATATATAATGTTATAATACACTTCTCACACTTCTCATACTTTAGACCCTTTTTACACTATCCTTACCCTATATATATATATATATATATATACTAGATTAGGATTATGTACAGGGCGGTTCAGTTTGAGCAATAACCAAAATCAAATTCGCAATGCAACAGAAAACACAACACTTGTTAATAATTCAAAGGGTGTTCATGTGAAGATTCATGTTAATATTGCTTCAGTTACTTTTCGAATTATACAAGAATTTTCAAAACTATTTCTAACTATACAAGATTTTGTGTTAACTTTGACTATACAAGAAACAACCATGAATCAACGGTTCAGTTGAGCAAGCAGGCCGAGTCATGTTTCAGTGTTCTCAAAAGCATTCCAAAAAGCATGAGTCGGGTTGGTTTTTGGGTATCTGTAGTTATAGTGCACCCAAAAACAATACAAAACTTTGAAAAATATTGTTCAAGTGAGCAAAAGGCCAGGTCCGTAGGGTTGTGGGTACTTTAGCTCTATGCCGCAAGAAACATTCCAAAATTTCGATATCCCGTCCCTGCAGCAGAAACCATCAGGGCCCTGCAAACATTATTAATCAAATGTTAGAGACCAAGTGCTGTTTGACTTTCATCTCTGTTTGACTTTTTTTTACTATACCCGTGTCATGAAAAGAACCCTCCCAGCCAAGTAAGCTCCAACACTTTTTACATAAAATTCAACCGAAACATAAATCAACGAATACGATTCACGTTAGCAAAAGGCCCGGAAACGGCTTTTCGGGTAGCCTTAGCAGCCACTTCCGGGCTCCCAAAAACATTCCAAAATCACAGCGTCTCGTCTCCTGCAGTAGTTGCCACTGTACACCCGTCCGGGCTCTGCAAACATATTGGATTATAGTTACAGATCATTGTTTATATAAATATTACAACTTTAGTTTTGAATATATTTACCGCTTTAATGTTAGAATCATCATTAAAGCCTCCAGAACTACAAAAGTTCAACATCAGTTGCTAAATCTAATAGAAACTGAAGCATGTGACCTAAACAAATCAAACGAAGGTCGCCAGACGTACCTTTATTCTCGAAAAATATACATGCGGCCGCTAAATCAGAATCGGGTTGTCGGAACCAACCTTGACCACCATGTACTGCTAGGATCTCGTCTCAGTTGCAACCGATCGGCTCGGATTCCGGCTGGAACCTCTGAATAAAAATCGCCATGTTGTCGTTTGTTGAGAAATCTGAGATGGAGAAAACCTCATCGTTGCAGATCTGATCGAAGTGCTTAAATTTTACGCGGATATAACTTCGGTGTTCTAGAACGACGCCGCATGTGTACCTTTTGCATGCAGCAGAGTGGAAGGAAACAATTCTATATGACTTCTAGATCAAAAGCTCAAACTCCTGTATATCAATATTCATGATTTATAGAGAACATATCTGGTTGATTGCTTTATTACCTGTAGTATGGAAAATACAAATCTCTCAAGATCTAGACATCGCACAAGAAAATGCGCTACAATTACAACCATGACAAAACAACCTTCAATATTTACTCCTGGTTACCTGCATTTTTATGAATATAAACAGGTACTTTAAAAAATGAAACACTATTTATGCTTTTCTTGAGAAAAAACAAGAGGTTTTTTCGAAAAAATATGTATTAAAAGCCACTTACACTTGCTATTGCTATAACCACTATTTACACAATCTTTATAGCAGCAGATACTTTCTCACTCGTTGAGTCTTTATGTGTTCAGTCAACTTAACATCCGCACATGGAGCTTCGAAGAAAAAACAAACAAAAAATGGAGCTTCAAAGAAACAACGAACAACAAAACACCTTCACATAAATCAAATTCAACATTCTGAAAGTATTACACAGATCCGGCATGGATTCGTCCAAAAAAAAAGTAGTGAATCTTTGATTCGGGTCGGGTAGGGTGGCGGGTCGGAACGGGTTCGGGTCGGAATGGGTTCGAGCCGGAGCGGGTTTCAAGTTGGGTTGGTTGAAAAAAGGTTTTTTTTTTGTTTTTTTTTTTTTTGTTAAAATACCTGCAAAATTTACAAATTCCCATCATGATTCCAAGATTCAGCCTTTCAATTGAATTCAAACATTAGTAAACAAAAACCCCGTAAAATGGTCTTGTATTAAAAAATATAACAAAAGGGCTTATGATTAAGACCATGTAGAGAGTCCATCGCTTTCATAACCTTTTCACCCTACAAACACAAATCCATCCACCAATCGTTACAGTAAAGAAGCATAATTTAACAGAACACATATACAAGATTCATGAAGTGAAAGAATAAGTGAATAACAGAGTTCACAAATAGAAACTTAGCTATTCTAGTGTTCAGCATCCCCCAGATCTATTGCTCAACTCATCGGCCACCAGAACCCAACACATATCTAGAAGTATTACACAAATTTGATTCACGTAATCCTCCATTTGTTCAGATACAGGTGGATTTGCTTCAGCATCTTCTTCTGCAACCTCCAGTATTGCTCCTGTCAGTGTTACCTTTTCTTCAACCTGAAAATTGAATAATATATCAGTAGTACCTAAGAGCAAATAATGCATCTTCTTTTGCTTTGGTACACGATGGAAATAATTAAAGTTAGGATCCAAGAAAATGTACCAGTTTGGTGCGTTTCCTCGTGGATTCTGTGTTTTCAACTTCCATTGATTATGTACCTGTCAAACACTGGATAACCACATTAAAAACATGAGATCAAGAGCATATAAATCCACAAAAACCAACCCTCCAGATCTAGTATTACTTATTAGATAACGAACCCCAACTCTTAAACTTTTAATTTAGTGTGATGGTTTTTAATTATATTTCTCTTGTTTACTAACTACATGCTTAGAACAACAATCAAATAATATTCTCAACCCAAATAAATTCTCTAGAACCAACAAAAGTACTTAGTTACCGTTAACTCTTGGAAAAGAATGTCATACTGGGAGCAAACACCTAAATTCTTCCTTATATCATCCTGCAGAAATAAAAAAAATAATAATAGCTACCACAATTGCTTTGAATTTATAACAGCATTCAGAAAACCAACTTATTCCCAATAACCAAGGCATCCCCAGAAGTAGGAGCAAGAAGACCAACAGGCATGAAAATTGTTGTGCTCTTACCAGCACCATTATGTCCTGCAACATCAGTCTGTTAAAGAAACCATAGATTACTTACAACATATAAAAAAGAAGCCATAGACTCACATGTGAACTGAGTCTACGAAATGCATGCAAAGCAATATACTCTGCATGGGTTGTAGCAAGTGCACCAAGAACTGTATGAAACCAGACTCCCTTACACTGTAGTTTATTTAAACTATGATCATTAACAACCTTGCTGAAATTGTTAAAAACAACAAAAAATCATTATCAACACACCTGATCCGGTAAAGATATATAATAACATAAATAAATAAACCTGTTAGAATCGCAAGTGCACCAAGAACGGTACGAAACCAGTCCCTGTTGGATTACCAGTATCTATTGGTATGTGACTCTATACGGTACCAGCTACGCGTCCACTAACCTCAGGGATTAGGGTTCCAGGTCGACAAAAATGGCTACCAAATCGTAAACAATATCCGAAAATCCTAACTTACAAATGATTCAACCAAGAGACAAAATAAGAAATCTCGTAACCTACGAACCTCAGTCCACAACATGTAGCCAGCGATGAAACCCTTGAATTAATTCTCAAAAGCCCCATTGTGATTCAAGCTCGCTTATGATGCTTTGTACAACCTGATAAAAACAAAACCCCCGATAATATACAATAACTTAAATAAAAACGCGCTGCAAAAACAAGTTCTTACATTTACGTCTTTGGCTGTAAAAACATATCAATCAAAGGTTTTCTTTCACCAAACTATTTTCTTATCAAACCAAACCCATATACTTTAAGCAGTTATTTTTAGATGAACCATAACAAGAAAATAAAAAGAAATGTTGATTACAATGCCTTCCTTTAGATGAACCATACCCAGAAATCGCAAATACTGCAACATTTAATAATCCTTGGAGATTGTTGCCATAGAACAACACATTACAAAAGTGTAAACATGCAATAATATTCATGAATCTTAAATTTACCTCTGGGTGTCGAGTAAATTAGACCGCTCTTCACAAAACTTGAAGAATCTTAAACTGATGTCTGGATAATCCAATTCAGAATTCAATACAGAACCAAATAACATGAAATCGTCATTAAATCTGGCTTACAAATAACGCGACCGAAAATCCCATAAAATCGTCATCAAACAACGATTTTGGCCATCAGTCGGTTAACAAAATAAAAAAACGACTTACATATGTATGAAACCTTTGATTAGAGTAAGAAACATGTGAAATATTTGTGTAATCGAACCTTCGAATAAAATCCATGTCCGGATCTGAAGCGAATCAGTAGCAGAAGAGATGGCACGAATGTGGTTTCTCCATATTTGTGTACTCGAACCTAGACTTGAGTTTGATTCCAATGATTTCCATGAGGAATTGGAGTAGTAGAAATGTGATGGAGAAAAACCCTAGATCCAGATCTGGAATCGCCGGAGAGAGAGAGAGAGAGAGAGGAGCAGAAGCGGGCATTTTGAAATGTTTTGAAATGAGAGTGAAACCCTGATGTATCCGTGTTTTTTTAGTTGAAGGGTATAAGTGGAAATGGATGTTTTCTGATGCTTAAAACACTTGTACATCATGCTTTAGGGGTGTTTTAAGGGAATTTTTATGACTTTAAGAAGTCCTTCGGATATGTATTATAAAGTAGTATAGATATAGATATAGATATAGATATATATATATATATATATATATATATGGGACCGCTAGAATGAGAACCACCTCGAGTTATGAGAACCGCGAGAACCACACCATCCGGGGCGAGGTGGACCAAATTTTTTTTTACAACTAGATGTGTGTATTATAAACACATTTGTAAAAAAAAAATTAAAAAAATGCCGTGTGGGTAGTTTTTTACACCACAAGTTTGGTGTTTTTTTTTTGTTTTTTTTTTTACACCAAACTTGTGGTGTAAAAAACTACCCACACGACATTTTTTAAATTTTTTTTTTTACGAATGTGTTTATAATACACACATCCAGTTGTAAAAAAAAAAAAATTTGGTCCACCTCGCCCCGGATGGTGTGGTTCTCGCGGTTCTCATAACTCGAGGTGGTTCTCATTCTAGCGGCCCTATATATATATATATGAGACATAACATGTTTTATTGATCACATAAATTCTAAGCCCTAAGGGTTAAGATTGTTATGGTGATGACATTGCCACTAGTTGAAAGTTTAAAATAGGAAAACTATTACTCCTCATTTAAAATAGTTTTTATAATTTTTTCAATCACCAACATCTATATAAAACTAATTATTTCAAAATAAAAGTCATACAATAAAATACAAAATTCTTCTCCTTAACTTTAAGTAGTAAGACGATTATAATGATGTGCCCAACATTGTTACAGTGGTCGGGTCTAAAATTATAAAAACAGTGCTATAAATGAACGGTGTAATTATATTAATTTAATTTAATTAGTAAAGTAAACAGATGGTTCCTGTGGTTTATCAAAATTTTGAATTTAGTCTCTAGTTTTTTAAAGAGTTAAATGTCATTTTAGTCCATGTGGTTTGGACCATTTTGACAGTTTAGTACAAAGGTTTTATATTTCACCTGTGGGTCCAAAAATGTTTCACCGTTGTCATTTTAGTACACTGGGTTAACTTCATTCATTTTTTCTGTTAACAAGATGACAATTCGGTCATTATATATGAAATTCTGTGAACTAGAAGGGCAATTCGGCCATATAAAATGATCGAATTGTCTTTCTCGTTAATAGAAAAAAATGGATGAAGTTAACCCAGTGGACTAAAATGGCAATGGTGAAACCTTTTTGGACCCATAAGGGAAAAATGAAACATTTGGACTAAACTGCCAAAATGCCCAAACCATAAGGACTAAAATGGCATTTAACTCTTTTTTAAAAGTACACGTATGATCAATGTGATTTGCATTTTGTAACGTATTTAGTCCCTGAAGAAACACTGAACTAATCCTATGGTTAATTAGTTTGGTTTATGTCCCTATCATAGTGGTTAATCTTCTTATGGCTTTCTGAGCTCCGTAATGATCCGTTAATCCTGCAAAACAGAACACCGTTACTCGTTAAGAGGGGAATATGGGGGTTTCCCTCTTAACCGGGCTCCGGCGTGAGAATAAGCGACTGTTTGAGGAGATAAGTGTGTATTAAGAGTGAGAGCAGAGGGAATAGAATGTTTAACCTGTGAACTGAGGTCTCTATTTATAGCCGGAGAGGTGTAAGAGGATGTGGGCTGATGGGCCTTGGGCCGGAAGGCGACAACATAGAGGATATGCTCCTTGTCTCACTAGTGTCGACCGTTAGTGGCTTCTAGAAGTTCTCCGGTGCTGGCGCACCGTGATTGGAGCCACGTGTCATAGTTGTCGGCCTGGCCGCCCTTCTGCCATCAGCAGGTAAGTGGAGATCGTGGGGCAGGTGTCTCTGCCCTGTGATTGGTGCCACGTAGGCGTCCTTAAGTACTCTCTGTCTCCTGCACGTCAGACGATCGTGGAGCACGATTGAGCAGAACCTGGAGGACGCGGATTGGCCCTTTTCTTCTGCCACTTGTACCTTGTGTGCCTTCTGAAGCTGCCCTGCGCGACTCTTGCTGAACATGTAACTAGCCCGCGCAGGGAATGGGTGGTTGAAGCCTCCTATTCAGAATGCTAAGTGTTGAATGTGGTGTTTTCTCCTGTTGAGACCTCGCGCTAGATCAATACATGATGATGTAACGCGCGCGAGGTTGGCAGTAAATAACTTGTTGAATAAGGAGTATGGTCCCGCGCGCGACCTGAATGAGGTCCGCGCGGCCTTTTTGAGACCATACCCCTTCAAGTCCCCCCCCCCAGTCCAGTGCTGCACCATGCGCGAGGCAAGTGGTTGGAGCTCTGGACTTAGAAAAAGAAAAGTGCTAAAAATGCTTGCTTTCTGTTAGGTAGGCGCGCGTGTGTAACTGTTTGACAGTTGCTACAGCGCGACTACTATGCCTGGCTGTTGGTGATTCTTTGCTTCTCATTGTAAGCGCGCAGGTTCGTTGGGTAACCATGAATACTGCGCGGCCTGAGTGACTTCTGCATGAATCTTTTGGTAATTTTGGGCGGCAAAATCCTCGAATTTTGAATTCTGACAGGTTGGTAAGAAATGTCGTCGATGGCGACGTTTGAGTTGACCGCTGACACGGCCATCATCAAATTATCCCTGACAATTCGGCTTTCCGTCAGGAGAGTGAGGTCCACGCACGCGTGGTAACCGTCACTCCGGGATTTGCGATCGATGTGGCATTCGCTGATTGGGTACGCGCGCGGTGAATCCGGCACGTCTACTCATCGCATTAAATGCGATGAGTATAAATAATCGTGGAGATGAGAGGAGAGATCACTTTCTCTTCCACTGTTGCTATCTTCTCTCTATCTCTTCTTCAAATCTTCAAACTCAGTAGCAGATCTTCATCGAATCTTCAAGTTTTTCTACATATTCCAAACTTCGTCTTTGATTATCCATGGCTGAAGAATATCATCAAGAAGAAAACCCAGGTGAAGAAGGTCTTGTTCCGGTCCTTAAATGGGATTTAGGGTTGTTCGAACAGATCACACGAGGATTCCGGTTCCCACCGGAACGGGATGCCCGGTACCCCGGCCAGAATCAGACGGTCGCCGATGCACCGCCGGGGTACATTACCCTTTTTGAAGACTTCTTCCTTCAGGGAAACTTTCGGTTGCCGGTGACGGAGTTTATGGCCCACGTACTCCAGTACTATGGGTTCCATATTTCGCAAATGAGTCCACCTGGGATGGTGAGAGTTCGACACTTCGAGTTTTTATGCCGTTCTCATGGTGTTGAGCCAACGGTGGAAAGGTTTAGAGCCTTTTATCAACTGATCAGAAACATGGGCTTCTACTCCTTTGCTAGTCGAGGGTCTGCAAAGAAGATACTCCTGAACCCTCCCTAAGAGTTTCCATGACTGGAAACAAAAAAAATTCTTCATCCGGGAGGAAGTCATCCCCATTGCTATGACCTTCCGTGCGCCGGACGTGATTGAGAAGGAGGAATTGGCGATACCTAAGAAGGATAACTGGTACGTGAAGCTCACCGCCACACCTAACCGAGTATTTGGTGAAAACGTCCTTGTTGCGGCGCGAATGAGTGATAAATGGCCGCCTGAGAGCAACGAAGTTCCGGTTTTGAAGTTTCAAGATCGAGGTTAGCTGTTTCCTTAATTATTTTGTTTAACTTCATAGCACTCAACTAGTTGAATTTTGAATGTAGAGGTACGCCTTTATCATGCTGCTTTCCCAACTTTCGGTGGGTCAGTGGGCGTACACCCGCTGGAAGCAGGCGAGCAATACTGGCATGATGCAATTAGGCGTCACTTCATGTATCCTGTTGCTGGAGCTTTCGCCAATCCGCCTACCGCGACTGAAGGTGCGCATATACCTAACCCCAGGCCCTTGCGAGCTGTGACTTCCGCTGGGAAAGAGATTCACTATCTTTCCAGCGAGGAGTCTGTAGGGTCTTCAAATGGGGAGATAAGTTCGTGGTCTAACATCTTTGCAGGTGTGTTGCGCGACTTGGGGATTGACCCTGAGGAGAAGAAGAAAAAACCCAACAAGCGGAAGAAGGTGATCACCTTAGACGCTGAGGTGACCAGCAAGAAGGGCGGGAGTAGCCGCGCGACTGCTGGTGCTGCTGACAAAGGTACTCTACGCTTTCATCAGAGTAACTTGGAGGATTACGTTATTATCAGTGACTCATTTGAAGGTTTGTCGCGTATAGGCGAGAAGAAGACCGGAGTTGTTGGCTCAAGGAGTTCAGGGAGCGCGGGTTCTCGAAACCCAGAAGCTGGAGCCACTCCTTCTTCTATCGCGCTCGATGAAGAGGAGGAAGAAGAAGAAGAAGAGGAGCCTGCTGCAAAGTTGGTCAGCAGAACAAGAAGTAGGGAAGAGACCACGGCTGGTGTGTCTGTCGCGCCGAAGGCTGGAGAGGTTCCCTTGATCGGAAAGCAGAGCAACTTGCGCTCTCTTTATAAATTTTCTCCTGGTTAATTTCTTGAGTACCTTGCTTTCTTTGCGGTTTTATTTCTATTTAACACTCCATTTTTCAGAGGCCAAAAAGAAGACCCCTGAAAAGAAGGGTGTTGTTATCAAAGACCCTAAGGAGCCAGCGCAGAAGAGGCCCAAGGTTACCATCAAACCCTTCAAGACTGCTGGGGTAGAGTCTGAGAAGGAGAAGAAGGCTGTTGAGAAGGAGAAGGAGAAGAAGAAGGCTGCTGAGAAGCCTGTTGGCAAGGCTGCTGAGAAGGAGAAAGAGAAAGAGAAAGAAAAGGAAAAGAAGGCTGCTAAAAAGCATGTCAGAGCTGATCCAAAGGATACCGGGACCGCTGCTACAATTGCTAGCGACAAAGTGCAGGGTCCGGAGGTTGTTCGTATCACGGGGCTTGACGAGCCCCATCATGAGAAAAGAAAGGAACCTGAGGTTGAGAAACCTACCCAAACTGCGCAACCTGATGCCCCCCGTCATTCCGTTAAAGTAACTTCTACTACTAGGGGATCAGGTTCACATGCTGCAGGTGGTGCGAGCTCGGGTGGCGCTGGAGGATATATGCCACAGATAATCGGCCCAAAGGATACCCTCGGTGATATTTACTACAAGACTTATACCGAAGAGGCGCGCGGTAATGCTCCTCACCAAGCTCCTTGGGGTTTTAAATAGAAAGATACCTTTCAGGAGTTTGGCCCGTGCCGTGATTGGTTTTTGAACTCCTTCCCTCCCGGTGAGGTTAACCGGCAAAGGGCGCGAACTCACGATGGGCTATACCAAGCCTATGTGGTTGGAGAGGCTAATACTCGCGCCGCCAATCACCAAATTGTACGTGAGTGGCGCACAATGGTTAAGGAGCGAGCTGACTGGGAGAAATATCGTGAGCGCCTTGTGAGGCAGGTGAAGGAGTTTGAGAAGGCTAATGCTAAGTTTGAAGAGGAGAAGTCCAAGTTTGAGGCTGATAGGAAATCAGAGGAGTGGGGCCGCGAGGGCCTTAGGGGCAAGCTTCGTGCTGCCGAAGAGCTATTGTCCAAAGAGCGTGCTGAGTTCAAGAAGATATGTGAAAAGTATAATCAGCGCGCGTATGCAGCTCGTAACAAGATTACCGACCTTGAAGCCCAGATTTCTGCATTATCGAAGAAGGTTGAGGATCTTGCAGCTGATAAGGAGCGTTCTGAGGTTGAACAAGTTCAACTCCTTTTCCATGTTACTTTTCATCTGTTAGAATTCTAAGTCTGTTTTATCTTCTGTAGGCTGAGCTGAAAGCGCAGGTATCCAGTAAGGATAAAGACCTGGCGGCCAAGGACGTCGAGATTGCAGAGCTAAAACGTCGCCTGCAAGAGCAGGTTGACAAAAGCGAGTCCTTGGAAATCGACCTTGAAGTTGAGAAGGGCAAGGTTGCCACTGCTGAGGAAGCTAAGGTGAGAGCCGAGGAAGCGCGAGACGTTAGTACGGCGGCCCTCAACGTAGCGCAGAATAACTACTCCGAGGTTCAGGGCGTTGTTGATACTCTTGCTTCTGAGGCTGAGTGGATGCGCGGCAGGGGAGTAGTTCTGGTATGGTTCTCTTTTTTCTTACTTAAGTTTTATTTGCTAAAACCTATTTCTAATCCATTGCCTTTGTTGTAGATGACCAACTCTATTCTTAATGATTCCGAGCTTGATGGAGCTGTCGCCGCTCTTATAGATGCCTCACGCGCGGTTGGTCACCGTGGAGGTTATCTGGAGTGTGCGCAGCATGCTGAAGAGGTGTTTGGACAAGGGTTTGATACTAGTCATTGCTCAGTGACTGATCAGGCTGATGCTGAGTTAGCCCGCGCTGAAAAGGCTTATGACCATCTATCATTACCTGTGATGGATTTGGTTGCAGAGGCGCTGAAGCATGATGATTGGTGTCAATGGCTAAATACCATCCTCGATCCCCCAGAGACTGTCGAGCTATTTGATGAAGAAGAGCCAGCTGGTGATGACGATGGTGGAGATGATGGCGATGGTGATGGTGATGGTGATAAGCATGACAATGATGATGATGGTGGTGACGGTTATGAGTAGGTAGCATTGACAGGCTTTGTGCCTTGTAATTTTTATTTTTAGATGTTAAATGTAACCCGTTGCGCGGTCGCGCTTGTTTTGGATTGAATCGATGATGGTTTGTTTCTATGTAACTATTGTGCGGTTTCGCTTGTTGAATATGATGTTTATGTTTACTTTTTCTTTGTCCAGTTACAATTATTGCACTGTTGTTAGAAACTTTGGTTAAGTTAGCACTAATAAATGTAAGTGTGGCTCTTGTGCGAGTGTAACTGCCCGGTCTCGCGCTATGTTCGCGGAGGACCTTGGAGGCATAACTCGAGAGCTCATAATTTACTGAAGTGTTTTCGTGCTAATCGAAAGTTTAACATGCATTTGTAACGTAGAAGTCATCATGATAAAAGAAAACATAAGGCATATGCTTTCATTGATTAAGAAACAGGCGCTTAGGCCAACATACATCGCATGCAAGTAACACAAAGGGCGTTTAGCCAACACAGGAAATTAAAAAAGGCACGTGGCCAACATGAGTGGGTAGAGGCGCAAGGCCGAGAGTAGTTACATATAGCACTTGCGCAGTTGTTGCGCGTTCCACGTGCGCGGGATGATGTGTCCATCCAGAGTGCGCAATTTGTATGCCCCTTTTCCCAGTACCTCGTGAACCAAGTATGGGCCTTCCTATTTGGGTGCTAGTTTTCCGGGGCGTTCGGCGTTTGAAGCTTCATTGTCTCTGAAGACATATTCTCCTGGAGTGAAGGTACAAATGCGTACTCTTGCATTGTAGTACCTCTCCAATTGTGTCTTATACTTGGCTTCCATGATTCGCGCTATTTCGCGCCTCTCTTCGAGTAAATCCAAGTTAAGACGGCGCTCCGTCTCATTGTCGATTGTGTTGACTGTCGTCAAGCGCGGTGAGGGGAGTCCCACTTCAGCTGGTATAACCGCCTCGGAGCCATAAACTAGGCTAAAAGGGGGTTCGCCAGTACTTGTTTTCGGCATGGTTCGATGAGCCCATAGGATGCTTGGGAGCTCATCGACCCAACCTCTTCTCTTTGTGCCCAGTCGGGCCTTTATCCCGTCGACGATACTATTGTTTACACTTTCAACTTGGCTATTTCCCTGAGGGTGCGCAACGGAAGAGAAAGTGTGTTCGATCTTCATTTCTTTCATCCACTTTTGGAGGTCGTCAGACGCGAAGTTGGTGCCAATGTCAGTTACAATCTTGAGTGGCAGGCCAAATCTGCAAATGATGTGTTCCCAAATGAACTTGCGCACCATCATTGCAGTAGTTGAGGCGAGAGCTTTGGCCTCCACCCATTTAGTAAAATAATCGACGACCACGATTATGAACTTGACGGCGCCAGGAGCTTCAGGGAAACGTCCCACCATATCAATCCCCCACTGCTGAAAAGGCCAAGCAGTGGATACAGGGATAAGATCATTTTTCGGGCGCAGGGTTTTCGGCGAGTGCCTTTGACAGGAGTCGCATTTGCGCAGCTCCTTTAGAGCGTCAACGTGCATCCTTGGCCAATAGTAACCAGCGTTCATTATTTTTGCGACGACCATGCGTTGGCCTGCATGGATGCCGCAGATTCCTTCGTGAATCTCCCTGATCAAGTAATTGGCATCTTGGGGGTTCACGCAGCGCAAAAGTCGCCCCAAGAAGGATTTTTGTTACAAGATACCGCCATTCATCTCATAATGCAAGGCCTTGTTCTGTATCTTCCTTGCCTCTGCCTTGTTGTCAGGGAGTATTCCTTCTTGCAAATACTTGATTATAGGGCTCATCCAGGATGGTTGCCCTATCTCTATCACATTCACTTGACGCAGCAAAACCGACAGGTTTTTTAGTACTTCGATTCTTACATCTTTGGCGAGATGTTGAAAAGAAGTTGAAGCGAGCTTGCTCAAGGCGTCTGCTGGTTTGTTCTCTGAGCGATTAATATGCACTACCTTGTAGGACTTGAATCGTTGAAGCAACTCTTTCGCTTGATCTAAATATAAAGCCATAACTTCTCCCTTTGCATCGGATAGTCCGTTGATTTGACTGGCGATCAAGAGTGAATCAACAGGCGCTCGCAGATTTTGAGCTCCCATTTTTATGGCGAGGTGTAAGCCTGCCAAGAATGCCTCGTATTCCACCTCTTTGTTGGTATTTTTGAAGTCCAACTTGATGGCGTATGTAAATTCATGTTTCTCAGGGCTCACAAGGCACAATCCAGCTCCAGCGCCATCTTCGTTTGAGGCCCCATCAGTATACAACAACCATAACTCATCGGACATGTCCTTTACGGGAGTCTCAACGATCTCACAATCTTTGATTTTATCTACTGGGACTTCTGTGATGAAGTCCGCTAGAACTTGACCCTTGATGGCTGGGCACGGCCTGTACAAAATGTTGTGGCCTCCCAGCTCGATCGCCCACTTTGCTAACCGCCCAGATGTTTCTAGTTTTTGCAATATCATGCCGATGTGGAAATTAGTAAGTACGGTGATGACGTGACCTGTAAAGTATCTGCGCAGCCTCCTGGAGGCTTGCAGCAGCGCAAGTACTAACTTTTCCATCGTTGAATATCTCGTTTCTGGATCTGTAAGCACCCTACTGACGTAATAAATTGGAGTCTGAACTCCATTTCTCTCCACAAGCAATACCGACCCCACTGCCTTATCCGAAGAAGATAAGTAGAGGATGAGTGGTTCTTTTTCGAACGGCGCAGTCAAAGTGGGTAGCTTTATCAAACATTCTTTCATTTGCTGAAAAGCGACTTCTGCTTCAGGCGTCCACTTGAATTCTTGCTTTTTAACGCAGTTGCGCAGGGTGCTGATAAAAGGATATGATTTTGCAGCCTGGTTTGACAGAAAACGGTTAAGCGCGGCTAAGCGGTCGGCCTACCTTTGCATCTCCTTGATCGTTCGCGGTGATGGCATCCGCTCTATGGCTTGAACTTTTTCTGGATTGACTCTAAAACCGCCATTTGTAACCACGAAGCCCAAGAATTTGCCCTCCTCCATACCAAAGGAACATTTGGCTGGATTCAGCTTCATATTCACGCTTCTCAACGAGTTGAATGTTTTCTCGATATCTTTTAACATTTGGTCCTCCTCAGGACTTTTAATCACCAGATCATCGATGTAAACCTCGATATACTTCCCGATATCTCCAGCAAAGGTCTTGTCCATCAGGCACTGGTATGTTGCGCCAGCGTTTTTGAGGCCGAACGACATCTTTATATAACAGAAGATCCCGAGATCGGTCCGAAAAGCTGTATTGTCTTCGTCCTCAACCTTCATTTGAACCTGATGGTACCCCTTGTAACAATCTAAGAAGCATTTCCATCTGTACGGTGCGAGAGAGTCTATCTTTTTGTCGATCTTGGGCAAAGAGTAGCAATCTTTAAGGCATGCCTTATTGAGATCGGTATAATCGACGCACATTCTCCATTCTCCGTTAGACTTCTCCACCATCACGGGGTTCGCGACCCAGCTTTGATAGCGCACCTCTCTCAAGATCCCTGCTTTTAGCAGCTCACACACTTGCTCGTTCATCGCTTTAGTCTTATCCGCCCCTAAGTTGCGCCTTCTTTGCACTTTTGGTTCAACGGAGGGATAAGTATTCAGACAATGTTCAGTAATGTCGCGCGGGACACCGGTCATGTCAGCCGGAGTCCAGGCGAAGATATCCATATTCCTGAACAAAAGTTGCTTGAGGTGCGTTCTGATGTTTGGTGAGATTGCGTGGCCAATCGTCACCGTTTGCTCTGGGTATTTACGGTTTAAAACCCACTTTTCTGGCTCAGTCGTTGAAACTTTCGCTGCTTTTGTTGGGCGCGCCTCTTCTGCTGACATTACTTCTTTCTTCGCATAGATGATTGCCACCCCCGTCTCAGTTGGAAACCCGATGGCTGAGTGGGGTGTGGAAGTTACCATGTTTAGTTCACATTGGGTTTCTCTCCTAATCAACACATCATGCCTTGATTTGACAGGCATTACCATGAAGTTTACATTTGTGGTTCTTGAATGCTTCCCGTCAGAAAACGTGACGGGGAAGCTGATTTGGCCTAACGGGAAGACCATTTCATTGCAAAATCCTGACAGAGGGTAATCAACCGGCTCAAGTCTCGCTTTATCTTCATCGTCAAACTGATTAAAGCATTGCTCATAGATGATGTCGGTTGTACTTCTCGGGTCAATGAAGACATATTCCATTTCGTAGTGACCGATGATACCGGTAATGACAACGGGGCGTGTGGCGCGAGGACCCCCGCGCACTACCGGGAAAATGACTTGCTGCTCTTGCCATGAAGGTTCGTAAGGGCGTTTGCCTTTGTCTCTAGCGTTGTATCTTGGTCCATTGACCATATTGGTTTCCAGGCGCCGGACCTTCTTGTGGTTCTCATCATCGTGGCGCTGGATCTGGCGTGTTTCTTTACGCACGTTTTTCACTAGGTAGCCTAACTTTCCGCTTTTTAGCGCTTTCTCGATCTCCTGTCGTAAACTGATACAGTCATCTGTCAGATGACCTGTATCCTTGTGGAAATCGCAGTACAGGTTCGGGTCTTGCCCCTTCTTTTTCGTCATAGGCCTTGGAGCCTTGAAGTCGTGGTTCTCCGTCATTAGCACCTCTTTTGGTGTTTTTATGAGCAGAGTCCAGTGCTTTTCTCGGTTATCATCCCTGACTGCTTTTCGATACCCAATTCTGTCAATTGTCTCCCACGCATCTTCTTTGTAGTGCGGTCTCTCCTCTTGACCCCTTGGTCTTCCGAATTTCCAGTCCTGACCTTTGCTCTTGTTGCGCTTGTCATAGTCGCGCGAGCTCTTCTTGGAAAAGCGATCGTCGGTGTATGAGCTCTTGGCTCCAGCTAGCGACTTTTCGGTTTGTGCTACTATTTTTGCGGCTTCCATCACCTTGTCCCATTCTTTGGGCATGCCATCCTTGCCAGTGATAGTTCTGATGAGGCTATCACAACGAATGGCTTTCTTGAAGTGGGCGCGCATGAGCTGCTCGCCTACGCCACCAATTTCCAGACATTCTTTGTTAAAACCTGTAATGAAGTCCTCCAGACCTTCATTTTCCCTACACCAGATATCTGTTACTTCAGACGTATCTCGCTGATAGCGTCTCTGCTGGCTGAAGTGGTGTACGAATTGCGTTCTGAAATCAACCCATGAACTGATTTTTCCAGGCGGGAGGCTATCGAACCAAGCGCGAGCAGCCCCAGTAAGCGTCTGGATAAACAAATGACACCACATTGGCATATTCCATCCTCCCATACAACCAACACTTGTGAATACTCTGACATGATCGTCAGGATCGGTTAAACCATTGAATTTTCCCACTGTTGGGGGTAACATCTCTCTTGAGAGTGGGGCCAAGGCAATCTTCGGGATAAACTTTGAGTGTTCTGCAGCTTCAGCTGGTTTATAGGCGAGGCTGAAGTCTCACTCTGCCTCTTCGCTATACGCAATGTGCTGCCTTGGCTTGTAATTTTCGTGATTCCGCTGCAAGCGGTTGAAAACTGAGGATCCTTCGTCATCTCGCCAGGTTGGGTCGTTCGGGTCTGTGTCATCCCACTCATTATTCATATTGCGCGGCCCGAGCTGGCTATGAAGTGGACCCCTTTGAACGTTTGACGGATGGTCATAATAGCTTTCTGTTTCTCCCCGTGTGTCGCGCGTGTCGTACACGCTTGGTCTTCTTAGGGGAGGAGGCTTGTTGACTCTTCCTTGGAGGTTTCGCTGTGGGGGTATCTGGCGCGCCCCGTGACTAGGACCCTGAGGTGTAACCAAGGATGGTTCTGCTTGTAAGACTGCTTGCTGTGCGCTCAAAGATTGATATGCCTCATTTATAGTAGCAATTTGTTTGGCATACCAAGAGGCTGGAGTTTCGCCTTCTGGCAGCCCTAGTAGCGCCGAAATATTCTGAGGTGGAGCTGGATTCGAAGGACCAACGACGTGAATCACTGGGGTTACCGTTTGAGTGATGCGAGTGGCACTCGCGCAGGGTCCCCCAGTGTTGGTTACTTCGATTTCACCGATTTCTTCAACATGTTGGACTTGGACGTTTTGATTGTCCTCCCCCAACACTGCATTAGAGTTTGTTCCGAAACCAAAATCGAGAATGATTCCT
Organism: Helianthus tuberosus; assembly: GCA_030545235.1. Classification (NCBI taxonomy): domain Eukaryota; kingdom Viridiplantae; phylum Streptophyta; class Magnoliopsida; order Asterales; family Asteraceae; genus Helianthus; species Helianthus tuberosus. The sequence continues at coordinate 87,817,563 of CM060374.1, read as the reverse complement.
TGACCAGCCATGATCGAAGGAAAAAATAGCTTGGAAAACTCAGAAAAAGAAGATGAAAGTGATTTTTAAAGAACCGGTGGGCGCCAATGAAGAAACACGGAACTAATCCTATGGTTAATTAGTTTGGTTTATGTCTCTATCATAGTGGTTAATCTTCTTATGGCTTTCTGAGCTCCGTAATGATCCGTTAATCCTGCAAAACAGAACACCGTTACTCATTAAGAGGGGAATATGGGGGTTTCCCTCTTAACCGGGCTCCGGCGTGAGAATAAGCGACTGTTTGAGGAGATAAGTGTGTATTAAGAGTGAGAGCAGAGGGAATAGAATGTTTAACCTGTGAACTGAGGTCTCTATTTATAGCCGGAGAGGTGTAAGAGGATGTGGGCTGATGGGCCTTGGGCCGGAAGGCGACAACATAGAGGATATGCTCCTTGTCTCACTAGTGTCGACCGTTAGTGGCTTCTAGAAGTTCTCCGGTGCTGGCGCACCGTGATTGGAGCCACGTGTCACAGTTGTCGCCCTGGCCGCCCTTCTGCCATCAGCAGGTAAGTGGAGATCGTGGGGCAGGTGTCTCTGCCCTGTGATTGGTGCCACGTAGGCATCCTTAAGTACTCTCTGTTTCCTGCACGTCAGACGATCGTGGAGCACGATTGAGCAGAACCTGGAGGACGCGGATTGGCCCTTTTCTTCTGCCACTTGTACCTTGTGTGCCTTCTGAAGCTGCCCTGTGCCATAGCCCTGCGCGACTCTTGCTGAAAATGTAACTAGCCCGCGCAGGGTATGGGTGGTTGAAGCCTCCTATTCAGAATGCTAAGTGTTGAATGTGGTGTTTTCTCTTGTTGAGACCTCGCGCTAGATCAATACACGATGATGTAACACGCGCGAGGTTGGCAGTAAACAACTTGTTGAATAAGGAGTATGGTCCCGCGCGCGACCTGAATGAGGTTTGCGCGGCCTTTTTGGGACCATACCCCTTCAAGTGAAACATTTGGACTAAACTGCCAAAATGCCCAAACCATAAGGACTAAAATGGCATTTAACTCTTTTTTAAAAGTACACGTATGATCAATGTGATTTGCATTTTGTAACGTATTTAGTCCCTAACCAATAATCTTAAGGTTTTAACATGTCCAAGTTGGAGAGAAAATACGTTACAAAATGCAAACCATATGGACCATCCATAGACTTTTGGAAAAAAAAAATAAGACAAAATACGTTACAAAGTGTAAAACACAAGAACCATTCACCATCCATGTACTTTTGAAAAGATATGAAACAAATTCAAAAATTTAATAAACTAGTATAGTTTACTAGTAAGTAAATTAGCTATATTTCCTTTAAAACCTTGCGAACATACACTTGCCTCATCTTAAATTACGATTACATGTTCTCACATTTTAATTATTTTAACCACCCCACCCCACCCCACCCTACATATATAAATATACACACACATGATGTGTATGTCTACGTGTATGTATAATTGTATATATATGAGTGTAGTATTAAAACACAAGTTTAGTGCTCCTCTTTGTCGGCTCTCTCTCACACACCCAAAAAAAAAACACTCCATGACTTCCACAACTTTCCGACGACCCTCTCGCCGGAGCCCATCCTTCTCCTCATCTTCTTCATCATCTCTAGGCTCAATATCCTTTCTCGACGATTCTTCGACTCCGGCCACTCCACTTCGATACACCGGAATACCCTTTTCTTGGGAGCAATTCCCCGGAATTCCAAAGAAAAACAATACCAACAAAACCTCATCACAGTCTCTCCTCCCATTACCGCCATCCGGTAATTCGTTTCGAAAATCCTTCGGAAAAGACACCACTCCAGTGATCAAAAAGAATAGCACCGGTGCCGGTGATCGGAGCTTCCATGAAGACCCTTTTTTTGCTGCTTTTGTTGAGTGCTCAAAGGATGATGATATGTCGATTAAGGGGTCGAAAATGCGGTCGAGTAGCGGGCTTGGTAGCTTATACAGTTCTTGCTTTAGAACATGTGAAGTGGCTCAGTCTATTGTTTACCTTCCAAGATCACGTTCGAGTTATCTTTTCCGGTGAATATTATTGCGTCACTAAATCCATCCTACCGTCGATAAAAGTAATAAAATAGTAGGGTAAGGTTGTTGTAATGTGACTTGAAGGTCATAAGTTCGAGTCGTGGAAACAGCCTGTTACAAAAATGTAAGGTACGTAAGAATGCGTACATCAGGTCCAAGTAATTCGTGCACCGAGTTTGACCTAGTGACTAGTGAAGTGTTTATGTATGTGAATTTCTATAACATTAGGAATGCATATATGATGTTGTTTATGGTTTTTGTGAAACTTTAATCTTATGTGCATGAGTTGTTTTAGTTTTATTAAATGTACTTGATTATAATTATATAATTTGGAGTCAAATAATTTCTTTTGAAAAAGTAGAGCGGACAAACTTTGATGTTATTGTAATGTTGTCTTTTAAATATATAGATTTAAAAATAAATTACTTTTGTCATTTTTCTATATAATTATTCACACGTTCCACACAAAATTGTATTTATTGATCAAAATATTGTGAGTTATTTATGTTAGACCTACCAAACCTTCAGGCGACAACCCATTAAAAACGTCCACCCATGACATAATGTTTTTTTTTTAGCTATATGGTGTTTGTCTTTAAAATAATTGTGTGAGTTTAAACATTTAGAAATGCAATGTTAGATAACATTTACGTGTTAAAAATCGTTGTAAAAAAAAAGAAAAAAGAAAAAACTAAAAACGCCCAAGAGTAGTCACCGAGTGATGTCACGCGTGACCTTAGAACGACCAAAAGAGACGTGCTACATTATTTCGTCAATCGTAAACTTATAGTGTGGAGTCTATTTTAAAGACATTTTCTTTGACATCACTCTCTTGTGCTCTCTCTTTCCACATGTATACAGTGTATATAGTTGTTTAGTTTTCAATAGATTGTTATTGGGTCATGCTATTTACACACGGAGAAAATTATTTTCACACCTCAAAGCGCCTCGCTATGGCCAAAGCTGAGCGTTTTGGTGTAAAGTCAACCGACAAGGACTGACGCGGTCAGACCTTGTCTGTTGCTTTACATCAAAGCGCCCCGCTATGGCCAAAGAGGGGCGCTTTGAGGGTTTTTTTTTTTTTTTTTACATTTTTAAATTTTCGGGCAAAGCGCCCCTCTTAGGTCAAAGCGCAGCGCTTAGGGCTTTTTTTAAATTTTTTAATATTGTTTTTAATTCACAAACGCGTCGATAATAGTATAAATTTTACGCTTTTTCCATTATACATCATTTTTTAATATATATGGACTATACTGCAAGTTCCGGATCAAATCGGTTACGTGTGATGTCGTATTCCATTATATCGTATCATTTTGGTTTGAAAGCACAAGTACTCCTATGAGTAGTGTTATGTGTATCAGCCGCCTACCGTACATGTACATGACGTATTTTTTTATTAATTGTAGTATTATGGTGTATATTGTTTGGGAACCACACCAAGCAAGTTAAAACCATCATTTTGCAAGTCCTATCACTTGTCCTCTTTTTTGTCGAAGGGGCGTGGTTCCAACAAAAGAAATGACAACACTTTTGACTTGGTGAACCATCTCCACACTCCATAGAACCACCTCCACACTCCATATGCAAAGACCTACTCTACATGTTTAGACTCCTAATACTAGAAATAGCATTTTTGCATACATTTTTACTCTTTCTTACTGTCAAAAGTAAGAGGATCAAAATAGTTCAAATATAAAAAATAAAAAATACAACCGCAATGTATGCCAGGCTGCTGCGCGCTCTGTTCTGTTCGCTGTCCAGAGTAGGTTTGGGGGAGGCATTGGATAACATCCTCCAAACTCTACATGTATGAAATGTCCATCGTCGACGAACACAACCGCAACCACCAGGTGATACATTAATAGCTTCGGTATTAAAAAAAATACATACTCCAGTTTACTCTTTACTCTATCTCTTTTACCTAAGAGGGAAAACTTACAAAAAATTAAAAAATGACCCTAACCACTCCCTACACCCTAATGTATACTATATTTCATTGTGACAAGTGGCATTGTGGAGCCCACAAGAACTGCTAAATGTATACTATAGCACGGATGGGACTAGTCAAAGAGTTGGAAATGATTGTACGCGACAGTGAGATGCCTCAACAAATTAAATATTGAGATGGGACTTCACCTTTAGATATATGTGCACAGACCAAGCCTTGTTATTTATTGTTGGTAACAAATTTGAGAAACGCAATTGTTATCATAAATACTTTCTTATAGAAGAAAGTTATAGTTGATTGTCAATTTACACCCAAAGATATATTTAAACTTAGTAATCATATCATTAGGGTGTTATTTGCAAAGCTACAAAAGTTATGCTTTTAAATATTGGTAAATAAACAAAACTCGAAACAGGACGCTAAATACACTACAGGTCAAATTTCGAAATTGCAAATTTGAATTATAAGATGGGACCAGAGTCATTACAATGTTAATTTTTCAAGTTAAGGTAAGAAGTGGTATAAGACCATGTGTAGTGGTAAATCAAAATAATGCCCCCACCATGGGGCATTATTCGACACGTATCATCCCAGTCAGCATGGGGCATTATAGCATAAAGTGGTGTAGTGGGGCATTATTCCAATAACGCACATGCAATCATTTCCCGATTATTTTTTTTTTAATTTAAAACATAAAAAACTTCATTAATTTAAAATAAAAATTACACTACTTGAAATAAAAAAAAACCGAAAAAAAAAAACAGAAAATAAAAAAACAGAAAATAAAAAAACAGAAAAAAAAAATAAAGTTAAAAAAAAAAAAAAGATGATCTAGAGTCCATATTTTTCTCGATTTTTTTGGCGACGCATTTGCGCAAGGATCAACGCATCGCCTTGGAGGTGGTCGATAGGTTTGGACAAAAACTCAATGTCCTTTTCCATTTGCCTCGCCTCTTGCATCTCGTTAAACTTTTTGGTTTCGGCCACTCGTTCTTTCATAATCTCATAACGTTGGTGGCCGAGGTCGCGAATGTCTTGGAGATGACGGTTCATCTCCTCGAAATCTTCCTTTAACTCGAGATCGGAAGACGACTCGACCGTTTTTTTCCCGGTTCGCTTATCCTTTCTTCTACCGGGCGGTCGGGTCAACTCTTCTTGAAGTTCCTCGTCAACGTCCACCACCTCATTTAAATCGACATTGCGGGCATCCGATGTCGGAGTTGAAGGGTCAACGGAGGATGATGTTTTTGACCTTTTAGCTCGACGTCTACTACTAGATATCATTGGATTAACTAGCGCCCACTTTGGACTTTTTCGTAGTAGATCCCAACACTTATAGTACACGAAAGGGCATTTCGTCCTCTCGAACTCCTCCAAAGTCCTCGTTAAAACCCCGACGTCACTTTCACCGCTCGGGCGAGTATCGTAGTTACGTTGGTAAACTTCTTGGAACGCGTGAGACTTGTTGTTGATGTCGGTCCATTTGCTAGATATGGAATCTTTGTCCCGATGTTCGCCTTGACCCCACGTGCTAAAAAAGAATGCACGAACCCTATCCTAAAAAACGGGGCCCGTTTGAAAGTTTGCTACAAATTAAAAAAAAAGTAAAAATATAAGTTGTATGTTAAAAATAAAGGTAAAAAATAAGTAAAAAAAACATATAAAAGTTACCGGTTTCTTCGTCCTCCGAAATGTCAAGCCACGCCCGAGTCAACGTGAATTCCTCGTCATTCGTCCATTTAATGGTAGTTTTTGTACGTCGAGGTTCGTCCTTTTCCTTCTTCTTATGCGACCTTCTGCCGCGTTTCGATTTCTCTTGCACCGGTTCGGGTTGCGTCTCCGGCACGACATCGACATCGGGTTCGGATTCGGCTTGTTGTTGTGACGGTTGCGACCCGCCGGCTTGACCATAGCCGAAGGTGGGAGGCACGAACGGAGTGGCGCCACTCAAGTAAGCCGCGTGCGTTAAAAAGCTCGGGTCCATGTCTTGAAGGTTATACGGGTGTTGCGGTTGGGTTGTGTTCGGGTTCGTGGGTCTTGCGGGGACACCAAAAGGGGGTCGGAATGGATGCATGATTGTATAAAAAATAGGAGAAAGTGGGTTTTTTTTATAAAAAAATAGGAGAAAGTAGGAGAGAAAGTAAGAGTTTTTTTTATAAAAAATAGGAGAAAGTGGGTTGATATATATATAGTGGGTAAATTTTTGAATTAAAAAAAATTAAATACATTTGACCGTTTGGCAACGGTCCAATCTCGAGCCCCAATACAATTTAAGCGTTTTAATTAAAACGCCCAAGTGATTTTTTTTCGAAAAAAACGCCCGGAAATGTCACACCCCAACCGATGGCGGAATCATCGGGGCGCGGAACTGAGCGAAACAGATTGTCCAGAAGTTTCCATAACAACTATCATTACCATTTAAGTAAACATTACGTCTCATACCGTAACATAAATAGTCAAACAAGTTATTACAGGCAACATCAAAACAAATACTCTGTTCCGACAACTCAGATTTAAATAAGTAGCAATTGTTTATCTGCTTCTAGAGACCCCTAATAAGTTATCTACAGAAAACTATTTGTTGGGCTCTAAAGCTTTATTCTAGCTTCCAACTCCTACCACATATGCGTCCTAAGCACCTGTCACATACGTTAAAATAATGTCAATACATAAAATGTAAAGGTGAGCATACAAGTTTGATAATAGCATATAGAGTTCGAATTCGTTTACGCATAACCAGCACGTACACATAGTGAAATGAAGCACGTTAGTTATCGACATAGATCCATCGATACCAATGACTGCGGGTTGACTGCCCGAGGCAGTTCGCAATACACGATTACCACTGTAATCCATGCAAGTAAAAGATCCTTAACAACCCCCGTGTGAACGGGTGCTGAGTCCAAACTATAGTACTATCGTTGCTAAGGCAGGTAGACAGCATTCCATGTGTAAACATAACAAACAAGCATTCATAAGCCACGTATAACATGCATTAATGGTTAAGTGTTAAAATAGCTTGAGTAGTGTGATAGTTGTAGTTTGAATAGTTGTAACGTATGTAACACCCAAAAGTGCTAAAAGCAAAAAGGGTTCGAGTATACTCACAGCGATATGGATTGAAGGGAGCGCTTTACAGCGAGTACGGTTAGCCTGAATAGATGTGATAACGTAACGATAAGTGACGCGTAAAATAGTACAAGTGAGAGTGGGTAGGATGACTGATCGTGCGGATCAGTTATCCGTGAGTAGAAGTCATCCGTGCGCATGACCTATCCGTGCGGATGGTGATGCATGCGGATGGTGTTCCATCCGGATAGGTTATCCGTGCGTGTGACTGTCCGTGCGGGTGGCAACCCGTGCGGACTAGTTGTACGTGCGGACGACTTATCCGTACGGTTAGATGGCTTGTGTGGGTAAATGTTCAAGTGAATTGTTTCTTCCTAAGATGTGTTTGTGTATGATGGCTTGTGCTTTGGACTTTTCGTTGTAGCATTTAGAAAACACCTAAGTGTTTCTACCTTTCAAGCCGGCCGCGCGGACGGCGGTCCGTGCGTATGGTAGTCCGTGCGGGCAGCCTGTGCGCGCGGGCAGAGACAATCCGTCCGGATAGCCTGTCCGTGCGTACGGCTTGGCCGTGCGGATGAAGATTGCTTGATTATCATTTTAGGGCCTTAGTATCTCATGATCCGAAGAGTAATCCATTCAGAGGTCGTCCGTCCGGATTGCTCGTTCGTCGATACTCAAACCTCGTTTGGAAAGTGGGTCCCAAGGGTAGTCCTGCGGGTGACAACCCGTGCGTATGACCTGTACGTGCGTATGACCTGTACGTGCGTACGGCTCGTCCGTGCGGACAGCTAGTCCGTGCGGACAGCTTGTCCGCGCGGACAACTGGTCTGGTTGTTCCGTTCGTCTACACTTGGTTTCTGTTGTCGTTTATCGAGACGTTCTGATCACGTGGCAACCACTGGGAGTTGTGTTCTCACCCGCGTGACTAGACCGGTCAGGAACCACCCTAACTCGGCCTGTCGACGACTCAGAACGGTTATCCCGGTTAACCCCGAAATCAGTTGTCTATGGGTAGGATTCCAGATCTAGAACTAGTGCATTACTATTGACGAGTAGAACACTGGAACTGATCGGATTCGTACCGGTTTTAAGGGTAAAAGAAGGAGAGAACTTAGGTTTATTTCTTTCAACTCTTTTATCCTTAGAATAGTTTAGATCTAGGTGAAGTTATTGTAAAAACTTGTAGAAATCGTTTAGATCTGAGATATTCTTGGTGGAATGAAGCCAAGCTTGAAGTTCTTATGAACTTCATGATGACGTCACCCGTGAATACCTCAAATCCGGATGATTTCATGGTTAAAATCGAAGATTCGAAAGATAGAAATGTGTAGAATTGTGTAGGGATCAAGGATGTACAAGAATAAGTGCAAGATCTTACCTGGATTGAGAGAAATCTGAGAAAAGGTGAAGAATGCGTGTGGTTCGGACGTCACTTGCCAAAAGTGGAAAAAGTGGAGAGTGACCCGTGTATTTATAGGATGCCAAAAAGGGAAAGGGTGAGCCGTGCGCATGGCACGCACCCGGGTAGGCTATCCGTGCGGATTGGCCATCCGTGCGGATGCCACCTCCTTTGGTGAGCTCGGTGCGATGTTGATTCGGTTTCGATTTGCGAGCGATTCGATAGGGTTTCCTAATCAAATTACTTTCAGTCCCAACTACTTCTTATAGGGTTCGACTCGGGATTCGGGTTCGGGTTCGTTTATATTCGAGTTAGACTTCGAGTTCGATTGAGTTTGCTTGATTATCACACCATATCATAACACAAAGTAAACATGCACAGGTAACACGTAAGGCACACACACACACGTATAACTGACAAGTAAAATACATAGCTCGAGTTACGATTTGATGTCGATTTGATTAGCATAGCTTGATTAACTTTATCGCATTGTTACTTCCTATCCTTCACAGTCGTAGGTCGATTGAGATACGGTTAGCATGATTCGATTATTGCAATGTATGACATTTACTCCACATAATCTAAATATCATACAAACAATTCTACGAGTCACGTCGCGCGAAATCGGTCGTTGACTTTGACCTTGACTTTGACTTTCACTCGTGAAAACACGGGGTGTTACAGCCTCCCCTTGTTTAGAAAATTTCATCCCGAAATTAATGCTGAAAGCTGTAACTAGTTCGTGAATCACGTGTGAGAGTCCTTTGTTTGGATCATTGAAAATCGTCAAATTAATCAGGATTTTACGGTTAAAATCGGCTGATTTTCAAAACCCTTTTTCTTTTTCTTTCAAAACCTTGATTATTGTAAGTTACGGTTTGAATTTGCTTCGATTGCGTGCGACGTGCGGAATCCGTGCATTATCGAACAAACGTGATCGTAACGGAGTCAAAACCGATCCTACAAGTGGTATCCGAGCAGGTGCTCGGTTGCGAGGATCATTCGCACTTAGTATATATTATAACTGTGACTCTATTGGTTAGGTTCCGGTTTGATCCGTTTTGATTGCCATCCGACTCGTACGACGTGCGGAATCCGTGCACGAGCGAGATCGATACACAAGAATGTCCAATTTTAACGTGATTCTATTGATAATCTGACGATTACAAGCCCCGAAAATCACGTGAGAGACTTTCTCTATCTAGACTTTCTCTCTCTACTATTATCTCTCTAATTAAACAACTGCGGGTACTTGGCCTTCATGTCGCTTTCGAGTTCCCACGTGAACTCCGCGCCTCGTTTGCCTTCCCACCGGACTTTCACAATAGGAATGCGTGAGCGCCTGAGTTCCTTGGTTTTGCGATCCATGATTTCGACAGGCTTTTCCACGAAGTGTAATGTTTCGTTCACTTGCAGATCATCTAGAGGAACATGTAAGTCGGGGTCGTAGATGCACTTTCGGAGGTTCGACACGTGGAAAGTCGGATGGACATTGCTAAGTTCCTCCGGTAATTCGAGTCTGTAGGCGACTTTTCCGATCCTTTCCAGAATCTTAAAAGGTCCAACATATCGAGGCGCGAGTTTCCCCTTTTTACCGAATCGAACTACACCCTTCCAAGGTGATACCTTTAGGAGTACGTAGTCACCAACGACATACTCACGGTGCTTGCGCTTTTTATCGGCGAGAAGTTTCTGTCTATCCCGGGCTTTCGCTAGATTGTCTCGGATTTGGAGAATTTTGTCTGTCGTTTCTTGTAGCAGCTCCGGACCGGTTAGTTGCGAGTGACCGATCTCGTGCCACACAATAGGCGACCGACATCTTCTTCCGTATAAGGCCTCGAAAGGTGCCATCTGGATGCTAGCCTAGTAGCTGTTGTTATACGAGAATTCGACTAACGGAAGGTGTCTATCCCAATTACCACCGAAGTCTAGAACACACGAACGGAGCATGTCTTCAAGCGTACGAATCGTTCTTTCAGTCTGACCGTCGGTTTGTGGGTGGAACGCAGTACTTAGATTAAGCGTTGTACCGAGTTCCGTTTGAAACGTTTCCCACAATCGTGAAGTGAACCGAGCATCCCGATTAGAGATGATGTCACGAGGCGTCCCATGTCGACAAATGATCTCGTCGGTGTAGATTCGGGCTAATCGTTCTACCTTGTAGTCTTCTCGTATCGGCAGAAAGTGAGCTGATTTAGTCAAACGGTCAATAACAACCCAAATGCTGTCGTGACCTGATGACGTGGTTGGAAGCTTGGTTACGAAATCCATAGCTATGCTCTCCCACTTCCACATGGGAATTGGAGGTTGTTCGAGCAAGCCAGAGGGTCTTTGGTGTTCAGCCTTGATTCTGGCACAGGTTAGGCATTTTCCGACGTATAGAGCTATATCCCGTTTCATACCCGGCCACCAGTACCTGTATCGAAGGTCGTGGTACATTTTGTCAGCACCAGGATGAATAGAGTATCGGGATTTGTGGGCTTCATCCATGATAATCTGTCGCAGGTTGGTTCGCTTGGGAATCCAGATCTTGTCTAAGAAGTGGAATATCCCGTTTGATTTGCTCACCAGCTGGGCTCCATCGTGGTAGATTCTCTCTTTCTTCAGGGTGCGTTCGTTGAAACATGCATGCTGGGCGTCGCGAATAAGAGCTTCGAGATTGTGCTGGGCTTGAACATTTCGAGTGCTAAGCAGATAACTCCGTCTGCTAAGTGCGTCGGCAACAACATTTGCTTTGCCTGGGTGATAACGAATCTCACAGTCGTAGTCGTTGAGAAGTTCTACCCATCGGCGTTGACGCATATTTAGTTCTCTCTGATTAAAGATGTGCTGTAGGCTCTTATGATCGGTGAAGATCGTACACTTGGAACCATACAGGTAGTGTCGCCAAATCTTTAATGCAAAAACAACTGCGCCTAGCTCGAGATCGTGGGTTGTATAGTTCTTCTCGTGGATTTTGAGCTGACGAGATGCGTAAGCTATAACCTTGTCTCGTTGCATTAAGACACAACCGAGACCAAGGTTAGAAGCATCACAGTAGACAATGAAATTATCGTTTCCGTCGGGTAGTGTGAGAACAGGAGCATTGCAAAGCATGTACTTGAGGGTTCGAAAGGCAGACTCTTGTTTGGTTCCCCAGACAAAAGGCTGATCCTTATGAGTGAGAGAGGTAAGTGGTACAGCAATCCTCGAGAATCCTTCGATGAATCGTCGATAATAGCCCGCTAGCCCGAGAAAGGAGCGGACTTCAGTCGGGTTCTTAGGCGTAACCCAGCTCTTAACAGCTTCCATCTTCGCAGGATCGACGTGGATACCCTGACTATTTACGATGTGACCCAGAAACTGAACCTCCTCCAACCAAAACTCGCACTTGGAGAATTTGGCGTAGAGTTGGTTCCCCTGGAGTAACTCGAGAACCAAACGTAGATGTTGCGCGTGTTCGGCTCTCGTTTTGGAATAGATCAAGACATCGTCGATGAACACGATGACGAAACGGTCGAGATATGGTTTACACACTCGATTCATCAGATCCATGAAAACTGCTGGTGCATTGGTTAGGCCAAAAGGCATGACAACGAATTCGTAATGACCGTAACGAGTGCGAAACGCGGTTTTGGGTATATCTTCCTCTTGTATACGCAGCTGATGGTATCCTGAACGTAGATCGATCTTCGAGAAGCACGTAGCGCCTTGTAGCTGATCAAACAAATCGTCGATTCGAGGCAGAGGATAGCGGTTCTTGATAGTCAACTTATTCAATTCCCGGTAGTCGATGCACATCCGGAATGACCCGTCCTTCTTTTTAACGAAAAGAACTGGTACGCCCCAAGGAGAGGTGCTCGGGCGAATAAAGCCTTTTTCAAGCAATTCCTGGAGTTGGGTTGAGAGTTCGCGCATTTCGGACGGCGCGAGTCGATAAGGAACTCTGGCGATAGGATTGGCTCCAGTAATGAGGTCAATGCGAAAATCAATATCACGCTTCGGAGGTAGTCCGGGAAGATCCTCTGGAAAAACTTGAGGAAATTCTCGAACCACTGGAACGTCCTTTACTTTCTTCTTCTCTTTATTTTCCTTCTCCGCTGCTACGACATGAGCCAAGAAGGCCCTGTATTCCTTACGGAGATACCTGCTAGCTTGTAGGCATGACATAAGCTTGAGACCCTTCGAAGTAGTATCACCATAAACGCACAATGAATCACCGTTGGCGAGCGAAAAACGAATCATTTTATCGAAGCACACAACTTCGGCATGGTTTTCGCGAAGAAAGTCCATGCCTACTATGACATCGAAGCTTCCTAGTTGCATCGGAATGAGATCGATTGAGAAGATGTGATTGTTGAGCTCGAGAGTGCAATCACGAATAATAGAGTTTACAGCGACGGTTCTTCCGGTAGCGACTTCAACATCGAAAGCAGAGGAGAGTCGAGAACGTTTACGACTAAGGAGTTTCTCAAATTCGAGTGACACAAAGCAATTATCGGCTCCAGTATCAAACAAACATGAAGCATAAATACCATTCACAAGGAACGTACCATTCACCACGTTGTTGTCGGCCTGGTCTTGACGCACGTTGAGATTGAAAGTTCTGGCTTGTGCGGCCTGTTGCTGCTGCTGTTGTTGTTACTGCTGTTGCTGCTGGGGTTCTTGTTCCACCACCCTGTTCGAGCACATGTTGGCGAAATGGTTCGGGTCGCCACATGTGAAGCATGCTCTGGCTTTAACTGCGGGAGCCGGAGGAGCTTGTTGACCCTGTGGGGCAGCGAGTAGAGCTTGATTGGCAGGAGCTTGACGAATACGGCAGTTGGTAGTAAAGTGGCCGTAGACGTTGCAATGAGCACAGAAGCGGCATTGAATAGCAGTCGGATGATGATAGGTGCAAGTAGGGCAGAGTGGGTGTGGTCCAGTATATGCACGTTTTGCAGGCGGTGTATTGGCCACAGGCGCCACTACTTGACGCTGTTGAGCAGGTACAGCTTGGATCGGTGCAGCAGTAATCGCACAGTTCTTGTTGCTTGATGACGTGGGTTCAGCAGTTGGTGTAGCAGTAGTGGCTTGATGCAGATGCTTGGAGGTCTTATCCCACACCCCGGCCTTGACCCTTTTGTCATTGATCTCAGCGGCCAGCAGATAGGTTTCTTCGATCGTGGCAGTCTTGGCTGCTTGCACGAAATCAGCGACGCAGTCGGGTAAGGCTCGGATGTATTTCTTGATGGTCATCTCAGGAGTCTTGACTTGGTCAGGACAGATAATGCTGAGCTGTTTGAAGCGAGCAGTGAGACCAGCATTGTCTCCATCCTTCTGATGTATGTGCCAGAATTCATCTTCAAGCTTTTGACGCTCGTGAGGAGGGCATAATTCCTCTAGCATGACTTCCTTGAGCTCGTCCCACGACAAACCGTAAGCTGCATCATTCCCTCTCTTGTTCCTCTCGGCCGTCCACCAGTCCAAAGCACGGGACTGAAAGACGCCGGTAGCGTTCAGAGTTCGAAGGTCATCAGGGCAACCACTTTGTCGCAGAGTAACCTCGATAGAGTCAAACCAGTGGAATAGAGCAGTAGGACCCCCTTCGCCTGTGAATTCTTTCGGCCCACATGACTTGAATTGTTTGAAACTGAAAGGTCTCGCGGCAGCTCTAGGACCCTTAGTCCTCGATTCCTCGGATGATTTGCTGGCATTCTCGCAGACACCGCTCACAGCCTTTGCTACAGCTTTCGCGACGATGGAGGCAAGGCGTCTGTCCCTCTTTTCCTGACGAGAGAGTTGATGACGGGATCCAGACGACATTGTCTGCAATAGACATCGCCATGGAACTCAACACATGTATTCGAATCTCACCTCACACGTCTAGCACTACTAAAGCTCAGTAACACGTACCATTTAAACACGTATAGTCACAAATTCACAGGATTGCCCAAAATCACATAGACATATAGAGCACATAATCACAGTATTCCTAATCACATAAGCAGAACAGCAAGAAACACATATACTTAGTCACTAAAAGCACCTACGAGCGTACAAAGTATTCTAACTGCTCCTATTGTTGATTCGCTAGCGATGAGTTGTGTGGGTTTTGTGTTTTAGCAGAAGCAATAGTGTTGGGTCGAAACCAATAGTATCTCAAAACGTTAACAAATAACAGAAAATACATTAAAATTTTCATAAAGATCGATAAATCGAAGGTAGATTGTCTGCGGCTAATAGACTTCGACTAACCAAAGTAGCTCGACTATTCGCAAGGATCCTGCACAACGACCTCCAGGACTATGCCTTTTGCCTCGATTCTTGGGCGTTGGCGCAATTCCTTTTGGTTAGGTTGTGTATTTAGACCATTGGAGTCCATCGAACTTTGGTGGAGTTTTGTATAAAAGCGGGACGAGTCGTCAAGGTTAGGGAACTCGTAAACCACAACTTTGTGGTGTAAAAAACTACACACACGGCATTTTTAAAAAAAAAAAATTTTACGAATGTGTTTATAATACATGCATCTACGTTTTTGAAAAAAAAATTGGTCCACCTCGCCCCGGATCAAGTAGTTCTCGCGGTTCTCATAACTCGAGGTGGTTCTCATTCTAGCGGCCCCCTATATATATATATATATATATATACATAAAATCACACAATCTTATAAATATTCATTATGCAATCTATATGAATCTATATGTACAATATTACATTTTTTTAAATATCATTTTTTTTGTAGTATGTTAACATAATACTTAAGAGTAAATCACAAGTTTTGTCCTTTGGCACAAATGTTGATAAATTTTGTATTTAATGTTTCAAAATACTGCATGTTATATCTCTTGGCCCTAACAAGTTAGTTTTTCTTGTTGAATCAAACTACACAAGGGTAATTTCGTCTTTGACAAAGCCAAATCCTTTAAACACCTTTGAGACGGAGAGATTTTGAGTTCAAACATACGACAGGAATTAAAAGAAATTTACCGTCCAAAAAAAAAAGATACCAAAATACTCGGTTTTCTGGTGTAGTTTTTAGAAAAAAAAATCTTATATACATAATTATACAACTTTATATATATATATATATATATATATATATATATATATATATATATATATATATAGTGTGAGGTTCATTGGGGAACACTAAAAAAGTGGGGAACAGTGGGGAACCGACTCAAACGAACTCCGATTGGACTCATTCCAGCGGCGTTGAAACCGGCTCGTCGAACCCTAACTAGGATCTCTTGACCCTAACCCCTAAATCATAACCCCTAAACCCTAAATATATTAGGGTTTGGCTTTTAGGGTTTAGCTTTAGGGTTTAGCGTTAGGGTTTAGCTTTAGTGTTTAGTTTTAGGGTTTAGCTTTAGGGTTTAGGGTTTAGCATTAGGGTTTAGCTTTAGGTTTAGCCTTTAGGGTTTATAGTTCAAATTTTACGGTTTAGCTCAGGTTTTAACCTTATTTTTAGCTTTAGGGTTTAGAGTTTAGGAGTTAGGGTTTAGGGTTAAGAGATCTTAGTTATGGTTCGACGAGCCGGGTCCAACGCCGCTGGAATGAGTCCAATCGGAGTTCGTTTGAGTCGGTTCCCCGCTGTTCCCCACTTTTTTAGTGTTCCCCAATGAACCTTCCCCTACATATATATATATATATATATAGGGGGCCGCTAGAATGAGAACCACCACGAGTTATGAGAACCGCGACCCGCGGGTGGCCGTTGACCACGAATTTTTTTTTACGACTAGATGTGTATATTTTAACACCATACGTAAAGTTTGGGTTCAAACGGCGCGCCCGAGGGGGTAGTTTTTTACGCCCAAAGTTTGGGCTTTTTTATTTTTTTTAATTTTTATTTTTTTTTAACCAAACTTTGGGCGTAAAAAACTACCCCCTCGGGCGCGCCGTTTGAACCCAAACTTTACGTATGGTGTTAAAATATACACATCTAGTCGTAAAAAAAATTTCGTGGTCAACGGCCACCCGCGGGTCGCGGTTCTCGCGGTTCTCATAACTCGTGGTGGTTCTCATTTTAGCGGCTCCCTATATATATATATATATATATATAATCTTATATGTATTCATTATGCAATCTATATGTACAATATTACATTTTTTTAGATACATTTCTTTGAAGTATTTCAACACTATACCTAAAAAAAATAACAAAATACTCGATTTTTTGGTATTTCAACACTATACCTAAATTAAAGATAACAAAATACTCAGTTTTTTGATGTAATTTTTAGAAAAAAAAAAACTTAAATAAGTATAAAAGTTAAAACCATCTAAAAATGGTATAATTAGATTAAAAAAAGGTCATGGATTTTACTTTTTTACAACTTTTTCGAAGCTAATTAGTAAATTGTTAACGATTTTGTCTTAGCTAAGGTTTGCTATTATCAACGTACAAATTATTAACGATTTTGTCTTAGCTAAGGTTTGCCATTTTCAACGTACAATTTTATTTTGCACCCTGCATACAACTTTTTAACTTTCTATTTGATCTGATATACCTATATCTGTATATACATAATTCATCCTTTGA
The DNA here is from genome assembly GCA_030545235.1 of Helianthus tuberosus. Classification (NCBI taxonomy): domain Eukaryota; kingdom Viridiplantae; phylum Streptophyta; class Magnoliopsida; order Asterales; family Asteraceae; genus Helianthus; species Helianthus tuberosus. Next base: position 87,800,573 of record CM060374.1, on the reverse strand, counting down.
TTTTCTCTTTCCAATTGTATTTTCTTCAATTAACTATAACTGGCTTAATTTTTTTAATAGTAAATATTACATCAATAATCTTAAAATATCCTTCATGCTTAGCTTAATTAATAATTACGAAAAAAGATACAAGAGAAACAAAATTTGATTAATTTGTCGTTTCCAACTTATTTAGTCTCCACAAGTAGATAAGGAGTAATATCTTAATAATTAAAATAAGTAAAGTAAACAGCATAATTATAAACACTAAACTTATAAATAAAGTAAACAACATAATTTTAAACCCTAAATTTATAATGCCCACATTGCTCTCTTTTATGATAGTTTGGGTGCTTTTGCCTTGAGGTTGACAACATTGCGCATGTGATATTGTTATAAATTATTAAAATAATGGCAAGTGAAGTGAGAATCATATGATATCCATGTGAGACCCATTTTCTTAAAGGTATTGGCCCAATCATATAACAACCAGTTTACAGCTTAATAACAGTGACTTTGAGTTAGCATTCAAAAAGAACTGACTAGAAAACATTAAGAATCAGATTAATACTAAAATTTAAATAACCATATATACCCATATGTATATGTAGAAGTGAGATTAGGAGAAAACGGTTGGAAGTGTGAAAACGGTGAGAACGGATCCTGGTCGAACACGTGGCAGGGGCGCAAAATGATATGCAGGGGTACGATTGTCATTGTCCACGTTCCCCTCCATAAATCGCGTTATAATTCCCTTTCAAATAAAACTCCAAAAATTTCGTATTATCAGTTACCTCCTTTCCAAGCTTCCGAGATCTATGCCGTCTAACGTGGATTCCGTTATACAAAGTAATATTTGATGACGTTTTAATACGTGTTCCAGCAAATCATGCAACACGTAGTCGTTTTATTCGCTATGTTTGTTTCAATGTCGTTTTTTTAATTAATATTTGACAATTCGTTTATGTTTCAATGGCGTTCTTCATATATCTGATATTTGGCGTTTTCATTATTAATGTTAATTGTCGTTTGGGATCTAATATATACTTATTGTTTACGATCAATGGCGGTTTACACCTGGTTACGTATATCTGATTAGTTTTGGATGTTTGGCGTTAATTTTAAAACATCAATTCTTACAATTTGTTAATTATTCAACTAATGGCGTTAATTTGTTAATTTGTAAAAAACAGTTTTCTTAATTATGGCGTTTTCATTAACACGTTTTAGGAAGACAGTAACAACAGTTCTTCTTATTGTTAATTATTCAACTAATGGCGTTTTCATTATGGTGTTTTCAATTATATGTTTAGTAGGTCTTGTTTATTATTCAATTAATGGTGTTTTCATTGATAATGTTTTAAGAAGGCCTTTTCTATTTTAATGGAGTTTTTCTTAATTTGTTCTCACTGTGTTTTCTCAGACGAGGGTGTTTCTTCGAATGAAAGGTTTTGTCCCAAACCTCGATGATTGTTATTCAATATATGTTAGATGTGAGATGTGTTTTAAACCATTAGATCTTTGATCTAATGGTTGAGATCAATATGGACCAAATTGTAAATCATGTTTTAATTAATTGGACTAATTTGAAAATTGTAGGGGTAATAGTGTCTTTTTATATGTTTCAAATAAGGTAACATCTTCTAAATTCCAGCGATCCATTTTTAAACTTATTCTAAAAATCCAAAAACATGTAACTGCTACCGGAAATATATAACACAATATAAAACTATATAACACCATATAACACTATACATCCATCATAGAACTGCTACAAGAAAATATAACACTATATAACACTATACATCCATCATAGACATGCTACAAGAAAATATAACACTATAACACTATATAACACTATACATCCATCATAGACTACTACCAGAAAATATAACACTATAACTCTATATAACACTATAACACTGTATAAAAACATTCATTCTACATCCATCACAATATAACACTCTATAAAACCTTCATTCTGCGATCTTCAGAAATTATAATTGATCAACGATAAAAAAAATACAAATTCGTAGATTAATTCGTATTCCTATAGTAAAGGGTGGCGATTATGGATGGTTATCAATTAATTGAATTAATGAGAAAATTACTTGTTTACCCTTTTAAATTAATTTAGATTAAAAACACATATCATTTTCATAATATTTCTCACACTTTTGGCCATTTGTACAGAATTTTTAATCCCTATCCAAATTCATCATCATTTAGTTAAGTTGGAAGGCACTATATGAAGTACCACTATTTAAATTCACCACTGAGTTTGTACCGTATAGAATTAACCACCTCTAAAATCCACTATCCAAATTTTATCATACTAAATTATGAAACCACATGCAAATATCAAATATAATTTGAAGTACATAACTAATCACGTATTTGGTTATCCAACTTTTTACTCACATCAAGACTAGTGGGTATGGGGAGGCTCATCCTCATGAGGATGGGCCGCCACGTAGGCGCCACATCACTATCTTATGAAGGATGGGTCTCCTCCATTTTTGAGGGGGGTGAAGGATGGGGCTACCCCATATAATTTTTTATTGTTTAATTTATTTATTTGTTTAACTTTTATTGTTTAATGTTTAATTTTTATTGTTTAACTTTTTTATTTGTTTAACTTTATAAAAACAATTCAAAATTTAAATAAAAATAAGACATAAAAGAAGATAATAAAATCCATTACATAACATAAATAAAAATTACATAACCTAAAATTTATAAAAAAACAACATTTAAAAATTTATAAAAATTACACTACTCGTCTTCGTCCCCGTCGTTTGCGTTGTTCCATATATGTTCTACCAAATCCTGTTGAAGGTTTGCATGCGTGTAGTCGTTGGTTAGCGCGAACGAGTTTAAATCCTGTTGCGTCGGATCTACCGGGACAGTATTCCCGTAAGATGCATTCTCATCATACTCACAAATCGCCCGACCTTCGTCTTCAATAATCATGTTATGGAGCAAAATGCAAGCGTACATACAAAGGCGCAACCTCTTCGGTGTGAACGCACGTGCCGGTTGTTGAATGATGGCCCATTTTTTTTTTGTAAAACACCAAAACAACGTTCGATGTCTTTTCTTGCAGCTTCTTGACGCTTGGCGAATTTTTTCCTTTTTTCGTCTTCGGGATATGGAATAGTCTTGACAATTGTAGACCAAGACGGATATATTCCGTCAGCAAGATAATACCCGCGTCTATACTCAACCCCAGAAACTGTAAAACGGGTGTCCGGACCGGTTCCATTAACGACATCGCTAAAGATCGCCGATTGGTATAGCACGTTGAGGTCGTTGAGTGAACCAGGGAGACCAAAGAAAGAATGTCTGATCCACAAATGTTGTGACGCCACGGCCTCAAGTATTAAGGTTGGATGGCCGTGATCACCTCGCGTGTATTGGCCTCGCCACGCAGTCGGGCAGTTATGCCACGCCCAATGCATACAATAAATGCTACCAAGCATTCCCGGAAACCCGTGCCGTGCTTCATGAGCTTGGTACAACTGTTGAACATCATACGCGTTTGGTTTCCGCAAATATTGTTTGCTATACAGTTTCACCACATTATGGCAAAACCGATACAAACATTCCCGTGTAGTTCTTGCCGACATCTGTAAGTACTCGTCCAAAGCGTCGGCCACTGTCCCATACGCCAGTTGGCGAATGGCCGCAGTACACTTTTGTAACGTGGTGAACCCTTCATAATTCCGAGCATCGGGTCGTTGCGTGAAAAACGGGTCTAGCCCCGCCAAATCATCAGCAATTCGTGTGAATAACCGGCGACTCATTCGGAACCTTCATCTGAAAATGTCGGCATTGTAAAGGGGTGCATCCGAAAAATAACCGTTCACCAATTTCTCGTGCGCTCCTGTCGTAAAAAATATATAAATACGGGGAAATAAGGAATAAGGATAATAAAATTTATTAATGACAAACCTTGGCGGTCTCTGTTAATCCGTATTCGTCTGGTAATAACGCTTTCAGACGAGACGTCTTCCTCTTCCTCCTCCAAAAGAATCTGCACCGCCTTTACCACAGTGTTTGCGAAAATCATCTCCTCTTCGTCCGAATAACCCGAGGACCACCAAGAATTAGATGCCATTGTGGATGAAAATATATTTTTTTATAAAAGAATGGTATAAAAATGAGAGTGTTTTGGGTTGAAAGTGGGGAGAAAATGGTGAAAAATGGTATAAAATGAAATGGTTTTATAGAAAAATGGATTTTTTTTATTAAATGTATATAGCCGTTCAACGGCTATATTTTCAAAAAATGGGCCCGTCATCAACGTCGTGTGGGAGCCGGTTATCACATGATGGGGCGAGAGGGCGGTGTGGGGGACGGGCACCGGGCCTCGCCGGGCCTAAGCCGGCCCCCCTACCACTTGGTCTAAATAAAATAAGTTTTACATCACAAACTACTTTCATTTACTTTTTTCACTCTATACTTTATGATTTTACAAGTTTTCACTATATACTATCCAATTAAAATATATTTAAATTATATAATTAAACAAATTAAAAAAATAAGGAATGGGATCTGACTAATTGAATACCTTAGAGTAGGGTTGTAAACGAACCAAGCGAACACGAACAGCGACATGTTCGTGTTCGTTCGTTAAAGAAATTAACATGTTCGCAAACTATTCACGAACGCATACCGAACATAAGTTTATGTGTGTGTTCGTTCGTTAAGAAAGTTGTTCACGAACAGTTCGTGAACACTGGTCTCGAACACAAACGAACGCAAGCAAATAAAAATGAACACAAATGAACAGTTAACTTGAAAAATAACACGGTTATCCTAAAAATTGGATAGAAGTAGTTAAATACAACAATCAAGTGATAAACCAAAATACAAGAAGTCTATTACACCACCAAACGATTAATCAAATTTAACTAACTTACACATAATTATCCCCAAAAATGTCTTAGAATGTCCAGATTTTAGCTAACTTAGAAAAAAAAGGGGTTTCAAGTTTTTAATATGTTTAGATTAAAGGTTTATTATTTATTATTTTTAAATATAGTCAAATGAACACGGACGAACGTAACCGAACATATTACCGAACGTTCACGAACGCAGTCGAACGAACGAGACCTATGTTCGTGTTCGTATTCGTTCGCTAAGTTAACCGAACGAAATTTTTTGTTCGTGTTCGTTCGTTAAGCTAGTCGAACGAACATAAACGAACTTCCCGCCGAACGGTTCACGAACTGTCGCTGAATGTTCGGTTTGTTTATAACCCTACTGTCACACCCCAACTTGTCACACCCCAACCGATGGCGGAATCATCGGGGCATGGCACTGAGCGAAACAGATTGTTCAGAAGTTTCTATAACAACTATCATTACCATTCAATTTAAATGATACGTCCCATACCGTATCTTAAATAGTCAAACAAGTTATTACAGATAACATCAAACAAATATTCTGTTCCGACAACTCAGATTTAAACATAACAATTTATTCGTTGGTTTCTAGGACTCCTTCCCTAGCCTCAATTTCATCACCAGCAAGTTACGCACAGAGACAACCTAAGCACCTGTCACATACGTTAAAATAAAGTCAATACATATAATGTAAATGTGAGCATACAAGTTTGATAATAGCATATGGAGTTCGAATTCGTTTACGCATAACCAGCACGTACACATAGTGGAATGAAGCACGTTAGTTATCGACATAGATCCATCGATACCAATGACTGCGGGTTGACTGCCCGAGGCAGTTCGCAATACATGATTACCACCGTAATCCATGTAAGTAAGAGATCCTTAACAACCCCCGTGTGAACGGGTGCTGAGTCCAAACTATAGTACTATCGTTGCTAAGGCAGGTAGACAGCATTCCATGTGTAAACATAACAAACAAGCATTCATAAGCCACGTATAACATGCATTAATGGTTTAGCGCTAAAAATAACTTGAGTAGTGTGATAGTGGTAGTTTGAATATTCGTAACGTATGTAACACCCAAAAGTGCTAAAGCAAAAAGGGTTCGAGTATACTCACAGCGATTATGGATTGAAGGGAGCGCTTTTCAGCGAGTACAGTTAGCCTGAATAGATTCGATAACGTAACGATAAGTGGCGCGTAAAACAGTACTAAGTGAGAGCGGGTAGGATAACTGATCGTGCGGATCAACTATCCGTGAGAGGAAGTTATCCGTGCGGGCGAACTATCCGTGCGGATGGTGACCCATCCAGATAAGCTATCCGTGTGGGTGAGTTGTCCGTGCGGACGGCAATCCGTGCGGATTAGTCGCTCGTGCGGATTGCTTATCCGTACGGACAAGTTGTTTGTGCGGATAAACGTTCAAGTGGATTGTTTCTTCCTAAGGATGTGTTTGTGTATGATGGCTTGTGCTTTGGAGTTTTCGTTGTAGCATTTAGAAAACATTTAAGTGTTTCTACCTTTCAAGCCGGTCGCGCGGACAACAATCCGTCCGGATGGCAGTCCGTGCGGACAGCGTCTTTAAGGCTGAGTTACTAAGTGGGTTAGGTAATCCGTCCGGATGGTAGTCCGTACGGAAAGTAGTAATCCGTGCGGGTAGCTGTTCGTGCGGACAAGACAATCCGTCCGGATAGTCTGTCCGTGCGGATGAACTTGGTTTGAATGTATTCAAGGTCTTAGTAGCTCATGATCCGAAGAGTAATCCATTCAGAGGTAGCTTGTACGGGTGACAACCCGTTCGGATAGCATGTCCGTGCGGATCGCCCATTCGTCGATACTCAAACCTTGTTTTGAAAGTGGGTCCCAAGGGTAGCTCGTACGGGTGACAACCCGTCCGGATAGCCTCTCGTTCTGGTTGTTCCATCCGTCTACTCTTGGTTGCTGTTATCATTTTATCGAGACGTTCTGATTACGTGGCAACCACTTGGAATTGTATTCTCACCCGCATGACTAGGCCGGTCAGGAACCACCCTAACTTGGCCTGTCGGCGACTCAGAACGGTCATTCCGGTTGACCCCGAAATCAGGTGTCTGGTGGGTAGAATCCAGATCTAGGACTAGTGCATCACTATTAACGAGTAGAGAACTAGAACCGATCAGATTCGTACCGATCTTAAGGGTAAAAGAAGGAGAGAACTTAGGTTTATTTCTTTCAACTCTTTTATCCTTAGAAAAGTTTAGATTTAGGTGAAGTTGTTGTGAAATCTTATGGAAATCGTTTAGATCTGAGTTATTCTTGGTGGAATGCGGTCAAGCTTGAAGTTCATGAGAACTTCATGATGACGTCACCCGTGAATACCTCAAATCTTGATGATTTCACGGTTAAAAGTTGAGATTTGAAAGATGGAAAGGTGTAGAATTGTGTAGTGATCAAGAATGTACAAGAATTAGTGCAAGATCTTACCTGGATTGAGAGAAATCTGAGAAAAGGTGAAGAATGCGTGCGGTTCGGACGTCACTTGCCAAAAGTGGAAAAGTTGGAGAGTGACCCGTGTATTTATAGGATGCTAAAAGGGGAAAGGGTGAGCCGTGCGGATGACATGTAACCCGGATAGGCTATCCGTCCGGATTGGTCATCCGTGCGGATTGGCAATCCGTGTGGATTGACCATCCGTTCGGATGTCGCCTGTTTTGGTGCGTTCGGTGCGACGATGCTTCGGCTTCGGTTTTCGAGCGATTTGATAGGGTTTCCTAGTCAAATTACTTTCAGTCCCAACTACTTCTTATATGGTTCGACTCGGAATTCGGGTTCGGGTTCGTTTACATTCAAGTTAGACTTCGAGTTCGACTGAGTTCGTTTGATTATCACCACAAAACATAAATAAACATGCACAGGCAACACGTAAGGCACACACACACGTATAAACGCAAGTAAAATACACAGCTTGAGTTACGATTCGATGTCGATTCGATTAGTATAGCTTAATTAACTTTATCGCATTGTTACTTCCTATCATTCACAGTCGTAGGTCGATTGAAATACGATTAACACGAGTCGATTATTGCAATGTACGACACTTACTCCACATAATATTAATAAAATAAAAATATTTCTACGAGTCGAGTCACGCGAAATCGGTCGTTGACTTTGACCTTGACTTTGACTTTCACTCGTGAAAACACGGGGTGTTACAGCCTCCCCTTGATTTGGGAATTTCGTCCCGAAATTAAGCTGAAAGTTGTAACAAGGTCGTGAATCACGTGTGAGAGTTCTTCGTTTGGGCCACTAAAATCATCAAATTGATCGACTTTTTATGGTTAAAAATCGGGTAAAATTTGGATATGTTATGCGAAATACGTTGATCTAAAAGCCTATAAAGTTTCAGATCTTAATTCGTAGCCGTTTGAGAGAAATCTATGTTTTTGTTAAAAAATGTTGAATGTTGTTGTTGATGTTCACTGTACAGATGGCAATCCGTGCGGATAACATATCCGTGTTGACTTTTGTTGACTAGCTTATTCGCATGGATAATTGTCGACTCTGAGTCGTGCGGAGTCCGTGAACGATCGTGACCAAACATAATCGTAACGGAGTCAAATCGGGACCTACATGTGGTATCTGAGCAGGTGCTCTATTGCGATGATCAAACACACTCAGGTTTGTCAAATTCTCTTTACTTCTTTTATCTTTTCACGTTTCTAACTGAAAATCACTAAATTAAACGTATACAATAACCGTGATTCTATTGATTATGATGACGCATACAAGCACCGAGAACCACGTGAGGGACTTTCTCTCTCTAGACTATCTCTCTAATTAAACAACTGCGGGTACTTGGCCTTCATGTCGCTTTCGAGTTCCCAAGTACTCCGCGCCTCGCTTGCCTTCCCATCGGACTTTCACAATAGGAATGCGTGAGCGCCTGAGTTCTTTGTGTCACACACTGGCTTTGCGGAAGCGTGGTTACTTTGGTGTGACTTCTTAATACCATAGCTTAATCATAACAAAGCTATATGAAATAAAAATCATGCAAGATCATCCATTGAATTAAGTTTTAAAACATAAGTAACACAACATTGTCTTAAGGCGTTAACTCATGCGATAGACACTACAACCTGATAACATAAAAAGAAACGTTATTTGAAAAGACACAACACCAACGTGGAATAAACGCAGTTTAAGGATTGTGACTCGTCCAGGAAAAAGCCACATCTCCTAAACTTGGATGACCTCATAACCCTTATGCAGCGGGAAAACGTAGCATACCATGCCAGATCCTTAATTACCTGAAATACATGTAAGTTGGAAAAAAATCAACAAAAATTGTTGAGCAAGTTCATGTGTAGTGAGTAAGTAAAACCTTTGTAAGTATAAAATCCTTGTATGTAGCAAATAAGGAAAAAGAGATCACCAATGGTTTGCAAAGCCATTGATATGTGTGAAGTGCAAGTAGGAAGACTCAAACCTAGCAGATTTATGCGTTGGGTACAAAGTCACCCCGAGGTCCGTACTGTTTGGGCCTGGGGCTGGGCTCGCACCCAGATAGATCTACCGCTCCTGCCCCTCGGTCCTACTATGAGGATTAATAGTCCCAAGTTTCCGCCTACCCACTCACATGATCTAAATAATAACCCTCCTTACGCTAACCATACCATGTAAGAAATATTCGTAATCATAGTAACATGTATTTCACCCCCGCAGTTTAGAAAACTGAAAACAGTTAGAGAAAAGGGGGAGCATGAACTCACAGTGGTGCGTCTCTACCAAGTATATCTCCTGATCAAGCAGCTGTGCGACGACCTACACGTACTAAGTCTATTAGACGGACGGTCGTGCCTTATCTTAAGGTTTAAGTTTTTGGGAAATAGTTAGACAACTATTTTGTGTTTATGTTTTTGTAAGTACATGGTAATTATTCTCCTTCCCAAGGATGGGGGATTTATTACATGCGTGTTCGTAACATTCGAAATACATTATTAAGTCTCACTTAATATATTTTATTTCTTACTTCAAAATATAATCATTTTTCCCAAAAATATTATATTTTATTTCATACAATTTTCCCAAAATAATATTCTTGACAAATACGCGTTCAAAAATATTTTCTTAAAATGCGTAAGTTACGGATAAAGATCGGGTGGTAATAATTATACCGTTGTAGCTCATTATTTATTGTGAAGGCGTTCGTATTATTTTGAAATCGTTAACATTCGGTAATATTATTTTTACCCTAAAAATAATATTTGTATAGTTCACAAAATAATCATAAAAATCTCACAAGTGTTGTTATGAAAAGTATATATATATATATCAAATATATATTTATCAAGTTTTATTTTGTGAAAATCCCACCTCCGATGTTTCGTAAATAAAGTCGTGGCGAAACTTACGTTTTGAAAACAAGTCAAAAATAGATTTACAACACTTGTAGTGAAAATATTCCCAAGTGTTAGGTTTTTAGAAAAATTTCGCCAGAGTTTCCCCTGTAACTGGAGGTGGCCACGCTTTCAAGCGTATCATTTTCTTTTAAAATTCAAATCAACAATTTTTCTCAATCAACAATAAACAATATTCAAACCATCAAACTAGTCAAAATAGATGTAAATTGCAAAAATGCATGAACTTGTGATTTATCTAAAATATGAAGTAAATTTCATTACTTTTAGTGGATCTTTTGTATAAATCAATCCGGTTTCGTAAAAGTCTTGTTTTTAATGAAATTCCATCTTTACAACTTCTAGCAAAATTTGACAAAACTAGTTCCTTGTCGAAAATTAGTGTTACACAAGTGTTTACACACTTGTGTGTTTATAAAAAATCATTCTTGTTCGTGTAAGATCCGGTTTTAGAAAATAAGATTTCCTTGACACTTGGTCCTTTGAACATACCGCTTGTAGATCCGTAGATCTACTAGTTTTAAACACTATTTCATAAGTAATATTGATTTTACACAAGTTCATGTTTAGTGTGTGGTAGAGTTTCATCATTTAACCCTTTGTACACTTAAACAAACTCTATGCCATGATTCTTGATCATGACTAATCCGGGTTAGATGATGATCCGAGCTACCACATCATAGACCGGCACTAAATAATCACACAAAACAAATCTTACAAGATTTACACAACCCTTGTGCTATTAACCAACATTTTTAACATTTTAGTAGACTTTTAACATATCATCTTGCATGTTCTTGAGTTTTAACCGTTATATTTCCTTTTAACCACTTTAGAATAGATCGAGAGTGTGTTTCAAGCAACTTACTACTAGCTCGAGGCTAGGGAAGAATCTAGTCGAAGAATGAGTGGATAAAAGCAATAGGGTGAGGTCCTTCGCGTTCCGAATGCACCAAGCTCCCTCGTATGTGATCCTTAACACTTGTATACCCTTGGAATGTCTTGAATGAAATCGAAAAAATGATGGATGGTATAGGGGAGTTCGGCCGAGAGCTTAAGGAGAGGGAGAGAGAGTTATGTGTTGGTTAGTTAAGTGGTGAAATGAATGGTGGGTTAAGATAGTTACTTATAGATAAATCTTTCCATTTTTAACCAAAGGTTATTGTGTCACCTTGATATTAGACAACCAAGATTATTTTAATCTTGCAAGGACAATGGGTGTCACCATATGGTGACCGATTTCGTTGGGGGGGGGGGGTCTCCTAGTTCATTTCCAATTAGACGGTTAAGATCTAGTTAGTTAATTAGGAGGTTAACTTAGTTACTAGCATGTAGTAAGTTGTAACGGGTGTTAGGGTATTCGGGGACCCTAACTGGCTTAGAAAAAGAAAAACAGTGTAGATGGCAATATTTTTATGTTCCGGATAAAGTCCGGTTGTTCGGTTGGATAGTGATCCGTTAAAGTGCTTAACAAAGCTTTAAAGTGTCGTTATTATTATTTTTAGTGACACAACTTATTCCCGTCACATTGGAAAGTGTCTAGTAATATTTTTCCCATGTTTTGGCACTTTATTAGGTAGCTTAATGCTGAATTCTAATTAAAGTGCTGAATTTTGTACTTAAAGTATGTTTTAGGCACATCCGGTCACCGTAATCTCATTCCTAGTGACGCAGTTCTACAACCCTTATATCCCTACACTTTCTATTAGTGTAGTAAACTATCTCTGGCTCTTACAGGCCTTAGAGGCAGTGCCTGCCTGGTGCTAGTTATGACAGCACGTTTAATAGGTTATCCGTTCATTGTGCTACTGTGCGTTTGGTGCATCAAGGTTGTCACAAAGGTGCTGTAAGCAAAACATGGAGTGTCAGCAAGTAAAGTATGATGCAAGTAAGTACATGTATCAGCATTCAGGTAGCAGTTTATCCACAATTTCAAGTAAGCACAGTAATTAAGCAGTAATTAATTATTAATTAAGTCATACGGATACCTGGTTTAGTGAGGGTTGTCACACTTTGGTTTGGCGATCCATGATTTCGACAGGCTTTTCCACGAAGTGTAATGTTTCGTTCACTTGTAGATCGTCTAGAGAGACATGTAAATCGTGGTCGGCGATGCACTTCCGGAGGTTTGACACGTGGAAAGTCGGATGGACATTGCTAAGTTCCTCCGGTAATTCGAGTCTGTAGGCGACTTTTCCGATCCTTTCCAGAATCTTAAAAGGTCCAACATATCGAGGCGCGAGTTTCCCTTTTTTGCCGAATCGGACTACACCCTTCCAAGGTGATACCTTTAGGAGTACATAGTCACCAACGCCATATTCACGGGGTTTGCGCTTTTTATCGGCGTAAACTTTCTGTCGATCCCGAGCTTTCGCTAGGTTGTCTCGAATTTGGAAAATTTTGTCTGTCGTTTCTTGTAACAGCGCCGGACCGGTTAGTTGCGAGTGACCGATCTCGTGCCACACAATAGGCGATCGACATCTTCTTCCGTATAAGGCCTCGAAAGGTGCCATCTGGATGCTAGCCTGGTAGCTGTTGTTATACGAGAATTCGACTAACGGAAGGTGTCTATCCCAATTACCACCGAAGTCTAGAACACACGAACGGAGCATGTCTTCAAGAGTACGAATCGTTCTTTCAGTCTGACCGTCGGTTTGTGGGTGGAACGCAGTACTTAGATTAAGCGTTGTACCGAGTGCCGTTTGAAATGTTTCCCACAATCGTGAAGTAAACCGAGCATCTCGATCAGAGATGATGTCACGAGGCGTCCCATGTCTACAAATGATCTCGTCGGTGTAGATTCGGGCTAATCGTTCCACCTTGTAGTCTTCTCGTATTGGTAGAAAGTGGGCTGATTTCATCAAACGGTCAATAACAACCCATATGCTGTCGTGTCCTGATGACGTGGTTGGAAGCTTGGTTACGAAATCCATGGCTATGCTCTCCCATTTCCACATAGGAATTGGTGGTTGTTCGAGCAAGCCAGAGGGTCCTTGATGTTCAGCCTTGATTCTAGCACAGGTTAGGCATTTTTCGACGTAGAGAGCGATATCCCATTTCATACCCGGCCACCAGTACCTATAGCGAAGATCATGGTACATTTTGTAAGCACCGGGATGGATAGAGTATCGGGATTTGTGGGCTTCATCCATGATAATCTGTCGCAAATCGGTTCGCTTGGGAATCCAAATTCGGTCTAAGAAGTGGAATATCCCATTTGATTTGCTCACAAGCTGGGCTCCATCGTGGTAGATTCTTTCTTTCTTCAAAGTGCGTTCGTTGAAACATGCATGCTGGGCGTCGCGGATGAGGGCTTCGAGGTTGTGCTGGGCTTGAACATTACGAGTGCTAAGCAGGTAGCTCCGTCTGCTAAGTGCATCGGCAACAACATTTGCTTTGCCTGGGTGATAACGAATCTCACAGTCGTAATCGTTGAGAAGTTCTACCCGTCGGCGTTGACGCATATTTAGTTCCCTCTGATTAAAGATGTGTTGTAGGCTCTTATGATCTGTGAAGATCGTACACCTTGTACCATACAGGTAGTGTCGCCAAATCTTTAATGCAAAAACAACTGCGCCTAGCTAGAGATCGTGGGTTGTATAGTTCTTCTCGTGGACTTTGAGCTGACGAGATGCGTAAGCTATGACCTTGTCTCGTTGCATTAGGACACAACCAAGACCAAGGTTGGAAGCATCACAGTAGACAATGAAATTATCGTTTCCGTCGGGTAGTGTGAGAACAGGAGCATTGCAAAGCATGTGTTTGAGGGTTCGAAAGGCAGACTCTTGTTTGGTTCCCCAGACAAAAGTCTGGTCCTTATGCGTGAGAGAGGTAAGTGGTACATCAATCTTCGAGAATCCTTCGATAAATCGTCGATAATAGCCCGCTAGCCCGAGAAAAGAGCGGACTTCAGACGGGTTCTTAGGCGTAACCCAGCTCTTAACAGCTTCAATCTTCGCAGGATCGACGTGAATACCCTGACTATTTACAATGTGACCCAGAAACTGAACCTCCCCCAACCAAAACTCGCACTTGGAGAATTTGGCGTAGAGTTGGTTCCCCTGGAGTAACTCGAGAACCAAACGTAGATGTTGCGCGTGTTCGGCTCTCGTTTTGGAATAGATCAAGACATCGTCGATGAACATGATGACGAAACGGTCGAGATATGGCTTACACACGCGATTCATCAGATCCATGAAAACCGCTGGTGCGTTTGTTAGACCAAAAGGCATGACAACGAATTCGTAATGGCCGTAACGAGTACGAAACGCGGTTTTGGGTATATCCTCCTCCTGTATACGCAGCTGATGGTATCCTGAACGTAGGTCGATCTTCGAGAAACACGTAGCGCCTTGTAGTTGGTCAAACAAATCGTCGATGCGAGGTAGAGGATAGCGGTTTTTGATAGTCAACTTATTCAACTCCCGGTAGTCGATGCACATCCGGAACGACCCGTCCTTCTTTTTGACGAGCAGATATGGGGTCTTCCCCAACAGGGGATTTTTGGTCTGTTATCTTCCTTCTCCATCCACTTCTGAAGCTTCACTGTCAATCCTCGCGTTCCCGAAGATGTAAGTCGTTGAGGGGTATTGACTGCAGGTGCGACGCCGGGAATTTATCTGATGCGAACAGGATTAGCCGTGGGAGAGAACATTATGGCAAACCCTCGGGGAAGACCTTAGGGCATTTTGTTTTAATAAGAAGATCTTCGTGCTTAGTTCTTCGGCTCCTCCTGTCCGTTGACTCATCGGTCACGATTGCTTCATCGTTCGACTCCGGGATGCGGATAACGATTCTCCGCTTGGTTGCTCGACCACGGTTTCATCCTAGCTACTATGACGAGGTCGTTTATTAACCAGCCTCTTTAAGAGTGGGTTGTCTAACTTATTCTCTACTAAGCTAAGTAGATTCCTAATTCCATGAGATGCGGGGCTATGGTCGGCACTGGTATCAAATAACATGAATGCAAAATTTTGGGTTGGTAAAGAACGTACCAGCAACCATATCTGGGTCCTGGCATGCGTCACTAGCTTCGGCGTTGGATGTGCCTTCATGGTCTTGGTTAATCTCCCTTGGGCAATCCTTCCCAAGCTGCCCCTTACCATCGCTGTTACAACCTTCCTTTCCCCTTTTCGCCTCCTGCCAACACGTTTCCCTGTCGTGTCCCCTTTTACCACAGTTGTCACACTTCCTATTACCGCATAACTAAATTACGTAGTCAGACGTGGTCTTCACAAATTTCCACAATCTTGGGGTCTCTACCCAATCATAACGCAGTCTGCGTTATCCAGACACCAACATTTCTGGTGACTAAGGTGGGGGGAAGGAAAGAAAAGTAAACTGTCGGCATGCTTGAATTCCTCTGCGAGCTCGTATATTCCTTGAAGTAGTCAACTGATTTACCGCTTAATGGTAAAAGGAACGAGTATCGAGATCCTGAGGACGGTTAAATTTCAGAGGTCAAGAGCATAAAAGGGATCCTGATGTACGTGGCGGATCAAGGCATGCTGGTGGAGGGCGTGGTGTTTACTTAAAGTTTTCAGACAATATGCTGTCTTGTGATGTAGACACTTAACTCATGTTTTTGGTTATGTAACGTTTTGCATTTGACGTTGCTCTTTGTGGTGTCAGCTCAAGCTTCCACGTTTCGTGACTCATATCCTCAACTGCAGTTGATGTTACAGGAGCAACTTGTGTGGTTTTCATAACGCGAGAAATGGTGAGGGTTTATAGTTAGCATAGTGCGTTTATAGGGACCATCAAATCGGCTTATCGAGCGTTGTAGAGGTGAATATAGCAAGCGGTGCGGCCTGGAGCATCTCTACTAGGCGCGGGTATGTCCAGACAGAACGTGTTAGGCACGATGGTGCACGGGCGTCGATCTCCACAAGGGAAAACGAACCTCTCCACAGGTGAGGGGGTTGTCTGATGCAGGTAAATGTAAGGGGAGCAACGTCCGGCAGACAAAAAGAAACAGGATCGTGACCACGTAAAGGTGTAGGTTCAGCAGGCGCAACATCAAGCTGACCCAAATGGTGTAGTAGCTGGTTCAAGTGCAGGCTCCGGGTCATGTAACGGTGTGGAGGACATCAGCGGTGAGTGTGAGTAGCAAAGGTGCATCCATAGGAGCTGGAGCAGGGGCTGAAACAGGAGCCACAAGAGAGCGTCACAGGAAACTCGAAAGGTGGGTAACCATTGTCATCGTCCATCCACCCATTTCGGGTGTGCGCGTATCGAAGATCAACTTGGGTCGCAAAAGGCGCTTGATCGAACTGTACAGGCACAGGTCAGGGTGGGGTGCCACAAGAGAGTCAGCAGGTATAACAGCGATAAGTGGGGGATCAACATGACCAGCAGCAATAACATGGTCACCCTACAGTAGTGGTGCATCAGCAGGGTGATCATCAATGGGTAGGTCAGCAATCACAGGATCAATGGGCATGCCAGCATGAACAGGGTCATGCTCAAACACTGGTTCAAGAGCAGCTACTGGCTCAAGGGCCATGGCAGGCTCGGGATCAACGAACTCCATATCAAAATCTGCCTGATCAGCGAATGCAGGGTCAACTGGGTCTACTGGGTCAACCATAGGCTGATCCAAGTGGATGAACTCTATCTCCTGGTCCGGGTCAAATCCAGGGGGAAAAACAGGGTCTGAATCCTCATCGAGGTCGTGATCGAAAGCAAACCTAGGAGCAGAGACAGCAGATGATGCCCTGTCAGGATCTGAACCGTGTGAATAGTGCTGTGCGCTCCGAGTGTGTGACGGTGCGGAGGCCACAGACTCGAAGGAGTCTGGAGCGAGTGAGCATGCAGGTGACTCCTCAGCTGGAGCATCTGCGAGTAACAAAAGACCACCGTCAGCTAGAAGGGCCTCGCCCTCAACGTTGTCCTCCAGGGGCTCATTATCAAATGGATCGACGTCGTCGTCAGCGTCGGCGTCGAGGAGCATATCGTAAGCAGGATAAACAGCCAAAGGTATGGGAGCAGGGATCTCCACGAGTGGTAGGTACCCAGCAAAAGGACCATCAGCGGGCTCATCGACAGCGTCGGGTAGCGCAAAGGGCTGAAAGTCATCCTCGTCTGTGCTGGTAACATCTGATGTGTGGACCTCGTGCTCTGAAGACTCTAAGTCGTCTGATACTATGGGTCTAGGGTCCGTGGTGTCCAAATCACCTGTGCCTGATGAATCCATGGTGTCTGTATCATAAACACAAATATGCACAAATAATCAATCATATAATCAGACAAGCACATTAGTCACCAAGTAAGCAATCAAACAATTCTCCTAGTCCCACTAGCCTCCCAGCCTCTCAGACTGCTCTTCCTAGTCCCACTAGCCAAATTCTCCCAGCCTCTCAGACTGCTCTTCCTAGTCCCACTAGCCAAATTCTCCCAGCCTCTCAGACTGCTCTCCCTAGTCCCACTAGCCTATTCTCCCAGCCTCTCAGACTGCTCTTCCTAGTCCCACTAGCCAACTACCTCGGTCTCCTAGACCGAGCCTCGGTCTTCCAGACCGAGCCTCAGCCTCCCAGACTGAGCCTATAAATAATAAATAAAATGTGCTCAACATTTGTTCATAAAAACGTTTTGGATCTGGACTTAAGTGGTATGCAGTGTAAAAATGTTTTCGTGAGAGCCCTAGTGATCATAGTCTAGACTCGAGAAGGAATCCTAGTTCGCTATGATCAGAGCTCTGATACCAAGCTGTCACACCCTGGCTTTGCGGAAGCGTGGTTAATTTGGTGTGACTTCTTAATACCATAGCTTAATCATAACAAAGCTATATGAAATAAAAATCATGCAAGATCATCCATTGAATTAAGTTTTAAAACATAAGTAACACAACATTGTCTTAAGGCGTTAACTCATGCGATAGACACTACAACCTGATAACATAAAAAGAAACGTTATTTGAAAAGACACAACACCAACGTGGAATAAACGCAGTTTAAGGATTGTGACTCGTCCAGGAAAAAGCCACATCTCCTAAACTTGGATGACCTCATAACCCTTATGCAGCGGGAAAACGTAGCATACCATGCCAGATCCTTAATTACCTGAAATACATGTAAGGTGGAAAAAAATCAACAAAAATTGTTGAGCAAGTTCATGTGTAGTGAGTAAGTAAAACCTTTGTAAGTATAAAATCCTTGTATGTAGCAAATAAGGAAAAAGAGATCACCAATGGTTTGCAAAGCCATTGATATGTGTGAAGTGCAAGTAGGAAGACTCAAACCTAGCAGATTTATGCGTTGGGTACAAAGTCACCCCGAGGTCCGTACTGTTTGGGCCTGGGGCTGGGCTCGCACCCAGATAGATCTACCGCTCCTGCCCCTCGGTCCTACTATGAGGATTAATAGTCCCAAGTTTCCGCCTACCCACTCACATGATCTAAATAATAACCCTCCTTACGCTAACCATACCATGTAAGAAATATTCGTAATCATAGTAACATGTATTTCACCCCCGCAGTTTAGAAAACTGAAAACAGTTAGAGAAAAGGGGGAGCATGAACTCACAGTGGTGCGTCTCTACCAAGTATATCTCCTGATCAAGCAGCTGTGCGACGACCTACACGTACTAAGTCTATTAGACGGACGGTCGTGCCTTATCTTAAGGTTTAAGTTTTTGGGAAATAGTTAGACAACTATTTTGTGTTTATGTTTTTGTAAGTACATGGTAATTATTCTCCTTCCCAAGGATGGGGGATTTATTACATGCGTGTTCGTAACATTCGAAATACATTATTAAGTCTCACTTAATATATTTTATTTCTTACTTCAAAATATAATCATTTTTCCCAAAAATATTATATTTTATTTCATACAATTTTCCCAAAATAATATTCTTGACAAATACACGTTCAAAAATATTTTCTTAAAATGCGTAAGTTACGGATAAAGATCGGGTGGTAATAATTATACCGTTGTAGCTCATTATTTATTGTGAAGGCGTTCGTATTATTTTGAAATCGTTAACATTCGGTAATATTATTTTTACCCTAAAAATAATATTTGTATAGTTCACAAAATAATCATAAAAATCTCACAAGTGTTGTTATGAAAAATATATATATATATATCAAATATATATTTATCAAGTTTTATTTTGTGAAAATCCCACCTCCGATGTTTCGTAAATAAAGTCGTGGCGAAACTTACGTTTTGAAAACAAGTTAAAAATAGATTTACAACACTTGTAGTGAAAATATTCCCAAGTGTTAGGTTTTTAGAAAAATTTCGCCAGAGTTTCCCCTGTAACTGGAGGTGGCCACGCTTTCAAGCGTATCATTTTCTTTTAAAATTCAAATCAACAATTTTTCTCAATCAACAATAAACAATATTCAAACCATCAAACTAGTCAAAATAGATGTAAATCGCAAAAATGCATGAACTTGTGGTTTATCTAAAATATGAAGTAAATTTCATTACTTTTAGTGGATCTTTTGTATAAATCAATCCGGTTTCGTAAAAGTCTTGTTTTTAATGAAATTCCATCTTTACAACTTCTAGCAAAATTTGACAAAACTAGTTCCTTGTCGAAAATTAGTGTTACACAAGTGTTTACACACTTGTGTGTTTATAAAAAATCAATCTTGTTCGTGTAAGATCCGGTTTTAGAAAATAAGATTTCCTTGACACTTGGTCCTTTGTGTCACACCCCGACCACGTAGAACATACAAAACGTGGCGGAAACGTCGGGGAGTGTTGTAACAGAATTAATTGTTTCAAATCCATGGCAATTGAATTTTCGTTTTATTGATAAAAGTGTTACAATGTCTTATCAAACTAGGAAATACAACATAATTAACCAGTCTTGCATCTTTTATTGTCACTAAAGCCCAAGTCTGCCTATGTGTATCTTGATCACCTTATGCAACAGCTCCTGAAAAACACATGTGAAAATAGGTACGTCAGCATAAAAATGTCTGTGAGATACATAGGTTTTGTGAAAATAGGTTTCATGACTTATGTTTGAGAAAATGTTTAGTCATAAACCTTATAATTTGCTTTGTTTTGTAAATCATTTGAAAAAAAATGAGTTTAGATGATATGTATAAATAAGTAAATAATGTATGGTTAAATAAATAACCATGTAAGATGAGTTTGTATAAGATAAGTTGTTTGTAAAACAATGTCTTGTGAAAAGTATGTTATTTGTATAAAATGTTCTATGTCTCAAACTGAAATGATTCAAATAACGCTACAACATGTAATACCATACAAACACTTATATATAGGAAGTACCAGCGGCGTATCCACCATGCTTGTATCATATTACACACGCATCGTTACTTAATCATTTAATCAAACCAAACCACCAAAGTAATGTTTAACAATAGTAGAAATGTTTATGTATGGTCAAATACGGTTCACACGGTTCACAGATACAAACGATTCATAGATACAAACGGTTCACAGATACAAACGATTCATAGATACAAACGGTTCACAGATACAAACGGTTCACAGATACAAACGGTTCACAGATACAAACGGTTCACATAGTCAAATGATTACAACGGTTCACATAGTCAAATAGTTATAAACGATTCAAAATGTAATATAATGTGTTCATATGCTGGATAAGCATATGCAACAGAAAAGCAATGTAAAACAATGTACTAAGTATGCACATAATGGACATACCTAGCATAAAATGTATTGAAATCATGTACTATAATGTACTAACGAACATAGCAGGTATATGATGTGAAAACGGGAAAGCATGAATGTAACAAGTAAGCACATGTGTTCCACCCCAAAACAGTTTGGAAAACAGTAAAAGAGGGGTCTATGTACTCACCTGAGATTGCTCAGTAGTTCTGGAGTGACAACTAAACAATGCTAGAGATCGCGGATATCAAACGGCACCTAGTATAGGTAACTATGTTAATAAACCGGGCCTAGATCGGAAGATTGGGTAGCATTAGGGTTTGTAAACCAAACGAGTGTAGAGACTCGTGTCATTTGGTTTTAACAAAGCCTACATACTAAATGAAACTTAACCTGAGTGATTTCGGCCCATTACGACCCGTTTAGGTAGCTTATGCTACTTTAACCCGTCGTTCGCGTGAAACGCGTTCGGACCGCCTAACTAGCCCTATGACAAGTGTTATATGCCTAAACATATTCCATAATCAGTTATGTGACAAAGGTTTAGGTTACATATGCTTAATTACCAATTATACATGAAAAGGGTATTCTGGTAATTTACCTAAGGCATATAAACTACCTATCATACAACTACTTAAACGATGCGACCATAGGGTATAACCTCGGAAGGTTATTCCCTACCTACTATGGTCACCTAATGTGTTTGGTCGGATCCTAATGATCGACCAAATGGGTCGGGTTCGAGGTATAAGCGATTCATCAGATCGCTTACCCTACGACCCTAGACAACGTGGTAATCAGTGGGCATAGTCCCAAGGGACTATGACCAACGTGATTACACTCACATTGCGAAGTTCAAAAGAACTTCGCATTGACCATTACTGGTCAACGCTGAAAGTCAAACAAAGTTTGACTTTCGGACTCGAAAAGTAATAAAATAAGGAAAAGAACGAAAGAATACTTACGAAGGGTCCCCGAATGCTAATCCCGATTCAAGAATCTCAGGTATGAAACAATGGTTTCAACTTAGAGGTTCTCAAATCAGAATTCTAGTGATTTTAGCAATGGGGGGGGGGTATGGGGTATTTATAGGAATACCCGAACCGTTAAGATCGTTTCATGGAAAACGTGCCTTAAATTCCATCCATACATGTGTTGCAAAGTTATGGTGTTTAGGTGCTTAAATTCCATCCATACATGTGTTGCAAAGTTATGGTGCCTAAATTCCATCCTTATCCGCTGACTAAGCATGTTAGAATGTGTGGTTGTGAATTAAACAGCTGTTTATACATCGAATCTGGTCCCGAAAGTGCAAAACTGATATTTCTGTATGTTTTCTGTCCAGAATAGGCAGTCGCGTAGCGCTACTGCCAAGGCATTAGGCAGTCGCGCTACGCTAGCACCCTCCTGTTTCAGAAATCTTTCAAAAGTGGCAGGAATGGTCCCTGCACGTGTTTAAGGCCTTTTTCGATGCGTTTGAACCCTGTTAACCTCATTTCAAGGCTCTAAAATGAAGTTAAAGTATAGGGGACTCAAAACATGCTCAAAAATATCTCGGATGTTGGTTCGTTTGGTCGTACGAACGCGATGTTCGCTTAATTACGACGGAATGCGCACAAGCGCGAAAAACGATCCAAATGACGTGACGAATGGATTTTTCTTATGGCGAATACTAAAATAAAATATTTTAGTGCTTACATAAATTTTTGGATGTCCGGATGTATTCAGAACGTAAGTTATGCGCGAAAATGCAAACTTGTGCACTTTTTGACACTCTTAGTCCCTGAATGACCCAAAAGTTTATTTTAGCATACCGAACCCCTCAAAGCCTATTTCTAAGCTATGTAAAGGATATTTATGGTATGTTTAACTTATGGTCATGTTCCGGAATGTCTGTTACAGTTCAGATTGGCATACTTTCGCAGTTTGTCAACTTTAGTCCCTGTAAGCGATTTAACTTTGATTTCACCACACCAAACTTTCCAAAACTTATATCTAAGTTATGTAAAGGTTATTTAAGGTATGTTAAGCCTATTTCACTATTCTGGAGTGTTCGTTGCATTAAACTGGTTATATTTACGCATCAGTGCGTGTATAACCTTCCAGAAAGCGATTTAGAGCTTGAAATCGAACATGAGTTGATATGTGTAAAAGATACACCTATTTATGCAAGTCCAAAGTATGAAATACATTATTTCATTGGTTGGGCATTTGTTTGATGGTTTAAATGACACAGGTGTTACACTTTGAACATACCGCTTGTAGATCCGTAGATCTACTAGTTTTAAACACTATTTCATAAGTAATATTGATTTTACACAAGTTCATGTTTAGTGTGTGGTAGAGTTTCATCATTTAACCCTTTGTACACTTAAACAAACTCTATGCCATGATTCTTGATCATGACTAATCCGGGTTAGATGATGATCCGAGCTACCACATCATAGATCGGCACTAAATAATCACACAAAACAAATCTTACAAGATTTACACAACCCTTGTGCTATTAACCAACATTTTTAACATTTTAGTAGACTTTTAACATATCATCTTGCATGTTCTTGAGTTTTAACCGTTATATTTCCTTTTAACCACTTTAGAATAGATCGAGAGTCTTTAGAATAGATTGAGAGTGTGTTTCAAGCAACTTACTACTAGCTCGAGGCTAGGGAAGAATCTAGTCGAAGAATGAGTGGATAAAAGCAATAGGGTGAGGTCCTTCGCGTTCCGAATGCACCAAGCTCCCTCGTATGTGATCCTTAACACTTGTATACCCTTGGAATGTCTTGAATGAAATCGAAAAAATGATGGATGGTATAGGGGAGTTCGGCCGAGAGCTTAAGGAGAGGGAGAGAGAGTTATGTGTTGGTTAGTTAAGTGGTGAAATGAATGGTGGGTTAAGATAGTTACTTATAGATAAATCTTTCCATTTTTAACCAAAGGTTATTGTGTCACCTTGATATTAGACAACCAAGATTATTTTAATCTTGCAAGGACAATGGGTGTCACCATATGGTGACCGATTTCGTTGGGGGGGGGGGGGGGGGGTCTCCTAGTTCATTTCCAATTAGACGGTTAAGATCTAGTTAGTTAATTAGGAGGTTAACTTAGTTACTAGCATGTAGTAAGTTGTAACGGGTGTTAGGGTATTCGGGGACCCTAACTGGCTTAGAAAAAGAAAAACAGTGTAGATGGCAATATTTTTATGTTCCGGATAAAGTCTGGTTGTTCGGTTGGATAGTGATCCGTTAAAGTGCTTAACAAAGCTTTAAAGTGTCGTTATTATTATTTTTAGTGACACAACTTATTCCCGTCACATTGGAAAGTGTCTAGTAATATTTTTCCCATGTTTTGGCACTTTATTAGGTAGCTTAATGCTGAATTCTAATTAAAGTGCTGAATTTTCCCCTTAAAGTATGTTTTAGGCACATCCGGTCACCGTAATCTCATTCCTAGTGACGCAGTTCTACAACCCTTATATCCCTACACTTTCTATTAGTGTAGTAAACTATCTCTGGCTCTTACAGGCCTTAGAGGCAGTGCCTGCCTGGTGCTAGTTATGACAGCACGTTTAATAGGTTATCCGTTCATTGTGCTACTGTGCATTTGGTGCATCAAGGTTGTCACAAAGGTGCGGTAAGCAAAACATGGAGTGTCAGCAAGTAAAGTATGATGCAAGTAAGTACATGTATCAGCATTCAGGTAGCAGTTTATCCACAATTTCAAGTAAGCACAGTAATTAAGCAGTAATTAATTATTAATTAAGTCGTACGGATACCTGGTTTAGTGAGGGTTGTCACACTTTGGTTTGGCGATCCATGATTTCGATAGGCTTTTCCACGAAGTGTAATGTTTCGTTCACTTGTAGATCGTCTAGAGAGACATGTAAATCGTGGTCGGCGATGCACTTCCGGAGGTTTGACACGTGGAAAGTCGGATGGACATTGCTAAGTTCCTCCGGTAATTCGAGTCTGTAGGCGACTTTTCCGATCCTTTCCAGAATCTTAAAAGGTCCAACATATCGAGGCGCGAGTTTCCCTTTTTTGCCGAATCGGACTACACCCTTCCAAGGTGATACCTTTAGGAGTACATAGTCACCAACACCATATTCACGGGGTTTGCGCTTTTTATCGGCGTAAACTTTCTGTCGATCCCGAGCTTTCGCTAGGTTGTCTCGAATTTGGAAAATTTTGTCTGTCGTTTCTTGTAACAGCTCCGGACCGGTTAGTTGCGAGTGACCGATCTCGTGCCACACAATAGGCGATCGACATCTTCTTCCGTATAAGGCCTCGAAAGGTGCCATCTGGATGCTAGCCTGGTAGCTGTTGTTATACGAGAATTCGACTAACGGAAGGTGTCTATCCCAATTACCACCGAAGTCTAGAACACACGAATGAAGCATGTCTTCAAGAGTACGAATCGTTCTTTCAGTCTGACCGTCGGTTTGTGGGTGGAACGCAGTACTTAGATTAAGCGTTGTACCGAGTGCCGTTTGAAATGTTTCCCACAATCGTGAAGTAAACCGAGCATCTCGATCAGAGATGATGTCACGAGGCGTCCCATGTCTACAAATGATCTCGTCGGTGTAGATTCGGGCTAATCGTTCCACCTTGTAGTCTTCTCGTATTGGTAGAAAGTGGGCTGATTTCGTTAAACGGTCAATAACAACCTATATGCTGTCGTGTCCTGATGACGTGGTTGGAAGCTTGGTTACGAAATCCATGGCTATGCTCTCCCATTTCCACATAGGAATTGGTGGTTGTTCGAGCAAGCCAGAGGGTCCTTGATGTTCAGCCTTGATTCTAGCACAGGTTAGGCATTTTCCGACGTAGAGAGCGATATCCCATTTCATACCCAGCCACCAGTACCTATAGCGAAGATCATGGTACATTTTGTAAGCACCGGGATGGATAGAGTATCGGGATTTGTGGGCTTCATCCATGATAATCTGTCGCAAATCGGTTCGCTTGGGAATCCAAATTCGGTCTAAGAAGTGGAATATCCCATTTGATTTGCTCACAAGCTGGGCTCCATCGTGGTAGATTCTTTCTTTCTTCAAAGTGCGTTCGTTGAAACATGCATGCTGGGCGTTGCGGATGAGGGCTTCGAGGTTGTGCTGGGCTTGAACATTACGAGTGCTAAGCAGGTAGCTCCGTCTGCTAAGTGCATCGGCAACAACATTTGCTTTGCCTGGGTGATAACGAATCTCACAGTCGTAATCGTTGAGAAGTTCTACCCATCGGCGTTGACGCATATTTAGTTCCCTCTGATTAAAGATGTGTTGTAGGCTCTTATGATCTGTGAAGATCGTACACCTTGTACCATACAGGTAGTGTCGCCAAATCTTTAATGCAAAAACAACTGCGCCTAGCTAGAGATCGTGGGTTGTATAGTTCTTCTCGTGGACTTTGAGCTGACGAGATGCGTAAGCTATGACCTTGTCTCGTTGCATTAGGACACAACCGAGACCAAGGTTGGAAGCATCACAGTAGACAATGAAATTATCGTTTCCGTCGGGTAGTGTGAGAACAGGAGCATTGCAAAGCATGTGTTTGAGGGTTCGAAAGGCAGACTCTTGTTTGGTTCCCCAGACAAAAGTCTGGTCCTTATGCGTGAGAGAGGTAAGTGGTACATCAATCTTCGAGAATCCTTCGATAAATCGTCGATAATAGCCCGCTAGCCCGAGAAAAGAGCGGACTTCAGACGGGTTCTTAGGCGTAACCCAGCTCTTAACAGCTTCAATCTTCGCAGGATCGACGTGAATACCCTGACTATTTACAATGTGACCCAGAAACTGAACCTCCCCCAACCAAAACTCGCACTTGGAGAATTTGGCGTAGAGTTGGTTCCCCTGGAGTAACTCGAGAACCAAACGTAGATGTTGCGCGTGTTCGGCTCTCGTTTTGGAATAGATCAAGACATCGTCGATGAACATGATGACGAAACGGTCGAGATATGGCTTACACACGCGATTCATCAGATCCATGAAAACCGCTGGTGCGTTTGTTAGACCAAAAGGCATGACAACGAATTCGTAATGGCCGTAACGAGTACGAAATGCGGTTTTGGGTATATCCTCCTCCTGTATACGCAGCTGATGGTATCCTGAACGTAGGTCGATCTTCGAGAAACACGTAGCGCCTTGTAGTTGGTCAAACAAATCGTCGATGCGAGGTAGAGGATAGCGGTTTTTGATAGTCAACTTATTCAACTCCCGGTAGTCGATGCACATCCGGAACGACCCGTCCTTCTTTTTGACGAAAAGGACTGGTGCGCCCCAAGGAGAGGTGCTCGGGCGAATAAAGCCTTTTTCAAGTAATTCCTGGAGTTGGGTTGAGAGTTCTCGCATTTCGGACGGTGCGAGTCGATAAGGAGCTTTGGCAATAGGATTAGCTCCAGGAATGAGATCAATACGAAAGTCAATATCCCGTCTTGGAGGTAGTCCGAGAAGGTCCTCTGGAAAAACTCGAGGAAATTCTCGAACCACAGGAACGTCTTTCACTTCCTTCTTCTCTTTCTTTTCCTTCTCCGCTGCTACGACGTTAGCCAAGAAAGCCATGTATTCCTTACGGAGATACTTGCTAGCTTGTAGGCATGACATAAGCTTGAGACCCTTCGAAGTAGTATCACCATAAACGCACAAAGAATCACCATTTGCGAGCGAAAAACGAATCATTTTATCGAAGCACACAACTTCGGCATGGTTTTCTCGAAGGAAGTCCATGCCTACTATGACGTCGAAACTTCCGAGTTGCATCGGAATGAGGTCGATTGAGAAGATGTGATTGTTGAGCTCGAGAGTGCAATCACGAATAACAGAGTTTACAGCGACGGTTCTTCCGGTAGCGACTTCAACATCGAATGCAGATGAGAGTCGGGAACGTTTACGACTAAGGAGTTTCTCAAATTCGAGCGACACAAAGCAATTATCGGCTCCGGTATCAAACAAACATGAAGCATAAATACCATTCACAAGGAACGTACCATTGACCACGTTGTTGTCGGCCTAGGCTTGACGCACATTGAGGTTGAAAGTTCTGGCGCGTGCGGCCTGTTGTTGCTGCTGCTGCTGTTGTTGCTGTGGTTGCTGCTGTTGCGGTTCTTGTTTCACTACCCTGTTCGGGCACATGTTGGCGAAATGATTCGGGTCGCCACACGTGAAGCATGCTCTGGATTTGACTGCGGGCGCTGGAGGAGCTTGTTGACCCTGTGGGGCAGCGAGTAGAGCTTGATTGGCAGGAGCTTGGAGAATACGGCAGTTGGCAGTAAAGTGGTCGTAGACATTGCAATGAGCACAGAAGCGGCATTGAATAGTAGTAGGGTGGTGGTAGGTGCAAGTAGGGCAGAGCGGGTGTGGTCCAGTATATACACGCTTAGCAGGTGGTGCATTGGTCATAGGCGCTGCCACTTGGCGTTGTTGGGCAGGTACAGCTTGGATCGGTGCAGCAGTAATCGCACAGTTCTTGTTGGTGGAGCTGTTCTTTCTCTTGTTGCTTGACGAGGTGGTTTCAGCAGTTGGTGCAGTAGTGGTGGCTTGATGCAGATGCTTGGAGGTCTTATCCCACACCCCAGCCTTAACCCTTTTGTCATTGATTTCAGCGGCTAGCAGATAGGTTTCCTCGATCGTGGTAGTCTTAGCCGCTTGCACGAAATCAGCAACACAGTCGGGCAAAGCTCGGATGTATTTCTTGATGGTCATCTCAGGAGTCTTGACCTGGCCGGGACAGATAATGCTGAGCTGTTTGAAGCGTGCAGTGAGACCAGCATTGTCTCTATCCTTCTGATGTATGTGCCAAAATTCATCTTCCAGCTTTTGACGGTCGTGAGGAGGGCAGAATTCTTCCAGCATGACTTCTTTGAGTTCGTCCCACGACTGACCGTAGGCTGCATCGTTCCCTCTCTTGTTTCTCTCGGCCGTCCACCAGTCTAGAGCACGGGACTGAAAGACGCCGGTAGCATTTAGAGTTCGGAGGTCATCAGGGCAACCACTCTGTCGTAGAGTAACCTCGATAGAGTCAAACCAGTGAAATAGAGCAGTAGGACCTCCCTCGCCAGTGAATTCTTTCGGCCCACACGACTTGAATTGCTTAAAACTAAAAGGCCTCGTTGCAGCTTTAGGACCTTCAGTCCTCGATTCCTCGGATGATTTGCTGGCATTCTCATAGGCATCGCTCACAGCTTTTGCTACACTTTTCGCGATGATGGAAGCAAGGCGTCTATCCCTCTTTTCTTCACGAGAGAGCGTATGACGAGATCCAGACGACATTGTCTGCAATAGACATCGCCACGGAACTCAACACATGTATTCGAATCTCACCTCACACGTCTACTACTACTAAAGCTCAGTAACACGTACCATGTAAACGCAGATAGTCACAAAATTCACATAATTACACGAATCACGTAAACACATAGAGCACATAACCACAACACTCCTAAACACGTAAGCACAATAGCAAGAACACGCATACCTTAGGAACTAGAGATATATACGATCATACAAAGCATTCTGGATGCCTCTATTGTCGATTTCCTAGCGATGTGTTGTGTGGGTTTTGTGTTTTAGCAGAAGCAATAGTGTTGGGTCGAAACCAATAGTGTCTCAAAACGTTAATAAATAAGCAGAAAATACACAAAATCTTCATAAAGGTCGATAAATCAAAGGTAGATTGTCTGCGGCTAATAGACTTCGACTAACCAAAGTGGTTCGACTATTCGCAAGGATCCTGCGTGCACAATTACCTCCAGGACTATGCCTTTGCCTCGATTCTTGGGCGTTGGCGCAATTCCCATTGGTTATATTGTGTCTTTAGATCGTTGGAGTCCATCGAAACTTTGGTGGGAGTTTTTGTATAAAAGCAGGACGAGTCGTCAAGGTTAGGGTTTCACCCCTATCTTGCAACTTATGTCCCTGTTTTTGATAAAATTTGAGGAGATTATTCATCAGAATATGGATTTCACTCCTAATTTGGTATGATTCTCCTCGTTTGTAGCTAAAACGCAAGCTGATTAGGCAACTTTAGTCGAGAGTTTGCGGTTTTCACACCTATTCTCGGCCTCATTACCCGTTCATAACTTGAAAATTCGAGTGCGGTTATAGAAAAGAGCGAGTGATAGTGGCGAGTTTATGCATACGCGTGAGTTGGTCTGTTGGTTCTTAACTATAGACTAGGTCTCTAAGACTTCGACCCGGACTAGGTCGAGTCTTGCCTAATTCCCTATAGTTATGGCTCTGATACCAATCTGTCACACCCCAACCGATGGCGGAATCATCGGGGCATGGCACTGAGCGAAACAGATTGTTCAGAAGTTTCCATAACAACTATCATTACCATTCAATTTAAATGATACGTCCCATACCGTATCTTAAATAGTCAAACAAGTTATTACAGATAACATCAAACAAATATTCTGTTCCGACAACTCAGATTTAAACATAACAATTTATTCGTTGGTTTCTAGGACTCCTTCCCTAGCCTCAATTTCATCACCAGCAAGTTACGCACAGAGACAACCTAAGCACCTGTCACATACGTTAAAATAAAGTCAATACATATAATGTAAAGGTGAGCATACAAGTTTGATAATAGCATATGGAGTTCGAATTCGTTTACGCATAACCAGCACGTACACATAGTGGAATGAAGCACGTTAGTTATCGACATAGATCCATCGATACCAATGACTGCGGGTTGACTGCCCGAGGCAGTTCGCAATACATGATTACCACCGTAATCCATGTAAGTAAGATATCCTTAACAACCCCCGTGTGAACGGGTGCTGAGTCCAAACTATAGTACTATCGTTGCTAAGGCAGGTAGACAGCATTCCATGTGTAAACATAACAAATAAGCATTCATAAGCCACGTATAACATGCATTAATGGTTTAGCGCTAAAAATAACTTGAGTAGTGTGATAGTGGTAGTTTGAATATTCGTAACGTATGTAACACCCAAAAGTGCTAAAGCAAAAAGGGTTCGAGTATACTCACAGCGATTATGGATTGAAAGGAGCGCTTTTCAGCGAGTACAGTTAGCCTGAATAGATTCGATAACGTAACGATAAGTGGCGCGTAAAACAGTACTAAGTGAGAGCGGGTAGGATAACTGATCGTGCGGATCAACTATCCGTGAGAGGAAGTTATCCGTGCGGGCGAACTATCCGTGCGGATGGTGATCCGTGCGGATGGTGACCCATCCAGATAAGCTATCCGTGCGGGTGAGTTGTCCGTGCATCACTATTAACGAGTAGAGAACTTGAACCGATCAGATTCGTACCGATCTTAAGGGTAAAAGAAGGAGAGAACTTAGGTTTATTTCTTTCAACTCTTTTATCCTTAGAAAAGTTTAGATTTAGGTGAAGTTGTTGTGAAATCTTATGGAAATCGTTTAGATCTGAGTTATTCTTGGTGGAATGCGGTCAAGCTTGAAGTTCATGAGAACTTCATGATGACATCACCCGTGAATACCTCAAATCTTGATGATTTCACGGTTAAAAGTTGAGATTTGAAAGATGGAAAGGTGTAGAATTGTGTAGTGATCAAGAATGTACAAGAATTAGTGCAAGATCTTACCTGGATTGAGAGAAATCTGAGAAAAGGTGAAGAATGCGTGCGGTTCGGACGTCACTTGCCAAAAGTGGAAAAGTTGGAGAGTGACCCGTGTATTTATAGGATGCTAAAAGGGGAAAGGGTGAGCCGTGCGGATGGCATGTAACCCGGATAGGCTATCCGTCCGGATTGGTCATCCGTGCGGATTGGCAATCCGTGCGGATTGGCAATCCGTGCGGATTGACCATCCGTTCGGATGTCGCCTGTTTTGGTGCGTTCGGTGCGACGATGCTTCGGCTTCGGTTTTCGAGCGATTCGATAGGGTTTCCTAGTCAAATTACTTTCAGTCCCAACTACTTCTTATATGGTTCGACTCGGAATTCGGGTTCGGGTTCGTTTACATTCGAGTTAGACTTCGAGTTCGACTGAGTTCGTTTGATTATCACCACAAAACATAAATAAACATGCACAGGCAACACGTAAGGCACACACACGTATAAACGCAAGTAAAATACACAGCTTGAGTTACGATTCGATGTCGATTCGATTAGTATAGCTTAATTAACTTTATCGCATTGTTACTTCCTATCATTCACAGTCGTAGGTCGATTGAAATACGATTAACACGAGTCGATTATTGCAATGTACGACACTTAGTCCACATAATATAAATAAAATAAAAACATTTCTACGAGTCGAGTCGCGCGAAATCGGTCGTTGACTTTGACCTTGACTTTGACTTTCACTCGTGAAAACACGGGGTGTTACAGTAGGGGATGGGATCTGACTTTGACTATCCAATTAAAATATATTTAAATTATATAATTAAACAAATTAAAAAAATAAGGAATGGGATCTGACTAATTGATTACCTTAGAGTAGGGTTGTAAACGAACCAAACGAACACGAACAGCGACATGTTCGTGTTCGTTCGTTAAAGAAATTAACATGTTCGCAAACTATTCACGAACGCATACCGAACATAAGTTTATGTGTGTGTTCGTTCGTTAAGAAAGTTGTTCACGAACAGTTCGTGAACACTGGTCTCGAACACAAACGAACGCAAGCAAATAAAAACGAACACAAACGAATAGTTAACTTGAAAAATAACACGGTTATCCTAAAAATTGGATAGAAGTAGTTAAATACAACAATCAAGTGATAAACCAAAATACAAGAAGTCTATTACACCACCAAACGATTAATCAAATTTAAATAACTTACACATAATTATCCCCAAAAATGTCTTAGAATGTCTAGATTTTAGCTAACTTAGAAAAAAATGGGGTTTCAAGTTTTTAATATGTTTAGATTAAAGGTTTATTATTTATTATTTTTAAATATAGTCAAATGAACACGGACGAACGTAACCGAACATATTACCGAACGTTCACGAACGCAGTCGAACGAACGAGACCTATGTTCGTGTTCGTATTCGTTCGCTAAGTTAACCGAACAAAATTTTTTGTTCGTGTTCGTTCGTTAAGCTAGTCGAACGAACATAAACGAACTTCCCGCCGAACGGTTCACGAACTGTTGCTGAATGTTCGGTTTGTTTATAACCCTACTGTCACACCCCAACTGATGGCGGAATCATTGAGGCGTGAGCATGATGCGAATAGGTTGCTCAAGAGAATCCATAACGACTATTTGGCGACAATATTTAACAAGGTTCAATTTCCAATACAATCAAACAAATATTTCAACAAAAGTCATAACGGAGTTCAGTAGTTTCTCAAGCAACAAGCGAAACATAACAAAACTTGCAACTAAATTTAGGTGGGTTTCTAGCATTCCTAAATCATTTCCAGCAGTAATCCATCAATCTGTCACATACGTTAAAATAAAAGTCAATACAATAATGTAAATGTAAATACACAAGTTTAGCATAAATATAGTAATAAAGCGTTTACGTATAACTAGCATGTAACACGTAGAGAGGTGAATCAAGTAAGCTATCAACAATGATACGAGCTAACCACATGACTGCGAGTTGGAGTATGCGCGATACGTGTTCACCATAATGAGCACGCACGTAAAGTGAGTATGAGATCCCTAGCAACCCCAGAATAAACAGGTGCTGAGTCCAAACTATAGTACTATCGTTGCTAAGGGTGGTAGGGCGAGTTATCAATGTGTAAACATAGCAACAAGCATTCAGCGGTTCACGTATAACATGCGAGAGTGGTCAGCATTTAAAATGAGTTTAAGCGTTGTGTGCGTCGTGTTTTGATAAAGAACATATGTAACACCCAAAAGTACGTTAAGCGAAAAAGGGTTTGAGTATACTCACAGTGCGTGTTTAACAGTAAACACAGTCTGGAATGGATTGAAGGGAGCGCCGGATCAGCCTGCGTACGGGAACAGAAGTGCATAAGTCTTCCAAAGTGCTGAAACTGTCGAATTGGAGTGTCGAGTGGGAAACAGACTCTGGGTACAATGGGAGTGCTTTCGTACGAAGGTGGTGTCTTCGTACGTTGCTTGTTTCCGTGTCCAAAATCGAGTGTTCTTCGCGTCTTGCTTCGGGAAATCGAGTGTTCATCCATCCAGCCTTAAGCTACTGTTTAAAATTAGAGCCGGAGAGGTCTTTTGAGCATTTGAGTCACATGCGGAAAACTGGGCTGGTTTGTACGAAGGGTGCCTTCGTATGAAGGCAGTGCCTTCGTACAAGCCAATGCTTCATACAAGCCAGTCTGGCTTCGCACAAGTGACTGTTCAGCGTCTTCATTCATTCGGATCTGCGTTTTCGCCTGAATTGTATGTATTTTTTAGTCCTTTTCATGACGGTTTCGACACCACTTCGTCCCACTATCCAGTGAATGAAACGTATGTCGGGTTTTGGTCCGTGTTAGTGTAAAAATCGAGTTTAAAACATTTTTCCATGGATTAAACACTTGGTGAGTGTGAAATCATAAGATCTCTAACTTGGGAAGCCAAAGCTAAGCCCAATACACTCGTTTAAGTGTAAATCCGTGGTAAAAGCAGAAGTTTTGATGAAAAATATGAAGGTTTTCATAAAATAGAGAAGTTTAGATGAAAAAGATGAAGGTTTTTGTAAAATGAGAGAAATCTAGATGAAATCGGAAATAAACTCGTGGAAAATCGTTGTGGAAATTATTGTGATACTTGTAAAATAACAGATCTTACTTGGAATGCAGAGAGAAAGCGAGTAGGAGGTGTTCTTGAAGAAATGGCAGAAAGTTATGAATGAAAAGAGTGGGCTTGGTATTTAAAGGGATCAACAACAGGTTTTGTACGAGGCTGGCTGCCTTCGTACGAAGCTAGTGGCTTCGTCCGAAGCTGCTGGCTTTGTAAGAAGGGACCTGTTTTGTGCAATTTGTACCCATTTCGGGTGTCGGTGTTCATTTGGTGTGTTTTGTTGCGTTAGTTAGTTCGAGTACTTTAAGTATTTTAGCGGGATATTAAGTGTTGCGTTGCGATTTAGCGAGATAAATCGAGCTGCGTGATTGAGCGTTTGAGTGTTTTAAGCGAGTTTTAACACATATAACATATTTAACACCCAAACACACAAATAATATAAATGAATCCGCGTTTTGAGTTTGCGTTGCGATGAGCGTTTAAATAAGCGTTTATCACTTGTTTATCGCATTTAAAAATGTAGTTAACACATGGTAATCATCGAATCTCAGAGTACAAATATTTACAAATGAAACAAAGATAGAAATAGGAACAATCCGAAAGTCGGGTTGTTATAGTCTCACCTACTTTAGGGAATTTTGTCCCGAAATTAAGTAGTAGACGTAACAAAGAGTTGTGGATATTTACTTTCATATCACTTTCGAGATCCCAAGTGAATTTGGCGCCACGTTTGACTTCCCATCTGACCTTCGCTAGGGGAATGCGACTACGTCAAAGTTTTTTGGTTTCTCGATCCATGATTTTTACTGGCTTTTCCACAAAGTGTAGTGTCTCGTTTATTTGCAAGTCTTAGAGAGGTACATGACGGTTTTCTTCAGCTAGACACTTCTTGAGGTTTGAGACGTGGAAAGTCGGATGTACATTGCTGAGTTCAATAGGTAATTCGAGTCGGTAGGCCACTTTACCAATTCTTTCCAGAATCTTAAAGGGACCCATGTAACGTGGCGCTAGTTTCCCTTTCTTGCCGAATCGGATCACCCCTTTCCAAGGTGAAACCTTTAAGAGGACATGATCTCCAACTTCGAACTCTAGGGGTTTGCGGTGTTTATCAGCGTAGCTCTTTTGATGACTCCGAGCTTTCAGGAGATTGTCTCTTATTTGGAGAATCTTGTATGTCGTTTCTTGTATTAACTCGAGACCGGTGATTTGTGCGTCTCCGATCTCGTGCCAAACAATAGGCGATCACCATTTTCTACCATATAGTGCCTCAAAGGGTGCCATTTGTATACTAGCGTGATAACTGTTATTGTACGAGAATTCTACTAAGGGTAAATACGAATTCCAATTACCACCAAAATCTATAACGCACGAACAAAGCATGTCTTCGAGGGTGCGGATCGTGCACTCAGTCTGACTGTCGGTCTGGGGATGGAATGCGGTTGATGTGCGTAAGTGTGTATAGTTTTTAATGTATAATTTAAGCCCTTTTACACTTTTTAGCCAAGTTTTAAATTTATAAAACACGATATTTACTAACACTAAACACACATATGGGCAAGTGCACCTATCGTGAGCGTAATATAGTGTTGGTAAGATACCGAGGTCGTCCAAGGACACAAGAGCTTTTAGTACCGGTTTATCCTCAACGTCTAATCAAATCAAAAGTTAGAAAAAAAGTTTTTAAACAAGAAAAATAAAACTAACTAAAATGCTGAAAAATAAAATAAAATAAAATAAAAACAGATAGACAAGATGAATCACTTGGATCCGACTCGTGTGTAGTGTAACCTTTGATTATTTCCGCACTTTTGCACTTTTTAAGAGATTATCTTAGTTATTGTAGTAGGCCCCTCTTTTGAAGGTGATGTTACCCTCAACCCAGTAGTTTGAGTCAGCAAGGATACAATCCTAAAGGGTCGGATTATTGAAAGAGAATTAATAAAGTTATTAATGCATAATGTGGTAGGCCCCTCTTTTGAAGGTGACGTTACCCTCGGCTAAGTAGTCTGAGTCAGCAGGGATACAATCCTAAGTAGCCGGGTTAAAGTTTTAATAGTAGCTTACATATGAGGGGATCAAAGAGTTTGGACCCACGCCATCCAATACCGGTGGGTATCGAAGGAGGTCCTACTAAATTTGACCCAGGTCCTTGCAGGATCTATACACGGAACAAGGCAAAACTCTTACCAAACCGTTCCCTTAACCCCCGACCAGGTAGCCAACATACCTCCATGTAGACCGTGGAGATATGAATGGTGAAAATATTTTATTTTATATAGACAGTAAAATAATGCCAAGACACCACGGACAAAGGATAAGGAAGAATCACCTTCAACATGAGAAACCAGTTATTAAAGTCATTAATACATAACCAAATAAAAAGTTCAAAAAGATTAAAAATAATAAGTATTACACTAGACACTTGTCTTCACCAAGTAATGTAGGAGACTTAGGCAAACATGGCCTTTGATTGTCAAGAACTCTTACGATCAATCTTGGATCCCGAGACGACTCACACACTCTATGATGGATGATGGATGATGGTGGTGGATGATGGTGTTGTGGTGGTGGTGGAGTGTGGGTGAAGTGTGAGAGAGGTGGTGTGCCAAGGGATGGTTTGCAAATGAGCCAAGCACCCCTATTTATAGCCTGAACAGCAGCTCGGGCACGGCACCGTGTCCATTGGGCACGGCCCCGTGTCCATCCTCCTTCTCTTTCTTCATTAATTGCATTTTGTCCGCATTAGTTAACCACGTCCCTGTGTCCGCTGGGCACAGCCCCGTGTGCAGAAGCGTATCTGTACTATCAAGATTTCCCCAGATTCTGCGAATCTTAGAGTTGACCACGGCCCCGTGTCCGCTGGGCACGCCCCCGTGGTGGGTGATAGAAGCTTCTACAACTTTGTCTTTTCTGCAGACACTTGGGCACGCCCCCGTGCTCGTTGAGCACGGGGCGTGTTCTGCCTTTTGTTCTCTTGTTTTTGCTTGGGAAGATGCTGTCGGGGGGTCGGGCATGCAACGTTTATTCCTTTTCTTGTAATTATGTTAGATTTAGCTGACTTTTTGTTTCTTTTGTTCATTTGAGCTCATTTAATCCTGAAAATACAAAAGGAAGACAAAAAACACTTTTTCCAACATTAGTATTAAAAAATGGTTAGTTTTATGCACACATCAAATACCCCCACACTTGAATCTTTGCTTGTCCTCAAGCAAAACTCTTTATAATGTGGCTTTACACTCCCAAATGGAAAGGGTAGAAGAGAAGGTTTTTGGGCTTGTCATAGAGTGTCGGGATTTCCAAGATTCTTTATTAAGTTTTATTTTATTTATTTACAATCCTATTCGTCATGATTTATTTAAAACATTACATAAGATAAATTACTTATTAGGGCATAACATGCCTTTTTTAAAATTCCACTTATATACAAGTTCACATACCTCACGGGGATCACTCAACACTCGGCCGAAGATGTTTTTTTTAGTGAATCACTCGAGAGCGGCATGGAACTTATTATACCATAAGCTTGCCAAGCAATAAATCCTTCTCCTTTTTAACTATATACCTTTTTAAATATCAAGAGGACTTTTTGGGTGAAGGGTTAGGCTTGGGTTAAAGGTTGGTGGTTGGGTTAGTGGTTAGTAAAAGGGCGAAAGCCGTAAAAAGCGTCGGTTTTCGTAAGACTTTTTATTTTTGATAAAGCACTTTTTTCAAACAAAGTTCTCTTTGATAAACTTGTTTGTTTACTTCTTTTTGCTTCATCATCATCATTTTTTTTTTGGAAGACTTGAGAAAAACCGAGCTTGTTACTAAAACAAAGGGTTAAATATAAAAAAAGGAAAGTTTTGGTGGGTAAAAGGGTGTTTGTTTTGGGTTAAGAAATGAAAAGGTTTAGGCTCAAAGGGGTTAACTAGGGGGATTTTGGGTAGGTGGTAAAAAAAAAGAAAAATAATGGTGTAGAAATAAAAAGGGTTAGTCCTAATGTCTCCATCATTTACTTACTCGGGTTTAAGTTGGTAAGGACCGGGAATGTATTGTCATGGCAAGTTCTAGAGTCGTAAGAACCAATCGGCTATTCACACAAGAAACGAAAAATGAGCAATTAGTTTAAAGATATGTATTTGTATGCTCAATAAAGGCTCAAAACTCACTTTTTGTGGGAATGGGTTTTTATGTGATCAAGTATATATAATCAAATTTTAACTAAGCTTGTCATGTCGTTTCATAATTTTCTTATGTTCGTTCTTTTTATCACGACGCTATCGGTTGTAAATTTGTAAAAATATAACCTTTTTAGAACTTGAAATTCCCAAATTAAACCTAGACAAGTAAAAAAAATGAAAAATTTTTGAAAAAAATTTGGGGTGATTAGCGGTTCCAATAGAGTTTTGTGTAAGGCTTGTAATTAGGACTTGCAAGATTCAAGGTTTTAGTATCCCCCCACACTTAAATTACACATTGTCCTCAATGTGTCCCAAAAACAAATTTTTAGGTTGATTGAATGTGTAAAAAGGTGTGAAAAAACAAAAATTTATATTACTGGGCGTCTGGACACGGCCCTGTGGTATGCGGGCACGGCCCCGTGTTCAGATTGCCAGTAACAGAAATGAATAAAAAGAAATAGAAGCCTGGGCACGGGGGCGTGTTCAGCGAGCACGCCCCGTGTCCAGTTACCTGAACTGGGCATTTTCTGCAGACGGTTGGGCACGGGGCGTGTTGGGTGAGCACGGCCCCGTTCTGAACTTGCTGTAATGAAAAAAAAATTGTCAGGTGGCCCTGTTTTTGTGCATGGGGTGTTGGTTCAAGTTTCCCTTGGTATCCTTCACCATCCCGAGTGTGATTTATTCCTGCAAATTAAAACTAAACTAGAAAACATAAAAATTAATCTAAACTAAGCTAAGGATAGTTCTGCGGAATGCCTCCGTGGTGCGCCACGTTTATAAGGGTCCTTGGCTAGACCCAAAGCCTGGTCATATGTTACCCAAGTGGGATGTTTTGCATCCCATGCTACACCGTCGGAGAGCGTCATCCAAACTTGAGTCTATGACCTTCATGTAGTTGACCGGGTCGTCGTCTTCTACTCTTTTTCCAACTCCAAACTTCATTTCCTTGTCCCCAATACTCAATGTTAGTGTTCCATCATTCATATCTACCACTGCTTGGGCCGTAGCTAGGAACGGCCTTCCTAAGATGAGTGGTACTTCGGTATCTTCCTCCATATCTAGTATGACAAAGTCGGCCGGGAAGACAAATTCGCCGACTTTGACCAATAGATTTTCAGCGACACCTTGTGGATATTTGACGGACCTATCGGCGAGTTGTATGCTTATTTTTGTAGGGCTTGTTTTCCCTAGGCCGAGTCGGTTGAACATTGATGCAGGCATGAGGTTGATGCTAGCCCCGAGATCGGCTAGTGCATTGCGAATGGGGGATTCCCCAATCGAGCAAGGAATTGTGAAGCTTCCAGGGTCAATTTTTTTTGCGGGAGTTTGTTGAGTAGCAAGGCGGAGCATTCTTTGCCTAAATTAACCAATTGCAATGATTCAATTTTCCTTTTATGGGTGAGGAAGTCCCTCATAAATTTTGAATATTTAGGCATTTGAGTTAGGACTTCGATAAATGGAATATTAACATGCAATTGTTTTAGTAAATTTTCGAACTTTGCGAATTGCTCATCGGTCTTTTGTCGAATTAACCGACTGGGGTATGGAATCGAAGGAGTCTTAGTAGGCTCTTGAATTGGTGGAGAAGCCTTCTCTTGTTGGGGCGCGGGTGGAGTTGTGGTTTGGCTAGATTGGCTTCTTTCAGTTGGTGGTAATGAAGCCTCCTCGGGACCCACGGTACGGTTTCTCAATGTGATGAGATGTACTTGTGCCTTTGGGTTGGTTTCGGTATTACTCGGTAACGCGCCTTGTGGTCTCTCAGAGAAATTCTGAGCTATTTGATTTAATTGTTTTTCAATGTTTTGAATGCTAGCTTGTTGATTTCTAAAATTCGATTCCAATTGTTGAAATCGATCCGAGTTTTTCTTTTCGGTGTCGGAGATGAGGCGAGATACAGTATCTTCAATCCTTTCTCGTCCACCTTGTTGTTGAGAGAAATTTTGTGACTCGATTCTTGGTTGTTGAAAGTTTGTTCGTTGGTTTAGATTTTGTTGGTTACTACCATTGCCGGGTTCTCTCCAACCAAGGTTAGGGTGGTTACGCCATCCTTGGTTGTAGGTACCCGTTGGAGGACCCGACGGCCTAGGTCTATTATCAATGTAGTTTACCGATTCTGTTTAATCATCTACTTCTTTCATACAACTCCAATTTTCATGTGGCCCACCGAGGCTGTTTTTGCCATTTCTAGCTTTTTAATTTTTGAAGAAAGGGCCTCGATTTGAGCTTGTAAAGAAGTGCTTTCATCAACCTTATGGGCGCCCAGGGCAATAGATTTATTGCCTCAGGGAGTGTGCCACTGAAAATTGGTTTGAGCAATTTCCTCAATTTGATTATATATTTCATTTGGGCGACGATTACCTAAAAGTCCCCCGGAGCTAGAGGCAAGTGTTTGTCTTATGTGTGGCAACAACCCATTGTAGAAAGTGGATACTTGTTGCCATACCGCAAGACCATGATGAGGACACTTTCTTAGTAGCTGATGTGTGTAAAATGCAACATATAAATTACATCAAATGAGGCATAAAACTAACCCTTTTTTAGTACTAATATTGGAAAAAGAGTGTTTTTGTCTTCCTTTTGTATTTTCAGGATTAAATGAGCTCAAAAACGCAAAAGACAGCTAAAAGACAGCTAAATCCAACATAAATACAAGAAAAGGAACATTAGTGGATTGCCCGAACCCTCAACGGCACCTTCCAAAGCAAAATAGAGAAAACAGAAGGCTGAACACGCCCCGTGCTCAGCCAGCACGGGGCCGTGCCCAAAAAGCAGCAGAAAAGACAAACCTATAGAAGCTTCTATTGCCCACCACGGGCCGTGCTCAGCGGACACGGGGGCGTGTCGAAAGTACAGCAGGCGCATTTATTGTAATTGCGAATTACAATTAATGAGGAGAGAGAGTGTCAGACGGGCACGGGGCCGTGTCCAGCGGACACGGGGCCGTGTCCAGCTCTCTGTTCAGCCTATAAATAGGAGTGCTTGGATTCATTTCATCTCAT
Organism: Helianthus tuberosus; assembly: GCA_030545235.1. Classification (NCBI taxonomy): domain Eukaryota; kingdom Viridiplantae; phylum Streptophyta; class Magnoliopsida; order Asterales; family Asteraceae; genus Helianthus; species Helianthus tuberosus. The sequence goes on along the minus strand of CM060374.1, from coordinate 87,758,858 downwards.
CCCTTGGCACACCACCTCTCTCACACTTCATCCACCACCCACCACCATCACAACACCATCATCCACCACCATCATCCATTGTCCATCATAGAGTGTGTGAGTCGTCTCGGGATCCAAGATTGATCGTAAGAGTTCTTGACAATCAAGGCCATGTTTGCCTAAGTCTCTTACATCACTTGGTGAAGACAAAGTGTCTAGTATAATACTTTTTATTTCTAATCTTTTGCACTTTTTATTTGGTTTTGTATTAATGACTTTAATAACTAGTTACTTATGTTGAAGGTGATCTTTCCTTATCGTTTGTCCGTGGTGTCTTGGCATTATTTTACTGTCTATATAAAATAAAGGATTTTCACCATTCATATCTCCACGGTCTATATGGAGGTATGTTGGCTACCTGGTAGGGGGTTAAGGGAACGGTTTGGTAAAGGTCTTGCCATTGTTCAGCGTTTAGAGGTCCTGCAATGGACCTGGGTCAAATTTAGTAGGACCTCCTTCAATACTTCACGGTATTGGATGGCGGGGGTCCAAACTCTTTGATCCCCTCATAAGTTAACTACTATTAATACTATAACCCGGCTATTTAGGACTGTATCCCTGCTGACTCAGACTACTTAGTCGAGGGTAACGTCACCGCCAAAAGCGGGGCCTACCACAATACTGCATTAATAACTTAATTCATTATCTTCCAATAATCCACCCCTTTAGGATTGTATCCCTGCTGACTCAAACTACTGGGGTGAGGGTAACGTCACCTTCAAAAGAGGGGCCTACTACAATAACTAAGATAATCTCTTAATTATGTGCAAAAGTGCGGAAATAATCAAAGGTTATACTAGATACGAGTCGGAACCAAGTGATTCATCTTGTCTATCTGTTTTTTTTTTTATTTTTATTTTCAGCATTTTAGTTAGTTTTTATTTTTCTTAGTTTAAAACATTTTTCTAAACTTTTATTTTGGTTAGACGTTGAGGATAAACCGGTATTAAAAGCTCTTGTGTCCTTGGACGACCTCGGTATCTTACCAACGCTATACTACACTCAACGATGGGTGCACTTGCCCATATGTGTGTTTAGTGTTAGTGAAATATCGTGTTTTATAAATTTAAAACTTGGCTAAAATAAGTGTTAAAAAGGGCTTAAAATATACACCTAAAATATACGACACTTCGCACGCATCAAGTTTTTGGCGCCGCTGCCGGGGACACAAGGATTTTAAGAAAGTTAGGAATCAACGGCCTAATCATCTTTTATTTTTCTTTTTTATTTTTTTTAGGATTTTCTTAGTTTTTCAGCTTCTGCAGAGCTCAGCACGGGCCGTGCCCGCTGAACACGCCCACGTGCTCAATCATTGGAACTGGCAATCCTGTTTTACATCAGACAGTAAGCTGAACACGGGGCCGTGTCCACTCAACACGCCCCCGTGCCCAAGTTTCAGTTACTGAAAACAGAACCGTTAGATCCCGACGGTTGGTAATTTCTGACATAAACATGAGTGATAGTAATTATTTTTACTTTCGGCACTCTTATGGTACGTGGTGTCAATTATGTGGTGGCGAACATGAAGAAGTAAAATGCTACTTCCTAAATTATAGGCCCCACTACATGGACCCACGATCTTCTCACAACCTTAAGAGGGGCGAAAGTAAAAATAAGCACTATTTCTCCCTCGAATGCGTCCAGCCAGATATTCTAGGGGAAATGTTCCTTAGCGAATTATTTCAACTAGAAGAGCTAATTCTGAAATGGATAGAAGAGCTTGGGAAGGATTTTATTAATCCGCCCCAAGACGATACCCATGAAGAAATGTTGGAACCGCATTCCGACAACCTCGTTGCTCCCGAAAATACCTTCGTACCTAGCAAAGACTTGGACGATAGTCGTCCCTGTGTCGATTGTGCCGTGAAGGACTCTCCATCGACTTCGTTCGGTGCATACATAGACCTGAGCGATTCGGCATATACCTTCTTTAACAAGAGCCCGGAAAAGGGTTGGACTTGTCCACCTAGAATGAAAATAGGAATTACCCTCACCGACAACCTCTTGCGTTCTCGCCTTAGTCTAGGTCAATTAAGGTATATTAGGCACTTTGGGGTTGTTCCAACCAGTCAGGAACCACCCGATACAAACAAGTTCCTTAAAAAAACTAGACAACTTCATAAAACAGTCCGTAGACACGGGGCCGTGCCCAGCCAACACGCCCCCGTGTCCATCGAAAGATTCCTTTCTGATCAGTACGTCAGAATACGGACAAACTGTGTCAGAACTCCACCTGCACACGGGGCCGTGTCCACTGAACACGGGGCCGTGTCCAGGTTGCGGTCATTTTCTATAAATGCAGCCAAGAATTCTGCACATTTGGACCAACTTGGGGCAGAGATTTGCAGGAATCTTCTCTCAAACTATCCTAGGTAAGTCTAAAAGAAGGTTCCAACAACCCATCTTGTCCCTTCCTCTTTTAGTAATTTCCTTCTTCTTCATCTTTCTCCAAGAACTACCATTGAAAGTTTGGAATTCCTCCAACTCTATGGTAGGGATAAATGAGTTTTGTTCAAAGAATCTTGGTAAAAACATGTTATGAAACATGGTTTTAAGTTATTAGTAGCCAAAAAGGGCCTACAACATTCAGAAAATAACTTAAAAATACAAGTTTCCTTGTTCCAAAACTCTGCAGAAAGATGGACACGGGGCCGTGCTCAGTGAGCACGGGGCCGTGTCCGGTTACTGTTTCATTAAATAAGCTATTTTTAGTTTATTTTTCGTAGGATGTCGAGTGAAAACAGCGATACATCTTCTGTGCATTCGTCAAACAACCGAAGAGGAAGAAGACCCTCCATTGAAGCTACACTTGTTCACTATGTGATAGCATTAAGGGAGGCTCTCGACGAAATGACTTCAGTAGAGGAGGTCCTTATCGACCGTATTAACGATCTTACGATGGGACTTGAAAGCAGCTTCCAAGAAATTAACCTCTTGCACCAGAGGTTAAATATTCTTGTAGCACCTCCAATGGAACCAGTCCTTCCTCAGCAGGATTGGAACCTGGCTCTCGGAATCAACAACCCTACCGGGTGGGAAGACTTTCCGGCGGAACCTCCCATGGAACACCAACAAGAGATCCCGGTGGAAGTTGAAACTCCTCAAACTAATGCCAACAAGCCTTCTTTTCTCCTTCCAAGGGAGATAGAAGAATGGCTCGCCGACATTTGAGGAGAACCGCACTCGGAAGAAGGAGTTCACTAAGGCCTTGTTTAACCAAGATTGAGTATTTCTTGGAAATTTTGCTAAATTAAAATAAAGTAAAGGCTATGACTCCATGGTTTGTTATTTCTTTTATCTAGTTTAATTTAGGATTATGTAAGTTCTCTCTATGATGAAATGAAATGATGGTTTTAATGTTTGGATGGTTTGTAATGAATAAAACACACTCATGGTGGTAAAGGATGAAAAGGGGAACGAGAAAAATGATCCCATGCACAAGAACGAGGCAACCCGACAATTTTCTCCCTTTCAGAAGGTTCAACACGGGCCGTGCCCAACCAACACGGCCCCGTGTCGAACCACCTGCAGAAAACGCCCAGTACAGGTAACTGGACACGGGCCGTGTTCACCCAACACGCCCCCGTGTCCAGACTTCTGTTTCTCTTATTTCAATTTTGTTACTGGCACTTGAACACGGGGCCGTGCCCGGATAACACGGGGCCGTGTTCAGTGCCCAGTAACACAAATTTTTGCTTTTTAAACACTATTTTACACATCTAATCAACCTAAAAATTTATTTTTGGGACACATTGAGGACAATGTGTAATTTAAGTGTGGGGGGGATGCTAAAACCTTGAATTTTGCAAGTCCTAAATACAAGCCTTACACAAAACTCTATTGGAACCGCTAATCACCCCAAATTTTTTCAAAAATTTCAATTTTTTTTACTTGTCTAGGTTTAACTCGGGAAATTCAAGCTCTCAAAAAGGTTATATTTTTACAAATTTACAACCGATAGCGTAGTGATAAAAAGAACCAACATAAGAAAATTATGAAAAGGCATGACAAACTTATTTAAAATTTGATTATATATACTTGATCACATAAAAACCCATTCCCACAAAAGTGAGTTTTGAGCCTTTATTGAGCACACAATTCCATATCATTTGACTAAATGCTCATTTTTCGTTTCTTGTGTGAATAGCCGCTTGGTTCTTACGACTCTAGAACTTGCCATAACAATACATTCCCGGTCCTTATCAACTTAAACCCGAGTAAGTAAATGATGGAGGCATTAGGACTAACATTTTTTTTCTACACCATTATTTTTCTTTTTCTTTTACCACCTACCCAAAAATCCCCCTAGTTAGCCCCTTTGAGCCTAAACCTTTTCGTTTCATCACCCAAAACAAAAACCCTTTCACCCACCAAAACCTTTTTCATTTTTTTACCCTTTATTTTAGTAACAAGTTCGGTTCTTCGTAAAAAAAAAAAAAAAAAAAAAAAAATTAATGAAGCAAAAAGAAAATAAACAAACAAAGTAATCAAAAATAACTTTGTTTGAATAAAAGCTTCATTAAAAAGTTGAAAAAAAAAATATATATATATATATAAGAAAACCGACACTTGTTACGCTTTGTGCCCTTTTTACTAACCACTAACCCAATCACCTACCTTTAACCCTAGCCAACCCTTAACCCACAAAGTCCTCTTGATATCTACAAAGGTATAAAAGTTAAAAAGAAGGAGTATTGATTTTTTGGCAAGCCTATGGTAGGAATAAGTTCCAGGACCGCTCTCGAGTGATTCACTAAAAATACACCTTCGGCCGAGTGTGAGTGATTTCCCCGCGAGGTATGTGAACTTGTATATAAATAGAATTTTAAAAAAATATGTTATGCCCAATTAAGTAATTTCTTTTATGAACAGTTCTAAATAAATCATTACGAATAGGAGTGTAAATAAATAAAAATAAAACCCCAAAAAGATCTTGGAAATCCCGACACTCTATGACAAGCCCAAAACCTTCTCTTCTACCTATTCCATTTGGGAGTGTAAGCCAAATATTAAAGAGTTTTGCTTGAGGACAAGCAAAAGTTCAAGTGTGGGGGTATTTGATGTGTGTAAAATGCAACATATAAATTACATCAAATGAGGCATAAAACTAACCCTTTTTTTAGTACTAATATTGGAAAAATAGTGTTTTTGTCTTCCTTTTGTATTTTCAGGATTAAATGAGCTCAAAAACGCAAAAGAAGCAAAAAGACAGCTAAATCCAACATAAATACAAGAAAAGGAACATTAGTGGATTGCCCGAACCCTCAACGGCACCTTCCAAAGCAAAATAGAGAAAACAGAAGGCTGAACACGCCCCGTGCTCAGCCAGCACGGGGCCGTGCCCAAGAAGCAGCAGAAAAGACAAACCTATAGAAGCTTCTATTGCCCACCACGGGCCGTGCTCAGCGGACACGGGGGCGTGTCGAAAGTACAGCAGGCGCATTTATTGTAATTGCGAATTACAATTAATGAGGAGAGAGAGTGTCAGACGGGCACGGGGCCGTGTCCAGCGGACACGGGGCCGTGTCCAGCTCTCTGTTCAGCCTATAAATAGGAGTGCTTGGATTCATTTCATCTCATCCCTTGGCACACCACCTCTCTCACACTTCATCCACCACCCACCACCATCACAACACCATCATCCACCACCATCATCCATTGTCCATCATAGAGTGTGTGAGTCGTCTCGGGATCCAAGATTGATCGTAAGAGTTCTTGACAATCAAGGCCATGTTTGCCTAAGTCTCTTACATCACTTGGTGAAGACAAAGTGTCTAGTATAATACTTTTTATTTCTAATCTTTTGCACTTTTTATTTGGTTTTGTATTAATGACTTTAATAACTAGTTACTTATGTTGAAGGTGATCTTTCCTTATCGTTTGTCCGTGGTGTCTTGGCATTATTTTACTGTCTATATAAAATAAAGGATTTTCACCATTCATATCTCCACGGTCTATATGGAGGTATGTTGGCTACCTGGTAGGGGGTTAAGGGAACGGTTTGGTAAAGGTCTTGCCATTGTTCAGCGTTTAGAGGTCCTGCAATGGACCTGGGTCAAATTTAGTAGGACCTCCTTCAATACTTCACGGTATTGGATGGCGGGGGTCCAAACTCTTTGATCCCCTCATAAGTTAACTACTATTAATATTATAACCCGGCTATTTAGGACTGTATCCCTGCTGACTCAGACTACTTAGTCGAGGGTAACGTCACCGCCAAAAGCGGGGCCTACCACAATACTGCATTAATAACTTAATTCATTATCTTCCAATAATCCACCCCTTTAGGATTGTATCCCTGCTGACTCAAACTACTGGGGTGAGGGTAAAGTCACCTTCAAAAGAGGGGCCTACTACAATAACTAAGATAATCTCTTAATTATGTGCAAAAGTGCGGAAATAATCAAAGGTTATACTAGATACGAGTCGGAACCAAGTGATTCATCTTGTCTATCTGTTTTTTTTTTTCAGCATTTTAGTTAGTTTTTATTTTTCTTAGTTTAAAACATTTTTCTAAACTTTTATTTTGGTTAGACGTTGAGGATAAACCGGTATTAAAAGCTCTTGTGTCCTTGGACGACCTCGGTATCTTACCAACGCTATACTACACTCAACGATGGGTGCACTTGCCCATATGTGTGTTTAGTGTTAGTGAAATATCGTGTTTTATAAATTTAAAACTTGGCTAAAATAAGTGTTAAAAAGGGCTTAAAATATACACCTAAAATATACGACACTTCGCACGCATCAGTAGCTCCTTGAACCTTTCCCAAGTTTCATATAAGGATTCCCCATCCTCTTGTGAATATGAATTAATTTCAGTCATTAGTTTAGCCGTTTTAGCAGGAGGGAAATACTTATATAGAAACTTTTGGGCTAGTTCATCCCAGGTGTTTACCGAGCCAACTGGGAAGGTATTAAGCCAAGCCTTAGCTCGGTCTTTTAGTGAAAAAGGAAACATTCGAAGGCGGATGGCGTCGTTTGATGCTCCATTGATCCGAAAGGTATCACATATTTCTAAGAAATTAGTAATATGTAGATGGGGATCCTCGTCCGCAAGCCCATGGAAGGTTGCAGAGTTTTGAAGCATTTGTATCAAATGCGGTCAAAGTTCGAAGTTGTTGGCTTCGACATTCGGTGCATTGATAGCGGCGCCGAGATTACCTACGGTGGGTCATAGGTAATCCATGAGGGTACGTTGGTCCGCCATTGGAAGTGGGTCCCCCGAAACTTTCTCTTGGTTTTTAGCTTTAAGTCTTCTTCTTAGAAAGCGTTCGGGTTCGTCTAGGGGTTATTTTATGTCTCTATTAGAACTGGAGCTCATACACTAGGTGGAAAATTCAGATGTGGCGCCTGGGTTCCAAGTCCTGCAATAAAAAACAAAGAAGAACGTTGGTCAGAAGCTTCACCACGGCCCCGTGCTCAGATGAACACGGCCCGTGGTCGGAGATACGGTGATTGTTTTCCGGATCCCTGTTACTGGGGAGTTCGACACGGCCCCGTGTTGCACCGACACGGCCCCGTGCTCAACTCTCTGTAACTAGGAAAATAAAAATTGCCAGTAACAATGCTGGGCACGGCCCGTTTCCGACCTGGCACGGCCCGTGCTGAGCTCTGCAGAAACTGAAAAATTAAGAAAATCCTAAAAAAAAAAATTAGAAAAAACGATTAGGCCATTGATTCCTAACTTTCTTAAAATTCTTGTGTCCCCGGCAACGGCGCCAAAAAAACTTGATGTGCGTAAGTGTGTATAGTTTTTAATGTATAATTTAAGCCCTTTTACACTTTTTAGCCAAGTTTTAAATTTATAAAACACGATATTTACTAACACTAAACACACATATGGGCAAGTGCACCCATCGTGAGCGTAGTATAGTGTTGGTAAGATACCGAGGTCGTCCAAGGACACAAGTGCTTTTAGTACCGGTTTATCCTCAACGTCTAATCAAATCAAAAGTTAGAAAAAAAGTTTTTAAACAAGAAAAATAAAACTAACTAAAATGCTGAAAAATAAAATAAAATAAAAAAAACAGATAGACAAGATGAATCACTTGGATCCGACTCGTGTGTAGTGTAACCTTTGATTATTTCCGCACTTTTGCACTTCTTAAGAGATTATCTTAGTTACTGTAGTAGGCCCCTCTTTTGAAGGTGACGTTACCCTCAACCCAGTAGTTTGAGTCAGCAATGATACAATCCTGAAGGGTCGGATTATTGAAAGATAATTAATTAAGTTATTAATGCATAATGTGGTAGGCCCCTCTTTTGAAGGTGACGTTACCCTCAGCTAAGTAGTCTGAGTCAGCAGGGATACAGTCCTAAGTAGCCGGGTTAAACTTTTAATAGTAGCTTACATATGAGGGGATCAAAGAGTTTGGACCCCCGCCATCCAATAACGGTGGCTATCGAAGGAGGTCCTACTAAATTTGACCCAGGTCCTTGCAGGATCTATACACTGAACAAGGCAAGACTCTTACGAAACCATTCCCTTAACCCCCGACCAGGTAGCCAACATACCTCCATATAGACCGTGGAGATATGAATGGTGAAAATCTTTTATTTTATATAGACAGTAAAATAATGCCAAGACACCACGGACAAACGATATGGAAGAATCACCTTCAACATAAGAAACTAGTTATTAAAGTCATTAATACATAACCAAATAAATAGTGCGAAAAGATTAAAAATAAAAAGTATTACACTAGACACTTGTCTTCACCAAGTGATGTAAGAGACTTAGGCAAACATGGCCTTTGATTGTCAAGTACTCTTACGATCAATCTTGGATCCCGAGATGACTCACACACTCTATGATGGATGATGGATGATGGATGATGGTTGTGGATGATGGAGTTGTGGTGGTGGTGGAGTGTGGGTGAAGTGTGAGAGAGGTGGTGTGCCAAGGGATGGTTTGCAAATGAGCCAAGCACCCCTATTTATAGCCTGAACAGCAGCTCGGGCACGGCCCCGTGTCCTTTGGGCATGGCCCCGTGTCCATCCTCCTTCTCTTTCTTCATTAATTGCAGTTTGTCTGCATTAGTTGACCACGCCCCCATGTCCGCTGAGCACGCCCCGTGTGTAGAAGCGTATCTGTACTATCAAGATTTCCCCAGATTCTGCGAATCTTAGAGTTGACCACGGCCCCGTGTCCGTTGGGCACGCCCCCGTGGTGGGTGATAGAAGCTTCTACAACTTTGTCTTTTCTGCAGACACTTGGGCACACCCCGTGCTCGTTGAGCACGGGGCGTGTTCAGCCTTCTGTTCTCTTGTTTTTGATTGGGAAGATGCTATCGGGGGGTCGGGCATGCCACGTTTATTCCTTTTCTTGTATTTATGTTAGATTTAGCTGCCTTTTTGCTTCTTTTGTTCATTTGAGCTCATTTAATCCTGAAAATACAAAAGGAAGACAAAAACACACTTTTTCCAACATTAGTACTAAAAAGGGTTAGGTTTATGCCACATTTGATGTAATTTATATGTTGCATTTTGCATTTGATGTAAAAATATCCGATAATGTGGATACTGAGCGTAAAACTTGTACAAGTAATAAATGTACAAGTTAGTATGTGTTAGGATCGGAGGCTCTCATGATTATGTTTGTTTGTATGTTTTGAGCAATTTGTGAATATGAAAATATGTAAAGTGCAGCGGAAATGAAAACAAACTTTGTAAACACAATCAAAGGAGAAAATAGTTTGATAAACAATTGCTTCTCATAGAGTCAAAGGATTTACAGATCAAAGCAAAAGATTACAGATATGCTTACAAACTAAACTCCCCCTCAGCCTGATACCCCAAGGTTGGTTGCACACAAGATGAAAGGATTAGACATGAGGAGAAGAACCCGCTCAGTCAATCAAATGTAACAGTACAGGGTACTGTTACATTTATAGGCAAACCAAACCACTGAGATATCTTAGCTGACGTCACCATGAAAGCGACGTCTAACAGCCTAACAACCTGTATCTACTATCTTTACACAAACACTGCTAACCTAACCACTGACTATACATAAATAAAACGATTCACAAAACAGCTGCTCTCCCTTTATGTCAGTGCTTTACTCAAGGTTGATCAGTCCTTGACTGGGCAGTGCTTTATCATCAGTAGATAGGACCAGCAGTGTTGGATACTTCAGGGTTTTGATCAGCAGATGAAGGACCAGCAGTAGTTGTTTCTGAACAGCGGATAAAGACCATCAGTTGTTATAAATCACTTTCAAGGGGAAAGCTTAATGTAAACTGCTGCTTATTATGAATCCACTGTTGTGACTTGGTTTTGGCTTTACATTATCTGTCCCTCTGGTAGGGTTCAATCCCAACAATCTCCCCCTGGAACAGATAATGCCAAAACCTGTCATTATTCTGGATCTTTATTCCTCATCAAAAGTTCCTTTGCTTTTCTTTTAAAATCTGCTTCAAAGTCTCTTGAACTTATATCATCTTCATCCCGGCACAGTGTAAGTTCAAGGAGATCCTGCAAATCTTGAACACTAAGGCCTAGTGCTTCTTTCCTTGATATGTACTTCACATCTCCATTGGATCTGACTATAGTCAATACGTGGGTCTTTTGGTCAGACATCCACTTTAGTACTTTCGAACCCAATGGATTTTTCGGGAGAGGGTTATTTAAAGATGAGTTGGGAGATGTTGGCCTTGTGAAAACTTGCAGACTTTTAGACATTCTTTTGAAAGCCATTTCTATGACATCATTTGCTGCAGCTATATCTTCTGCAGTTTCTCTTTCAATCAGCTCCTGTCTTTCAATGTATGTCATGTCTGTTGAAGTGTCTGATGAAGCAGGTTTGGTTAACATCCCTTTTAAAAGGTTTTGAAGTTTTTCTGAGCTCTCTTCTTTTAAACCCATTTTCATGATGGATTCTTTGAAGTACTCAACTTCTTTTTCTTTTACCTCTTCATTGGTCAGCTGTTCTCCTTTTTCTTGGTTTGTCACAAAAGTAGACCGGAACAGTGTTTTGAGGTTTTCTATCTGCTGTTCAAGCTTCATTCTTTGTTCATGCTTCTTTGAGGTGCTTGAAACAGTTATCTTTCTTTTCTTTAGCCTTTCATAGGCTTCATCTGTCTGCTGTTTTGACCATTTTGATATGGCTTCAGCAGTATCCATTTTTGCATCCACCAGCTCCTTTTTCTTTCTCTTATATTCAGCAGTTAAGTCAGCAATGAGCTTTTCATATTTTCTCCAGTTAGGAGCATTCCTCTTCTTCGTAGGATCATTCTTAATCTTTTCAATCCTTTCTGCCTCACGCTTAAGAGCTACTACTGGCCATTCTTTGAACTGTTGTTCTTCAGCAGGATAGAATTTCTCTTTCATGATGTAGGCTAGATATTGTTTTCTTAACTCTTTCTTTTGATCAGCCTTTTCTTTGTTTAGGTCTTGTGCAAACCCTTCTATCTGCTTTACTTTTGTGAAGTAGAACTCCAGTCTTTTAGCAATGTCATCTTCGCTTAACCGTTCCTTTTCACTCTCAACTTTAGCTCTTAGTCTTGCTTGCCTTGCCTTGAGTTTGAGGTAATCATCCATATCATCTGGTGGCATGTAGCCTATGAGTGAGGAGAATCTTCTTTTTGAAGGATCTTCTTCTGTATAGAATTGCCTCATCTCATTTTTGATAGCTTCAAGTTCCAGTGGATGTTGTGCAGCATTAGGATCATGTATACCCTCATCGGCAGGGATTGGCTTTCTTTTTCTGTTGAAGAGCTTTGGTTGTGATGTAGCAGAGGTAAGAGCAGTGGTGGATGACTGACTAACAGCTGTTGAAACAATTGGTGTCTCAACATCTGTTGTTATTACAACTGCTGATGTATCAGCAGATGTCTTCTGCTTTTGAGCAGGGGATGGAAGAGGTGAGGTAATTTTTGATGGTGGTGATGGTGGTGGTGAATCATCATCTGATATGAGATTCCTTCTCCTTTTTAATGAAGAAGGGGCAGATGATGTTTTGTGTGAATCAGTGGTTTGAATGATGGGGAGTGTCTGACAAACAACTGTTGAAACAACTTGTGCTTCAACCGCTGCTGTCATTACAACAGATGTTGTAACATCTGTTGTCTTCTGTTTTATGACAGGAGGCAGTGGTGATGGTGTGATTGTAGATGATGGTGGTGGAGCAGTAGTTGTGGTAGTGTGTGGTAGAGTGGTGTGTGTTGAGAATGTGTGTGTGGATGACATAGTAGCTGTTTGGCTACTGATAGCAGTTTTTGTAACTACTGCTGTATCAGCTGTTTGGCTAACAGGTTTTGAGACCTGCTTTTCTTTTTCTTTTTCTTTTTCTGGCTCAATATGAAGGCCATGTTCTATTCCCTTTTTCTTCATTTGCTTCATTATCTCCCCCTTTTTGGCATTATCTGCAAGGGGGTCATCAAAGAATAGTAAAGTTGAAGGAGCCTTGCCAGTGGCAGTTTGGATACTGGCCTTAATAGCCTTGATATCTGCTTGAGTGTCCTTGAACCTTGATTCCATCATGTTGGACAGCATTTGTACTTGAATAGCATGCTTTTGATCAGCCATTTGTTGCTGTTTTTCAAGCATGGGTTTGAAAATATTCCAAAGCTCATTTGCAGCAGGTGCTTGTTGTGAAGCAGGTGCTTGAGCAGGAACAGCATTGGATTGTGCTTTCTGAGCTTTTAAAATCTCTTGCACCATCTCCTTTATCTCAGAAACTGATTCTTCAAGTTTTTCAACTCTGCCCGTCAATTCCTGATATTTTGAATCATCACCTACTTTAGTAGGATCATCTGAATCCCCACCAGCAGTGGTTATATCAATGTGTGTCTTAGGAACAGAGTCCCAAAAATCACCCATTGATGCCCCTTGTTCTTGGTACTGGGGACTTCTTTCTTCAGCACTCGATAAACCTTTGATGGTACCAGTGGTTAGATCCAACTCACTGGTGGTTACCGAAGTTGCCATGGAAGAAATTGCCTTCAAGGGAGTCTTACTTATGAAACAACTGTCCAACTGAGGATCTGTTGATCCACCAGTTGTAGTTGCTGCTCCACTTGAACTACCACCGAGAGTTACTTGTAACTCAGGGGGTGTAACCTCCTCAATTGTTGCTGGGATAGCAGGAGTAGTAGCATCAGACCCAGTCACCTGTGGGGGTATACTCTCAGTGACAGGTGATAGAGAGGAACTGGTTTGTGTCTGATCTATAGCAGCTGCATGCAACAAAGGTAGCATGGATTGTGGCATTATTATTGGTGAGGGTATGGGGGTTGAAAGAGACATGTCCTTGGGATCAGGACTGAGGAAGATGGATCCGAGTGGATTCAGAGCTTCATATTGTGGTGTCCCTGTGCTTACAACCTGATCCTTTTGTGAGGATGCAGGAGGAGTTTTAGGCATGGGTTGAGATCTTTCTTCCAACTGCTGTGAGGAAGTAGCAGCAGTGGTTGGTGGTGACTTTTGTGTTGTCACAGGCATTTCCTCTGGGATCTCATCTTCCAGAGTTGCCTTTGTTTTGGGTTTAGTGGGTTTTCTGGATGTTTTTCTTTTGGTCTTTTTGGTGATATCAGGTGTGGGTTTCAAAGCAGTGGTTGTGTTGCTTTGATCACCTGGAGCAGTGGGCTCAGCAGCTGATACCTGAGGAGCAATTGTAACCGCTAAAATCTGCTCAGGTACCCCTGCTTTTGTTTTTATTGGTGCCAACATTCTAGTGAATGTTTCAGGTGTCAAGCTTTTTATTTGAAAATAGACACCTTGTTTAAGTAAATTTTCATTTTTCTTATCAAATTTTTGTAAAAAATAATAACTCAAAAATCTTGGAAACAACAAAAATGCTTTGCTTTCAACGTTTTTCACCATGTCATTGAAAATCTCCTGGGAGTAGTTGTAGTCCTTACTATTCAAAATAGCGTAACCCAGGCATTGAATTTTCAATGGTATTTCGTTAAAAGATGTTGTTTTATTCGAGACACACATCAGAAGTGTGTGAAATAAAAATCTGGGTGCAGATGGAAAATAACCCTTTTGTAGGGTATCTACCTTTGACTGTTCTGCATAGCCCCTTTTCAGAAAATCAGTTTTTAACTCGTTTTTGTCAAAGGAAGCTTTACCTTTCTGATCATCGAGTTTGAAGATTTCTGATAGTGATTGCGGAGTGATTTGAATCGCCGTACCCTGTATCGAGGAGTTAATGGCTACTACTTTATCATCTTGTTTTTCAAGCGTAGCATTTTTCCAGAACTCTCTCTGGGTTTGCAGATATATGGGAGCGTCTACTGTCAACAAAGTTTTGTACTTTGATGTAGATATGGTGTCGAGAATGGAATCGAAGGTATGGTTGTTTGTGGGTTTTGTGAGTAAACCCAAATAGTTGTGAGATTGTTTGTATGGTATCTCAATGGGTTCTTCGGCCGTTTGAGCGGCCTCTTTTGAAGACGGTGGTGATTTTGGTTTTGGTTGTGATTTTGATTTTGATTTTGTCATTTTTGCAGAGAAGAACGAAGAATGATTTTGAAGTTTTTGAGAAGAAGGGTTGGAAACTGCTATGAGAAGAGAATTTTGGAATTCAATTCGACAGTGTAAAACCTTGTTTGGGGTTTAGGGCATGGTTTTATTTAGGAAAAAAAATGATCGCTGATGTGGCAGCGGTTATTACGATCTGAGGGCTAAAAACTAACCACGTGTCAAACACTGATGAGACGGATGAAGTATGGAGAACAGTTGTTTTAAGAGCCACTGACGTATCAAGCATCAGTGGTTACAACGGTAAAAATTGTGGACAGTGGATGATTTTTACTATCAGTGGATAGCATATCAGTGGATAAGACACTGATTTTGAACATCAGTGCTTTTCAAGAAAATGAGGGATCAGTGGTTAACTTTCAGCAGTGGACAGTGTTTAGAGATCAGACGTTGAAACAAAACAGTGGTTAGGGTAAATGATACAGATCTTGAAGGACAGGAGTTTCAGCAACAGTTTTGAAGATTTTCATTCAAGGTTTTGCCACATGTCAATTTTGAAAGACAGTGGTTTAGTACCCCAGATGATGAAAACTTTTTGCTAAGGCAACTCATTTTCGTTTAATATTCAATTAAAACATGAGTACCCTAGTAATTCAAGCACAGTTTGCAATCAATTTTTGATGAAAATTTAGGAGCAAACCTGAGTATTACATGATCATGACAAATGTACCATATTCTTTTGACCTATTTATGAGGACAAAAATACCATCAAAAATAAGGTATTACATCCTGACAGGAACTGAAACTATTGCCAACAAAAACAAGCAAAAGTTCCAAATATATTATTCCAAAAAAAATGAACAACATATCCTGATTATTCAAGAAAATCCTTTGAACAAAAAAAATGGTTAAAGGATTTTCAGAGAATAGCATCAAAAAGGATTTGGTATAATATCAATAAAGCACATAATCACATCATCCTCAAGTTATTGAAAATGGTCAGTGTTTTGACTGCAGTGGTAAAATACTTTAAAAATATTTTGACCACTGCTTGGTACCATTTTCTTTGTCAGTTGATTACAAACATGAGGACACAAGGACACATGAGTTTTGAAGATCCTGTTGTAGATCTAGTTACTATGTGATGATTTTGAAAATTTGTCTAGTCCTTTTGTAAGTTCAATCACTGGGAACACTAATGTCACCTGAACTTTCTTGAACCAATGAGCACAAACAGTTGCTTAATGACCATTATTACCCCAAGCTTTTGACTCTTAAATGTTTTAAGTTTATACTCTTCTCTTTTGAATTCAAAAGTTTTTGAGATAAACACACTTCAGAGTTTTTGTGAATATTAGTCCAAAATCACTTTGCAGTAATGTTTTGAGAGACTTGGTCATGTTTTCATAATTTTTTCAACCAATCTCACACTACATATGATACGGACTCTGTTGACCCTTGATTTTCTTAATGTATTATTAACAGAGTTGATTTGTTCCTTTTGAGGATCTCAACCTGTTTTCAACACATAAGATCTGAATGACTAAAGTCTTAATTTCCCTCTTTTTTATGTTAACAAAACAACAATGTTTTTATGAACATAGGTTTTGTTAAACTGAGGTTTGTACTTTAGTGTTTAGTGAAAACATCACATATTACACAACAACAATTGAGATCAATGTAGAAAATAGAAATGATCTCATAGTTTAACAGATATAGTTTCAGATCTAGAAACCATGAGTGTATTATGCATGAAATCACTTGTTGTGCGAAATTTGTGTGTCATATGACATCTTGGTTGATTTACAGAGTTTTTGAATAACCATTTTGAACATGATTTACTCGATACTCTGTTTTTCAACAAATTACAACCAACCTTAGTATCAATGATTTTTGAGCTGAACTGTTATGTCAATTTGACTGTTAAATCGAAATTGACTGTCCAGGCTCTGATACCAATTGTTAGGATCGGAGGCTCTCATGATTATGTTTGTTTGTATGTTTTGAGCAATTTGTGAATATGAAAATATGTAAAGTGCAGCGGAAATGAAAACAAACTTTGTAAACACAATCAAAGGAGAAAATAGTTTGATAAACAATTGCTTCTCATAGAGTCAAAGGATTTACAGATCAAAGCAAAAGATTACAGATATGCTTACAAACTAAACTCCCCCTCAGCCTGATACCCCAAGGTTGGTTGCACACAAGATGAAAGGATTAGACATGAGGAGAAGAACCCGCTCAGTCAATCAAATGTAACAGTACAGGGTACTGTTACATTTATAGGCAAACCAAACCACTGAGATATCTTAGCTGACGTCACCATGAAAGCGACGTCTAACAGCCTAACAACCTGTATCTACTGTCTTTACACAAACACTGCTAACCTAACCACTGACTATACATAAATAAAACGATTCACAAAACAGCTGCTCTCCCTTTATGTCAGTGCTTTACTCAAGGTTGATCAGTCCTTGACTGGGCAGTGCTTTATCATCAGTAGATAGGACCAGCAGTGTTGGATACTTCAGGGTTTTGATCAGCAGATGAAGGACCAGCAGTAGTTGTTTCTGAACAGCGGATAAAGACCATCAGTTGTTATAAATCACTTTCAAGGGGAAAGCTTAATGTAAACTGCTGCTTATTATGAATCCACTGTTGTGACTTGGTTTTGGCTTTACATTATCTGTTCCTCTGGTAGGGTTCAATCCCAACAGTATGTAACGTGTAATATGAAACGAGCCATTTATGGTAACACATGTACCAGTAATTTTGGAATATATAATATGAAACGGGTCATTTGTTTTGCACATTTTGGAATGTATAACATGTGTTAAGCCTCTGTTATAATCTTTTTGTAACCTGACATGTATTCATGTATAAGCTAGTGGTTTACAAAACACCATGATGTGTATATACTGATCTAACATGTGTTACAATTTGTCTGTTCGGAACATGTAATTGCTTAACATGTGACAAGGGTGAAAACAGTCGACGGGGGCGATGAGTTTAATGATGATCTTAGTTAATATCGTAATCTTATTGTAACCCCACTTGTATACATATGATAACATGTAAGCATCCATTATAACCCGACTTATATTCATGTATATGAAAGTGGTTTGCAAAACACCATGATGTGCATATACTGATCGTAACACGTGTACAAGTTAATATGGAACATACAAGTTAATATTGTAACACCGTATACCTGGGATAACATGTGTTAAGCCTCTGTTATAATCTTGGTTTAACCCAACATGGTGTCATGTATAAGCTAGTGGTTTCCAAAACACCATGATTTGTATATACATACTGTAACATGTGTTACGCGCCTGACATGTATAACGTGTGTTAAGCCTCTATTATAACGTGTGTTAAGACTTCCAGAATGGATGCATAAACTCCAATAGTAACTTAATAACAACATAGTATACCTGATATAACGTGTGTTAAGCCTCTTTTATAACGTGTGTTAAGACTTCCAGAATGTGTTAAGTCCATACCGTTTTAACATCATGTACTAGGCAAAACAATAAGAGTCTCACATTACATATTACTAGTAAACGAAAATACATAGCACTAAGAAAAATGGTGGGCCGTTTACTATACCCATAACCGTATAACTGATATAACGTGTGTCAAGCCTCTATTATAACGTGTGTTAAGACTTTCAGAATGGATGCATAAACTCCAATAGTAACTTAATAACAGCAGAGTATACCTGCTATAACGTGTGTTAAGCCTCTATTATAACGTGTGTTAAGACTTCAGAATGGATGCATAAACTCCAATAGTAACTTAGTAACAGCAGAAGTACAAACACGGGCGACTCCAACACAAAATGTTTTAAGTCCATACCGTTTTAACATCATGTACTAGACAAAACAATAAGAGTCTCACATTACATATTACCAGTAAACGAAAATACATAGCACTAAGAAAATGGTGGAGCTTCCTTTGACAGTCTGCCTTAGCTTTTCAGCGGCTACCTTTGCTGCCTTATCTTTTCAGCGGCTACCCTTGCTTTATTGTTTGGGTCGGTTTTGAAACGGTTTGTAAACATGTGGGTGTGCGTATGCTAGGGAAGTTATAAAAATGTGTTTTCATGTCACACGTAACACGTGTTACGTTGTACATGGGTTTCATGTCACATGTAACACATGCATGTCCGAGAAGTTCAAACTATAACACGTGTTAGTTATGTTGTGCTGTAACATAAACATGGTCATGATCCTTGAGCATCTGATCCAAGTTTGACGAAACCAACGGTCCCGAGAATTGGATCTTATTTCCCTTGTATCCATCACCATCCTAATAACAAAAAGATAAGATAACCGTTAAGTCGTTAACCAGACATAAATATTAACACATTCATAGCCAGAAAATCTTTTTTGTCAAATAACATCACAAAAACAGTTACTATTCAGATCAAAAGCCCCAAACAAAGCAACCAAACCGACAAAAAACAGTTACTATTCAGATCAAAAGCCCAAACAAGCAACCAAACCAAGCACAACTTTTTAACACAAAAATAAAAACCTGCAAATTACATAAACATTTACCCCTTTTAAGAACCATTTTAACAAAAAAAAAATCATGTTTCATCTCTAAAACAGCCATTACACAAAAACCTATTAACAACCATTTTAACAAAAACATCAAGTGTGAAATGATTTTTTAAAATAAAATACTCAAGAGATTGTTGTTTCTCTCTCTAAAACAGCAACTTTCTCTCTCTAAAACACTTACCGGATCTAGAACCATGCGATGAACACGATAAAAATCTTCAAACTTGCTTATCTCTGTGTGTTCTTGGTGTTCTTGATAAACATGATGAAGATTGCTGTTTCTCACTCTAGAAATCAGCTTTCAACAAGCATGAGCACAACCGAGATGAAGATGACGACGTGAGATGAAGCATGAACACACCCGAAAATCAGCTTCGAAATAAGCATGAACACACCCGAGATGAACAAGATGAAAATTGTTGTTTCTCTCTCCAAAACATTAGCTTTCTCTCTCTATAACACCAATAACAAGCTTCATCATGTTTGGGATCAGACGATCTGGTGACATTAACTCATGCGTTGTTGGTGGAGTCTCCATGGACATTAATGGTGGAAGGAATATATGTTCCAGAGATGAAGTTCATGGACTCTACTCAAATGTCTTTATTATAAGGTAAAAGATAAAGATGGAGGTTTTGAAAGTACACTGAGAAGTGAGTTGTATAATTATGGTTGTCAAATCAAAGGTAGCAAGTAACCTTCTTGGGTAAAGTAAGTTAGAAGTAAATATACAATTATGCCCTTCTCTACAAATGTAAGATGATTTTTTCTATGCACACGTGGATAAATGTGGACCTTGCATTGGGTTTGCAAGGTTTTCCCAAATTCAAGGGTTTTCCATATAACATTATTCCATATATATATATATAGAGAGAGAGAGAGAGAGATTGAGCATGGACCGAAACAAACAACAACAACAACCTTACCCAGTGAATCTCACTCATAGCCATAAAAGCTATTGGTAGGGTCAACGGAATAGAGAGGTTGTTTTCAGTGAGACCCCAGTCTCTAAAGACATATCCTAATATAAGAATCATAACATACAAAAGCACAGAGCGACACCCCAAAAAATAAATAAATAAAAATAAAAAATAATAAAGAAGTATTGTGATAAAAATATATAAAAAATAAACAAATTTAGTGATAACACGAAAAAACAAATAAAAAAAACCACACACGCTAAGCTTTCTTGGACAAGACACTAATACAAAAAGCCAAGGTACCACTCCCTATAAGTCTTTAACCTTAATCTTACGTCTCTCAGAACTCCTATCCTCAACAATGTCCTCAGACAGGTGTATGTCTAGTAAATCCTTTCTAATTCGCTCTTCCCATGTCAGTTTCGGCATGCCCCTACTCCTCCTTCCTCCACGGTGGTCGTTTCTACTGTTCTAACCGTGGCTTTCACCTGTCTTCTCTTAACAGTCCCAAATCATCTTACCTCCCCTCCCTACTCTTGTCTTCTCTTAACAGTCCCAAATCTTCTCTTAACAGTCCCAAATCATCTTACCTCCCCTCCCTACTCTTGTCTGAGCATGGACTGAAAGTGTTATATAAAAGGTATGTGATTTAAAAAAAGTCATGGAGCTAGACAAAAGGAACAATTTTGGATTTTACCCATTTTGTGTTTCCAACCATTTAATTCCTTTATGGTATGACCTCTATAAAAGTTAAAACTTCCGTAATGCTTAATATCTTTCAAGGGGTATTTTTCGTCACATAAGTATCATAATGATCCTTTAAAAATATGTAATGGTTAACGTCCCTTAATGCCCTTTCAATCATTTCTTTCTGTTTTGTTTTCTCTCCATTGGGTATTATACTAGAAATGTCTCTCCCTCTTTGTTCCCCTATAATGCCCAAGAGAACAATGTGTTGAGAGTGTTATCAAGCTTCTTCACATCTCTATAACGCCCCATTACGCATAAAGAAATAATGGTATAACCTCTATAAAAGCTCATAAAGCATACAAAAGTTACTTGGGTTTTAAAAATTAGTAAAACTAAATAAAAATGTGTTTTACTTGTTTTACCGGTTTCACCATTTCAGTCTTATAACTCATTTCTTTTGTACATGTGCAAACCTCTAGCATCTCAATCATTAACTTCTTCAACGGGATATCCTGAAGGTTAAGTGATGTCCACTACAATCAAAATGTTGGAAGTTCAAATCCTCAAGTTCATGTATTTATGTATCTACCTAAAAAATCAAGATATTTTTATTAAAAAAATATATCCCAATCATTAATTAGTATTTATCAATGGACCAAAGCTCACTTCGTATACTTTATACATGTAAATCATTAGGGATCTTTATCATTGTTCTCTCTCTCGTCACTATGACCAAAAGTGATGAAAAAATCAAAAAAGTCAACTGTCATAAATGCTTCAAGTCAACATCAAAAATGGAAAGCGTGTTATTTTAAGTGAGTGTAATGATTATTATAAATAAACTTATTCTTTAAGTTACATAAAACCCCAACTTTTATTAAAAAATATTTTTTTTAAAGGCGAAATTCATTAAAAACAAACCGAGACGGCCAACTCCAAGTTAGAGTTGGACCGTCACATAAAACATTACATCAACGAGAAAGAAAAATTACACCAACTTCTCCAATCGATCGTACCCTACATATGTCTACTTCTATACTAGAGATACCTGTAAGATTAAATATTTATTTATTTATATTTAATCTAGTAGCCATCATTATCATTTATATAATATAGATCAAAATATATTAATAACCTATTAATAATTAGTTGGTAATTGTTGATGGACCATATTACCCTTATTAACTAATTGGGTTTCCTCTTGGGTGTATAAATAAGGAGCTTATTAGAGAGTTAAAGGGTTAGACAAATTACACAATCACAAAACCCTCACTAACATCAATTTCGTATCTCTCTCTCCCTCAACCGATTCTGCCCTAGTCTCGGTTCATCACCATCATCACTTTACACCCTAAGGAGGAACCAGATCAAACTGACAATTATGTCGAACATCGTGGCTGCGTCTCTGTCTGGATTCTCTACTGATACAATCAAAGGTATGTTATTACATGTTTTCCATTATGTTTAAAACAGAACTGATCAACATGTGGTATCAGAGCATATGTTGATAAATCAGTTCTGTTTTTCGTATCCATTATTCTCGGATCAAAATCTGGAAAACGGAAGTTTTAAAGCCTTAAAATCAAAAACTGTTTTCGAGTTGTTTGTGACCGAAATCCCTGTTTTCGGAAGTTGTTAATTGATAAATCGACTCGAAATCATAAAGGATTAAACCTATTGTCACGAAATCCATTACAAAACCATTAAAATCAGGTTTCGGATTTCCAGATTATGTTCTTATTTTCTTAGGGTTCATCAACTGTTCTAAATAAAAACTCGAAAATTTCATTATTTTGGAATCTAATATGGATTGATGAGTGTTTTTAATGTTTTTTATCTTAATTTTATCTATTAGAAATTTCGAAAAACTGATAATAGATTTCAGTTATTAATTTCGAAATATTGTGATAAGTTTAGATCAAAATAAAATAGGAAACATTATCCCAAAAATCCCTTAAATTTCGAGTTTCTATTATCACAAATAAACAGCATTAAAAGTGGTTTCGAAATCATAATCGTACAAGTCCCTTTTTTTGTCGCACAAGATCAGATCAGTTAAGATCTGATCGCACAAGACATTTGCACAAATCAGATCACGAGAAAAAAAAAAAAAAGGTCTGATCGCACAAGGGAAATCGCACAAGATTTGTGGATCGCACAAGGCTTGTGGATCGCACAAGGCATTATTGATCACACAAGTTTTGGGCCTCATTGATCGCACAAAATTTTGGGCCTCACTAATCGCACAAGACTTGGGCTTTATTTACATCGCACAAGTTTTGGGCCTTAACGATCGCACAAGGCATTACCTATCGCACAAAGCATTACTGATCCGCGCTAACTAATGGTTTGCTATTAAATACTTGGTTTTGTTTATACTTAATTAATTAATAAGGATCAAATAATGTTTTACAAAACCAAACTAGCTTAACTTGAATGAGCTTCTGATGTATTAATTCTGGCCAAAGCTGATTTAATATATCTCTTTATTGTTCAAGTATTATAAAAAGCTATGTTAAGTATGCATTACAAACGTGAAATGTCTTAATTCTGGCCAAAGCTGATTTAATTCATTTATGTTTAGCATGCTTGACAAGTGCATAACTAAAGTGATTGTCTCATTTCTGGCCAAAGTTGATTTGTCACGATTACTTTGCACACATACTTAAATGATTACACTTCTGGCCAAAGCTGATTTGTCTTTGTTTAAGTAGAATTTTACTAAGTCTATTATTTTGATGTTAGTAATAGACATATCACAATCTCTTCACATCATGATCCTTATATTAATGATCCTTAATTAATTTTATGATCATTTCGTCTGTCTTATTTTTAGTACCCATAATTTTTACTCACTATAATTTACTTCTACATATATCTCATCCACTTTAATTCCTAAACCTAAAATGTTTGCTTTATTTAAAGTTTCTATTAGAATTAGCTCTTAAATTAAATCCTTGATTATTTCTTAAGACACGATAATCCTATTGCTCTCTTCTGATAAAAATTATAAAGAAGAAAATTAGAGCATGATGATTAGGACAAATCGAACATGATGTCTCTTATGATAATCAAGAACTCTCTAACATAATGCTATCACTAAAGTTATTTCAGATTAAGTCTTTCCTAAGGCAAATCTCTTATATATATGGAATAATCACTAGAACTCCTAAGATGCATGCCTTCTTTTAAAATTCTAAACTATAAAGTTAAGTGGTATATGTGAATACATTATAATGTATAATACCATGACCCATAAAGTTAAGGGCTTACGCATGGAAATAAGTACAATTTTTCAGTACATTACATACTAAGATTTTCACTTGTACAATTTGATGCCTTATAAATCAACTATAACACTCAAAAATACCAAAGTATAATGAGTGTGTTGATAAGCAACATATGTACAAAGAAATAAATGTTTGAAGCTGGAAAAATAAGTTGTTACTCACCTTACAACCACTTAAAACCTTAAAAGAGGATTGTTCTAAGGTCCATAGACAAATTACAACTGTTAATTCTACCTCTAAGGTTCTTCAAGGGAAAATCTCACTGCATCATTATGTCATTAGACTAGACATAAGCAACTAGACTATCTATTATTCTAAAGAACAGTTGGATGAATTAATTAGATAGTCACTTATTAAAGATATTTAAGTCTACTAATTGTAATATTCCTATTAATACATGTTTAGTTGACTCTAGTTTTTTTTTAAACGTTTCCTTACCAGAAGTTAACAAATAACTAACATGAGAGTTAGTGACAAAATTAAATGTTAAGGCTATAAAAACCATAATAAGCAGTCTTCTAACACAATGTTTTTCGATACCGTACATATATTCTGAGTGTTAATCAGAATATAGTATCATAATTAAGCAATGTTATGAAGGTTGTGAAGTTTGCATAGTCAATATAAAGTCACACTTACCTTTAACTCTCATTTTATTTGTTCTAAATATCTGGATTGAAACATTATTAAGATAAAACTAGATGATACTTTACACTTTCACAACTTTTTGTCATCATGCAAATGAAACATTTGACAAAAGGAAAAATGAGACTTACAAATTTCATCCATTATAACCAAAATTCATGAGAAATCATGACATGGTTAATGAGGATGATTTCTTATCTAATCTCATTCTAAGTGATTTTAAATTATGTTGTTAAAGCCCTAAATATGATTTGGCTTAAGGCATAAGTATGGGTCCATCATAAGTCATTCATTGACATTCGTGGAACTTATTCCAAATGGAATATTTAGACATAATTCATTTATCATTTAAAGACTATTTACTTGTATCTAAATTTTGTCGTATATGGCCCACGGTCTTATAAGAAATCTACTCATATATGTGCTTAACATGATTTCTATTAAATATGTCCCTAATTTTTTATAACATCTGGACATTAAGGAAATCAAGTAAAGTCTAACATATATATATAATAGGTTCCCACGTCACATACCTAATTGAAACTTCTCTTGTAGCATTCTAGAGATATTAAAGATCAGTGGGAGCATTAGGTGTCTTAATAATAACTTGCAATAGTTGCAAGAGGTGGGGGAGTGAAAACTTTATATTACTTCCATTTACACCTCTTGTACAAGACACTGCTCCATCTTGACACTGTTCTATCATAACCTGTCTCCTTAAAATCTACAAGCTACTCTTACAAAAGTTTCATTATTGCTTAATTGTGGGCACACTTAGATTTCTTACCTAAACCAACATAATCCTCAACAAGAGAAACTATAATGACTAACGTCATTAATATGTTCATTAATATGTTTTCTCTATTTAGAATTTGTTTGGTCGTTAAATATTGACCCTAAGCATGCTGAGTTCCTAAAATTTTCTAAGGTCAGTGGGAGCAGTCAAAGTTCTTATCACGACTTGCAAGGAATACAAGAGGCGGGGGGAAGAGTGTCATTAAATTTCACTCCGAATTTAACTCCGATTACACCTCTTGTACACCATACTGCACCAACTCTTACAAACTTAGAATGAAAATGATAGCAACCTAAGCAAGAGCTAATCCATAAAACTGAAACTTCTAACAAAAACTTCTAACAAACCCAATAATCAACTAAGGAGGTCATCTAGGTTTAAAAACCTATTGACTTTGATGATTACATAACCTCCCTAATTGAAGTTGAAATGGATTTTGGAAAAGTTTACTGATCCTATCTCTTCTAATTAAGCCATTAGTGTCAATCAATCTTCTGAACTAAATAAAATAGTTTTCTAGTAAAACTGATTTTATGTGTTCGCATAACGTTTGGGATTTGATTGAATTACCTAAGAGTGTTCATAACTAAACCAAATCCTGATATAAACGTTAAGACACAAAGAAGCATGATTGATTGTCAAAGGTTGTACTCAGGAAGAGATAAATTATTAAAGAATCTTTATTACATATCTAACAAAAGATTTCTTTTAGGATCATCACTGTTCTAGTAGCTTATAATAGTTTAAAGCTACATTAGATGAACATTAAAACAATTTTCCCTAACAACTGGCTGACATATTTACATGTTCATAAAACAACCTGAAAGTTCTAAACTTAAGGTTAAAGAACAGTTTGTCTATAAGCCAATAAAATCCATGTATGGTTTAATGCAAACATCATAATGTGATGAAATCTTAACGCAATTATTTTCATCAACAACCAAGTGGAATAATGTACCTACCTCAAGATGAGTGGGAGCAACTAAGGTAAACTTGTCTATATAGATGATATTCTTTTGACAAGTAGATGTTACATAAGTCAAAGCATTGTTAACACAAACTTTGATATAATAGATCTCAAAGATATCTCTTACATAATAGATATCATAACATGTTGAGATAGACCAAATGGAACATTACTTCCGTTCCATAAGTTTAACATTAAATTGGTCCTTACATATGTAACAAACAATACTGCTCTCTTTTAGAGGATAATAGGATAAATGAGATTGTTTCCTTACGCTTCATTAATTAGAAGCCTTATGTAAGTTCAAGTCTATACTCGTTTAGATATTACTCACATTGCAACACACTAGATATGTCTAGATTAATGTGAAGCATTTAATAGAGTATTACAATATCTTTAAAAGAAATGAGAGACTATATTTTAAAGAAGAAGTGAGAACTCAAACCGGTTTATTACTATAACTTTGTAATATTCAAAGATGACAAATATAATTTCGGGTATATCTTTATGTCAACAGACAAAACCTATTTCATGGAGGAGTCATAATAAACTGATAACAACATAAGTTATAACGACATAATATATTGTTGATCACAAAGCAATAGTTACTAAATGTTGTTGGAAATTTATCAGTGGACTCATAAGTTTATTAACTCCATATAATTAATATTTTGAAGACTTATTGTGATAAAGTCAGCTACCATGTCTCCTTGAACAGTAACAGTTCGAAAGGTGCTGCATTAAATTTCGATACACAATTAATTATTCGTTTATGAACGAATTGAGGAAACTAAATCTTTGTATCGAATGCATTCATGATATGCTTAAGGATCCTATAACTAAAGGTCTATTACCCATAAGTCTTATTAAGAGTGCACATAAAAGAGACGGGTTTTAATTGATGACCATGTACAATTGCATATCGTACTATGAATGAATAACTATTAATTAATTTTCCTCATCAGTTTGAATTTGTATGTCTCTTACATATGTTCTGCCGGTGTAATGACATATAGACAACTATAAATACAAATCAAACGTTAAAGGGCTTACTTATTTTGATCATAACTGTTAGGTTTTAAATTAAGGCTATAGTATGACTAATGGGGGTCCTGAGTCGCATAATGATTCAACGGCTGTATTTCTCTGCTATAGTACTTGTTTAAGGCTAAAATGAGTATTAACTTCTGATCAGACTTATCTAATACTCATGATAAATGATTATTCGGCTAAGTGGGAGAATGTAAGATTAAATATTTATTTATTTATATTTAATCTAGTAGCCATCATTATCATTTATATAATATAGATCAAAATATATTAATAACCTATTAATAATTAGTTGGTAATTGTTGATGGACCATATTACCCTTATTAACTAATTGGGTTTCCTCTTGGGTGTATAAATAAGGAGCTTATTAGAGAGTTAAAGGGTTAGACAAATTACACAATCACAAAACCCTCACTAACATCAATTTCGTATCTCTCTCTCCCTCAACCGATTCTGCCCTAGTCTCGGTTCATCACCATCATCACTTTACACCCTAAGGAGGAACCAGATCAAACTGACAATTATGTCGAACATCGTGGCTGCGTCTCTGTCTAGATTCTATACTGATGCAATCAAAGGTATGTTATTACATGTTTTCCATTATGTTTAAAACAGAACTGATCAACAATACCCCATAGATTTAACATCCGAAACAATTTGAACGATGTTCGAATCCGCCCCGTTGAAAACTTTTTCGTTCCTCGCCTTCCAAATACTCAAACACGCAATAATGATGATTCCATATACTATCTCTTTCTTTTTCTCATATTCGGCCATATGATTGATGATCTGCAACACGTCGAGGACTGAGAACACAAAGAACCGAGGGATTTTACACCAAGACGCAATCGCATTCCACACTCCACACGCAACCCTGCACCCCGAAAATAAATGATCTACCGTTTCATCGATTTCTCCACAAAACGCACATAATCCATCCCCCACATTAATGTTTCGTCTAATGAGAGCGCTTTGTGTAGGAAGTCTATCCAAACTCGCCCTCCACATAAAAATGTTACATTTATTCGGGATCCACTTACACCAATTAAACACCATATTACCTTCGCTTGAGTTATTGCTTTTTAACCATTTTCGAGCTTCCTTAACCGAGTAGCCTTCATTCGAACCTTGATTCCATGCCCATGAATCTTCGCGACCGGTTAAATGCACATCTGAGACCAATCTATGATATTGAATTACCTCTTCCACTTCATTACTAGCAGTCGGGTACTTCTTCCATCTCCATTGAATCGTGCAATGTAGATTATGAACACAAAATGAATCTCTCCGCCAGCGTGCACCCTTTCTGATCTTCAAGGCGAAACAGCGAAGGAAACTTCGTCTTCAATGGTTCGGTCGTAAGCCAAGGATCTATCTAGAATTTTATGTTCGAACCATCACCCACCACCCCTCGGATCATATTAGTGAAACCGATACCGTTCACCTTCAATCGGTAACCCACTTTCACCAATCTAGACAACGTACCCGGAAAACGACTACTACATTGAAATGTTTCCCATCTTCTTTTCGAGCCATGTACCGCGTCAACGACCTTCCTCCAAAGCGCCTCCTTTTCTATTCGATACCTCCATAACCATTTCAATAACAACGCATTATTGTTTTCTTCCAATTTAGAAAGACCCAATCCTCCGTCTTTTATATTTTTCGTGACTTTATCCCAAGCAACCCAATAAATTTTGTTCTTTTCGTCACACCCTCCCCATAGAAATCGTTTAACAATAGACTCGAGTTTATTAATGACCGTGACCGGAGCTTTATATAATGAAAAATAATAGGTGGGGAGGCTTTCAAGAACCGCCTTTATAAGAATAACCCGACCGGCAATGGATGAAACACTAGCCTTCCAAGATGATAATCGCTTTTTGAACACCTCAACTACCGAATCCCAATTACTAATCCGGTTCATATTTGAGCCCACAAGAATTCCCAAATACTTAAATGGGAAGGACCCCGGTCTACAACCCAACCCGTTTGCAAATATTTCGACCTTCTCCACGCTCTTCCCAATCCCAAATAGACTCGACTTGTGCAATTAAAAAGTATTTAACTTTATAAAAGGTGTTATTCGTCAATATACGAACAGAGATAACATCTCATAACAGGTAACATCCAACATAAATAAGCTTTGAAAAGTAAAATCAAACGATACAAGAAAAGCATCTTATATTTTAATTAAACCATTGTAGTATGTCTAAATACGTAGGACGTTATATATGTTTAATCAATAAACAACTATGATCTTCTAGCATATTTGTAGTCAAATAACCTTGAATTAAGACCATTCTGAATCAGTTAGTTGGTTTTAATAAAGATGGGATTTAACAAAGACTTAAGAGCCAAATTCACGCATGTTTTAAGACAAACCTTGTTGAAGTTGATTACTTCATAGTGTATACTAATAATTACTTATACTAACGATCTCATTAAGCCAAGTAAAAATGTCTGAAGTGAACAACCTATTATCTGCTATATATCTCTCGCAATTTTACGATGTGTGCATTGACAAACATACGATCAACATCATCGGGTACAAAAAAAAGTAGCATGAATAAGCTTTCAACACTTTTAAAGAAACATGCAAAAGATTTAGGGTTGTAAACGAACCGAAAGTTCAGCGAATAGTTCGTGAACCTTTCGGCGGGAAGTTCGTTTATGTTCATTTGCTTAATAAATGAACGAACACAAACAAGAAATTCCGTTCGTTAAGTTAAACGAACGAACATGAACAAAGTTGTGTTCGTTCGTTTATGTTCGTGAACGCTCGGTTATGTTCGCTCTTTTATATTCATTTGCATTCGTTCATTTAAAGGTTTTTAAATGTTAGTATTTTACTATTTTTGTTTATTGTTTTTAAAAAATTTGCAACCCTAGTTATACAATATGTTTCTCCAAACATCACTCATTTGGCCGATTATGCTAAGTGCTTATTTATTTTTTTGGAGGAATTTTTACAATCTTTGTGATAAAAAATGCATATTTTATTCTAAATCGTGCATGTGTATTCGTTTGTGTTCATAAATGTTGTTTGTGTTCATTTATGTTCATGAACATTTGTTTGAGTTCATTTGTGTTTGGTAAGTGTTCGTGAACGCATCAATTTCCTTAATGAACAAACACGAACAAGGTCTTGAGCCCTATACAAAGTGATCAAACATATGAAAAGTAGACTGTATTTTTTACACGTAAAACTTCCTAAATAGTTTTGTAAAAAAAAAAATATAATAAGATTATATAAATGAAGATTAGTATATAATAGTTACCAACCATTATTTACCGTCAGAAACTTTGGGCAAAAAATCGTTTACACCCGACCCTTTCAATTTGGCACACTAGTTTGTATTCCAAATCTACATAAGAGCATAAAAGTAATCAAAATGCATATGTTGTGCAGAATTATGATACCCACAACTCGTAAATGGCATGCAGCTGACTGAATTCTGTAGCCTTCAAAGATAACATGTACACGTCTTTGAGTTTGTTGGCATCTCCGGTCAGCTGGGAAGAAGCAACAGATTTGTTTGTGGATGCAGGAAGAGCCACAGATAGCATACTTTTTAACGTCGTCTGCAGCCGGCCCCAAAACCGCTCATACACCCTGCAATCGTCTTTTTGTAATGTAATTCCATTTGCAGGCACGTGTCGTCCTTCAAGCAAAGTATTCAGGGCAGATTCCAGCATCTGCAATTAGTTAAATAACTGTCAGCCGTGTAAAATTAAATGCCACACTTCAAATTCACCAAAAGCGTTCAAATAAACACTACAGGTTTCCTTTTAACCACAAAATAATAATTATATCTCAAAGTTCTATCCAGAATGGAGTAAAATGCCGTTTTCGTCCAATGAGGTTTGGCCAGTTTTGCAACCTTCGTCCAAAAGTTTGTTTTTCCGCATCTGGATTCAAAAAGTTTGAAATCTTGTCATTTTCATCCGGCTCGTTTAACTCCATCCATTTTTCAAGTCAGGTGTATTTTCGTTGTTTTGCTAACTTAAAGGGCAATGCGGTCTTTTTCACTTTATGTACAAGCATTTAAAATGCCTCTGACCTAATCTGTTAGACCGGATTGCCCTTTAAGTTAACAAAAACGACGGAAGTACCCCTGACTTAACGGAGAAAATGGAAGGAGTTAACGAGCCAGATGAAAATGGCAAGATTTCAAACCTTTTGGATCAGATGCGGAAAAACAGACCTTTGGACGAAAGTTGCAAAACTGACCAAACCTCGGGGACAAAAATGGCATTTTACTCTCCAGAATGTAAAGGAAAAGAAATATGTAATTAAATGCAACAGAGCTGTGTCTACATACCACGTATGCATGAGACGACTTCGACAATCTACAAGACAAATCCGCCATCTCAATCAAAATGGTCAAATACATAGTAGAATGTGTTTTAGGCCCATAAAACTGCATAGACTTGTGCCAGTTCCTCTCAGCCATAGACGCGAACTGTTTCGCTCTTTGAAACGTATTATTTTCACCTTTCGACAGATTACTTTTCTTCAGTTCCATCTCCAATAATCTCAGACCACGATCCCTCTGGTAGCACGCAAGCTGAAAGTACGCATATGCGGCCTCTTGTTTCCTCAAATCCCCCAATAACTCGTACATACACAATGCCTCACTGATTGCATCACTAGCCGTAATCTCACACTTCCCAAAATCCTTTTTAGATTTATACACTTTAGCCGTGGTATTCTCTCTAGCCAGAAGCATACCGAGCCTTAGATATGTATGCGCAAATTGCGTATATACATCATTGCTAAGATCACCGCGTATCGCAATTGCATCACTGGCATCAACTTGCTTTTTTGCTGCTCTATAGTATCTGAGTGACTCGCAATACTGAGATTTTGCAGCGTCTAGCTTTTGGTTGAACGTGTTCTTGAAAACCAGGTGATCTCTAAAAGGCTCCATTTGCGATACGATCTCCTCAGCTGCAGACCGTCTTCCATGGCCCAAATTTAAGTTAATTAAAACAATGTTATTGTGATCGGAAACCTTTTTGAATGAAGAGATAGCTTCGGAGAAAGCTTCTTCAGCTTTGCTAATCTCTTTTCTTTCCAGTCTCCTTCGGCCCAACTCGTTGCAGACCCATCCTTTCTTCTTAACGAGAGACTGTAACTCAGAAGAAGTAGTAGGATGATCGTCTAAACATTTTATGGCTTCTTCATAACAAATACGAGCGCTACTTAGATTATGATCTGCGTCGATATGCTCGTAACCGTCAATGTATCTGAAAATCCCACCATCATTCGACGGTTTTTCTTCCTGAGTATCTTTACAAGATTTTGCATCTTCATTTTCATTCATGATATTTTGAGAAATCACTTTTGGAATGATTTTTTCGGTCTGCTTTTTTCCACGGCTAAAACGAGTGTTTCGGGTAGTACTACTACTTGCACTACTGCCGCTGCTGACGCGATCACTCTGGCAGCTACAGTTGACTAGTGAGCAAGACGAGCAGCTCTGGTTAGATTTCGCAAGTTTTTTCTTGAGCCGTTGAAGTTCTTTCTCAACCTGAGGTGACATTTTTAACTCACGAGCGGCAGCAGGTGGCGATTTAGTCTTTTGATTCTCCAAATGGAATTCGACATACACGTCTCCAACTAGCGTCCATGCTTTAGCCCAAAAAAGATAATGATCTATCTCATAGGATGACCAACTGGAACTCATTGAAGAGATAAATCTAGAATCTTCTAGATGTTGCGGCATGGATCCATATACCAAACACGCTAAACGGACGACTTTTAACGCTTGGTGTGACTGGCCATCAACTATGTAGGCTTCTCCAAGGGCTAGATACGATTCTCCAAGCAAAAGAACAAGTTTCCATAACTTGTCGTCTAGTTTCGATGTCGGAAGCCACTTCCTAATGTCGCAAACTTCAATGCAATCAGTATCACCACACGCACAAACGGATAACTCAACGGGTAACCCTGCTGCGTGATGATCAGGTTCACCAAGGTAACTTTTGGAGCCTTGTAGCTGTCGTCTCCACCTTAGAGACTTAATAGCTTGTGACACGTGGTGTATTGCAGCCAATTTAGAGGATATGAGATCAGCATTAGCTTCCACTACAGAGTTACAAGTCGGCTGCACTACAACATCTCCTGATTCAGCCTCGTTTGACACCAAAAGTTTTCGGGATCCGCGCCCGGGTGAATCTGAATCTTCCTCGTTCGGGATGAAACTTTCACGGATTCTTAAACTAGAGATCCCGTTCAAGCATTCATCTGACTCGTCTTCAGCTTCAACAACAATGTCTTCAGAGCCCAGAGGGAGCACTTCAGATGTCAAATCCAGATCTTCATCATAATCTAGAAGTAACCTTGCAAATTGCTCATGAGCAAATGCGCGTACAACCTATTGGCCACACACAATGTAGTAATACAAAATTAGCTTGACATGTGAAAGTAATAGCAGTATATATTTATGAATGAAAGAGTCGACTCATGGTGAAATACCAGTTGATCTGGCTGATCAAGGAAATCAAGACATTTCTTCAACAGCCTTGCACACCTTGCCCTGTTATGCTGAGACTGCTGCAGAAAACATGCATTAGAAATATGTAACATATGTAACTGTCTATTCACTACTACTAGAGTTAGCAAGTTCAACCCGACACGAACGAACCTAACACGAAATTTGTGGGTTCAGGTTCAGTCGAAACGGATTCAGGTCAGTTTCAAGTTGAACCCGCAAACCTGTTTAGCTAAACGGGTCGGGTTTGGGTCAACCCGGTCGGGTTGATGGGTTGGCCCGTTTAACCCATTAATATTATATTATACTTTTTTACAATATGTTTTATGGCATAAATTAAATTGGGTATGTATCTTATGCCCATAGCTACAACTTAAAAAGAGAAGTTGACGTAAAATTTTATAATTTAAATGCAATTGTATTAGATACATTTGTGTGTTTTGTAGTAAACTTTAATTTCAATATATTAATTTGCGGGAAAAAAATTTAAAAATAAAAAAATTATGGTTGAATGGGTCGTGTTCAGGTCAACCCGCAAATATTCGGATCGTGTTCGGGTTCATATGTATGACACGATTTTCAGGTTCAACTCGTGTTCGGGTTCGTCTAAAATTTTCGGGTTTGGGTCGGGTTGAATGCGTCAACCTGCGAACACGACCCGTTTAGCACCCCAATGTCAACCCAATCCAAGCTCTTCCCATTTGACACGTCACCCAACACGCCCAACCCGCCCATTGCACGACCTCTACTATGTCCTGAAAGAGAGAGAGAGAGAGAGAGAGAGAGAGGGAATGGAATAGAAGCCCCACCACTGAAAGTGAAAGCCTGTGAGCAACACGATAAAGTAGGGTTCCTAGCGAGAGTAAAGAATCGCTTCTCCCTCTATCAATTAAAGAAGGTATATAGGTAGAGTCATCATCACAGCTGTTAGTGGCACGACTCTTTGACATAACAGAAAGATCAAATAGTTGAATGTTATCCTCGCCAGCATTTTTGTACAGCTGTACACACCCAGAAAAAAGAATCAGTATGTCAGTAAAGAAAACAAGCATAATAAAAAGCTAGAAAAAGACTTAACCAGCGCAAAAAGAGAAGAAAAGAAGTACCCAATAAGCTCCAGGGTCTTGCTTGCAATTTTCTTGAAGGAAGCGCAGAACAGAATGGCCATTTTGCCGGACAATATAAGGATGAAAAGCAGGAGTGCCATCTTCGGATACACCCTTAGAGACAAATATATCATCCGTTTTCAGCAGCTCGTATCCCTGAACAACACCGTTTTCATGGTAACAGATGGCTAATTCCGGTACACTTGCCATCACATTATCCAACCACGCGTCAAGCCAAGTTAATGGACCAACCTGACAAACAATAAATAAGATTAAAGTGAGAACTAAGCAGGTAGGCAAAAAAGTAACAGAATAAACCGAGACAAGTGGGTGTATGGCGGTTGTGTAACGGGTTTTGTCATTGTTCAGTACCTGACCCGTCAACACATCCCACATTGGGTTGAGTCTACCTATTACCACTTTTTGTTCTTTTCTATATATCATCTGCAGATTATAATGTGTTACATACAATTACAAAAACATTTATTATTACAAAAAATCTAAACCTCTGAATAGAAGGATTTGGGACTTGGGAGGTTGTATACTATACAATAAAATTAAAAGTAGCCTTTCGGGGACTTCCAACCCATTCTACTCTGGTCCCTTCTAGTTAAACTTTTGAGTGAAGCACGCAGATAGTCCCTGTGGTTTTCCAAAATTTTGGATTTGGTCCCTAGCTATCCAAAAGTACATGGATGGTCCCTGTGGTTTGCACTTTGTAACGCATTTAGTCCCCAACCAACAAATCTAATGGTTTCAGGAGGTCCAAGTTATGGACTTAATGTGTTACAAAGCGCAAACCACAGGGACCATCCATGTACTTTTGGAAAAAGTTGGGGACTAAATGCGTTACAAAGTGCAAACCACGGGGACCATCCGCATACTTTTGAAAAGCTAGGGACCAAATTCAAAATTTTGAAAAACCACAGGGACTACCCGTGTACTTTCCTCTAATTTTTTTATCCAGAGTTCTTATGACCCGTTTGAGACAAGACAACGCAAATGGGTCGAAATGGCCACCTGCAAGAGAAGAAGCACAAAGTCATTCAAACTAACCTGTCTTGAAACATCCCATAGGTGCAAACTCACTGCAACATGCTTGTCATTACTGAATATGAGCAAATCACTCCCCAAAAACATGCGTAAATTATTAAACTTCCAAAACAAAACCCTTAAGAATCCATCTCGGTTCATTCTTCTATACATATCTGACTCTTGCATGGAGGGTCTAGGCGTTTCTTTCACTTTTGAGACCTTCTTAACAGCATCACAGTCTTTGTTTCTTTGGTTGTTCTTCACTCCTAAAAAGATACTATCATGTTTTGCTTTTGGTTGTGGGTATTTAAATTCTTCCCCTTCACCAGTTTCATTATTTCCAGTCAGAAAAGATGTGTTGAGCCGTTCGTCTGATTTGGAATTTTGAGCCGTAGGAAGATCACATGCCTCCATCCTAACAGAATGCATAGCGAAATTCCAAAATATAGATTTCTCTGCAGATTGTGACTGCTGCTTATGTCGTCTAACCAATTTTTCCCCTTCTTCCACATCAGGCCTACAGTGTACATCAAAGCGTCAAGACATTTGACAGTAAAGATTAGCAAAATGGACATGTGATTTTTGGTGCCTATTGGGTTTACTCAAAAATAGCTTTGACCAACTTATTTATTTTTTAGAGTAAAATGCCATTTCGGCCCTGAGGTTTCCAGTTTTGCGACTTTCGTCCAAAGGTTTATTTTTCGCATATGGATTCACAAGGTTTAAAATCTTGCCATTTTCATCTGGCTCATTAACTCTATCCATTTTTCTACGTTAAGTCGGGGGTATTTCCGTCTTTTTTGCTAACTTAAAGGGCAATTCAGTCTTTTTCAATTTATGTAAAACGACAGAATACCCCTGAAAAAAATGAATTGCCTTTTAAGTTAACAAAAAAGATAGAAATACCCCTGACTTGATGGAGAAAAACGGATAGAGCTAACGAGTCGGATGAAAATCGCAAGATTTCAAACCTTTTGGATCCAGATGCGGAAAAACAAACCTTTGGACGAAAGTCGCAAAACTGGTTAAACCTCAGGGACGAAAATGGCATTTTACTCTAATTTTTATTAACAGGGAGTGAATCAAATATGATTACAAATATATTTATACCATTCCAGTAATAATATAAGTTTTGGATAATATGGTGTGGGACTGCATTGTAGATATACTTTAGGCTGTTTCCCTACTTAACTAACTTCTTAATTTTACCCATTAAAGATGCTCAAATTGTACATTCACGAGCATATGGACTAAAACCGACACCTCTATCTGACAGAGATATAGCAGCAAACCAAGTCAACCATATGCCATATGCAGATGGAATTTACCCTGTATTTAGTATGAGAGACTGTCCGATACGATGTACTGCAATCGAGAGGCGAGCCCTGGAATATGGGATTTTAAATATTTGTTTGAGAATGTCAGCTGGAGCAATAACGTCGATTTCGTCTTCATGCTCTGTTAAACCAGATACAGCAAGGGCTTCTCCTTTTCTTCTAAGGTTTGATGCTATTGTCCCACTTCCATAAGGTAAATCTACCAAATGAACATTCACAAAATCAGCAAAATCAATCTAAAAGTTTACATATGTAAGATGGCTGTTGACTCAGTGGACTGGAAAGCAAGGATTTTTTCAACTCTTAAGCGAAATGAATGAAGCTTTATTTATCAATATATTACAACCTGGATAACATGTGATTAACAATGACCACTAGTAATAAGAGTAATCAGGTTTCTAATTTATAAAGTTGAAATTACAGATAGTCCATATGGGAATCCAGAAGCCAAAATACTAAACCCATTCGATAGGTGGTTCTTTTAACAACCAAAAAAGTTAAACAAGGAATTGGCCAAAACAAAAAATACAATACGTTTTTGGATCCTCAATTATTCATGCACAGGTACGGGCACTGTAGTTATAACAGAATTGACTTTTTAAGCAACCCTCTGTGTGTTGAGAGCACAAACAAAGCCTTCTAAACGAATAAGTTATGAAGCTTAACATGCACACACACTGCTTCTTTGTATCGTTATATAATACTAATGCCGAACTACGTAGAAATTATCAATATTTCAAGACATGCATTTTGGTAACTTAATCCAAAGTCCAATCTAAATCCCATCATCCCAATTGACAATATATTTACAAATGGAAGAACTAGCCAATGCTGCTAAGTCATACAACTAATGAGACAGTTTCTATGATTCGGTTCAATTCATGAAAGAAAAGGTTCTGAATTCATTAACGAAATTTAATCTTGTCTTTGAAATTGTAAAAATAGGAATCTTGCCCTAATACTTAAACCAGATTCTCGCAAGTCAAGTGCTTTGTTGTTTGTGTCTCCATTGTTACTTGTGCAAGGATTGATGAAAACTGAAAAATTATTGTTCTAATGTTAGTTGGCACCAAGCGAGGTCTTATTAAGTATTAACTTCTTTTCTCTCCCCAAGTATTCACTTATCTTTACTTCTATCATCTTTGGAAGGATTATATTTGCAATTCCCACAAGGGTTTTCATCATCTCCGGAGATTTGCGTATTAGTTATTTCCATTTGTGAAATGAAGAAAGGTTCCATTACCAATTTTGTTTATTTAGGACAATGTTGGTCCTTGAAAAATAAAAATATCAAGTATAAGATTGATGCTATAATGATTTCATTCCAATTTTGAATTAGGGGTGTTCAAACATATCGAATTCCGAATTCGCAAGTTAATCGAATCAAATTCTTCGAATTTTGATTTTTTTAAACATGGAATAGAATTCGATGTGTATTCGATTGATTTGATTCGGATTCAAAATCTGAATTCGCGTACAATTCGATTCAATTCGAATACGCAACTCGAATCCGAATGAATTTGATTCGACTCATATTCACCCAAATAATAAATTATTCTAATTATGTATTCCAAACTACTACAATCTTGAAGTATTTTTAACATCAAAGCAAACATGTGTCAACTTAACTAAAATGTTAAACCTCCAACTCTCCAAGCTTCATGATAAAATGTTCAGAATAAAGTGAGTGTCTAATATTCAAAACATTCAAAGTGAGAACGTCTACAAGTTAATATTAAACTAAAATGTTAAACATCCAAACTTCACGGCTACATTTTGCTTTTTAAGAATCGGCCATTTGGCCGTGAGCGGGAATTCCAAATTATGGAATGTGGTTATAAGGTATAAAATAAATCTAAATATATACAAAATAAATTCTATATAATGTATATAATAGATCTAAAAAATCTATAAAATGTATATAATGTATAATATTAGAGAGAAAATTATATGTATATTTCTAATTCGAATTTCGAATCGAAAACTAAAAATTCGAGATTCAATTCCAAATTCGAGTTTAGACTTCGAATCGAATACGAATTAGAAAATTCAAATTGAATTTCGAACTGATGATTTTCGATTTGAGTCGAAATGAATTTGGAGTTTTTTTAGTCCGGTTTGAATATTGAACACCTCTATTTTAAATACTCTTTTCAAACAAAGAATGGTCTCATTAATTTTACTAAGACAAAGTCATTAGAAACGATTATGTGCAAGGCAATGTTGTTGTTGCTACCTATGTAGCACGGGGACGATACGGGTACGGGGAACGGGAACGGCAAAACTCAAAAATCCAAGATACGGGTACGGCAAAGGTACGGCAAAAAAAATATAAAAAAATAAAAATATATTGTAAAACTATTCATATAAATTTATATATAATGAACTTGTCTACGTCTTTCAATCAAAGTTAAACGCATATAGATAAAGTACATGAAAATTTACAATATACGTAAAGCCTTAAAGGAGTCCAAGGTGAGTGTGCTACTTCAAAGAACGCCATAAAATATGACCAAAAGGATAGATACATCCTCTAAGCAAAAACTCACACAGCAAGAGATGATAGACAATAGACATTAGACAAGCTCTAAATGACATCCCATATGGTACAACTTGTGACATAATTTTCAGGCATGTCATTCCAAACCCAATTAGCTGATATTAAAAGATCCTCTTGAGTTTTAAGAAACTCGATACATATAGATCTGAAATTCCTAGAAAATATGCATCCAGTTTCCTAGGTTGGTATATCAAATGGAGTCCAGTAATATGTCAGAGATGAAACAGAATTACAAATAGTAAATCATTTCAATTGGTGACTGCATTTAGATAATCTACCTCTTTTACCACATATTCCCAACCGGTGTGAACAAACCAAATTAGTTTTAAGGATGGATATATTGTCTGGACTCTGAAGTGGAGAGATCCCACGCATCCCAAAAACCCATAGATTAATCAGCAAGGTAATCAAGAACCATCGAATTAACCAGCATCTTCAATCGAAAAGAATTTATGCACAGTTTTACTATATTCACATTCATGTGCAGAAACTTCACTCGTGTAGGATCACATGAACTTAATAACTTCACCAAAAAGCTACTACTAAGCTCCATCCAAAACTTCACATTGGTTGCATGTGGCATTCAAGTGCTCAATTAGCAAATCAGTGTAGGAAGCTATTTAACAATGACAGTCTTTCTATCTAAGGAATGGAGTTTCTACTGAGCAGTGGTATTGCTTTTTGCTAAAAATGCCAGCAGTGCTAATATTCCACCGACATTGCCGTTTACTTAGCGATTGTTAGAACTGGTTAAACGGTTCGGTTAATAAGTCGGTAAAAAATAGTATAGCATAGACTATAAATAGCGGAATATAATTCGCACAAACTAGCATTGAATCATACTTACTTCTTCCCCAATTCTCTCTACAACCTAACCGTGTGTTCTCGAGAACATATATGATATTTCTATCTGAATTACCAGTGAAACAAACTCCATCAGAGTGACAATTCACATCAAAACATGATCCTAACAGTTTCCAATACTCTCTACATGTTTAAACACACAAAAATCACCAAAAAAATCATACCTCCACCAGTCCTCGTATGCGCAGCAACCATAGGAAGAACCCTATCCGGTATATTCGGCCGAAGCGGCAGCGTTTTCAGATTAGTCTCAGTAGGAATCACTCGATATCTCGGAGCTTCTTCCCTAACAACAATCAGTAAACCTAAAATCAAAATCATCTGCTACAAAAAGAGTTTAAATCCAATTCGACTGAATTTCAAAAGTTCTTACGTTGAAGGTGAAGGAACGAGTGCAGAACCGAAGGCGGTGAACGGTTTATCGGTAACCGGAATAGAGCCGCATAAAAACCCTACCGGAGGCTTTGGTTTCGCGATTTCCAGTTCGCCGACGCATTGAAGCTCCGGCGATCCTTCTCGCGAGGGAATCGGTGATTTCTCCATGTTTCTGGAATGATTTGGTTTAGGTTTGTGGTTAACTAATGGCGGATTATAGAGAGCAAAATCCAGAATCTTCAGTGAAGGAATGGTGATGTTTAAAAAGATTAAACCCCTTGGGTTAAACCTGTTAATATCATATACCCAATTTTACACAATGCTTGCTTCTAGAACCATCCACATGTCGGATATTGAACCGGACGTCTAGCCTTATTTATACGTTAGTCAACTCGAAATTTAAGAAACGTCTAGTTTAGTGGTTAGTCAGTTGATCTACCAATGGAGCAACTCTGGTTCGAATCCATGGGTCTAGCCCCATCGGGGTTGTAACCTTCACAACGCAATTTCTACCTGAAGAAACACGGAACTAATTATTAAAACATATACAAGTTTAACCTTCAAAAGTAATGAACTAAATATAACTAAAGTACTAAACCATATAACACAAGATTTAAAGAAAAAATAAACTATTGTCTAATTAAATAAGAATGAAATGGAATGTGATATTTAAAAGCTACATAAGTATGGTAATTAAGTTGCTGATCTAGTTGTAAACCTTCTCCACAAAGGATATGTCATGGGTTAAGTCTTGGAAGGTATTTTTCGTCGTCTCACTCCATTTATTCAATCTCAATTTGTCCTATAAAATATGTAAGTCACAAAATACTTTAATCAAGTATTGGCATGGTTTGAAATGAGTCTGGTTCAATCCGAAAATGGTTCTTATATAAATGTCTGGTTTGTTGTGCTCTAGTTCACCAGCCTTATATAATAAAGTTTTCGACTTTATGACATTTTTTTGAGAAAAAAAGTAATGAAGCGTATAAAATTATTTGAATTCTTGTATAGACCACAAATGCCTAAGCTCACCTATAGTGGTAAATGGTTTAGGCGTGGATGGGCAAAAAAAACTCCCAAATCACGTGGTAACACCGCCCTCTTAAGCGTTTTTTTGTAAAATTTTGGTTGAGCGTTTCCATGAAAACGCCGGAGTTTTGATTGTTTTCACAATATTACCGTTAGGCAACGGTCAAATAAAAAAATCAATTTTTTAAAATCAAATCTACTACTTCTAATAAAACAAAACCAACTTATGTCACATGGCATTTGCTTAAACCACTACTTGTCACGTGTCATTCTAATACTTCCTGATGAAAAAGAATGAGCGCTAAAACCCCATATGTTATGCCTTTCTTCACAAGCTTCGCATTCATTCAAGCGTTATTTTTCCTCTCTCACTTCTATCAAATCGGGGTTTCCTTTTCTTCCCTCTTCATCACCGTAATATCATTATCATCGGAGTTTCTTTTCTTCCTCCTTCGTCATCCTATGTAAACCCTAAAGGAATTCACACCAGTTCTTCAAGGATTACTGATTCATTCTAATGGAATGACGGATCTTTCAAATGCCGTTTTTCTATGAGCAACAGAGTCCCAATCATGGTGAATGCAAAGATGCTG
The DNA here is from genome assembly GCA_030545235.1 of Helianthus tuberosus. Classification (NCBI taxonomy): domain Eukaryota; kingdom Viridiplantae; phylum Streptophyta; class Magnoliopsida; order Asterales; family Asteraceae; genus Helianthus; species Helianthus tuberosus. Next base: position 87,716,060 of record CM060374.1, on the reverse strand, counting down.
AAGATAGCCTCAATCAGGTATAAAATTCACCGATTGTGTTTCAATCCGGTTGATTCACGATTGTTGTTGTTGTTTCCACATGATTCTTATCTATCTCTCATCCATTCACAAACCCTAGATTTTAAACAACTGTTATTCTGTCGAAAATCTGAATCTTGAATTGTGTTTGATGTTTTTTTATATATGCTCATCTTTTTATTGTTTGAAATCTTGACTCTGCGTTTGAAATCTTGAATCGTGTTTGATTTGATGTTACTCATGGCATGTATTTGCTTCTTTCTTTAAACTTTATGGGATGTTACACACACTTTGGATCCCAGCATATGCATATCAGATTGTGATGCTTAGAGTTGAAAATAAATAAATCTAGAAAATTAAAGTTGAAAGCTTTATTTAGTCTTTATTACATTTAACCGAGTGTTGTTTTATCAAATTGGGGTTTCTTTTCTCTTCCATTGTTTTCTTTAAACCCTATAATTGATTGTTTTTTTTTTTGTGGAGGCTTGATCTAGGGCTCGATAGATGATTCTTTTTTCTTCATTCGATCAAAAACAAGGAGATTTTCGGTAAGTTTACATCATCCTCTTTGATTAATTTTGCTTTCAGTCTCCAGTTTAACCTTTTTTGTTGTGAATCAACGATCTATGCTCAAGTAAGATGCTTCGTTTAACATTTTCATCTGTTTTTGTTCTATTTTGGTTAATATAATTAGGATATGTGGTCGATTATTACTGTATATGCTTACAATTTTCTGTTAATTGTTGAATTCATGATAAAATAATTAAGTAATGTTTGGTATTTTCAATTGATGGAATAAAAAAGCATGCTAGCTGTGTGAGGCTAAAATCAAACTGATAAGAAACTCTGATGTGATCAGATGAGTAACTGCTTTGATATTTTTATCATTATTATGTTATTAATTGTCATTTTTGTTTGTCATTGTTTGGTTCTCTGGGTTATGTACAACTCTCTTATAATATTTTAAAGCCAGGTGTATGTTTGTCTTATCAAATGGTCAAAATGTGAATAAAAAGTGGTTTGACCTGAGCCCGTGTTGTTTCAGAAAGTTTGAGGTAGCCAGTACTTGCAATACCCATTCTTGCTTTAGTTATAGGAAGATAAGCATTGATTAGTGCAACATTCTCAATCATAAATGTTATTAATCATAAACGTTCTCAAAGATGATGAAATCACATCATTAGGTGCCAAAATAACAACACTAGAAGACGATTTAACGAAAGCACACCAAGATGCTTCAGATTATCAACACCTGCGCCAGCAGTTGGGAAAGGTGTAGTTGCAATCAACTTCTTATTCAAAAACTCATAAACTTCTTTATACTTTGTCCTATCATGAATCACTATTTATATTTTATTGTTTTGTACAATAACTTAAGGAACTGAAAATGATGAACGACAGGTGAAACCAAAAGTGAGTTCTTTTTCCTATTCTCACATAATTTTTATCAGCTAGCATTTCTACAAGGTATAGATTAACTTACATAGAAATTCATGTAATTTGCTTCAGCTGTATTGAAGATTTAAAATATTAGCATATGGTTAAATTAAATTTAGTAGTATGGTATTTTTTTCTACTCTGCTAAACTGCATCGAATAAAAGTCATATCTGATTTGCTGATATATGTGTCGAACGATGATTGATAAGAAGCCAAAATGAAAGTCAGACATATTTCTTTGAGACTTGGCAATGTGGGTGTTATCAGGTAAAACATTCAAAACTATTACTTTAGTTTACGCAATTAGCTATTGTCAATGTGGAATCTATAATCTTTTACCTAAATTCAGTTAAATAGTGTCATATAGTTTATGTATCTATAATCTTTTACCTAAATTCAGTTACATTTTTGTATTTGTTTGTGACTTGACTCAAAAAGTAAAAGATTAAATAATTATGGTTTTTGAATGTTTCTTTAAGTTATGAGCATGAATTTTCGGACCTTTGTGATCCTGAAGATCCATCCAATTCTTGTGATAAATGGACGCTGGATATATATAGAGATGCAAAATTTAAAGAGAGAAAGGGTTCGACAAATCAGGTTAGAAAGATACCAATGAGTTTCCGACGGACCACCGGCGGCCTATCCGATGAAATGGCAGGTAAGGTCGCACCTCCTATTGTCTCATATTTCTCTTGAAATTGATAAACCATATGCTAATATTAGTTATATAAACCCTCCATCTTTGTTATGATATTTCGCATGTTTTTCATTTAATTATATCAATTTGCATCTCCATTACTTATAATTTTACTCTTGGCTATATGTTGAGTGGCAATACACCTTGATCTCAGTGTATGGTATTGCTATATGTATTTTATATGGTTTGATATTTTTGAGTTTTTAGAGGGGGTGTGAAAATTTGACAACTTCTAAACTATCTTTATGTGATTTTAGTTGACTGAATGTGTGCATCAACGCAAGCTTTTCCCTAGATCCATAATTGAAGGTACTGTGGGAGAACGAGGGTGATGATGATGTTTGACCATGCAGGGCATCGGATTTAGTCTCTTTCTCTATCGCTTTCGCCGGAACAAATCACGACTATTCCAGCGATGTTCCTGTAGTGTGGATCGGAGCTGCTGTATGATGGCAATGTGGCTAAGTCCTAGCAGTGGCAGCGTTTTCAAACAGAATGTTCCGCCAACAGAGGTGTGTACCTTGCCGCTGTTCTCGAATAGGTTGCCGCTGAGGTAAGTTTGGTCGTCGTTTTTTCTGAAGATGGGTTTGCTGTTTTGCTTTAGGGTTTTCTCAAATTATGTACATGTCTATGATTCATTTACATGTACTTTTCGATCAAACGAAAAGAAAATAAATGGTTCATTAACTGTTGATCATTTATACGCGCATTTATTTTTATTTGTGTTTTTTTCTTTTCGCAAATCCAATCGACTAACATTCATTTGCTTATCAAAAGTAGGAACCGAGTAGCATCGCAGGTTCATCTCCAATGATTAGTCGATTTATGATGAGCAATATGTAGCAAACTTTGGTAAGAGAGTTTGACACTAATTTGAATGATTTGGTATTCTATGGTTTGTGTTTAATTTAATTGATTTGTATTTTGTATTTTTTTTCGTGGATTTTTGTTTCTGGAAGATGCAGGGACAATTGTCAAAGGAAGACCGACGGAAGACGGAGGCACAGACGTTGGTCGTCAGCGATAATGAAGGTTGTTAAACTCATCATGCTTATGGTTATCTGATTATTTAGGGTTAAAGATATGAGTCTATATAACAAAGGGTAAAACAAAATTACTTATCTGCCCTTATATATCAAAGGTGCATATAACATTTCATTTTAAAACAAAACTTACAAAAAATAGCTCAAAAATATTTGCAGTTCATTTGTAGTTAATTTGTTCTGTAACAAACTTGCTGCTAGAGTTCTAGCAATGGGGTTGGTAAATCTGGTCGTAATACTTTATATATTGTTTCAAGAGTAAAAATGCATTAATAAATGTTTTGTAGTTCTTCAGAAAATTGCAACTTTGGACTATTGATTTATGTTGGACCTAATAAAAACAACAAGAATGTCCTTAGTTCTATTTATCAACTGAATTTCTAGGCGAAGTGTGACACCTCGGAAATTTTACGCCCAATAATGTCTTGACACGTGTCATAGACTTTGCATATGCAAAAACAAACTTTAGAGGGACTAAAGTTGACAAACGGTGAAAACTATGGAACGTAAGGGTCCAAAGTGTCAACAATGGATAAATAGACTCCATAATAACCCTACATAATGTTTATAACCTTAAACGGATGGATCATGGATCATACGAAGCGGAAAATGCACGAAAGTGAGGAATTACAAACTATAGGGACTAAAAGTGTCAACATGTTGAATTTATACCTCTGAGTGAACTTTTGGCAGCCCCGAAGCTTTGTAATGCTAGAATATACTCACTAGAATATGTGGTAAAAATTTCATGAAGTTTCGTTATCGTATGAGAAAGTTATGGCCAAAACCGTACTTGAGGGGCTAAAAGCGTCAACGTCGAATTTCATGGCTTTTCGGGTGAGCGCAAAGTTATCCGAGGACATTACCATGTTGGTAAATGTCCCAAGGTTCTTAAAAACCAAGTTTGGGGGTTTACGAGTCAAAATAAATAGCCAAAACCTCGCGTGCAAAGACAGGGACCAAAGCTGCCATTTTTAATTAAAGTTTGGCAGCCCCAGGTGCAGAATTGCGATCAGCTGCTGTTTGGGTCCGAATTTTGAGTGCTTGACAGCTGGTATCACCTCTAAAACTCACCAATCAGCCCTCATGCATGTTGGGACACCTGTTGCACTCTTGTAACATCTGAATTCACCATAAATTAGATCAAAAGCTCTCATTTTTGAGGCACTTGCATTGTGATCAAGAACACCCACAACTTGCAAAACTCTCAAGGCAACTTCTGGAGCATTTCTGAACGACAAGGCAGCCTCTAAGTGTTAACTAAGCTTCATTAGGACCTTTGTAAGCTTCCATATCAGTTTATAATTCGTTCTTGCTTTGATTATTAGTTAAAAGTCAAACCGTTGTTCATATAGTTTGACTTTTCGATTAAACGAGTTTGGCTCTGTCATTTCTCAATTGAAACCACTGATATGTTGGTATTTATGTGGGAAACAAACCCTCCAAAGGGTATTCTCTGATTCCCACTCTAAGCATGCTATTTGTCGAGTCAAAGATGTTCTTAAAAAGTCAACAGAAATCGTTTTTGCGAAATATAGCATAAATGGTAATGTAGATGACATGCAATCAGTTTGATCATCAAAAATAACTTATAATGAATATAAGAATGTTTTTTTTCATAATCAACTCGACAATCTTTAGTATAAACTCGGATCGGAACCGAAAGTCTTATAAAACGACTTTTTCGTAGACTATCGATTCGGATCCGTGCATGCATGTTTGAGATCTGTATTGGAGTGTATTTTTGACCATTTTTATTTATGTATAACTTTCTGGAATTTTTACATCTTGAGTCTATGCTTAACCGATTCATATGCGTGTTTCCGATTATGCTTAAAAGTTGACTATTTTGCCCTTTTTGATATAAAACGTGATTTTTGGAAAAGTGAAAGAGTAGAAATCTTTATTATTAATTTATAAACTTGCACCGAAAATTTGAGATCAGTTGGTGGTCCAGATTTTGAGTTATGGCCGATAGCGTAAAACTATATCTTTATGTTAAATAAACGGCGCATTTAGCGTATAACCTATTTCAGGCCACTTTTCGATATAAAACTTTTTACCCACTGATGTTATATAATATTCTGGGATTTTTGAAGATTTTTATTTAATTTTTGGCTGATCGGATCATACGTCGCTAAGTCGATTCGGTTAATGCCGGTTTTGACCGTTTAAGCCATAAAATGAGTTTTATACATCCGATTGACCCCAAACCACTTCCTACTGATTTTATTTATTAAATAATGTATGTTGAACCTTCTGGAAGTATAAAAATCTCAGCTTTCTTTTACAAACCCGGAAACGGCTCTAATTCGCCTTTTTAGGCATTTTTAACGCATAGTATATGCTATAACCATGTCAAACATATAAGACTTATACCTACTGATGTAATTAGCATATTTTCATATAAAAACAGTAAGTACAATATTATAAACTCAGATTTCCAGTTTTGGCATTTTTAGCCCTTGTGAAATTACCAAAATGCCCCTATGGTGCATAGTTTTGTTTTAAATGATAATTTTCACTTACGGGTCATACCCTACTGTTATAATATGTAAAAGTAAATATAATTGCTGTATGGACCAGACTTGTAACTCAGATTCATAAATAAACTCTTTTATAAACTTTTAAATGACCAAAATGCCCTTACGAGGCGTAAGTTGAGTTTAAATACATTCCGGGCATAATAGAAAATAACTTACTGATATTATATCATATTTAGAGCATATTAACTCGGGAAACTTGCATATGACTCTTTTGGATACCCGTAACGCACTTTTCGCGTTCGGTTCGGTTTATGTAACTAGTTTGCATAAATTGGCCGAAACGGGTCAAACATTATCCTTTTTGTCTCAAAATCCAGAATGTGTTTAGTAAACCCATATTATACAAGTCTTCAAACTTGTCGGGTCAAATTCACATTCCATCCGGTCTTCGCTTAATCGTGCGTGAACCGTATCGTCATTAAAACTAACCGGTCTAGGCTTAGGCTTAAATAAAGACCCGTTAGAAATCTAATAGGTTATTATAAACCTTTTGTTCCAGAATAAGAAGAACCAGTAAAAGCTATCTCCACTGCTATTTGTGAATTTATACTATACGCAGGTAAATACTCTTTGGCTTATTTTCCCTATACGGGCTTGGGTTACGGTATATAGAATACCGCTTGATCGAGCGTTAAATCCTACACCTTTGGGTGTTTAGTTTGAATAATTTGTGCAGCTCGTTTAAACAGTCTTGCTTACTTTAAGCCTTTGGGGGGTTAATGACCATGTCCCGGATATCCTTGGCATCATCTTACGAGATGGCCACGACCAGAGCACGGGGTGTAGGCGTGCACCCGTCAGTGTATAACTCGCTTATGTGGTGTGTCCATTGATCTTTAGCCCGGACTAGATCCAGGCCACTGAACGCAAGTAACATGTAATTCGTTCACATGATTATTATATTAAATAATTGACCCAAGTTAATAAAAATGTTTTGTGCCTTGTGCATTTAAATCAATTTTCAACCTTTTCAAAATGAGTCAGTCGAATTGTATTTACCAGTGTAAACTGACGTATTTTTCCCAAAAGATTAAGTGCAGGTACTATACGAAATAGGCTGGCAGGCTTCTAGAGCGTCCACAATAAGTCACGCAGCTTGGGCGACATTAAACTGTTGAACAATTATCCTATTTTATTTTTCGATCCGCCTGTGGATCCGTTTCGACTACTTGTGATAATTAATATTACATTTCTATTTAAAGTTGAAACGAATCTATCTTTTGCTTCCGCTGTGCATTATTATATTGTGTTGATTGTCTATGATGATACCAACTACGTCACGATACCCCCACCGGGCCCACCGGTGACACGTGGAAATTAGGGGTGTGACAGGTTGGTATCAGAGCCAACTCTGAGTGAATTAAACACTAGCCTTTTGTGTTTAATCTCAGTGACACAATTGCACATTCCTCGAATCCCGAGTCTAGACAAAGAACTTAGGAAATTTCCAAATTTTCGTTTAAATTTTCTAACCTTGTCTTAATTATATATTTTGTGTATCACTTGTTCTTTGTGACAGGTTGTCATCATGCCGCCAAGAATGAGAGGTAGAGGCGGAGGAAATGGAAAGCATGCAGCTCGCAATGACCACGAAGCCGGGCCTTCGCACCGGCGAACACCCTCGGGCACTCACAACACAGATGCCCAAAACCTATGGAGGCCCTTCACTGGACCAGCCTCCACACCATTTCATCACTCGCAACAGTCCTACATTCCCATAGGACCCTCATCACCATTCGACAACACATCACCCACCTTTCAGGGGCTGTACAACCCTGATGATTACATGCAAGAACCAGTGGGTTTTAACCCACTTGGACCCGAGGACCACTTCTCGGGTGGCAATGAGATGGAGGTCGATGAGGATACCGATCCGTCCATGCCACCAACCGGCACACCAACCCATCCCATCGAGATATCTGATGGGTCACCATTTCTGGGATCACCTTACAATGGTCCCGATAGCTTCATGGAGAACTTCAGGCAGCACAACTGGGTGTACACTCCCAGTTACCACAACTCTCCTCTCCACCCTTCCTACCACAGCTCTCCCCTGCACCATCAGCAGCAGCCAGAGCCGCAGCAGAATCCATCTACGGATTCTCGATTTGTGGCGGTTACTCCACCGCCACCACCACCTCCGACTCATCCTCCCTCGCCCCCGAGGCGAAGGAGAGGAACGAACGCGAGGATGTCCTCGCAAGGAGGAGTGCGTATTCGCACCCCTCCACAGTCAAGCAGCAGCCGGTACTCGCCGGTCCATGAAGAATCAGAGACGGGAGAGTCGTCGCATCCCATCTCTGAAGTAGCAACGGCGCCAGTCGCGCCACAGCCACAGCCTCAGCCACCATTGGGTTTTGGAGACCCAATCCCTGCTTATACTAATGCTGCAGCATTTAACCCATTCGAGCAGCAGTATCCCCCGGGGTATAACTTTACGGAAGATCCATACTGGGTTGCAGCGAACTCTTACACCTTCCACCAAGAGGCTCCCTTCGGAGATCCATGGGCCACAGGACCCTCAACTTATGGGTACCCACCATATGGGTATCAACAGTCGTAGCCTTTTCAGCCTCCACAGTATCAGCAGCCGCTGCCGCCCCAACCTCCGCTATACCAGCCTCCTCAGCCGTCATACTACCAGCAACCACCTCAGGCGCCGGTAATGTCGCCACCCCAAGTTCAGGAGATCATTCAGGAGATTCAAGGGGTGCGTCAGGAATTTCGGCAGGAGTTGCAGAATAATGAGAGGCGTAACCGGGGAAGGATTCAGAAGGTGGTGGACTTGCTCAAGGGTAAGAGCAAGAAGGATTACTAAATCCTTTATTTATTTTAGTGATAGGCATGTCCCTGCGTGGACATATCTTTATGTACTCTACCCCTACGTGGGTAATTTTTCTGCTGTTTCGCCCCTACGTGGGCATGTCTTTATTTCGACCCCTGCGAGGGTTTGTTATTTGTTTAGCCCCTGCGTGGGCATGTTATTTAACAAAGTCCCGTTTAGGGCAAATTTTGTACTCTCTAAATTTTAAATTAGAATGGTAATTTCAGCTTTTCATTTTTAAATTATATGCATAAATATAATAAATGAATAAATGGAAAATAGTACTTATTATTGTAATTCACCATTTTAATAAGGATCTTAAAAGGTAAAACCTAGCTGTTATGTTATCATAAACCTAGCCAAGACGGTACAACCTGTTTAAAAAGATTCCACTCTCTGTTAACATCTGTAAATATGTTAACATTCTTGACTAATGTGATTCGCAAAAATCACACATGTCACCCTTTTAATAAATTATCCAATTTATATTTTATATATAATTGAAAGTGACATAATGCCTACGGGTCATAATAAATGTCATATAAAACAAAAAGGCGGCCGTAGCTTATAGGCTCCCTGCCAAGGAAAAGGATTGATTCGTTTTTGATTATTCAAACTTTAATCCTATAAGAATCTAAATCTATAATTTAGAACTTGTCTACGTGACTAGGCCTATTGTGCCAACATATATATTTCATTTTAGGATAAAATTATTGATAAAAAGTCCTAAATGAAACTATTTAACAAATTAACTAATATGGCTTTTAATTACCATGGTTAATAAATCGTCAAGAACGATAATACTGGTTAGATTCTAAATAGACTTTGTCCTTATCTTATGTAGCATTTAAGACTACATGACTAAGTCAGAAGAAAAGAATAGTCGTCCAGCAAATGACCCTGATAACACGAAGATACTAGTAACTGGTGCCGAACTGAAAGCATTAGTAAATGAAGCTGTTGTCGAAGCAATGAATAGACAGTATAGCGAATCTAACGGGACCTATAGTAGGACTCGATCTGCATCTCATCCCAAGTCGAAACCCAAGGTCCAATCAGAAGCTCATAGTAAGCCACCCTCTATTAAAGATATACCTAAGAAAGAGGAACCCAAGAAAGACAATGACAGGCACTCTTCCAACCAGAACAGTACTCCCTCTAAGAAGATTGTGAGAAATGATGCGCCTCCTGCTAGAGGATGCACATACAAGTACTTTGTCTCATGTAAGCCCCGAGACTTTACTGGGGAAAAAGGAGCTGTCGATTGCATAACCTGGTTGGATGAGATTGATACAGTGGTAGACATAAGTGGATGTGCGGAAAGGGATATTGTGAAGTTCGTGTCCCAGTCCTTTAAAGGCGAAGCCCTAGCATGGTGGAGATCACTGATCCAGGCCACCGGAAAGGTACAATTGTATAGCATGACCTGGGAGCAGTTCGTTGCTCTCATCAAGGAGAATTTCTGCCCGCAACATGAGGTGGAAAAGATAGAGTCCGATTTTGTATCATTGGTAATGACAAACCTGGACTGCCAAGCCTACTTAACGAGCTTCAACACGATGTCTCGATTGGTTCCATATCTTGTAACACCTGAACCAAGGAGAATCGCTCGTTTTATCGGGGGGTTAGAACCCGCAATAAAGGCAAGTGTGAAGGCCTCTCGGCCAACGACTTTCAGGTCAGTAACTGACCTCTCTTTATCCCTCACAATGGACGCGGTCCGACTAAGATCGCTAAGAAACAAAGAGGCCGAGAACAAGAGAAAGCATGAGGATGATACCTCACGAAGGTCAGAGAAGAGACACAGAGGGAATGACGACCACAGGAAAGGGTCGGGATCGAAGAAGAATGGGCAACAATCAGGAGAAAAACCCAAATGCAAGACTTGTAGGAGGTACCATTTTGGGAAATGTCGACTTGAGACGATCTCCCAATCTCGCCCGCGACCCTGTGGAATTTGCAAATCCACAAATCATAAGACGTCGGAGTGTAAGAATCTAAAGGACGCGACCTGTTTCGGCTGCAACGAAAAAGGGCATATTAAGCCTAACTGCCCAAAATATGCCAAGAAAGCCGAAGACGGGAAGAAGACCAATGCAAGGGTCTTCAGGATGGATGCTAAAGAGGCTATCCAGGACGACAACGTGATTACTGGTACGTTTCTTGTAAATGATATTTTTGCCAGAGTCCTGTTTGATTCTGGAGCAGATAAATCCTTTGTAGACAATAAGTTTTGTGAGTTGTTGAAATTGCCTGTAAAACCCTTAAGTGTGAAGTATGAAGTGGAGTTAGCTGATGGAACCATAGAAACCGCCTCGACTGTTCTAGATGGATGTGTTATATCCATTAGGAATCACTCGTTTCCATTATCCTTACTTCCTTTTAAACTAGCTGGTTTTGACATAGTGATAGGCATGGATTGGTTGTCACACAACCAAGCCCAGATTGTATGCAATAGAAAGCAGGTGGTAGTTAAAACTCCGTCAGGTGAGTCACTTACCATCCAAGGAGATACCCAACATGGATTGCCTGAGCAAGTGTCCATGCTCAAGGCATCCAGATGTATGCAGAAGGGTTGTGTCATTTACATGGCACAAGTTACTATTGATGAACCTAAGCCGAAGATTGAAGACATCCCTGTCATTTCGGAATACCCCGAAGTTTTCCCAGAAGAACTACCTGGTTTACCACCAGATAGGCAAGTGGAATTCCGAATCGACATCATTCCAGGTGCAGCACCAGTGGCAAGAGCACCATATAGGTTGGCTCCAACGGAGATGAAGGAGTTAAGAACGCAGTTAGACGATCTGTTAGCAAAAGGTTTCATTAGACCTAGCTCGTCTCCCTGGGGAGCGCCTATTTTGTTTGTTAAGAAGAAGGATGGATCGATGCGTCTGTGCATCGATTATCGTGAGCTCAATAAAGTCACCATCAAGAATAGGTATCCTTTGCCCAGGATCGACGATCTGTTCGATCAGTTACAAGGGGCAAGCTACTTCTCAAAGATCGACTTAAGGTCAGGCTATCATCAGTTGAAAGTCAAGGATGAGGATGTACACAAGACAGCGTTTAGGACTCGTTATGGACATTACGAGTTCCTAGTGATGCCTTTTGGGCTCACCAACGCACCAGCCGCGTTCATGGATCTCATGAACCGCGTCTGCAAACCTTATCTAGATAAATTCGTCATAGTCTTCATTGACGACATCCTTATCTACTCAAAAAGCAAGGCTGACCACGAGAAACACCTTCGTTGTATTCTCAAACTCCTACACCAAGAGAAACTCTACGCCAAATTCTCGAAGTGCGAATTTTGGCTTCGAGAAGTCCAGTTCCTTGGACATGTAGTGAGCGAGCGTGGTATCCAAGTGGATCCCGCTAAAGTAGAAGCAGTGATGAACTGGCAAGAGCCAAAGACGCCTACGGAAATTCGCAGTTTTCTGGGTTTAGTTGGATACTATAGGCGATTCATTGAAAACTTTTCAAGGATTGCTGCGCCCCTTACTTCGTTGACACGCAAGAAGGTTAAGTTTGATTGGGGCCCTAAGCAGCAGGAATCCTTCGATATTTTGAAGAACAAGCTGAGCAATGCACCAGTACTAACACTGCCCGATGGTATAGATGAATTTGTGGTGTATTGTGATGCGTCACACACTGGTATGGGCTGTGTGCTCATGCAGAAAGGAAAAGTCATTGCCTACGCTTCACGACAGCTAAAGATTCACGAAAAGAACTACACCACCCATGACTTGGAATTGGGTGCTGTTGTATTTGCATTGAAGCTATGGAGGCATTACCTGTATGGAACCAAGTGTGTGATCTATTCAGATCACAAGAGCCTTCAACATTTGTTTAATCAGAAGGACCTAAACATGAGGCAAAGACGCTGGATGGAGACCCTAAATGATTATGATTGTGAAATAAAGTACCATCCAGGCAAGGCGAATGTAGTTGCTGACGCTTTGAGTAGGAAGGAAAGAGTTAAACCAATAAGAATCAATGCCAAGCGCATTGAAATCAAGAATGATTTAAACCAAAGGATATTAGCTGCACAAAAGGAAGCTGTGTTGGAAGCTAATTATCCTGAAGAAAAGCTGGGAGTAACTGAGGAGCAGTTATCCCATGACAAAGACGGAATGCTTAGACTAAATGGAAGAATATGGGTTCCAATTTTTGGAGGACTTCGGGATGTTATCCTCCAGGAAGCCCACAGTTCCAAATATTCTGTTAATCCTGGAGCAGACAAGATGTACCAGGATTTAAAAGCAAATTACTGGTGGATTGGTTTGAAAAAGTCTGTAGCTGCTTATGTAGCTAAATGTTTGACTTGTGCGCAAGTCAAAGCTGAGCATCAGAAACCATCAGGTTTGCTACAACAACCTGAAATTCCCGTATGGAAATGGGAGATGGTGACGATGGATTTCATCACCAAGTTGCCAAAGACGAGAAAGGGAAATGATACTATATGGGTCATAGTAGATAGACTGACGAAGTCAGCACATTTTCTACCCATCAAGGAGACTTATAGCTCCGATATGTTAGCCCAATTATACGTTGATAAGATTGTAGCTTTGCATGGAATACCTGTAGCTATTATCTCTGATAGAGATACTAGATACACGTCACATTTTTGGAAAAGTTTCCAACAATCATTGGGCACTCGTTTGAATTTTAGTACGGCTTATCATCCACAGACTGACGGTCAGAGCGAGCGTACTATTCAAACATTGGAAGACATGCTACGTGCATGTGCGATCGACTTAGGTGGTAGTTGGGACAAGAACCTACCCCTAATTGAATTCTCCTACAACAATAGCTACCACACCAGCATAAAAGCTGCGCCTTTTGAGGCCCTATACGGTAGAAAGTGTAGATCACCCATTTGTTGGGCGGAAGTTGGAGATGTCCAACTGTCAGGACCAGAAATTGTTTTTGAGACAACGGACAAGATTGTCCAAATCCGCGAACGATTGAGAGCTGCCAGGGAAAGGCAGAAAAGTTATGCGGATCCACAGCGCAAAGATTTTCACTTCAAAGTAGGTGAAAAGGTGTTGCTTAAGGTATCACCCTGGAAGGGGGTGATGCGATTTGGTAAGAAAGGCAAGCTAAGCCCGAGGTACATAGGACCTTTCGAGATTATCGAACGTGTCGGGTCAGTTGCTTATAAATTAAACTTGCCTGAAGAACTTAGCGCTATCCATAATGTGTTTCACATCTGTAATTTGAAGAAGTGTTCCGCTGATGGACCACCGGTTATACCATATACGGATGTACATATAGATGAAGGTTTGAAATTTGTGGAAAAGCCGTTATCAATTGAAGACCGAAAGGTAAAGAAGCTTCGAAGGAAGCACATACCTATTGTTAAGGTCAAATGGGATGCCCGTAGAGGTCCCGAATACACGTGGGAGGTAGAATCCACGATGAAAGAAAAATACCCTCATTTGTTTCAGTAAATCTCAAGGTCGAGATTTCTTTTAAGGGGGTGAGGATGTGACACCTCGGAAATTTTACGCCCAATAATGTCTTGACACGTGTCATAGACTTTGCATATGCAAAAACAAACTTTAGAGGGACTAAAGTTGACAAACGGTGAAAACTATGGAACGTAAGGGTCCAAAGTGTCAACAATGGATAAATAGACTCCATAATAACCCTACATAATGTTTATAACCTTAAACGGATGGATCATGGATCATACGAAGCGAAAAATGCACGAAAGTGAGGAATTACAAACTATAGGGACTAAAAGTGTCAACATGTTGAATTTATACCTCTGAGTGAACTTTTGGCAGCCCCGAAGCTTTGTAATGCTAGAATATACTCACTAGAATATGTGGTAAAAATTTCATGAAGTTTCGTTATCGTATGAGAAAGTTATGGCCAAAACCGTACTTGAGGGGCTAAAAGCGTCAACGTCGAATTTCATGGCTTTTCGGGTGAGCGCAAAGTTATCCGAGGACATTACCATGTTGGTAAATGTCCCAAGGTTCTTAAAAACCAAGTTTGGGGGTTTACGAGTCAAAATAAATAGCCAAAACCTCGCGTGCAAAGACAGGGACCAAAGCTGCCATTTTTAATTAAAGTTTGGCAGCCCCAGGTGCAGAATTGCGATCAGCTGCTGTTTGGGTCCGAATTTTGAGTGCTTGACAGCTGGTATCACCTCTAAAACTCACCAATCAGCCCTCATGCATGTTGGGACACCTGTTGCACTCTTGTAACATCTGAATTCACCATAAATTAGATCAAAAGCTCTCATTTTTGAGGCACTTGCATTGTGATCAAGAACACCCACAACTTGCAAAACTCTCAAGGCAACTTCTGGAGCATTTCTGAACGACAAGGCAGCCTCTAAGTGTTAACTAAGCTTCATTAGGACCTTTGTAAGCTTCCATATCAGTTTATAATTCGTTCTTGCTTTGATTATTAGTTAAAAGTCAAACCGTTGTTCATATAGTTTGACTTTTCGATTAAACGAGTTTGGCTCTGTCATTTCTCAATTGAAACCACTGATATGTTGGTATTTATGTGGGAAACAAACCCTCCAAAGGGTATTCTCTGATTCCCACTCTAAGCATGCTATTTGTCGAGTCAAAGATGTTCTTAAAAAGTCAACAGAAATCGTTTTTGCGAAATATAGCATAAATGGTAATGTAGATGACATGCAATCAGTTTGATCATCAAAAATAACTTATAATGAATATAAGAATGTTTTTTTTCATAATCAACTCGACAATCTTTAGTATAAACTCGGATTGGAACCGAAAGTCTTATAAAACGACTTTTTCGTAGACTATCGATTCGGATCCGTGCATGCATGTTTGAGATCTGTATTGGAGTGTATTTTTGACCATTTTTATTTATGTATAACTTTCTGGAATTTTTACATCTTGAGTCTATGCTTAACCGATTCATATGCGTGTTTCCGATTATGCTTAAAAGTTGACTATTTTGCCCTTTTTGATATAAAACGTGATTTTTGGAAAAGTGAAAGAGTAGAAATCTTTATTATTAATTTATAAACTTGCACCGAAAATTTGAGATCAGTTGGTGGTCCAGATTTTGAGTTATGGCCGATAGCGTAAAACTATATCTTTATGTTAAATAAACGGCGCATTTAGCGTATAACCTATTTCAGGCCACTTTTCGATATAAAACTTTTTACCCACTGATGTTATATAATATTCTGGGATTTTTGAAGATTTTTATTTAATTTTTGGCTGATCGGATCATACGTCGCTAAGTCGATTCGGTTAATGCCGGTTTTGACCGTTTAAGCCATAAAATGAGTTTTATACATCCGATTGACCCCAAACCACTTCCTACTGATTTTATTTATTAAATAATGTATGTTGAACCTTCTGGAAGTATAAAAATCTCAGCTTTCTTTTACAAACCCGGAAACGGCTCTAATTCGCCTTTTTAGGCATTTTTAACGCATAGTATATGCTATAACCATGTCAAACATATAAGACTTATACCTACTGATGTAATTAGCATATTTTCATATAAAAACAGTAAGTACAATATTATAAACTCAGATTTCCAGTTTTGGCATTTTTAGCCCTTGTGAAATTACCAAAATGCCCCTATGGTGCATAGTTTTGTTTTAAATGATAATTTTCACTTACGGGTCATACCCTACTGTTATAATATGTAAAAGTAAATATAATTGCTGTATGGACCAGACTTGTAACTCAGATTCATAAATAAACTCTTTTATAAACTTTTAAATGACCAAAATGCCCTTACGAGGCGTAAGTTGAGTTTAAATACATTCCGGGCATAATAGAAAATAACTTACTGATATTATATCATATTTAGAGCATATTAACTCGGGAAACTTGCATATGACTCTTTTGGATACCCGTAACGCACTTTTCGCGTTCGGTTCGGTTTATGTAACTAGTTTGCATAAATTGGCCGAAACGGGTCAAACATTATCCTTTTTGTCTCAAAATCCAGAATGTGTTTAGTAAACCCATATTATACAAGTCTTCAAACTTGTCGGGTCAAATTCACATTCCATCCGGTCTTCGCTTAATCGTGCGTGAACCGTATCGTCATTAAAACTAACCGGTCTAGGCTTAGGCTTAAATAAAGACCCGTTAGAAATCTAATAGGTTATTATAAACCTTTTGTTCCAGAATAAGAAGAACCAGTAAAAGCTATCTCCACTGCTATTTGTGAATTTATACTATACGCAGGTAAATACTCTTTGGCTTATTTTCCCTATACGGGCTTGGGTTACGGTATATAGAATACCGCTTGATCGAGCGTTAAATCCTACACCTTTGGGTGTTTAGTTTGAATAATTTGTGCAGCTCGTTTAAACAGTCTTGCTTACTTTAAGCCTTTGGGGGGTTAATGACCATGTCCCGGATATCCTTGGCATCATCTTACGAGATGGCCACGACCAGAGCACGGGGTGTAGGCGTGCACCCGTCAGTGTATAACTCGCTTATGTGGTGTGTCCATTGATCTTTAGCCCGGACTAGATCCAGGCCACTGAACGCAAGTAACATGTAATTCGTTCACATGATTATTATATTAAATAATTGACCCAAGTTAATAAAAATGTTTTGTGCCTTGTGCATTTAAATCAATTTTCAACCTTTTCAAAATGAGTCAGTCGAATTGTATTTACCAGTGTAAACTGACGTATTTTTCCCAAAAGATTAAGTGCAGGTACTATACGAAATAGGCTGGCAGGCTTCTAGAGCGTCCACAATAAGTCACGCAGCTTGGGCGACATTAAACTGTTGAACAATTATCCTATTTTATTTTTCGATCCGCCTGTGGATCCGTTTCGACTACTTGTGATAATTAATATTACATTTCTATTTAAAGTTGAAACGAATCTATCTTTTGCTTCCGCTGTGCATTATTATATTGTGTTGATTGTCTATGATGATACCAACTACGTCACGATACCCCCACCGGGCCCACCGGTGACACGTGGAAATTAGGGGTGTGACAGGTTGGTATCAGAGCCAACTCTGAGTGAATTAAACACTAGCCTTTTGTGTTTAATCTCAGTGACACAATTGCACATTCCTCGAATCCCGAGTCTAGACAAAGAACTTAGGAAATTTCCAAATTTTCGTTTAAATTTTCTAACCTTGTCTTAATTATATATTTTGTGTATCACTTGTTCTTTGTGACAGGTTGTCATCATGCCGCCAAGAATGAGAGGTAGAGGCGGAGGAAATGGAAAGCATGCAGCTCGCAATGACCACGAAGCCGGGCCTTCGCACCGGCGAACACCCTCGGGCACTCACAACACAGATGCCCAAAACCTATGGAGGCCCTTCACTGGACCAGCCTCCACACCATTTCATCACTCGCAACAGTCCTACATTCCCATAGGACCCTCATCACCATTCGACAACACATCACCCACCTTTCAGGGGCTGTACAACCCTGATGATTACATGCAAGAACCAGTGGGTTTTAACCCACTTGGACCCGAGGACCACTTCTCGGGTGGCAATGAGATGGAGGTCGATGAGGATACCGATCCGTCCATGCCACCAACCGGCACACCAACCCATCCCATCGAGATATCTGATGGGTCACCATTTCTGGGATCACCTTACAATGGTCCCGATAGCTTCATGGAGAACTTCAGGCAGCACAACTGGGTGTACACTCCCAGTTACCACAACTCTCCTCTCCACCCTTCCTACCACAGCTCTCCCCTGCACCATCAGCAGCAGCCGGAGCAGCAGCCAGAGCCGCAGCAGAATCCATCTACGGATTCTCGATTTGTGGCGGTTACTCCACCGCCACCACCACCTCCGACTCATCCTCCCTCGCCCCCGAGGCGAAGGAGAGGAACGAACGCGAGGATGTCCTCGCAAGGAGGAGTGCGTATTCGCACCCCTCCACAGTCAAGCAGCAGCCGGTACTCGCCGGTCCATGAAGAATCAGTGACGACAGAAGCAAAAGGTGCATGCAGATACTTTGGGTGAATATCATGATTTATTTAAGGAACCTGTGCTCGGTGGTTGATAAATTCATAGACATCGAGCTCGCCAAAGAAACTTTAGTTTATGGTCTAGACTATATAATTACATGTCTTGAGTAACTAATCTCAGCTTTATGTATGTGGCCAATTCACGTTATCTACTACAAAGGTCCCAACAAGATCATACCATGATTCAGTTGGAAAACCAATTTTCTGATAACGTGAAAAATAGCCCGTCTTTAAAGTTACCCGAACCGAAATTGGCCAAATACATAAAGCTATATTATTTTCTTGATAGTCTTTTTTATATATATAAATGATTTAGGAGGTTTTACGCATCAAATGTACATTTTGGGCAACCTATGATCTGTTTGTCCAGTTCGACCCATTTGACCATCTTTTAGCTATTTTTTAGTTGTAGTTCTTTGACCCGTTAGAGATAAAACATTACCAAAATCGCCCCGTTCAGAAGTAAATGAGATAAAACATTACCACTTGGTACTGCAAGACATATAGCAGCCCAACCCTACTTGTGTCGCATATGTTTTGCAGCCCAGCCCTACTTGTGCCGCATTGGTTTCTAATGGCTAGCTATTAAAACCTATATAAGTTTTCAAGTTTTTTGTGCATCATGACTTGTACTCCATGCTTAGGGAGTGTTTCAAAAAAAATTTTGATTTTTCACCTTCAACCTTCAAGTTTTTTCTTTTACATTTTAACCCATTTGAAAAAAATTGATTTTCACTTTCAACCTTAAAGTTTTTTCTTTTACATTTTAATCCATATGAAATTTTCACTTTTAACTCAAACTTTTTCATCTTTTGTAATTTAACACAACACTTTATTATTTACAAATTAGGTCCCCTATACTTTTTATCTTTCGCAAGTCGTTTTACGTTTCGTTCTAAATTTTGCAAGTTAACATGTCATAGCGTGCTTGTGAGGTTCAACGTTTTTGCTCTATTTTTCATATTTGACAGACCCGTCGCAACGCGTCCATTTTTTCCCTTCTGAAAACTTCCCCGCAACGGGCGGGTCCTAGATCGACTAAGTTGTTATTTTGTACGTTTTACGTTTCTGGTTAATTTCTTCGCATTAAGACACTGTAACGGGTGTACGTCGTTCAACGATTGTAGTCTCCTTTTCGTTCAGTGTAATTTTTACCATTTTATCTATTTTATTTTTACGATGTTGAGAGTTGATGTCGTTGTGGCATTGGTGTTACTTGGCACGGTTTTACGAACGTTTTTAACCTATTAATTTTTTTACTAATATTTTGTTTCGGTTTACCCCTATATTTCATTTACTTAAAAACTATTTTTTAGGTGCATATTTATGTACGAGTATGTATAAATATGATTTGTTCTACATTCCGACGTAAACTTTTTTTATAGACGAGTTAGGTCAAATATAATACGTTTTCGTTTAAAGAAACAATTTTTAAGTGCATATTTTTATGTACGTTTTGGTAAAAATTCAAGTTGTTCTACTTTCGACGTAAACTTTTTTGGGAAATGATTCAGGTCAAATATAATATGTTTTCGTGTTTATTTTATGTATGTTTCGTAAAGTTTTTTTCGAACCGAGTGGAGTCAAACTATGGTTTCTTTTTCTCCCATTTTTTTCGAAAGCTCTAATTAATCCATTTCGAATACATGTGCATATTTTCCTTCATGCCCGTTACGTTTTCTATGTATGAGTTGGGTCACATATAATACGTTATGATTGTTCGATATGAATTCCATTTACTTTACGTTTGATCCAATCACAATGCTTATACAGGTTACACTGAATTCAACTGGATACGTCGAAATGTGTATTTTCATATGGTTAATGCATCATATAACGTTTAGACTAATTCATTCAATGTTTACGATGTACCCGCGCCGCAACGCGGGCGGGTGTTAACCCTAGTTTTATAAAATTGGCAAACTTTCTGACTGGAAATTTCAAGGATGGTAAGCGTGGGATTTGTAGCAGGCAGTGCTTATCGGCTACCAACAAATGTAAACCTTAAAAACCTTGAAATTGATTTTTTATATGTGTCAAATTTTGTTTTCATTGCTGGTTTTGTCATGATTAATGATCTCAGGTGGTTGCAGGAGTTGTCTTCTTTAACCACATTCAAGACAGCTGAGTTTTTGTCTATAATGGTTCTTACTTGCCATGAAGGTTAGTTATTTCATCATCTATCTGTATCAACATTTTAGCATGAGTTACACCCAAGATCGGCTCTATGGACATTTAAATGAAGCTGCTGATTAGGGCCACGATTTTGTTAGGGCCTCTAATCTTAAAAAAAAATCATTTTGTATATTATATATACACCTGGGCTTGGGCTGCTAAGCTTTGGGTTTATAACATAATGGATAAAGAAACTGAAAGTGTCCACCGTTTTTATTTAGGATCAAAAGTCACTTAGTTTATCCGGAAATAATAGGTATGTCTCTCTTTTTTATTGCAAAGTTCATTGGCAATGCATGATTACTTTATTTTATGGTTGTTGTTCGCTAATCAATTTTGTAATAAGCTCTTTTATACCTTAATAGTTGAGCACTTATTCGAAAAAGGGCCCTAAACTTTGATTTTGCTTTAGGCCTTTAAAAACGTTGAGCGGACCCTGGTTACACCATTTCAAAACCAATAACTAAAACTGCAAAATTACAAGTCATCTTAGCCAATGTAATGGATTTGGTAATTACCATAAAACTAGAAAAAAAAAATTACAAGTATAAGTTATGTTATATGTTACTGTTAACCTTTTATGGAATTAATTACTGTTTAAACTATATGTTAATATTAGCTAGAAATTAATATTTAGTAAATATTTATGCACTTAATAAATTATAGATCATATCACTTATGTGTGTTTGCTTATTAGAAAAATGTATTATATTAAAGTTATAATATTAATTTCATTTGTTAGATTATTTTCCTTTTTTTTACGTATCACAAATACCGTTTCACCCAGATTTTATTCCTTATAATCTTGATATATACTTCATTTTATTATATGTGCAGTGATATTCGGGGAAGCCCAGGCAACATCTTATTTGTGGGTGAAATGCATATCCAAACTACAAGGCATGGGGCGGGATCGCTGGAAAAAAAAACAGTTTATAATCTGTGTTGGGTCTGGGTGTGGTTATTATGTTTAGAACAGTGGGTGGTTATTTTTTGTAATGCTGGGATCACACTAACTTGCTGGGCCTGTGTATAATTTTGGTGTTGAAACAAAACTTGCCTTTGAAAAAAAATATGTGCAGTGATATGATGATGATTAATGATGGAGAAAACAAAATAAATTAATCTTTTCTTTAGTTTGATTTTTGATTTAATTGACATTTCATGGGAGCACGCAACACGAAAGACTTGCTTCAAGAATTACACGCGTTATGAGTTGTTTTAGAATTATGTTTTTAGTAATAATGAAGGTGGGTTCAATGTTTTAAATAATTGGTTCAAACTGGCCGGCTGTACCGATTGAACCGTCCAGTACTCCGGTAGAACCGGTTAAACCGTCCAGTATAGCCGGCTGAACCGTCCGATACACCCGGTTAGGCCGTTTTTGAGCCAAATCCGAGACGGTATAAACAGCTTTTAAAACATTGGGTGGGTTACTAGAATTATGTTTCCTGACTATAAGACTTCTTGGTCATCTAGAGGCATGTTTGCTTTGTTTTGCTTAACATTTTCTTTGCCTTGAATATGAATTCTAGGGATCAAATATACTCGAGACAGACGGGTATACGTGAAGCATCCCGTGTATGCCGTACGAGATTAGAAAAAAGTTTTCTCGGATAAGAGACTGGTATGAGACTGGATGATACTCGGCTCGATTACCCAATTACTCGAAACTATATACATGTTTTGTGCTTACTCAAACCTTATACCTGAAACATAAACCCAAAAACTTCAAACTTTTTTTTTGTCTTCCTTTAACTATTGTTAACTGATATGTCAATATAATAGCTTCATTACTTGAAAAATAATTTTTTTTGGAACAATCTGTTTTCACTAATAGTCGGTTGTATGTGTCGCTTTATCAAGAGTAAAAACCAGAAATGGAGTCAAACTACTGATATTAGACAAGGATGACAAACCGACAGATGAAACAACAAATGTCGCGTATAAAGAAGTCTTTAAAAGTTGTGATTTTTTTTTGTATTCATTTATTTCATTTATTAAGTGTAAATTATATTTACGTTAGTACCGAAACTTTTCTAATTTGTTTCTTAAAAAGACATGTTTGGGTTTACACATATGTAAGCAAAGTTTTTATATGAACTAATATGAATTTAAATAAGAATTTAGATATTGAAGTTTATATAAACTTGATGTCAACCAAAAGATGAAAACCATGACCTTTCGTCGATCTATTAAAGGTTCGCGGGTATGTAACAGGTTTTTGGAAAGGGAAGTGATCACTCTGTTCGGTTATGGGTTTGTACCGGTTAGGGTCGTGTATTGTCTGTTTGGGACCTGTTTCAACCCTTAGACTTGAAACCTAAGTTTGGAAAGGCCTAGAAAAAAAGTGATGATCTACATGAGCTTCAATACCAGTAGATATTATATATTTGTGTTTAGCCACCCGCGAAACTCGCGGGATCTTAGGCTAGTTTTTTATCTATATAAACCCCAACTCTATCCCATTTTTATACACATTCTCTTAATCTTATAAATATCTTTCTCATTCTGTATAAAAAATTATCATGCATCTATTCCGCTTCTCTTTTGGTGTTTCGTCTCGGCCTATGAATCCAAATTCTTATCGCCCGAACACCACCCAACCGCTACCAACCTTCAATTATCAAGATATTGACCCGAATACGATGGGTTACACGCAACTATTAAACATGCCCCACCAAAACTTTCAAGGGCCACTCGGTTTTGCGTCTAATGTAAACATAAGCATGAGTGGTACGCATGGTACTCAGGAAGAAGCCAAGATCTAGACGGTGCCAGAGACACAACTAGTGCTCGAAGCGGAGGGCGGTTCTCAACATGGAAAACGCTCCCATAAAAAATATTCTAACTCAAATGTGTAAACAACTAATCCGTGACAAATACGAACCTTAGATCTATATTTTTTATTTTCATCTTTAATTTTTAATATTTTAATTAGTGGTAATGTAATTTCCCCTATATTATTTAGTAACTTGTGTTTGTGTCTTAAGTTTACTATTCAATTTAATACCACTCTTAATGCTCTATGTACTCATACTTATTGCATAGCTATTTTTGTTTTATTTGTGGGTGTGTGAAGTAAAATGTAAATTAGGATAGTGGTGTGTGCCCTTTAACTTAATATGAGACATGTTTTGTTTAATTATTATTGTTTTCTAAAACTATTTACCTTTGAATTTTTGCATTCTTTTCTTTTAACAAATAATAATGACCTCACATGAGTGAGCCACATTGAAGGGTCTGTTTATTTACTGTTTTCATATCGACAAATGATCACTTATATTAATAACACGTATTTTACCATTAAGTCATCAACATTGCCCCATTAATTTAACTTATATCAAAATTTTAGTTTAGGTTTCATTTTGTATATTGTATCTAGGTTTTAATATTTGGTATCTGCTTGCACGTGTTTACATAACATTGCAGCTTACTTATTTAGATGTGTTAACAATTGTTTCTTTTTATCGTTGCTTTGACGTAAGTTTTTTTATGTGGGTTTTGTTATAATTTCGACTTTGTTATTTTTTTGTTCTAAATTTGGTGAGTAAACACCCCTCAATGCGCGTGAGTGGTTAAATATCTTTATGTCTATTTTTTTGTTCGGTTGAGTGTCCCGTCGCAACGTACGGGTCCTAAAAACTCGTTTTTATTTATTTACTGAAATATTGTTATATAATATATTAAAATATATCATAAAAATCACTGTAGCTAACGTCAAATCGTTGCTACAGTTGTGGTTTTTTTTTCTTTAAAGTTTAGTTCACACAACAATTAATTAATGCGTAAAAGGTAAAGCATAATTGATTGAATTTACTTACATGAGATCTGAAATGACTTCATAAAAAAATTTATAGTTATTTCTTATTAGCAAGGTTGGAGAACTCGGCCGGTGAGGTGAGGACTGACGATTAATCGGGATTACTTGAGATTAATCGGGATTAATTGGATCGGGTTTTTATATGTAATTTTCAGTATTAAGTATACATATACACATTTTTATAGGTAAATATTTTAAGTAGCTAGGTTTTAACTCTTACTCAACTCATTTTTAAGTATACAATATTAATTGTTGGAATTCACATGGTTTGGTTGGAAACTGGCCGGAATTTAGAGATTTTGGCCGGAATATACAGTTTTTTGCCGGAATCTGGCCGGAATTGCCGATTTTTTGCTGGCCGACTAGGTCCAACTAGGCCCGACTAGCGATTAATAGACTTGTCACACCCCCAAAATACCACATGCGGAAACCCCCGCGAGGCGTGTGACGTACCAGGATCTAGCCACCAATCACATTGAACTCATAACAAGATTTCAAGTAAAAACTTTCATTTATTAAAATAAGTCGTACAAACATTTTATTGTTCAGCGGAAGCATAATACAATAGTTAAGAATTTCATAACCCAAGTGAATAAAAACCAATAGACTCGTCTCATAATTCCATGTAACTCGACCCATGACCACTCCGGCATCCCAGACAGCAAGTTCCAATGATATATATACCTATAGACCTGCAAGCATGCAGAAAAGTGTATCAGACAACGCTGGTGTGTTCACAGTTTTGTTTGCCGAGAATCGTGTTACATGTTTTGCTGCCAAAAGTTTAGTTCAGTTCAAAAACATTCCCAAAAACAATGTTGATAATAACTCGATACCGTACAAGATGGCTCCAGATTATTTGCCCGTCCCCAATGCCCCTATCAAAGCATTGGTCATGATTTAAGGTAATTAGTTCACGCCCGTCCTCCCCGGTACGGTGTGAGGGTGCCAAACCTAATAGCGTTATCAACTTATAACCCCGTTGCCTCCCCAGCAAACTTTTCGGTAGAAGATGGGACTTAAGGTGATAGGAGTGAGTGTATTATCCAACATTCCGGTTTAACATTCCAGTCAAACCCATTACCCAATATTCCTCCCCGGAATATTTACCAGATGTCCCTCCCCGGGACGCATGCTTGAAAAAGAGCAGTGAACTCACCTTAGATTAGCTCGGCAGATTAGGTTAAGTGTATGAAATCTAGAGCGACCGACCACGCCCTATAATAGTCACTATGGTATATTAGACTTTGTTTAGACATTGCACGAAAGTCCTACACATGTCTAGCAACTAGCACACAAACAAGCAATCACATAGCACGTCTATCATATGATTCCATAACCATGTTCTCAACCTTTCTACGATATTATATACGCTATTTATACAACTATCAAACAAGCATGGATACTAAAAGGAGCAAGTTGGTTCTTATCCGTTCATGCTTTACTGTATAGAAAAATCACTGAAAATAGGTTGTTTTGGGTGACCCGTTTAACTTGTTTACAAGTCTTCAAAAATTATGATTTTTTTATGTAACGTACATCTCAGTGGGCTAGGCCTTGTGTTAAAATTTCAAGGTCTAACTCTTCACCAATAATTCAAAAAAAATCATTTACTAAGCTGCAATCAGATTCGTCACTTCTTACTGCAGTTTACGGAAAAATTCATTTAAAATTCTTCGTTTATCCGATTGACGAAATTCTAGTTGGAGATTTTTTTAATCACCTGGAAGTACTTATAGTCAAAATTTCAGATCATAACTCAATTCCTATATTTAGTTATGACATTCGTAATGGGCTGCATATTCTGACAGAAAACGCAGCCTAAAACCTTCAATACGGAAAAATTCATAAAACATTCAATTTTCGTCTAAAAAATTCAATTCCAGTGGGGTTGTTGGTGCATATGTCTGTCGACTTCGTCTTGTATTAGTTTAGACAGATCAGGGCATGATTTACGAGAAAAACGAGAAATGTATAGGTTTGAGCCATTTCGCACGAAATGGAAAGGCCATTTCGCACGAAATGGAGATGTCCATTTCGTATGAACCATCTCGTGCGAAATGGGCTGCCTATAAATACGTGCCTTGGTGATTTCATTTGCAACGTTTTCGATTCCGGTAGCGAAGCTCTGCCGAAGTGTCTCCAGCATTGTAAAACGATCCGATATCAATACAAGAGACAGTTTAAGTGATTCTCTGTGCAAATCAGCTGAAATAACTCCGATACGTCTGTTTCCGCCTTTCGTATTGGACGAGATCTCTTCTGAATGACTCATTTGGTCGTGCAAACGATCCTACAGGGGTTTGAAAGATATTTCCTGGAAGCACATCATAGGTTCAGAAATTGCACGTTTTTGTTAAGTTTGGACCCTGTTACAGCCGATACAAGTCGGTTGTAAATTCTGATCAGATTCTGTTTGAATTCAGCTTTCAATTAAAACATGTTTATGACACTATAAACCCTATTTTCAGCAATCAAAACCCCAACAACACCACATACACGAATTTAGCATCAAGTTTCATCATCAACATCAAATATAATCAAAACCCTAGCATGCATACATGATTATCAAGTTACTATACTATCAAGAATCATTACATAAACATCAAAATACATGTTTTTTAGCAAACCCTAACACGTATAAGATCATGTTTTCATGCATCAAGAATCAAAGCAAGATCAAGATTTCAATCACACACATGTAAATGCAATATAACAACCAATATGTGATTACCGGAAGCAAGCAAAGAGCCTAGAGACGGAGAAGAAGATCAAACAAGCAAGATTAGGGTTCTTGGTTTTCTTGAAGTCGCCTAGAGTGAGAGAGAAGGAGAATACGTACTGAATGGGAGGGGCGACCTAGGGTTGGGTTTGATTTTATTATTATTATTTAAAAAAAACAACTTACAATAAATGCATAATTGGTCCCTCAAGTTTCTCAATTCAAAGCTTGGGCAGAAAGTTATCACAATAACTTTGTAGAATGACATTCAGGTCCTTCGTTTTGCAAAGTTAACCAAATTAACTCTGTATTTTTGTTTGTGTGCTACTAACTTGTGCGTTTATAAATTGTAAATTAACAGAAAAAGGGTTAACGGCGTTAACCTGAAAGTACGGGATGTCACATTATCCCCATGTTGAAAGAATTTTCATCCCGAAAATTGAGTATGCAGTCACTGAAGTAGTTAGTGTGCTTGAGCGTTTTCGTGGGGTGTCACATCATCCCCCCGTTGTTTGGAATTTCGTCCCGAAATTCCGAAGTAGCTTCAGTACTGGACTCACCTTTCTTGAACAACTGGGGGTACTTGCGTTTCATCTATTCCTCTCGTTCTCAAGTGAACTCTGGGCCACGACAGGGGTTCCTACGAACCCGAACAATTGGTATCTTGGTTCGTGTGAGAGTCTTGATTTCCCGATACATAATTTCCACCGGTTCCTCGACGAAGTGCAACTGGTCGTCGATAGTGAGTTCCTTGAAAGGAACAATGAGGGTCTCATCTGATAAACACTTCTTCAGATTCGACACATGGAAGACGTTGTGAACACCACTGAGTTCTTCTGGTAAATTCAGTGTGTAAGCCACCTTGCACATTTTGTCAGTGATTTCAAAGGGTCCGACATAACGCGGATTAAGTTTTCCTCATTTGCCAGAGCGAACCACACCTTTCCAAGGTGAGACTTTGAGTAGCACTCGATCCCCAACCTGGAACTCGAGAGGTTTCCTACGCTTGTCAGCGTAGCTTTTCTGACGGTCACGAGCTACCGCCATTCATTTTCGATCTAAGCAATCTTCCCAAGAGTTTTAAGTACAAGTCCTGGACCTGTGATTAGGTTGTCACCCACCTTAGTCCAACAAGGAGATTGGCATTATCGTCCATGCAATGCCTCAAACAGAGATGTCTTAATACTAGAATGGTAACTACTGGAGTAGAACTCAACCAAATGTAAGTGTCCTTCCAATTTTTTACTAAAGTCAATCACACACATGCTCGCAGCATGTCCTTGAGTGTCTGGATGGTTCGTTTACTCTGACCATCGATCTAATGGTGAAGGGTAGTGCCCATGTCTAGACGTGAGCCACATGATTTATGTGTTGTCTGCCATAAATCGAGTATAAACGCGGATCACAATCAGAGATAATATAAGTTGGCACCTCATGCCTAGAAACCGCCTCTCTCAGAGGGATATTCACAAGCTGTGAAGACTAGTCAGTTTCCTTGATTGCAAGAAAGTGTGCTGGTTACGTGAGACAATCAACGATCACCCAGGTGACATCGTCTCCGTTTCGGGTTTTAAGTGGATCAGTGACAAAATCCATGGCAGTCTGTTCTCATTTCCATATGGGTGTTTCCGGTTGCTAACCCAAACCAGAGGGTTTCTGATACTCCACCTTGACTTTCGCACAAGTCAAACTTCGTTCACATACATTGCTATGTGGGCCTTCATGCCCGGTCATCAGTACAAGATTTATAAATCCTAATATCTCCTATCCAAATCCAGACGACTAGAATATCGAGGCTGGTGTGCTTTGCTCAACACAAGTTCCCTACGGTTGCTGTATAGTGGGATCCATATTCGTTCCATGAAGTAGCGAATATCGTCCGACTTGCCAAAAGTTGCTCCTCCATGCCCCGCATGGACCCAACTTGAAAATTCTCTTCCTTCAGTGCTTTGGTTTGAACAGGGCGAATCTGATCGGGTAGGCTAGAGTCGATGGTGAGCTGCAAGCTCATACGCGTTTAGGTTCCATAGTCGTAATCGCTCGAGAGTTCCATCCAGCGATGCCATCACATGTTTAGCTCTTTCGAAACAAGGGTACATGGGAGGCCCTTGTGATCGGTTTAAGTATTGCATTTGGTACCGTCCAAATAATACCTCCAACTTAAATCCAAAGACCATGGCTTCCACCACAGGTTGTGACTCGTGCCATTCTTCTTGTAAGCCATCACATTCTCATGTTGCATCGGCGTGTAACTGGGACTTTGATTCGAATCATCATGGTATACCACTAGATCACCCGTACCCTCGGGTAAGGACGATGCTCAGTGCATTGCAGAGTTGGGATTCGAAAGCTGAAAAGACGTCCTCCTGTTTTGTCTCCCACGAATACACAGCACCCTGCTGTGCTCAAGAGATTTAAAGTTGCGCGATCTTTGAAAATCCCGCGATGAATCTGCGATAGCATCTATCGAGACCAAGAAATTGTTGTATCCCCGAAGGACTCCTTGGTGCTGACTAATTCTAATAAAATGGATCTTAGCGAGATCCACGTGTATCCCCACTTCGTTGACTACGTGACCAAGAAAGTGTACTTCTCGAATCCTGAAGCCACACTTAGGTAGACTTCGCATGGAGTTGCTCCTCCCCTAGGAGCTCTAAGATGAAATACAAGTGTCGTTCATGGTGTTCCTTTCTCTTGGAAGTGATTCAAAACGTCATAGATAAACACGGTTGACGAATCTGGCAAGATAAGGTTGACACAAACTACTCATGTGATCCCTAACGCTGCCGGTGTGTTGGATAACTTTAACAACATGAACAGAAAATCATAGTGGTCGTACTGTGTCTGTAACACCGTGTTAGGAATCATCCTCCCCTGGGTCTTCCATCGGGTGACAGTCCGATCTTAAGTCAGTTTCCGAATAGAAGCTTGATCATTGCAGCGGGCCAAGCAGGTCGTCGATGCGAGATAGAGGGTGATGGTCTATGATTGCCACCTTGTGGTAGTCTGTACACGTACGAAAGGACTCATCCTTCATTTCCACAATAGAGCTCGGGCTCCCCAAGACGAGGGGCTAGATCGATAAAACTCCCATCCAGTAGTTCCTAAAGTTGTTTGGATAGTTCTTGCAACCCTCCAGGCACAAGACGATAAGAGGTGCCAAAAATCAGGACTGCTTCTGGCGTGATACACATCTAATGTTCCTCCTGACAATGTGGGGGAAAAACCTGAAAGTTCTTCATGCTGCGCACCGGTAATCAATGATAGGGTAGCAGGGTAGGTGAAACACTTCTGGGCTCCCACCGCCGAAGTGATACTGACAATCAGTGAATCTCCACCATGAAGGGATTTACATGCGATTTCCTCCTTACAGAATATTTCTGCTTAAGGGTTGGACATCCGGTCCATACTATCGACTACACCGAAGCTTCTAACAGTAGTAGGGGGAAGGTCAATGTCGAACTCGTGACCTACAAGATTGAGTTGCACCTTAGGTGAACATGTGAGACTTCAATTGACTTGCCATCAGCCACTTCTACAATGTGTCTGTCTTCAAGAGGCATCAAGGTTAAACAGAACAGGGACGAAGCGATTAGTAACCCAAAAACATACAAGCTACCATGTTGCTATTATGCCTGGCGTCACCTACGCCAATCCTAAATGCCCTTCCATGAGTACCATTTGTAGTGTTGTTACGGTTACGAGGATTCCCAATACTGTCATTGTTCCCTGGGTTGTTGACGTCTTGTCTTAACAATGCCCAATCCTTGTCAAAGTCACCTTCATTTCCATACTGAAAGTTATGATTTTGCGAGTACCTTGTTGTCACCGTGGCCATTGCCTCTAATGTTGTTGCTTTGAAAGCAGATCCTTGCGATCTTTTTTCCCTTAGGGTCCACCTTCCCGTTGCTCTTGTTACTTCCTAGGGTACTGCCCATGGCGCTAGTAATTACACATCCCATATTCCAATCGGTTTCCAGTTGTTCATGCCCGATTGATTCGTAAGAGTTGGCTCCCAGACGTTGCTTACTAGGGTTAGGGACTCGATTAAAGTCAACCTACGGATGTTCGTTGTCAGATAGCAGGGTCCTCCTAACACTAGGGTTGGTAATGCATCACGTTCATCTTCTTGTCCATCCTTCTTGCGAGTCGATTGAATTGCGCACGATAAATCATTAGAGAATCACAGAGGTGTCCGTACTTCTGAATTTGAGGCGTCAATTCATTGCGTCAAAGTAACGAGAAAAGTGAAAAAGTATAGACCAAACATTTAACGTTTCGACAACTGTCTCAAAGACGTTCGCACCATCACCTAACATTTCTACATGGCTCGCTAGACGTTCAGTTACGTGTTCAGATATCACTCAATATCATCGAGACTCGTAAGGGTTCAGAGGGATGGGAAAGGACCACGTTCAAACAGGATACAGTCATTGCTATGACCCCTATGGATCGTTGTGTTTCACATTTGGTCGAATAATAGAATGGAACCCCTTTCACACTTGTTAGGCCTCGTTGGGACTCACAAGCACCCCACATTATTATTATGTGTGCACCCACAATAATAATATGATTTGCATGCTCATCTCAGTTCCTCCTAACTCGTGTTAAATGGTTCCTCATACTAGAGTAGCAAGACAAGGACATCACCAAACGTGGGTCATGGAAGCCTAGGGAAACACCACACTATCAATCACTTAACACATGCAAGTAATACATGAATTCATATTGTTGTGCTAAACGTGCAATCACATGCAATATCATATGTAGGTGTTCACTAGTTATGCAGTGCAAAGAGTAAACGAGAGACGAACCTTGCAGTCTGGAGCTGAGTGTCATGGTCGTATTCAGAACTTGTTCGGTTATAGTCTGGTTTTATAAAAACGTTTTAAAACCAAGTTCACTATAACCAGTGGCTCTGATACCAAACTGTCACACCCCCAAAATACCACATGCGGAAACCCCTGCGAGGCGTGTGACGTACCATGATCTAACCACCAATCACATTGAACTCATAACAAGATTTCAAGTAAAAACTTTCATTTATTAAAATAAGTCGTACAAACATTTTATTGTTCAGCGGAAGCATAATACAATAGTTAAGAATTTCATAACCCAAGTGAATAAAAACCAATAGACTCGTCTCATAATTCCATGTAACTCGACCCATGACCACTCCGGCATCCCAGACAGCAAGTTCCAATGATATATATACCTATAGACCTGCAAGCATGCAGAAAAGTGTATCAGACAACGCTGGTG
Organism: Helianthus tuberosus; assembly: GCA_030545235.1. Classification (NCBI taxonomy): domain Eukaryota; kingdom Viridiplantae; phylum Streptophyta; class Magnoliopsida; order Asterales; family Asteraceae; genus Helianthus; species Helianthus tuberosus. The sequence goes on along the minus strand of CM060374.1, from coordinate 87,683,530 downwards.
TGTTCACAGTTTTGTTTACCGAGAATCGTGTTACATGTTTTGCTGCCAAAAGTTTAGTTCAGTTAAAAAACATTCCCAAAAACAATGTTGATAATAACTCGATACCGTACAAGATGGCTCCAGATTATTTGCCCGTCCCCATTGCCCCTATCAAAGCATTGGTCATGATTTAAGGTAATTAGTTCACGCCCATCCTCCCCGGTACGGTGTGAGGTCGCCAAACCTAATAGCGCTATCAACTAATAACCCGTTGCCTCCCCGACAAACTTTTCGGTAGAAGATGGGACTTAAGGTGATAGGAGTGAGTGTATTATCCAACATTCCGGTTTAACATTCCAGTCAAACCCATTTCCCAATATTCCTCCCCGAAATATTTACCAGATGTCCCTCCCCGGGACGTATGCTTGAAAAAGAGCAGTGAACTCACCTTAGATTAGCTCGGCATATTAGGTTAAGTGTATGAAATCTAGAGCGACCGACCACGCCCTATAATAGTCACTATGGTATATTAGACTTTGTTTAGACATTGCACGAAAGTCCTACACATGTCTAGCAACTAGCACACAAACAAGCAATCACATAGCACGTCTATCATATGATTCCATAACCATGTTCTCAACCTTTCTACGATATTAGGGGGGAGGGGGTGGTCACTAGTGATAGAATTCTATCACTCACAATATCCAATCATGTTTCGCCATGTCATCATGTAACACCCCAAAAACGGGTTTGGTAATCAAACCACGTTAATACTAAAAGACGGCTAAAGAACCGTTAGTGGTAAAATTAAGCCAGAAAATATTAGGATTTATATAACTAAATCTAATATTTAATAAAAAGAGAAAAAAAGAATGCGTTTGGGAAATAAAGTTTATAGAAGGCCCGAGTTAACGGGACTTAAACTAAACTTAGTAATAGATTCCCAAAACCCACTAATTTAATTAGGAATGTTTAACCTAGTTAATAAGTGGGGAATATTGTTAGAAATAAGTAGGTTGTGCCCTACTTAATTAACTAACCAAATTAGAGGGGCCAATGTTGTTAAAATTGAAACTTATATTATTAGTTTTAATTAAAAACAAAACCAAACATCTCAATTGAGATGTCTGGTCGAACAAGAACACAGGGGGCGACACAGGCTCCCCACCAAACCCTAGTGCATGTCAAACCTGATCAAATTGAGGGTTCAAATCAGCTCCAAATCGAATTTCAAGCACAAATTCATGAACACCTAGTTGAAAGGATCACAAGGTATGTAAAATTGTGATGTTTTGATCCATCTTAAATTCTAGGTTATTTGTAAGAAACTGAAATTTAGATTATGTCATGCATGGATGAATCTTGAAGTAATATGATGTCTAGGAGTAAACCCTAGTCAATAACATGTTGGATTATTGGATAATCTATGAAATTCATGATGATCCATTGATAAGTTAAATGGGTTTTGTAAATTTAGATGAACACAAGAATCATGACTACCAAAAGTGGTGTTACTTGATTCCTATGAAATGATTTTGAGATTAGTATGCATGTTTGACATGATGAAATCGATATGTATGTTTATATTGGGCAAAATATCAAGTTATGAACTTGGTTTTAAAGATGTAAAATTTTACCCGTTAGGTGTTTGTTAAAATGCCTAAATGAAAGATAAATGTGGAAAATCGGACAAAAACGCATACTTGATGGATATGGCAATTTATGCGTTAAGACTTATAAAAAGGGTTCTAAACGGATCGTGAATTGAACTCTTTAGGCGAGGAATCCTGATCGTCAAGTGGACAAGCCGGTGGAAATACGCGTTTGAAAAAGGTGCTTAAAAGGTACGTAACTACGGTTCCGTTACATTATGCTTGATTTCGTATTTTCGTTAGTAGACTTTAAATTAGCATAATACATGAAATTGGCATTTAGTTGAAGTGACGAAGATCACTAGGTAAATAAACGGGTCAAAAGGTGAAATTATCACCCTTTGACAATATCGACTAATGGTTTGTTGAGTTACATGTTTATAAGAATAAATATCAAATGGATACGCACATCGCTATTGCTTAGCGGTTACTAAGTCAAGGTATTGAAACGGGTCAATATATTGATCCGAGCCAGGTATGTATAATGATTCAACTCATCATGTAGAACTTGAGGTTTTCTAAGAGTTAAACAAGGTCAAATTGGATATTTGGTTATCTTAAAGATAAACCGAATAATTCAAGTTATAATTGTAGTGTTTTAGAAACATAATGGCTTCTAAACAAGGTTATAGTTAAAAGATCGAATTTTTTGGGTCAAACAAGTATCTGAAAGTCCTTTGTCGTAAAAGAAGGACCAAAATTGACCAAAACGCCCTTGTAGGTTAAATTGAACAAACAACCCTTAAAGGTTGTTTGGAAACGAGTTTCATGATTAAATAAATACTTAGAATAAGTGTAGAAGTTGAAAGATGTAATACGTTAGTCAAATAGCTCTATTTGAGTCTTGCCGTAAAATAACAATCCGAAGGGTAAAACTCGGAACATATAGTTATACACATTGAAATCCAACACACAAAGAGTTGTAGTTGAAGATTACATGATAAGAAATATAGGAATAAGATGCTAGAAATGAATGAAAGCGATTTCAAGCTTTAAAGTGCTTAAATACCCTTAACGGGTCAAAATAAGCATACGAGCGAAAACGGGTTTAAATTGTGTAATAAACCTATGATTAGAACCTAATATAGTAGGTAACATTAATTTGAAGAAGTGTATGAGATATAGGAATCAAATAAATACGTTTGTTTGACAAAATGCATAAACGGGATAAAATTCGGTAAAAAGGTAACGAGTCGAAGGCTTAGAAGTCTCAAAATTTCTTATGTTGGATGTAGGATTTTAACTCCATAAGATGGAGGATTAAATTACGGATGCGTAGGAAAAAGAATCGGGTAAAACGGATCAATAACAAAGAAGTTATGGCCGTTTCCGTGAAATCAGGTCGTGATGGGTATGTACAGCAACTGATTAAGCATCAGGCTGTGAAAACAGGGGCTTGGCGTCACGCGAAGCCCCCTGTTCCGGAAAAAAATTATTTTGTTGTTGTTTGACCCATGTAACTTGTTTATACTGATTATTTAACTATCAAAACTAACTTTTAAGTTGGTTTTGATTATAGGTGATCGCCAAGAGTGCCCGGATGAAGATCAAGCTCGATGAGGAACCGAACACGATAAAATTAAACACTCGAGATTAAAGCTTCCGCACGGAGTTACATCATAACTTTTAAACGACGAAATTGTTTATATTATGTTGAAAACTTTTAAGTTGTAAAAGTTTTAGATTACTCGTATTTTCTAAGCATACTTAATCGTAATTACATGTTTATTTTCGTTATTTGTACGAAAACCCATAAAATAATTGTTTTGGTAAAAAATTACCGAAGCAATTTAGTGATCAAACTTAGTTTGTGAGGTAGTGTGCTATGTAGATTTGTAAAAATGTATTAACTTTGTTGAAAATATAAACAGTTTCAGGATATAGCTCCGGGGTGCAGAACTATATCAATTTGTAAACGAAATGCAAGTAAAGTAAAAATTGACACGAGATGTACGAGGAAAGCCCTTGATCTTTCTAGATCGCCGGCATAAAACCTCGGGAGCTGACAATCGTCGGCTGCCTTGTTCTTCTTATTGCTTGAATAACCAGGATACAGCGCAAGATAATGCTCGGATCAAATCTAAGTGTTACAATGATTGTGATTTGTGAGTGTTGTGAGTGTTTGTGATTGAAATGGTGATTGTAGCTGCAATGTGTGTGTAAAAGTGGACGGGATTATGTGTTAACCTACTGATCCAGCACTCCTATTTATAGTTACAAGAAATAACAAACTATGCTAAAAATCCGGGATATTGCCCTATTATTCCGGGATCCTGCGAATATTCCCTTTTGACCGTTGTAAAACCCTTCTCCAAGCTTCCAACGTCTTTCTTGTAACCACCTTGACCTATTCTTCAGGGAGACCAAGCCTCATGACCGTTTGTACCTTGCAGCCAAAGCAAATCGTTAACAGCACGCAGGATACCCTCGCAGGATGTTACCAATATCCTGGTCCAGTATCCTGGCAGCGAAAATAGACATATAAAGTCAGGATATAATTTCGGGATATAGGTTAGAAAATTCCACCCACAACAATTGTCCCCAAAAATATAGTTGTTGGGATCCTTTGATCTTAACAGATGTATTTTTCTGACGTTATCTGAAGTCTTAATGGATAGAGATGTGATGTGACCTAATACAGCTTTCAAGGCTAGTATTTCTCATAGTTAGCTATCTTCGCCCTATATCTTCTACTTTCTTCTTGTTAATTATCACATTGTACCGGACCATTTAGGTATTCCCTCTCTCTCTATTCTTTCTTTATGCATCTTTTCCGTCGTCTCCGATCTCATAGCAAAACGCACTCGTTCATGCCCCGGGGACTCCAAGCCAACCTTCATGGCACACAATCTGCTTGGCAAGCCCGAGAAAGAGGTTTGCAATTTTGATAATGCCGACATGGCGGCTCTACGTGCCTCTGGAGCCTTCCCTGATGGTACGTCATCCGACCATTTGATTGGAACATCCGGTCAGATTTTTCTTCAGCTGAGTGGGTTTGTTTTTTGGCCTATTCACTCAAGTTCAAGTTAGCATTCATCCTCCAATACGTCGGGTAAGGATGTATGTTCTAAATTCATTTCTGCACATGTTTGGTTAGTTGATGTATTAACATATAAAAATTGAAATCACTTCCCTTTTATGTAGATTCCAGCAATCTTGTTTCAAATTTTGATCTGGAAGAGCTTGACAGTTTCCCGGCAACCGTTCCAGTAAAGAAAGAGCCTAGCTCCAAGCCTTCCATATCATCCAAGCCTTCAACTAGTTCTGAACCTGCAGCCATGCCTAAGCCTTCCTCAGCAGCGAAGCTCCGTGCTTCTAGTTCCCGTAAGAGGAAAGAATCTGATTCTCTCGTCATCGCTGAAGTCTTTTCCTACGAGAACCTTGGTTTCATGGAATCTAGCCATTTCATAACTTCTTTCCTTAACCAGGTAAATATCCTTATCCTACATCCTGCACACATATGCTGAATCGATACCCCGGTTAGATTATATTAACAATACCTGAGTTCTGTTTTGTAGGGTCTTGAGCGTCTGACGCATCTCTACACCGAAGCTTGTGAAACAGTGAAGATCTCAGAAGCCAAGTTGAAGAAAGCTTAGATCACTATCGTGGATAAGGGGAATATCATTGCAGCCAGGTAACAACATTATGAAGATAAGTTAAAAAAGGTGACTCTGGATGCCGAAGCTGCAGTAAAGAAGGCCACTGAGATCGAGCTGGTTGTCACCGAGGTCCAACATAATCAAGATATGGCTTCATTCAGGGATGGCCTCAAGGGTTCCGTCGTAGTTTCCCTCCTTCAGGCCAGGCTTAAGATGGCTTACGACGCCAGGATAGCCTGCTTTAAATGCCCAACCTGGACCGTTGATGTCTAGGAGAAGAAACTGAAGGATCTTGGTTGCAGTCCTGTGACGTATCCTGCCAAGCCTGAGATTGGCGAATCTTCCAAGGCGGGTGAGACGGCGGAAGAAGCTGGTGATGGTGGATCTGGTGCTACCCCGTGAGCGGGTGGCAAAGTGAGCGATGATGGATATTTATGCCTATGCCGGAGCCCGCTTTTTTAAGTTCAATGGTTGTTGGTTGTTGAACACTTTTCTTTTTCTTGCATGTTGAACGATTTACTTTCCTGCACTTTAGACATTAGTACAATATGATGACCAAGGGTGGAGGGATCCTGAGTTTCAGGATGAAGCCCTTGATCATCAATTAGTATGCTTAATTTTGAACATTCTAACAATTGAAGGGGGAGGTATCCTGGGTTCCAAGACGAAGCCTTCAATTGTTAAGTAAGTATGGCAAAAAACGAATTTGTGCTTTTGGCGGATGGGTCTCGGTTTGAGATGAAACCAAAAGCACAAACTTTTGCTATGTTAACAATATAACCTTTTTATGACCTTATCTATCGTTGTCCTTTTTCTATTCTTGTTATGCATTGCTTAGTTTGAATATTATTTCAATGTTCCAAACTTAGTGTAATATTTCAAATGTCCTGAAAATATCTTGATCAAGTTACACGCAGATATCCTGCCAAGATTTTTGCCAAATAGAGTTCTTACAACTCAAACAATTTCGATAAAGTTTTCAAAGAAAAAGGATGGTTCATTTTTATTTTGCAAAGCTTGTTTTGATAACAGTAGTTTGATTTGAACATAGTTTTAATTTTCAATCCAAGTATCCTGAAGTATATCCTGAGAATACATCTTGAGAATATATCCTGAGAACATATCCCGATCAGGATACTCATAAGTGTTATAATATAGTTTCAGAAATTTAGACAATCTAGATAAGGTTTTTTTTTAAAGAACAAAAAGAGGAAAGATCATACCGAAACAGAAGACATCTCAATCCTTTCATTCCAGTCCTTTCGCAACCATTCCCCCGAAGGTGTCCCCAGTCCAGGATACTTGGCGAATTATGCCCAAACTTGATCCTTTGAGTTCCTCACAATGCCTTAGTGGGATATAGTGTTGGCATAGGTTTCCTTCTTGCTCCAGCATATATGTCCCCAGTAGGATATAGTATCAGCATACGTCATGTTCTATCACGGATGTCCCCTGTCTGTGCAGGACCAGTATGTTGTACCAGGATATGATCCTTTAGCAATTCTTCAACCAGTTGTTTAAACTTAGCAATCTTTTTTCAAAAATTTATGTAGACTTGTAAATGATTATGTTTTTTGAAAATATACTTTGGTATTATCCAAAAACTTTGTATTTTATTGGGACTAAACCCATTTTCCAGGCACTTAAGCCGGAGTATAAGAACCTCAAGACTTGAAAAGGTGAAAACCTTTAAGTCTTTGAGTTTTACTGGGGATTTTACCCACGTTTTGTGCGCTACAGGCGAGGGTGTATAAACTCCAAGACTTAGAAAGGTGATAACCTTTAAACCTTAGAGAGTATGAAAATACCCTTTCGTGAGAGAGGGTGATCAATCCTCATATACCTTAAGGATCCAGGGTATAGCCAACAGTAACGAAATTGTCAGCCACTTTTACATGAACTGGTCCCGCCACCTTGAACTATCCCTGGATAACTTGCGCTCCAGGCGGGGTGTTTAAACCCAATTCGTGAGAAAGGTGAATACCTTTAAACCTGTGAAGGGATCAGGATCCCTTAATGGTGAGAGAGGGGGCCAATCCTCTAATCTTTCGAAGTATCCCGAGTGTGTATCCCGGAGCTATATCCCAAAGCATATTCTGCAAAACACCTTTAAACTAAGGTGGGTGTTAGCTTGGCTAACACCCCTCCGATGCTTAAGTCAGTATTGGGTATCAAAATAAAAGATAATATCAAAAATATAAATGAGTTATAGAGTTCGTACCATTATGAGTTAGAAATTAAATTTTAAACTCACTGGTATAGCATTCCAGGATCTTGGTAGCATATCCCCCTCCATATTCTTGAGTCGGTATGCTCCCTTCCCAGATTCTGACTCAATTTCATAGGGTCCTTCCCATTTTGGAGCCAACTTTCCATCGGCAGGATTAGTAGTATTCTGGAAAGCCTTTCTCAATACCCAATCTCCGACCTGGAACCTTCTAGTCCTTATATTCTTGTTATATGCTTTAGATATCCTCTGTTGGTATGCTGCCATCCTTAGCCTTGCTGCATCTCTTGTTTCATCAAGAGTATCCAATTCCTCGCACATGACTTCAGGATTCTGCTCAGGATCCCGGAGGTTGGATCTTGCTGTGGGTATTACCATTTCTGTCGGGATCACCGCTTCTGCTCCAAATACCAAGGAAAACGGGGTTTGGCCAGTTGCATTTTTCACCGTCGTCCTATCAGCCCATAAAACAAAGGGTAGTTCTTCTGCCCATCTTCCTTTTTGAGCTCCTAGTCTCTTTTTCAGGTTGTTGACAATTATCTTGTTTGAGGATTCTGCTTGTCCATTTACTTGAGGATGTACCGGTGTAGATGTAATCATCTTGATTCCCCAACTCTTACAAAAGTTAGTAGTCCTCTTACTTATAAACTAAGATCCATTGTCACAAATTATCTCAGCTGGTACTCCGAACCTAGTCAGGATATTCCTTTTTATAAAGGATACCACTTCTTGATCTCTAACTTGAACGAATGCTTCAGCTTCGACCCACTTAGAGAAATAATCGGTCATTGCCAGCATGAAGACCTTTCCTCCTGGAGCTTTTGGCCATTTTCCTACTATATCCATTCCCCACTTCATGAATGGCCAAGGGGAAGCTACAGGATAAAGTAACTCGGCCGGCTGATGTAATATATTACTGTGTCTTTGACATGCATCACATCTTCGAGCATATTCTGCAACATCTTTTCTCATCGTCGGCCAATAATATCCTATTCTTAATGCCTTTGAGAACAACGACCTGCCCCCAGTATGGTTACCACAATCCCCTTCATGTATATCCTGAAGCACTTCCTTGGTTTCGGGATCCTCTAAGCACCTCAGATATGGTCCTGCAAGAGATTTCTTATACTAGACATTATTTATAATAGTGAATCGTGATACCTTCATTCTAAAGGCCTTAGGATTCTCATCCTTTGGGATGTGTCCTTCCTTGAGATATCTTATGATCGGAGCCATCCAAGACTTAGGATCCTTCTCAGGATACTCATCAGGATCCTCAGGTATCCCGACTGATGATCCTAGGTTTGCCAAGGCATCTGCTTCAGCATTATATTCTCTTGGTACCTGTTCAAGTGTAAAAACATCGAAATATCCTGCTAATTTTTTGAGAATTTCGAGATACTCGATTAACTTCTCACTTTTAACTGCATAGGTTCCATTAAAATGATTAGTAATTAACAAAGAATCAACATATACTTGCAAACTTTTGATATTCATACTTTTAGCCAATTCTAATCCTGCAATTAAAGCTTCATATTCTGCCTCATTATTAGTGGCAGGAAAATCACATCTAATAGCCTGGGGTAATATGTCCCCCTGTGGCGATTTTAGTAGTATACCCAAACCTACACCTCTTACGTTAGATGCACCATCAGTATGCAATGTCCAGCATTCTAAGTTTTCTCCTAGCTGCTGTACTTCTAAATCTACTTCATTTTGAATATCACTACTGAAATCAGCCACAAAGTCAGCTAAAGCCTGAGACTTTATGGCGTTCATATACTAGATCAAAGGCACTTAATTTCACTGACCATTTAGCCATCCTACCTGACATCTCGGGTTTCCTAAGCACATTTTTAACAGGATAGTTGGTTTAATAGGAATTCTATGTGTTTCAAAGTAATGTCTAAGTTTAGTCGATGCCATAACTAAAGCTAATATTAATTTTTCTAAGTGTGAATATCTAGTCTCAGCATCTAGTAAACTTTTACTAACATAATAGACAGGATACTGCTGACCTTCATGACCCTTTACCAAGTAATGACTTTATCATCCGTAAGCATGGTCATCCTTGTGAGCTTATCTCCTATTTCCTCCTTAGCCTTCCTGGCATGCCTCTTAGCTGTAGAGTAAGAAGTTCCACATATGTCAGATCCCCCGGAGATAAAGTTAATTATCTTGGCATCTGGTGGTGGAGATGCAGCTCTCTCAGGATCCTGGTCAGTATCCTGAGCTTTCTTCTTTCAAGTATCCTTTGCTCAGCAAGTAGCTTATCTCATTTCTCAAGGCTATGCAATCATCTGTCATATGCCCAAAGTCTTCATGGAAGGCACATCATTTAGCTTTATCCTTCCAATCTGTATTCCTTGGATTCTTTTTCGGCCACCTAGCTTTGTCCCCCAGTCCCTGCATAGCATACATTAACTCAGGAACATTTACAGAAAAACAAGACTCTCATATTTCAGGATATTCTTCATCGTCCTCATCCTCAACAACATTCACTCTCTTATTATCGTTCTTAGCATATGGCTTTGAACGATACTATTTGTAGGAAGATTCTGACTTCCTATTTGTCCATTCATATGTTGAAGACGTGTTCATCCTCTCATGCATTTTCTTGTCATCTTCAATCCTTATGTATCTCAAAGCCCTATTCCGAGCTTCATCTAAATTCCTGCAAGGATTCATTACAAGATCCTGATAAAATTGACAATCCTCCTGTAACCCCATTTTGAACGCTTGTACTGCCGTAGCAACATCAAGATTCAGGATATCCAGGGATTCTCTACTAAATTTGTTAACATAATCCCTTAGGGATTCTTGTGATCCTTGTGTTATCCTGTAAAGATCACTTGTTAGTTTCTCAAAGTTCCCGCTACAAGAAAATTGACTGATAAACAAATTAACTAAATGAGAAAATGATGTAATAGAATAAGGTGGAACATTTAAAAGCCATTTTAAGGCCGATCCTGTTAAAGTTGAACCGAAGCCTTTTCATAAGCATGCTTCCTTAAGTTCTGGTGGGATTGGATTTATTTTCATCCTTTCCCTATACTGGGCAATATGCTCCTCAGGATCTATCGTCCCATCATACAACTTCATGCTGGGAGTCTGGAATCTTTTTGGAATTTCAGCATCACAAATTGGATGAGCAAATCGGGATATCCTGTGACTATCTTGGGATACTTCCGGTATAGGATGCACTACTCCATGAACACTTGATATCATATCCTTCAATTTTTGAAGTTCCCTGGTCAATGCTGGTGTTACACCTATATCCTGCAAAGAATCAGAATTATTAGTAGCAGGGATACTGATATTGGCAAACATGTTACCAGCCTGTTGACTTTTGCCATATCCTGGACCATATCCTGGGCCATATCCTGGATCCCTCACGATCGATATCCTGGTGGATGATAGTATGTCCAGCATGTTGCTCCGGGACTGACTCGGTATCATGTTGCCTTGATTATCCTCGGTAAACGTCACTGAACTAAAGTTCAGCATCCTGGGCTGTAGAGGAGTAGTTGTAACCTCCATAGGTTTCCTGGAGTTTGACTTCAAGAGTTGTATATTCTTCATGATCGTCTAGTTAGTTTCTTGCTGCCTCATCATTTGTTCCTGTATACTACCAAACAAAGACAGAATTTCGTCATTAGAAGCAAGGATATGGGTTCTCCCTGAATTTCCGGATCTAGAAACATTCTGAGCAGCAGGAATTTCTCTCGGTGTGTTGCTTTCATTTCTCCTCTGAAAAGTTTGAACTCGTGAAGGTGGAGGAGGTAATGAACCAACAGCAGCAGAGGTTGAAACAGACATGGAAGAAGAGTTCAAATTCAATTGAGAAGCCATTAGAAATAGTTTTGAAAAGAGTTTCGAAAACAGAAAACCGAGTAATGATTTTAACAAAGTATTGATTAAAAATAGCACCACTTGCCCCACGGTGGGCGCCAAATTGTTTTGGTCAAAAATTACCGAAGCAATTTAGTGATCAAACTTAGTTTGTGAGGTAGTGTGCTATGTAGATTTGTAAAAATATATTAACTTTGTTGAAAATATAAACAGTTTCAGGATATAGCTCCGGGGTGCAGAACTATATCAATTTGTAAACGAAATGCAAGTAAAGTAAAAATTGACACGAGATGTACGAGGAAAGCCCTTGATCTTTCTAGATCGCCGGCATAAAACCTCGGGAGCTGACAATCGTCGGCTGCCTTGTTCTTCTTATTGCTTGAATAACCAGGATACAGCGCAAGATAATGCTCGGATCAAATCTAAGTGTTACAATGATTGTGATTTGTGAGTGTTGTGAGTGTTTGTGATTGAAATGGTGATTGTAGTTGCAATGTGTGTGTAAAAGTGGACGGGATTATGTGTCAACCTACTGATCCAGCACTCCTATTTATAGTTACAAGAAATAACAAACTATGCTAAAAATCTGGGATATTGCCCTATTATTCCGGGATCCTGCGAATATTCCCTTTTGACCGTTGTAAACCCCTTTCTCCAAGCTTCCAACGTCTTTCTTGTAACCACCTTGACCTATTCTTCAGGGAGACCAAGCCTCATGACCGTTTGTACCTTGCAGCCAAAGCAAATTGTTAACAGCACGCAGGATACCCTCGCAGGATGTTACCAATATCCTGGTCCAGTATCCTGGCAGCAAAAATAGACATATAAAGTCAGGATATAATTTTGGGATATAGGTTAGAAAATTCCACCCACAACAATAATAACAAGGGTGTTACACATCAACCATTTTTCCATCACTCATAACCTTTTTTGGTGGCAATGGTCATCACTCACCACCACACCAAACAATTTCCCCCCAACCAACAATTCCTCTCACAAAATCTGGCCATCACGCCGTTGAATTTTACACGCGTTACATTACCACGCGTTATAGTTGAGGAGTGGCGGTGGGAAAATCAATAGTTCCACGCGTTATGGCTCCCCATCACGGAACAATAACGATCGACCCCACCTGGCCTTATATACGCTATTTATACAACTATCAAACAAGCATGGATACTAAAAGGAGCAAGTTGGTTCTTATCCGTTCTTGCTTTACTGTATAGAAAAATCACTGAAAATAGGTTGTTTTGGGTGACCCATTTAACCTGTTTACAAGTCTTCAAAAATTATGATTTTTTTATGTAACGTACATCTCAGTGGGATAGGCCTTGTGTTAAAATTTCAAGGTCTAACTCTTCAACAATAATTCAAAAAAAAAAATCATTTACTAAGCTGCAATCAGATTCGTCACTTCTGACTGCAGTTTACGGAAAAATTCATTTAAAATTTCTCGTTTATCCGATTGACGAAATTCTAGTTGAAGATTTTTTTAATCACCTGTAAGTACTTATAGTAAAAATTTCAGATCATAACTCAATTCCTATATTGAGTTATGACATTCGTAATGGGCTGCAAATTCTGACAGAAAACGCAGCCTGAACCTTCAATACGGAAAAATTCATAAAACATTCAATTTTCGTCGAAAAAATGCAATTCCAGTGGGGTTTGAAATATATTTTCTGGAAGCACATCGTAGGTTCAGAAATTACACGTTTTTGTTAAGTTTGGACCCTGTTACAGCCGATACAAGTCGGCTGTAAATTCTGATCAGATTCTGTTTGAATTCGGCTTTCAATTAAAACATGTTTATGACACCATATACACGAATTTAGCATCAAGTTTCATCATCAACATCAAATATAATCAAAACCCTAGCATGCATACATGATTATCAAGTTACTATACTATCAAGAATCATTACATAAACATCAAAATACATGTTTTTTTAGCAAACCCTAACACGTATAAGATCATGTTTTCATGCATCAAGAATCAAAGCAAGATCAAGATTTCAATCACACACATGTAAATGCAATATAACAACCAAGATGTGATTACCGGAAGCAAGCAAAGAGCCTAGAGACGGAGAAGAAGATCAAACAAGCAAGATTAGTGTTCTTGGTTTTCTTGAAGTCGCCTAGAGTGAGAGAGAGGGATAATACGTACTGAATGGGAGGGGCGGCCTAGGGTTGGGTTTGATTTTATTATTATTATTATTATTATTATTATTATTATTATTATTTTAAAAACAACTTACAATAAATGCATAATTGGTCCCTCAAGTTTCTCAATTCAAAGCTTGGGCAGAAAGTTATCACAATAACTTTGTAGAATGACATTCAGGTCCTTCGTTTTGCAAAGTTAACCAAATTAACTCTGTATTTTTGTTTGTGTGCTACTAACTTGTGCGTTTATAAATTGTAAATTAACAGAAAAAGGGTTAACGACGTTAACCTGAAAGTACGGGATGTCACAAGACTGATTAACGAAAAATTACTCAGTTACTGACCGACTAACAATTAATCGCCGACAAGTCGTCGCCTAGTCATGATTTTTAAAAGACTGCTTATTAGATTAATATTAAAAACCGAAATTGTCTGTCAACTGCAGTTAATAACTTTTGATAGTTACTGAACTATAATATTCATTCAATTCAAATATTCATAAAATTGCAAGAGTAATTACAAAGTTTTATAAAAGTATTAAATTAATGCTTAGAATTCGTAACTTTTATTTATCATTGTATAGTATATATCTTTTATTTTATTTATTATTGTATATTACGTATATTGTATTGTATATATATTTAAAAAGTATATATATTTAAAAGGAATGGCCGGGAATAGTGTCCGGCAGTTGCCTGACACTAGTCTATTGGTCGTGCCTTTTTTTAAAATTATTTTGTGTTTTTCTTTTAAACCTTCAACTTTGCTAATATACGTCTTTAGCCCTTCTATTTTAAAAAAAAAAACTTTCTTTTTGTTGGTTAGGTTTGCTTAAATGCTTGTTTAGTCCCTCTGTTTTAACTTTGTTAGTATACTTGTTTAGTCCCTCTCCAAAAGGTCATGGCCGGTATTAGTGTCAAACATCTGCCTGACACTCTCTCATTGGTCGTGACTTTTTTTTTAAATATTTTGTATTTTACTTTTAAACTTTCAACTTCGCTAATATACCTCTTTAGTCATTTTATTTTTAAAAAGCTTTCTTTTTATTGGTTAACTTTGTGTAAATGCGTATTTAGTCTCTCTGCTTTAACTTTGGTAGTATGCATGTTTCGTCCCTCCACTTTTATTCATTTTAGTATTTCATCTTTTAGTTTTTTCCCCTTGCTACCTTGACGAACCAACCTGGGAGAATAGTGATCGTTTGCTATTAGTGGACAAACGTTGCTACTCCTGATCTTTTATTAAAGTTACTCTATAATTCCTAAACTTAGTTAAAAAATTATTTGACGACCATATTTTTATCTAAGTCTCGATTGAGATTGTGTTATGAGCAGTATGTACAAGTGTTTTGGTCAGAAAATCTGATGAGGATATTGCAACCAAACTCTTTGTTTAGGGGAATGATGCTTAAAATATATAACAGCGATGAGGATCACTTCAATGTAAAGTATACAAACGACACAAAGATTTATACGGGGAAAAAGCCCTTGATCAAGAGTTGATCTCCGGCACAAAAAACCCCGGGTGATGGAAACTACCGATCACCAAGCTCAAATAAATGAATAAACGTTTACAACTTCGGATAGTAACGAGCTAGGTACAAGGATCGCTACGGTGAAATGTGTAAAAAGTGTAAGTAATTGCTAAGTGTTTGAATGAGAGCTTGTATGAGCGTGTTTGCGAGTGTGTGTAACTGAGAAATGACTAAGTGTTTTCTACTAGCTCGTTACTCCCTTTTTAAAATAGAAATAACCACCTAAACTAACTATCCGACTTTCGTGCCAAGCCTCCACGTTCTCCATAACGTCTATTTTTGGTCAAGCACGTGCAGCATAGTTTAGGAATATTCTCCAGGAATGTCGCCTAGACTTAGTCAAGCTTAATATACCTGCGAGACGCTACAAAACATAAGTAAACAATCGTCAGTACGAGGATCCTTAAAGTGATCCATGATCCTGATCCTGATCCTGAAGCTCTTCTGAGGATCACCACCTGTCACAGAAGTAAGGATCACTAATTAGGATAACGAATAAGGATCACTAATTGTTAGAAAATCCTCCCCTAACAATTGCCCCCAAAATATAAGGAGTAATTTGTAAAATCTGGCGAGTTATATTTTCTTGATCTTATCCGCAACTAACTAACGGATATATAGCCGTTAAAATAGAACTAGCCGTTGCGATGATGATGTCACGGAAGTGACAATCCTGCAGAATCATAATTATAAATAGAGATATAGATAGGATCATTATGCATTTAAATTCGAAAGAAACTCCCTTTATAATCTCAGTTGAAGATCAATCAGGTATCTCTTTCTCCTCTCTCTTCCCTTCTTACTCTGTTCTTCTTTCTTTATCTTTATCACTTCGAAAATGTTGCTCCGAAGTTCCCCGGCCAAGGATCACAAAAAGGATAGCCCTTTGAAGAGTCAGAAGATCATCAAGGACTCGGTGAACGAGAGGTGTTGCTTTAACGATGCACAAATAGATAACATCCGTCACCGTTTTCCGGCGAATGTCTTTTTCAAACCCTTCGATTCAACTGTTCTGAGCGACTACGTTTATGATACATGGGTCGCCTTTCCAGTCACTCCATTTGCAATAGGGTACACCTATCCTTTCCCGGAGTTCACACAATCCTTCTTTTCCCTTACCGGCATATCTTACATTCAAGCCATGCCGATGATCTGGAGGGTTTTATACACCCTAGAGAGGATCATTGAGCAGGAGAGTCTTGATTTAGGAATGTCAGAACTGGCGGAGTTGTATGATCTTACTACCTTCGGTTCCCATCGTTATTTACTTAAACGAAAACCCAGTGCAGATCATCCTCTTCTCAAAGTCACAAAAAACGACAAAGATTGGAAGCGTCGCTTCTTCTTCGTAAGGAGGGATACCCTTTCAGAGGGAGAGCACTTACCAAGAACATGGTCCACCCATGGTAGGCTGGAGGATCCTGGGAAGGATCACCAGATGGTCATGTTTTTGTAATAGGATCACTAACCCCTTCTTTGTCTTGTGTCATGCAGCCATCTCCTTTTCACGTCTCATCACAACGCCCGCAACCAGGGAAAGACTTGCTACTTTCTGGGGACTTGACCCTGAAACTAGAACTTTTAAAACAACAACCCAAGACTCACAGGAGGTATCCTCAGGCTCTGTTACAATGTCAAGTAAGTATCCTTGTTTATAATTTAAATAAATAGTTAAATGTATATTAAGAAAAGATACTTATCTTATTTTGGTTGTGTAGGTGCTGGAAAATCTGCCAAAGCTGCTTCAAGGTTCAGTGTCACCGATCTCACCACTGTCAAATCCTCCAAAAGAAAGGTTCCTACTAGCCCTACAGCCTCAATCCCCAAGGCACCCCTCAAGGGGAAGGGAATCAAGAAGAGAAAGACTTCCGAGGCTGAAGATTTGCAGGGTCTGCCCTTAATTCGCCACCAGTTCCTCGAGTACTTCAATGATGTAAGGATCACTATCTCTGCTTGTATATCCTGCTAATCTAAGGATCACTTGTTCTTGAACTGTTTTATCCTTTTCCTTTGCAGAAATTTGCTGAGATCGAGGATTACGTCGGCCATGTTGAGGATCAAGATAAGAAGCTTGCCGATCTCCAGCAGGTTGCTGTGCTCAAGGATCTTGCACTTGCTGACCTTCAGAAGGAACTCCAGGATACTAAGCAGAAGATGGCTAAGGTGCTGGTTAACTTTGATTATGAAAGGCAAGAGATCACAGATGATGCTAAAGTTTCTGCCGCCATAGCAATGTACAAAACCAAGCTTCAAATGGCCTTGGAAGCTCAGGATCCTGCCTTTGACAAAAGCAGCTGGGAAATTGAAGAATGGAAGGCAAGGCTGGCTGAATTGGGTGATGAAGAGGAGGCTGAGGAGATTCTGGCAATTGAGGCTAGTGGCAGCGGGTTGAAGGATAAAGCTGAGGATGCAGCGGCTGGTGGTGATGATAATGCAGCAAAGGTGTAGGCTGCAAAATTGGGCGATGATGGATATATGTGCTAAGGCCGGAGCCCAATTTTTTAGTTTGATGGTTGTGATGTTTAAAACAATTTCATGGTTTGTACTTTGAACAATAGATTTTAGGATTAAGGATCATGTATGATCCTTTGGACAATAGGCAGGATTGCAATTGGTGGAGGGATCCTCTGTTTGGGGGATGAAGCCATTGTAATCCTGCCGCCTTTATCTTCCTGCACTACTTTTGAACTCATTATCATGGACACCCTTTACCTACCCCAGCGGACGGGCCACGTTTTGCTGGTAGAAGCTCGGGTAGGTAATTTTGACAACCTTTAAAGGGTTAGCCTTATGTTAATAAATAAAAACTTAACCTTTTGTCGCTTATCATGTGTTGTTATCCTTTTTTAATATGTTAATTTCCAACTGTTGTAATGTTCATTCTGTTTATACTTATCAAGCCTTGAAAAATTAGAAAAGATATCCAAAAAGTTTAGGATATGAAAAAGGATCACATATCCCATAACCGATAGGTTTTAAAAAGTGATATGATTTAAGAAATACCAATTCAGTTGTCAAATATAAGGGTTATTTAAAAGAATAATGAATAGAATCAAAAGAGTTAAGGATCATACCTGAGGATCCAAGTTAGAATCCTAACCATAATAAGGATAACTATAAGATAAACCTTAGAGTGAAATAAGGATCAAGGATCCCTAGCTGCCTATCTTCAAGGACCTGAAATAGAGCATAACTTGGGACTAAGCCAATATTAGAAAAGAGTTAGCAACTGGGGACAAGCCCAAGGATAACTGGGGACAAGCCCAAGGATAACTGGGGACAAGCCCAAGGATAACTGGGGACAAGCCCAAGGATAACTGGGGACAAGCCCAAGGATCGTGTGTAAACTGGAGTATGGCCCTAACTGGCGACTATCCAAACTTAGTGACATGAAGATGCCAAAACCTTAGCTAACGTGAAAACGTTAGAAACCTTAGCTAACGTGAAAACGTTAGAAACCTTATGACCGGATGTATGGTACGTCTACCATTATACGTAGGATCCTAAGCATAGCCAGAACAATGGAATTATCAGCCCCTAAAACGAGTACTGGTCCCAAAGCCTTGAACTATACCAGGATCATCGTGCGCTACAGGCGGAATCTGGGGACAAGCCCGAATAACTGGGGTTAGACCCATACGACGGATTGCTTCTGTGGATAACCAACGTTATGCTAAGGATACCTGAACTTTCAAAACTTAAACTCACGTGAGAGATGGATAAAGGATACATGATCCTTATCCTTATAAGAGAAAATAATAAAATGAAATAGCTTAAGTTTAGGATATTACCTAAGTAAGGATCATCGATACTTTGAGGATCCTTTAAGGATATCCCTTTCGCTAGGATCACCTCTGCCACGAGGATCCTTGTCACATGAAATATTTCTTCAAGTGGACAGCATTCCAAGCTCTTGGTAGCAAATCACCTTCCATGGTTAGCAATCTATATGCCCCCTTTCCTGCTTCAGCGTCAATCAAATAAGGGCCTTCCCATTTTGGAGCCAATTTTCCATCAGCAGGATTGGTGGTATTCTGAAATGCTTTCCTTAACACCATATCTCCAACTTGAAACCTCCTGATCCTGACATTTTTATTGTAAGCACCAGCCATTCTTTGTTGATAACTGGCCATCCTGATCCTAGCCATATCCCTGATTTCTTCAATAGTATCCAGGTCTTGAGCCAAGTTTTTATCATTTTCCTCAGGATCACGGGTACTTGTTCTAGCAGTAGGAACCACCATTTCTGTTGGGATCACTGATTCTGCCCCAAACACCAAAGAGAATGGTGTTTGACCAGTAGCATTCTTAGGGGTTGTCCTGTCAGCCCAGAGCACATAGGGTAGTTCTTCTGCCCATTTTCCTTTCTTGGATCCAAGCTTCTTCTTCAAGTTGTTGATGATGATCTTGTTAGATGATTCTGCTTGACCATTAGCTTGTGGGTGGACTGGTGTTGATGTTATCATCTTAATCCCCCAGCTGTCACAAAAGTTAGTGGTTCTGCCCCCAATAAATTGGGAACCATTATCACATATAATCTCAGAAGGAATTCCAAATCTAGTTATAATATTTCTTTTAATGAAGGATATAACTTCCTTTTCTCTAACTTGGGCAAAAGCTTCAGCCTCTATCCACTTGGAGAAGTAATCAGTCATAGCTAGCATGAATACTTTTCCACCAGGTGCCTTAGGGAGCTTTCCAACTATATCCATACCCCATCTCATAAATGGCCAAGAGGAGGATATAGGATGCAATAATTCAGCTGGTTGATGAAGGATATTGCTGTGTCTCTGGCAAGGATCACATCTTCTGGCGTACTCCACAGCATCTTTCTTCATGGTTGGCCAGTAATATCCTGTCCTCAGGATCCTTGAGAATAATGCCCTGCCCCCAGTGTGGTTTCCACAATCTCCTTCATGGAAGTCTTTTAAAACTTCTTGAATTTCAGGATCCTCAATGCATCTCAAGTATGGTCCTGCAAGAGATCGCCTATATAACATATTATTCATAATTGTGAATTGAGATACCTTAGATTTGAAAGCCCTAGGGTTTTCTCCTGTAGGAATCTCTCCATGTTGTAAGTATCTCATGATTGGTGAGATCCATGATCCGGATCCTGAATAGTATTGAATATCCTCACTAGGGATAACTGCAGAATCATCTCCTATCTCCATAGTCTGGTGATCCTCGATAGCCGGGGTCAGGATATGGATAATGGGAATCCTGATATCCTCCGGGATCTTCAAAGATGATCCTAAGTTAGCCAATGCATCAGCTTCTGTATTTTCTTCCCTTGGTACCTGTGACAAACTAAAGGAAACAAAAGAGAGTGCCAAACTTTTGACTATCTCCAAATATTTGGTTAGCTTTTCGCCTTTAACAGCATATGATCCATTAAAGTGGTTTGTAATCAACAAAGAATCTACGTGTACCTCAAGATACCTGATCCCCATATATTTTGCAATTTGCAAACCAGCAATTAAGGCTTCATATTCAGCCTCATTATTAGTGGTTTGGAACTCACAAGCTATAGAATGGGGTATTATGTCCCCCTGTGGCGATTTTAGTAGTATTCCAAGCCCTGTGCCTTTGACGTTTGAGGATCCATCAGTATAGAGTATCCAAGGATCCTTGGTCTCTTCTAGCTGCTGGACTTCTAGCTCAGCTTCTTCTTGTAAATCACTACTGAAATCAGCCACAAAGTCAGCTAATGCTTGGGATTTGATAGCTGTCCTAGGCTCATATCTTATATCATATGCACTCAGCTTTACTGCCCACTTAGCCATCCTTCCTGACATCTCTGGTTTCCTGAGGACATTCTTAATTGGAAAATTAGTTTTAACAATGATAACATGAGTTTCAAAATAATGTCTTAACTTGGTAGATGCCATTATTAATGCGAGAATAAGTTTTTCAAGGTGTGAATACCTGGATTCGGCATCAAGTAAACTTTTACTTACATAATAGACAGGATGTTGTGTACCTTGATGATCCTTAACAAGGACCGCACTTACCGCTTTTGAGGATACAGCAAGATACAAGGATAACACATCACCTTTTTCTGGTTTCATCAAAGCCGGGGCCGAGGATAGGTAATCTTTGAGGGCTTTTAAAGCATTTTCATGCTTCTCCGTCCACTCAAATTTCTTGTTCTTCCTTAGGATATCATAGAATTCTTTACACTTCTCGGAGGACTTGGATATGAATCTGTTCAAGGCTGCTATCCTTCCTGTTAGCCTTTGAACATCCTTAGCATTGGCCGGAGATTTGATGTTCACTATTGCTTTAATTTGTTCCGGACTAGCTTCGATGCCTCTCTTAGTCACCATGTATCCTAAGAATTTACCTGCTTTAACACCAAAATGACATTTTGAAGGATTAAGCTTCATGTTATATTTGTCAAGGATATCGAATGCTTCCTCCAAGTCTCTTAGGTGATCCTCAGCTTTTAAGGATTTTACCACCATATCATCTATGTAAACCTCCATAGTTTGTCCAATCTGATCCTTGAACATCATATTCACCAGCCTTTGGTACGTTGCACCTGCATTTCTCAATCCGAACGGCATAGCAATATAGCAATATATACCAGTTGGAGTCATGAAGGCTGTATCCTCTTGGTCGGATGGTTCCATTTGGATTTGTTGAAATCCAGATGAAGCATCCATAAAAGTTAACAGTTCATGACCCGCAGTTGCATCCACCATGGAGTCAATGTGGGGTAAAGGGAAAGGATCCTTGGGACATGCCTTATTTAAATCGGTAAAATCGACACATGCCCTCCACTTTCCGTTTTTCTTTTGAACAACAACCACATTGGCCAACCATCTTGGATATTTGACCTCTCTAATCATACCTGCCCGGAGCAATTTCTCTACCTCTTCCTGGATAATGGCATTCCTTTCTGGTGCAAACTTCCTTCTCCTTTGATGGATTGGTTTGAAGGATCTGTCGATGCCGAGCTTGTGAGTGATGACATCTTTGGATATACCAGTCATGTCTTCGTGTTTCCATGCAAAGGTAGTCTTTCTCCTTTTGAGGAAGGATATGAGGTCTTCTTTCATTTCGCCAAGGATCCCAAACCCGATATAGATTTTGGATTCAGGATCATCAGGATCCATGAGGATTTCTACCACATCCTGCTCTCTGGCCTCCAAGACACTCCTTGGAGGATACCTTGATTGCTATTGCTCCCTTGACTTCGAAGCTGGTTTCATCGATGAAGTGTAGCAATTCTTAGCTTCCTGCTGATCGCTATCAATCTTTACTATTCCCCAAG
The DNA here is from genome assembly GCA_030545235.1 of Helianthus tuberosus. Classification (NCBI taxonomy): domain Eukaryota; kingdom Viridiplantae; phylum Streptophyta; class Magnoliopsida; order Asterales; family Asteraceae; genus Helianthus; species Helianthus tuberosus. The sequence continues at coordinate 87,661,237 of CM060374.1, read as the reverse complement.
GACTAGGGAGCTTCACACATTGATGGTAAGTAGATGGGACTGCTTTCATATCGTGTATCCAGGGCCTGCCAAGGATAACATTACAACAAGATAAACAGTCAATAACACAAAATTTTTTATAAGAGTGTAAGCCTTCAATATATATTGGGAGTTTAATGTCCCCCAGGGTGTTCTTAGTTTCGCCACTAAATCCCACGAGCACGGAGGATCTTGGTATGATCTCTGATTCAGGGATACCCATCTTCTTTAGAACATCAAGCTGGATAATGTTCACTGAACTTCCTCCGTCTATTAGGATCCTGCGGACAAAATAGTTAGATATAAAAAGAGTAATAACTAAACCATCGTGATGAGGATCCTGGATATCAGCACGATCCTCTTCATCAAAGGTTATGACTTTTCCTTCTGAGACACTCGATGTTCGAACTGGTCTTTCTCCATTATCCATTTTAGTTTCCTTTGCATGCCTCTTAGCTGCTGAGAAGGATGTGCCACAAATGTCGGATCCCCCAGAAATAAAGTTTATCACTTGTGCATCTGCTGGAGGGGCTGGAGCCTTCTCAGGGATCCTTTCAGGATCCTGAGTCCTTGACTTTTTTCTACCCAACAACTCTTTTAGATGCCCTTTGCTCAACAAGTATCCAATTTCCTTTCTTAATGCAATGCATTCTTCTGTGAGGTGCCCAAAATCTTCATGATATGCACACCACTTTGATTTATCCTTAGTTGCAGCTGGCCTGTCATTCTTTCTTGGCCATCTAGCTTTATCACCTAGGTTCTGCATGGCAAGGATTAGTTCATTGTTATCAACTCTAAAGCAATATTCAGAAATTGGAGGATAATCCTCATCATCCTCTTCTTGATCAATAGAATGCACGTTCTGATTATCAGATTTGTTGTAGGATCTGAACTTGTTGTTTCTGAATGAGGATCCTTGCTTATCCTGCTTTGAGGATCCTGTTATCCTCTCCTGAATCCTCTTGTCATCCTCTAGCCGAATGAACCTACGGGCCCGGGTTCTTACCTCATCTAGGTTCCTGCATGGTGTCATAACAAGATCATCATAAAATAACGAATCCCTAAGCAGTCCCATCTTGAAGGCCTCAACAGCCGTGGCTATATCTAAGTTGGGAATGTCTAAGGATTCTTTACTAAATTTGGTAATGTAATCCCTTAATGATTCATTATGACCCTGGGTTATCCTATATAAATCACTAGTTAATCGTTCAAATTTTCTACTACAAGAAAACTGAGTATTAAACAAGTTAACTAGGTTTGCAAATGAGGTAATAGAATAGGGAGGAAGACTTAGCAGCCATTTGAGAGCTGATCCAGTAAGAGTGGATCCGAATCCTTTGCATAGGCATGCTTCCTTTAACTTTTCTGGGATTGGATTGATCTCCATCCTCTCCCTGTATTGTGCTATGTGTTCTTCAGGATCCGTCGAACCATCATACAGTTTCATTGTAGGCACATGGAACCTCTTGGGTATCTCAGCATCACAGATTGGTGGTGCAAAGCGAGATATCTTGTGGCTCCCATCTGCAATCTCTGGAATAGGTTTGACTACTCCCGGAACACTCGAGATCATATCCTTTAGCTTTTGCAATTCTCTGGCCATGGCATGATTGATACCTGGATCCTGCATAAGACCATGGTTAGTAGTATGAGAATTATTAAAAGTGTTACCTCCCATTGGATTCAAGTTAGGAAGAATGGAGGTTAATCCATATTGTTGAGACTCTGGAATGATCGAGGGACCGGTAGAGGCATTGGTCTGCATTGGAATAAAATCTCCTTGATGGACATCTGAACTTCCTGTTTGCAGACTCCTCAAGGATCCTGGCATCTGGAAGGATCCCTGAAACTGGGATGATCCTGGAACAAAGAAGGATCCTTGAACCTGGGATGATCCTGGAAAGAAGGAGGATCCTTGAACCTGGGATGATCCTGGGACGAAGGAGGATCCTTGAACCTGGGATGATCCTGGAACGAAGGAGGATCCTTGAACCTGGGATGATCCTGGGACGAAGGAGGATCCTTGAACCTGGGATGATCCTGGAACGAAGGAGGATCCTTGAACCTGGGATGATCCTGGGACGAAGGAGGATCCTTGAACCTGGGATGATCCTGGAACGAAGGAGGATCCTTGAACCTGGGATGATCCTGGGACGAAGGAGGATCCTTGAAACTGCTGCATTCCTGAATATCCTCCTGTACTCGTGAGGGATCCCATATGCTGGGGATAGGATCCTGCTGGCTGGAAATATGAGCCTAGTGCCTGGGTCATAGCTGTTGTTCCGTAGTGCACTCCTTTTGGTCCACCCGCATATTGAATGTCTGGAACCGCTGACGGCTGAGAAGTAACCACCGGAGTATCAAAATTCAAAGATCTGGGCATCAGTGGGGAACGATCCTCTGCCGTTTTCTTCTGTTTCTTAATTTCGTCAATCTCCCGGAGGATCCTTTCGTTGGTCTTATCCTGCTCTTATGCATGATTCCTCATCTGCAAAATCAAGGCATAGAGATCATTAGTAGTAGGATTAGTTGAAACAGAAGAAGTAGGTGGTTTTGAGAAAATGGGAGTCGGTTTCTTCGCAGCATTCTCTGTATTCTTCTGGGATCCAGAAGGTGGTGGAGGCAAAGGAGGAACGCCTTGTGAGGAAGTGAATGAGGGCATCAAGTTTGAAGCATTCTTCGATGAGGAAGCCATCTGCTTGGTTGTAGTGAGCCGAATTAAGCACAGAAATGCGTATTTTCTTAAGGACGAAGCACCAATTGCCCCACGGTGGGCGCCAAACTGTTTTGGTCAGAAAATCTGATGAGGATATTGCAACCAAACTCTTTGTTTAGGGGAATGATGCTTAAAATATATAACAGCGATGAGGATCACTTCAATGTAAAGTATACAAACGACACAAAGATTTATACGGGGAAAAAGCCCTTGATCAAGAGTTGATCTCCGGCACAAAAAACCCCGGGTGATGGAAACTACCGATCACCAAGCTCAAATAAATGAATAAACGTTTACAACTTCGGATAGTAACGAGCTAGGTACAAGGATCGCTACGGTGAAATGTGTAAAAAGTGTAAGTAATTGCTAAGTGTTTGAATGAGAGCTTGTATGAGCGTGTTTGCGAGTGTGTGTAACTGAGAAATGACTAAGTGTTTTCTACTAGCTCGTTACTCCCTTTTTAAAATAGAAATAACCACCTAAACTAACTATCCGACTTTCGTGCCAAGCCTCCACGTTCTCCATAACGTCTATTTTTGGTCAAGCACGTGCAGCATAGTTTAGGAATATTCTCCAGGAATGTCGCCTAGACTTAGTCAAGCTTAATATACCTGCGAGACGCTACAAAACATAAGTAAACAATCGTCAGTACGAGGATCCTTAAAGTGATCCATGATCCTGATCCTGATCCTGAAGCTCTTCTGAGGATCACCACCTGTCACAGAAGTAAGGATCACTAATTAGGATAACGAATAAGGATCACTAATTGTTAGAAAATCCTCCCCTAACAACAAGTATCAGAAACACTTGCGTATATGTTATAAAATTGAGAAATATTCAGCTTACCGCCCTGCAACACGGATAGGGCATAAACCTAGTATGTGTAAAAGTTCTATAAAAATTGGCCAACAAAGAGGAAGAAAAGTAAAAAGTGGAGCTGCCAAAGTTTAGAACCCATGGCCCCACCTATGTTAGTGTGACAACTGTCAAATTTTCATGTATCCGTGCAATAATTAAACAGTAATTTGTAGCTTAATGATTGTGCTTGATCTGAATTAATGACATGAATGATTCCTGATTATTATCATATACATACAAGTGCATTACATGTTGCATGATTGTTTCTCATTATTGCATGCAACACATTATGATCCAATTAGTGCACGAAACAAAGTTAGCACAGTTATCAGACAAACTAGAAGTACTGACGGGAGTTCAGTACTCAAACAGACATGATGTTAAGACACAAAATGAGCCCGAAACCAAGAGTTACACTAGTATAGTGTGTAGGAAAGTAAGGATCATAAAACTGTTTTCCTAGTGATAGTTTAAGTATCAGAAAGTGCCTAAAACTCACACAAACTGCAGAATTCTGCATATTTCAGCAAAAATAAGCATTTTAACAACATAATATAATGCAAAATTATGATGAAATGGTCCAGAATACTTTCCTAGGTGTCGGGAATCAAAACTGTCACAAAAGGGAACATAAAGCACACTAAACTGCGTAATTTAGCACCTTAACGAACCGGTAACGAACCGAACAACCGGACACTACCCGAAACACCAAATTTTTACTAGAAGCATTGTTTTAACATTTTCAAGCTAGTTATGTGTCACACCCTGAATTTCCACGTGTCACCGGTGGGCCCGGAGGGGAGTATCGTGACGTGGTTGGCAACATAATAGTCAAACAACACAATATTTAATATGCATAGCGGAAGCAAAAGATATTTATTATTACTTTTCCGAATATGAAGTAATATTCAGTATTACAACGGAAGTAAAGGATCCACAGGCGGATCTTAAAACGTATCACTTGTTCAACAGACTTTAGACGCCTAGGACTTTCAAGATTCCTTACTAGCGCCCTGAGCTTCCAGCCAATTATGTTCAGTACCTGTCACTTAACCCTTTTGGAAAATACGTCAGTTTTCACTGGTAAATACACTCAACCGACTCATTTGAAAAGAGTTTAATAAAATTGGTTTGGATGCACTTGGCACAAAATATATATTGACACCTTGATTAAAATGCACAGAGGCAAAATTAACCTTTTTATTCTTGGAACAATTATAGTTATAACCTTGTATACAGATTTACATGTTCGTTGTACGTTCAGGGCCCGATATAGAAACCGAGTCAGATTAACAGACACGCCACAAGTATAGGCCCACAAGAGAGTGGGATACCGTTTCCCTTAGGCAACTGTCAGGTGTATGCCTACACCCCGTGCGTAAGACGTGGCCATTTTATAACACAATGATGTCAAGGATATCCGGGACATGGTCATTAACCCCTAAAGGCTTTTATTTCAAACAATACAGATTAAACCGGGTTACCTCAATAATTTAACCTTCATTAAGATTAAATATTCAATACCCGACCAAGCGGTATCATTATACCGTATTCCAAGCCCGTATAGGGAAAATAAGTTAAGAGTATTTACGGTATCATTATACCGTATTTCAAGCCCGTGTTGGGAAAATAGATTAAGAGTATTTACCTGAGCTAGCTCCTGTCTTAAATAGCAAGAATCTAATAACCCAGCCGTAGTCACTTAAGTAAGCGTAGGTACAATTTACCGGAAAGCTCTAGTCTGGAATGATGGTATAAATAATTAATTAGAATGCTAACGGGTCTTTTAATTAAGCATAAGCTTAGACCGGTTAGTCTTAAGGAAATATACGGTTCAAACGCATGATTAAGCGAAGACCGGAATAGAATATGATTCAGACCCGACAAGTTCAGAGACTTGCTTAATATGGGTTTATTATTCACATTCTGGATTTTGAGATGAAACCGATAAGGTTTGACCCGTTTTGGTTAATTTATGTAAACTTGTTACATAAACCGAACCGAACGCGTAATAAGCGTGACGGGTATTCATTAGAGCCATCTACAGATTTCCTAAGTTAATTGTACCTCAAATATGTTGTGACATCAGTAAGATGTCTTTCGTTATGCCCGAAACGAATTTAAACACAAACTATGCCCCGTAAGGGTAGTTTGGTCATTTTAAAGGTTGTAAAAGAGTTTAAATGTTTAACTGAGTTACAGGTCTGATGTAAACAGCAAACATACTTAATTTGATGAGTTATAACAGTAGGCTAAAGCATATATGTGAAATTTATCATCTTTAACCAAACTATGCCCCGTAGGGGTATTTTGGTAATTTCACATAAGCCGAAAAGCTCAAAAACGAAGTCTGAGTTTATCAACCTTTGCTTACTGTTAAATTATCATAATTTGCCTCATATATCAGTAGGTATCGACTCGGGTATGTCCAATATGATTCTAAGACATACTATGCGCTAAAAACGCTAATTGTGGCGATTACAGGCCATTTCCGGGTTCTATACCTAAATCTGATATTTTTATATTTCCAGAAGGCTTAATATAATTTATTTATCATAACTAATCAGTAGCAAAAGGTTTGGAATCGTTTAGATGTGTAAAACTCATTTTATGGCCCGTAAGGGCAAAATCGACAATTACCGGATTAAGCCTACGACTACTAGTTATGCTCGACCTAAAATTAATTAAAAATCTTTAAAAATCCCAAAATAATATATAACATCAGTGGGTAAAATATTTGATATCAAAAAGTATGTTTAACTAGGCTTTACGCTAATTACGCCATGTTGTTAACATAAAGCCTTAATTTAGCGACAATGAGCATAACTCTTAATCTACAAGTCAAACTGATGTCAAACTTTGCAAACAAGTCTTTATATCAGTAACTAAGGTTTCTACACTTTTACATTTTTATAAATCATGATTTAAGGTAATGAGGGCATAACGGTCAACATATGGGCAATTAACGGAATCATGCGTATTAATCGGATAACTAATGAACCGATGTGTATAATCACAGAGGGTTATACTAACATGTAACCTGGTCCAAATGAAGCTCTAAGGTATTTCTAAAACATACCTAAACGGGTCAGAATTGAAGTCAAAGCAAAAGTCAAAGCTTTGCGACTTTCGGTTCCGAACCGGGTCTAAACAGGAAATAGTCGGGTCGAACATGTTTGGACATGTTCTTACACTTATTACTAAGTTATAACAATGATCAACCAGGTTATATATGTTCTAGATATCTAATTATGCATAAATGACCTTTTAAGCATTATGTTGACTTTTTTATTAAAGGTTTGACCCGACATTTGACCTGGTTAGGATGGTGATCAGGGGAAACCCTTTTGGGGTTTTATTACCCACATAAATACCAACCTATAACTACTTTTAATTCGAGATATGACTGAGCCATTATAGACTAATCTCGAAGTCAAACCGTAATTACGACGGTTTGACTTTTAGCTAATTAACTAAGCTAAAAGCAATTAGAGAAAGATTAGAATACTTACTGAAGTCCTAAGCACAAGATAAGATCACTTGGAAGCAGGCTTGAGCTCCAGAAATGATCCAAGAGTGCAGGAGAAGTTGTGAGGAAATGTTGTGACTTGAAGGCCTTTTATACTTGTTGCACTCACCATAACAAGTTGACAACAAGGTCTAGGATCCTTCCACAACTGATTAACACTTGTTACTAGTGCCTAGGGATGTCTAGGGGTCGTTTACAAGTGAGAAAAACCGGTTAAATGGGTCAGAAATGCGTAAAACAGGCAACAGCCTGTTTCTGGTCGCTGGTAGCAGGGTAGCGCACCGTTACATGTTTATGGTAGCGGTGCGCTACCTATCTTCAGAAGCTAAAATGTTGTTGTCTGTTGAAGGTTCGAAAGGGCACCCACTTGTTCGACTTTGGGACATTATTTTGTCAGTTGAGGGCCTCCTAAAATGCCTTTGTTTAGTTCTAAACCCCACCATATTGATTTGTTTGTTTTGGATTCAAAAACAAGACCCGAAAACAAAGGGTTTCCATTCATTTTCTTCGTGGGATCAAGTCATGCATTATCAATTCCATTATTATGAATCCAAATTCTGAATTGAGGGTATAAGAGATGTGTATAACATTTAATCGGGTCTTGGGATTTATATTTGAGGCCGTTCAGAGGTAACAATTTAACATGACGCCACTTTAAATCCTGCCGAAACATCTTTATTAAATCCGGGTTTTTCAACGCGTTTTGTCTTACATGACACGTGTCGTTTTATAATTAAACCCGAAATTTTCGAGGTGTTACATCCTCACCCCCTTAAAAGAAATCTCGACCCGAGATTTACGAAATAAAGGAAGTATCCTCTGCCTAATAATGGTAGCTTACAGATGATTAGGAATTTGTATGATCTTATTTGTTGTTTCCAATGCAACTTTCAGATCCTCAATATTGGGCTCACCCATCTATTGTCCTAACAACAGAGGTTTAACATTTCATTTATACAAGGTCTCTAAAGGAGCAACATTGATTCTTCTATACCAACTATTATAGAAAAGCTTCTCTTGAGGTGGTTATTCCAACCACTTTTTAACAAATCTTAAGGAGTAGCTAATCCTTACAGCTAGTCGAACAATTCGACGATCCTGGGTAGTTGACGGCGATTTTTAATCGTTGTCTAAGTAGGGTTGCGGTAACATTGCATTAAGCAAAAAAATGAACCGTCTTTCTTACCCAACCATATCAAACTCTTAGAAGATCGAGTTAGGATATATGAACCTATATCTTAAAGTTTTCTTAATCAGGTTTTCGGTTGTTCCATATTAAACATGGAGTTCTTACAACACTCTAACCCAAAGCGGGATGTTAATCTTAACTCTACCTGCCTCTAGAGAGGTAAACAGGGTAGACTTAGAAGAAGTTAACCAAGATACAAGGAGGTTACAGAGATTTTCCATATCTCAGGCTCCAATTCACTCAACAACGCTTGTGCCTTATAAGTGACACATTTATGTTATGAGTCCACATATTTCTTTTCCAGGGAATATGTATTTGGACAATTCTATTCTGGATATCTTCCTTGAATACTACTAGTCGATATCAGTACAATATGACCATTTGGGATATCTCAGGGGTTCCATGTATTAAACCTCCATGCTGATCAGACATGGAAATAATCTATGGGACACACTAGGATACACCAACCCTCATATGACACTTTTATCAAACATAGTTTGGCATTCGCAGGCGATAGAAAACAATGAGAACATAATTAAAATAATATACGTTGTCGTACTCTATGCAAAGAAAGAGTGCTCTTAGATCTTTCGGAAGGATTCCTTGCCGATTTATATGAATCGGTTACTATGGTTTCCTTGGTAGTTATACCTTGTGAATGAAAATTTTTTTTGCTAAGTTTATGGTTCATGAAGATTTATTATTGCCTGTGTTAAAAACAGGACACTTAGTAGAAATTATCATTGATAAAAGATAAGGAAGTTTATTGTACAAGTGCTTATAATTAATTAGAATGGAGATTTTCACAAACTAGGCACCTAGCTCAGTTGGCTAGGCGCGCGAAAGGGTGCGGCCGGCCTAGACCCGGGTTCAAATCCGGGGACGGCCAGTTCCACCATTTTTTATGTTTAATATTAATTATTCGTACGGATACGTGTAATTACGAGGGTTGTCTCATAAGGAATCTTGATAATTAATTGCTTCTTATCACTCACAATATGGCTTGATTTTTAAGGCAACCACTCGATTTTTATCACTATATTGAGTCCTTAAGTATGCAACCAAAAGTTTGCTACAAGGATATTGGAAAAGAGTGATTTCTAATAGATATTAATATCAATATAGGATTTGTTGGATCATTTCCGACGTAACATCGTCGCTTTCTACCGGACATTAAATGACCGGAGTCTTAGTCAGGCGGAGACAACAGTTCTCGACCTTTATTATTCATAATATATTTATATGTGCCAATATCAAATAAGTTTTTACATAAACTGCTTGATAAGGAAAGGTACATATTATATTATTATTATTCTGCCCCATCTCTTGGGCGTTCATCCTGACAACTCGTGCTTTTGTTCTCTTGGCCTACTCGGGCTTCTTCTGGTTCCTAGGGCAATTGGTCTTGATATGCCCCTTCTCGTTGCAACCATAACAGGTTGCATCTTTTAACTTCTTGCAATCTAGGGTTTTATGTTCCCTAGATTTGCAAATACCACACGGTAGAGGCTGAGACTCAAATCTGCATTTCCCAAGATGATATTTATTACAGGTCTCGCACCTGGTCTTCTCTCCCGACTGCTGGCTGTCTTTCTTAAACCCGGAACTCTTCTTATCGGAGTGATGGGAATTCTCATCCTCCCGTTTACGCTTTCCTTCTTCCGAGACTTTGGCAGCCTTGTTTCTAACCACATCGAGTGTGAGAGATAGCGACAGATCTGCCACTGACCTGAATGTAGTAGGTCTTGAAGCCTTAACACTGGCTTTTATTTCTGGGGCTAAACCCCCTATGAAGCGAGCAATTCTCTTGGGTTCCGGTGTGATTAAATAAGGAACCAATCGAGACTTGGTATTGAAATTTGTAAGGTATGCTTGACAATCTAAGTTCTCCATGACTAATGTCAAGAATTCAGTCTCAATCTTCTCAACTTCATGTTGAGGACAGTAATTTTCTTTGATAAGAGCAACGAACTGATCCCAAGTCATCTCGTACAAAGGGATCTTCCCCGTAGCTTGAATGAGAGACTTCCACCATGCTAGTGCCTCTCCCTTGAATGATTGGGATACATACTTCACTATATCCCTCTCAGCGCATCCGCTGATATCCACAATAGTATCCATCTCGTCCAGCCATGTCATACAGTCAATGGCTCCTTTCTCCCCTGTAAAATCCCGGGGTTTACATGACACAAAGTACTTGTAGGAGCAACCCTTATCTCGGGGTCCTTTATTCAGTATGATTTGTTGAGACGGATCACTGTGATGATTCGAGGAGCGACGATCGTCATCTCCATTCTTGGGATCATCTTTCTTGGGAGGTGGCTCGATGTGAGCTTCAGAGTGTGTTTTAGGCTTTGAAGGCTGTGTAGAGTGGGTCCTACTTCGAGTACCACTGTATTCCTCATACTGTCTATCCAAAGCCTGAGTAACAGCGTCGTCTATGATCGCTTTTAATTCGGCACCCGTTAACGTAATCTGGGCGTTTACATTTGGCTCCACTGGATGGCTATTACCCTCGTCTGAGTTAGCCATTACAATTTAACTGTTGCAGAAAACAAGGGCAATAGTTTATTTGGGAGTTTATTATGGAATTTCCCCTTAGGGTAATTCGTTAACCATGGTATACAGAGGCCACATTTGGTTAATTTATTTATCATGTTTATTTAGAATTTCTATAATAATTTATCCTAATTTATAAAACAATAACAGTTTTATTTGTGGCACAAAAGGCCTAGTCTCGTGGACATCTTTATTTAACCTATGATTTCAAGGAATCATAACATTAAGGTATACTGGCACAATAGGCCTGGTCACAAGGACATTTATAAATTTTGCTCTATGATTTCAGAGAATCGAGGCATTAAGGTTTTAATAATAGCACAAATGGCCTAGTCGCGTAGACAAGTTTAATTTATAAGCCATGATTTCAGAGAATCGAGGCATTAAGGTTTTAATAATAGCACAAATGGCCTAGTCGCGTAGACAAGTTTAAGTTATAAGCCATGATTTCAGAGAATCAAAGCCTGGAGGTTTGAACCTAGTTCATTACCTTTTTCTGACAGGGAGTCATTGCTACCACTGTACTTTGGCTCATGTAGAAATGAGCAAGGCCCGTAGGCATTTTATTACCACGTATGGTTAAAATATGATCATTTTAATTGATGATGTAAACCCAGGATTTAGGGATCATTAAACTGGGTTAGGAATCTTTTGAAGAATCCTTAATTACGTGTGTGATTCCCAACGAATCACATCTGTCAGGAGTGTTAACATATTTATAGATGTTAACAGGGATTCGAATCTTTTAAACAGGTCTTACCATCTTGGCCCGGTCTCAAAATGACCCGAAGGCTAGGTTTCACTTTTAAGATTCTTATTAATATTTAACACAGAAAAACATTCCTGAATTGAACTGTTAATAGGGATCTGAATCTACATTGAGGAACTGCCATCTTGGCCGGTCTTAATATGACCCGAAGCTAGGTCTTGTCCTTTTAGATTTTTGCCCTTTTATTAAAATGGTAGATCTTGCAAAAGAATTGTTATTAAGGATCAAAATCTAAATTGAGGAACTGCCATCTTGGCCGGTCTTAATATGACCCGAAGCTAGGTCTTGTCCTTTTAGATTTTTCCATTTTATTATAATGGTATATCTTATAATATAGGAATGATATTTTTAAAACTTAATCGTTCCTTTGAAATTTAAACAAGTATAGGGTTGCCCTAAATGGGACTTCAAAAGAATAATGTCGTCCTCGGAGGGACTGAATGATAAATATGTCCTTATAAGGACTATATACGGAAACGTTCTTCAGCAAAAGGAGTTTCTTCCTCATTCAATTCCTGAATGCTTTCTCCGTGGTTGCACGTTTCATCCTGGTCGCGGTACAAAGCTCAGCAATTCCAGGCTCCAGATGTGGAGAATTCTTATTACAGCTTCTTTGCTTGGCGACGTATCCAATAAAAATTTTGAAGTGAAATTTCCAGATTAGGATTGAGATTATTCCTATGTTAAGTCTAGACTCAGAAGTTTAGATATGTGCAATTGTGTAACTGAGATTAAACACAAAAGGCTAGTGTTTAATTCACTCAGTGTTGGCTCTGATACCAACCTGTCACACCCTGAATTTCCACGTGTCACCGGTGGGCCCGGAGGGGAGTATCGTGACGTGGTTGGCAACATAATAGTCAAACAACACAATATTTAATATGCACAGCGGAAGCAAAAGATATTTATTATTACTTTTCCGAATATGAAGTAATATTCAGTATTACAACGGAAGTAAAGGATCCACAGGCGGATCTTAAAACGTATCACTTGTTCAACAGACTTTAGACGCCTAGGACTTTCAAGATTCCTTACTAGCGCCCTGAGCTTCCAGCCAATTATGTTCAGTACCTGTCACTTAACCCTTTTGGAAAATACGTCAGTTTTCACTGGTAAATACACTCAACCGACTCATTTGAAAAGAGTTTAATAAAATTGGTTTGGATGCACTTGGCACAAAATATATATTGACACCTTGATTAAAATGCACAGAGGCAAAATTAACCTTTTTATTCTTGGAACAATTATAGTTATAACCTTGTATACAGATTTACATGTTCGTTGTACGTTCAGGGCCCGATATAGAAACCGAGTCAGATTAACAGACACGCCACAAGTATAGGCCCACAAGAGAGTGGGATACCGTTTCCCTTAGGCAACTGTCAGGTGTATGCCTACACCCCGTGCGTAAGACGTGGCCATTTTATAACACAATGATGTCAAGGATATCCGGGACATGGTCATTAACCCCTAAAGGCTTTTATTTCAAACAATACATATTAAACCGGGTTACCTCAATAATTTAACCTTCATTAAGATTAATTATTCAATACCCGACCAAGCGGTATCATTATACCGTATTCCAAGCCCGTATAGGGAAAATAAGTTAAGAGTATTTACGGTATCATTATACCGTATTTCAAGCCCGTGTTGGGAAAATAGATTAAGAGTATTTACCTGAGCTAGCTCCTGTCTTAAATAGCAAGAATCTAATAACCCAGCCGTAGTCACTTAAGTAAGCGTAGGTACAATTTACCGGAAAGCTCTAGTCTGGAATGATGGTATAAATAATTAATTAGAATGCTAACGGGTCTTTTAATTAAGCATAAGCTTAGACCGGTTAGTCTTAAGGAAATATACGGTTCAAACGCATGATTAAGCGAAGACCGGAATAGAATATGATTCAGACCCGACAAGTTCAGAGACTTGCTTAATATGGGTTTATTATTCACATTCTGGATTTTGAGATGAAACCGATAAGGTTTGACCCGTTTTGGTTAATTTATGTAAACTTGTTACATAAACCGAACCGAACGCGTAATAAGCGTGACGGGTATTCATTAGAGCCATCTACAGATTTCCTAAGTTAATTGTACCTCAAATATGTTGTGACATCAGTAAGATGTCTTTCGTTATGCCCGAAACGAATTTAAACACAAACTATGCCCCGTAAGGGTAGTTTGGTCATTTTAAAGGTTGTAAAAGAGTTTAAATGTTTAACTGAGTTACAGGTCTGATGTAAACAGAAAACATACTTAATTTGATGAGTTATAACAGTAGGCTAAAGCATATATGTGAAATTTATCATCTTTAACCAAACTATGCCCCGTAGGGGTATTTTGGTAATTTCACATAAGCCGAAAAGCTCAAAAATGAAGTCTGAGTTTATCAACCTTTGCTTACTGTTAAATTATCATAATTTGCCTCATATATCAGTAGGTATCGACTCGGGTATGTCCAATATGATTCTAAGACATACTATGCGCTAAAAACGCTAATTGTGGCGATTACAGGCCATTTCCGGGTTCTATACCTAAATCTGATATTTTTATATTTCCAGAAGGCTTAATATAATTTATTTATCATAACTAATCAGTAGAAAAAGGTTTGGAATCGTTTAGATGTGTAAAACTCATTTTATGGCCCGTAAGGGCAAAATCGACAATTACCGGATTAAGCCTACGACTACTAGTTATGCTCGACCTAAAATTAATTAAAAATCTTTAAAAATCCCAAAATAATATATAACATCAGTGGGTAAAATATTTGATATCAAAAAGTATGTTTAACTAGGCTTTACGCTAATTACGCCATGTTGTTAACATAAAGCCTTAATTTAGCGACAATGAGCATAACTCTTAATCTACAAGTCAAACTGATGTCAAACTTTGCAAACAAGTCTTTATATCAGTAACTAAGGTTTCTACACTTTTACATTTTTATAAATCATGATTTAAGGTAATGAGGGCATAACGGTCAACATATGGGCAATTAACGGAATCATGCGTATTAATCGGATAACTAATGAACCGATGTGTATAATCACAGAGGGTTATACTAACATGTAACCTGGTCCAAATGAAGCTCTAAGGTATTTCTAAAACATACCTAAACGGGTCAGAATTGAAGTCAAAGCAAAAGTCAAAGCTTTGCGACTTTCGGTTCCGAACCGGGTCTAAACAGGAAATAGTCGGGTCGAACATGTTTGGACATGTTCTTACACTTATTACTAAGTTATAACAATGATCAACCAGGTTATATATGTTCTAGATATCTAATTATGCATAAATGACCTTTTAAGCATTATGTTGACTTTTTTATTAAAGGTTTGACCCGACATTTGACCTGGTTAGGATGGTGATCAGGGGAAACCCTTTTGGGGTTTTATTACCCACATAAATACCAACCTATAACTACTTTTAATTCGAGATATGACTGAGCCATTATAGACTAATCTCGAAGTCAAACCGTAATTACGACGGTTTGACTTTTAGCTAATTAACTAAGCTAAAAGCAATTAGAGAAAGATTAGAATACTTACTGAAGTCCTAAGCACAAGATAAGATCACTTGGAAGCAGGCTTGAGCTCCAGAAATGATCCAAGAGTGCAGGAGAAGTTGTGAGGAAATGTTGTGACTTGAAGGCCTTTTATACTTGTTGCACTCACCATAACAAGTTGACAACAAGGTCTAGGATCCTTCCACAACTGATTAACACTTGTTACTAGTGCCTAGGGATGTCTAGGGGTCGTTTACAAGTGAGAAAAACCGGTTAAATGGGTCAGAAATGCGTAAAACAGGCAACAGCCTGTTTCTGGTCGCTGGTAGCAGGGTAGCGCACCGTTACATGTTTATGGTAGCGGTGCGCTACCTATCTTCAGAAGCTAAAATGTTGTTGTCTGTTGAAGGTTCGAAAGGGCACCCACTTGTTCGACTTTGGGACATTATTTTGTCAGTTGAGGGCCTCCTAAAATGCCTTTGTTTAGTTCTAAACCCCACCATATTGATTTGTTTGTTTTGGATTCAAAAACAAGACCCGAAAACAAAGGGTTTCCATTCATTTTCTTCGTGGGATCAAGTCATGCATTATCAATTCCATTATTATGAATCCAAATTCTGAATTGAGGGTATAAGAGATGTGTATAACATTTAATCGGGTCTTGGGATTTATATTTGAGGCCGTTCAGAGGTAACAATTTAACATGACGCCACTTTAAATCCTGCCGAAACATCTTTATTAAATCCGGGTTTTTCAACGCGTTTTGTCTTACATGACACGTGTCGTTTTATAATTAAACCCGAAATTTTCGAGGTGTTACATTATGTGCACCGAACATCATAATATACCTTATAAACATATAACACCTAAAAACACTAAACCTTATACTTGAAACCTAACTAAACAACCTAACTTACCATTACATCTCAACCACATACCCCCCCCCCCCACTCGACGGTTACAAGGTGGGCCACCCCCTTGATTTCTTTTATTTGTTTAATAGATTTTTTGTTGGTTATTAAAGCATATTAACCATAGGTTTAGCACATGTTGGAGGATCTTATTTTAAACAACATAAGTAACTTCATTCTACTCATTTCATCACCTCAACACTTTCACTATTCCTCTCCTCCTTCCTTGTCTACGGCCACCATACCACCACCATACTCCCATCATTCTCAACCATTCCAAGGTGATCCAAGAGTGCAAGAAGCTAAGTTAGGAAGCTTAGAGGCATTGGAGCTTGAAGGACCACTCTCTAGAGCTTTTATCCACCTTGTTCATCATCTTCTTCATCTTTGATTCTTCCCTAGCCCTTGTGCTAGTAGTAAGACTCTTATAACTTGATTTTACTTCTCTTTTTGTTGGTTAAAAGATTATGTAAGTGGTTAATCATGAAGATCATAAAGAAACAAGAAGATAATCTTTCACATAAAGCTTAAAAACATAAACATCTATGTTGATTTAGTGTATGTATGAATCTTGATTGTTGATTTCTTGTGTTTATGATGTTAATCATCATAAGAAACTTGCTAGATTGTGATTAAACACATGATCTAGCAAGTGAGAGGATGAATCTTGTGAAAATCAGGATGATCATCCTTTATGTTCCACATGAACGTGAAAATGAAGTTGATTTTGTGTATGATGAAGTTTGATACATGTATTAAGTCTTGTAAATGGATGATTATAAAACTAATTTTCTCAAGAAACCAAAGTTAATTACAAGATTTACATAATCATGATTTTTAAAGAAACTAATCATATTTTTAGTGTTAAATCAAAGCTAGAAACATGTTGTTAACAAGAAGAATACAAGAAAAATCATTTTTAGAAAATCATCTTATAAGTTGTAAAGGACTAAATTTTTCAAGAATGATATTTATGAACAAAGAACCATGTTTTAAAGGGTAACTAAACCTACTAAATAACATAGTAAGTTACTACAAGTTTTTACAAAATTTTAAGTTCATGATGTAGTGTAAATTGCATGATTTTGGCTCATGGTAAGTCTTGAATGATTTGTTGATGATTGACGATGATTTTAAAAGAAAATGATATGCTTTTAAAGCATGAAAAACCTCCATTTTTAAGGGGAAACTATGGCAAAATTTTTGTAGAATTTAAACACTTAGAAAAATATTTTTAAACAAGTGTTTATAAGTAAATTTTAATCATGGTTTTTCATATAAAATTTGCCATAAGTTTTGTTACAAAAATATTGGAGGTTGATTTTTGATAAATAAAAGTGACTAAGTATATGTTTAGGAAAATATATTTAGATGTCACAATTTGTGTGCTACTTGTATATTATGTGTATTAGTTATATTATTTTAGGACTTGAAAAATATTATAACTTACCAAAATACAAAAATTGTAATACAAAATAATACCAAAATTCCAAGAAAATAAATATATAATTTATACCCGAACATTGGACAATCGGACAAACGGACGTATGGACTACACTTATATATATTCCGGAATTTAATTCATATACTTTGACAAACGAGTTAAACGGTATTTTGAAAACCAAAAGAACGGAAAGTATGATTTTTACAAGTACTACAAGATATATCATATTTTATCAAGTAGAAAATATACTATTTTGGGTGGAGAAAAATATATGTATTTCCTTGAGCTATTAGACGATATATTATTTTTGAAGAAAATATATATTTTATTCAACACATTAAGAATATATTATTTTGTGTGAAAAATGGATTTATAAATATTTTCTACGTTAATATTGAAAATATATTATTTTTGAGGTTTATATGAAAATATAATTATTTTTGCCAAGGAAGATTTATAGATAATTTTCTATAAAAGTTTTCTTAAAATGCATATATTTTAAGAATATAGATTGCTGAATTTTTATTTGAATAAAAATATTATTCCGGAAAATTAAATACAAGATTAAGTATAAATACTTAATAAATACAATAAAAATACGTATTCTCGTACGTACAATACACCCCAGAATACGCCACCAATACTTGGCAAAACACACAAGACTAAAAATATACAAGTATAATTATACCCATCCTTGGGAAAATATTCATGGAGGTTTACAAAGCAAAATAAGTTAAAATATATTATTTTAACAAATAACCCAAATTATTGATAAATATAATTTAAGTTAGAATATTATTATTTAAACCAATAATTATATACATTGGAATAATATAATGTACATCAAGACGTAACTCAAAGAATGTTAAGTCATAACACATAAGACTAAGAGTCGTGGCACGACCTAGTCGTCCAATAAACCATAGCACGTGTGTAGGTAGTAGTGCGATCAGGAGAAAGGATCCTTGAGTTACACCGGACAGAAGAACACAAAACTGTGAGTTCATGTTCCCCCTTTTCTTTTAACTGTTTTCGGTTTATAACTGCGGGGGTGAAATACATGTTACAAATGTTTACAAATGGTATGGTTAGCTAAGGAATGAACTGTTAGATCATGTGAGTGGTGGGTACAACACTTAAGACCATTAATCCTCGTATAATGACCGAGGGACATGAATGATAGATCTATTTGGGTGTTGCGAGCCCCACCCCTGGGCCAGAAGTGGCCGAAGGTGGTGACTATCTCTTCCAGCCGGAAGCCCGGTACAAAATCCGCTAGGTTTGGGCCTTCCTGCACCATTGCACACATATTAATGACCTTGCAAATCATTAATTGATCTGTTCATAGAGGATTTCATATCGGTTTATAGATACATACATACAAATGTTTACAAGGTTATTCGTGCACACATACAAACACATGAACTCGCTCAACTTTTGTTGATGTTTTCAAACTACATGTATTTCAGGAAATTGATATGGATCTGGCGGGCATTTCAAAGTTTCAAGATGTGTTTACAAGAAGTGATGTCATCCCGTTTTGAAGGGTTTGAGTTGTGTATCTTATCCTCGATGAGATACATGAATCAAAGCCTTGTTTTATTCATGTCTTTTGTTAAAGTCATTTATGGAACTTAAAACATTTGGTTGGTTGTATGTTAAACTTGAAGTCTTGGTTGGTACTAAAACAATGTGGGTTGTATTATTTTGAAAACTTATTATGGATGAACATCATGGTTTCTATCATATAGTTGTTTGTTATAATTGAATGCAATGATATTAAGCAAGTCACACATCTTACGCTTCCGCAAAAGTCAGGGTGTGACAGTTAGGCTACACGGTATGGGGGCCGGCCTGGACCGGCGCCGCCCCCAACACCGTTTCCCCTCTTGGGTCGTCGTCCTCTCCGTTTCCTTGGAGAAGTTTGTGCCGGGCCAGAAAAAGACAAAAAAAATCCCTCCTTTCAAGCATGTGACCATTGCAAAAATAATAATTTTAAATGCCTAATTTAAAAACAAACGTCTATAATTCAAACCCCCCCCCCCCCAAAAAAAAAATCCATAAACTTTTTATATAAATACAACCTTTTTACCCATTTCAACCCCATCTCTCTCTCAACTTTTTATAAAATCTTCTACTTTTTTATAAAACATTCTTCTACTCTTTACAATGGATCCATACAACCCGAATCCAAACCCGAACGTTTTTCGGTGCCCGGGTACTATCCTACAATGGAACCGAACCCTTTCTCGCAATTTTCCGTCAACGCTTTTGCAGGTTTCCAACAATCTCCGGACGTTTTTTCGAGTACGCAACAAACTCAAGCGTTACAAAACTTGATGATGCGAAACCCGTTCAACATGCAACCCGTTCAAACTTCTCAATCACCACAACCCATTCAAACTTCTCAACCACTAGAACCCGATGAAGACGACATTGAAGTCGTTCCAGAGACGCAACCGCAATCTCTAAACGTAAAAAAGGAAAGCAAGTTTAGGTTGACCAAAATCAACCTTCGAAACCGAAGCAAAAACCGTGGACATCGCTCGAGGAGGAGGCATTTGCGAAGGTGTATATTAGCACATCCATACACCCCGTTAAATGTATGTAAAGTTAAAGTTTATTTTTTTTTAGTATATACTTTTTAATAATAATTTTAATTTTTTTAATATATACTTTTGTTAAATATAGCTAACAACCAAACCGACGAGGGGTTTTGGAAAGCGGTATTATCAAAGTTCCTTGAGTAATGGAACAAGGACAATATCGAGATCTCGACTCGATATCTTTGAAGTGGCGAAAGATGAATCCGGTCGTGAACCGGTTTTCGGAGGTATATAATAATTTATATACAAGTAGGCGCCGTAATGGGATGAGCGACGAGGATGTTTTCAAAGCGGCAATGGATAAATACAAGTCGAACCATAGAACCGCATTCCCACACTTCGGGCTTGAGAAGTTTTACAAACGTCCAACAAGTGGGCGCCGGTTCCAAATGAGGTTGAGATGGCAAAACGACAAAAAACCTCGAAGTCCGGTAGTTTTAGTGCCGGCGGCTCGGACGCAAGATGTCAAATTAATTTAAAACAATGACGCCGAATTTGTCGAATAAAGAGTACGTCGTACCAGAGGAAGAACGTCCCTCGAGCCGAGACAAATAAAAAAAGGAGGCGGCTACAAAGAAAAAAAACGAAAAGGGGGGCGATGCGAAGATGGAGGCGTTTATGGCCCAATTCAAAGCTTACACGGGGGTCACGACCCAAAAGGCAAAGGCGAAGGAACGCGTGGCGGAAGAAAAGGTACGTGTGGCGGAGAAAAGGTACGCGTGGCGAGAGAAAAGGTACGCGTGGCGGAAGAAAAGGTTCTGGTGGACAAAGAAAAAACGAACTAAAAGAATGAGACATAATGACGACCGATGTTGAAAGTTATTCCGAACAAAAACGAGCTACTTTAAAAAAAATGCAAGAGAGAATCATGAAAAAGTATGAAAGTTATTAGGAATTTTTTTTAAGTTTATGTTTTTTTTAACTTATGTAATGTTTTGTTTTTTATATTAATGAATTTATTTTTCTATCTTATTTAATAAATGTAAGTTTATGTTTTTTTTAACTTATGTAATGTTTTGTTTTTTATATTAATGAATTTATTTTTCTATCTTATTTAATAAATGTTAAAAAAATAGATGAATTAAAAAAATAAATAAATAAACTTGGTGGGGTAGGACCATCCATTTCCACTGTTTCTACCATGGCAGATTATCCTCCAAGGGACTATGACGTGGCCTACGTGACGGATCATCCTCCAAGGGAGGACCATCACCATACCGCATAGCCTTATGAAGATGGTCTTACCCGCTCTTTTTTTTCTTTGAATGGCAAATTTCTTTAATTTCATGTCATTATTGGGACTTGAACCCAAGACATCCCTTCTCTAACCTAGGTGTTTAAAGGCTTTTCCTTTGTCCATGGACCAACACCTCATTAATTCTTATCCGCTCTTATATTTTTGTTTTTTTTTTTCTAAATTTTTATATAATAATTTAATAAGTAAATGTTTTTTATATATGTAAAACGAGAGAAAAAAATTAGACCCTATACAATCACACCTCCTACACATACCCAAGACCGACCCCGCGTGACAGTTTCGTAACAACATACAAGTACATCATGTGGTTACGGGAAAGGGTAAAATAAGAATCACCTTGAGTTGTGAGAACCATGAGAACTAAGCCGTCCAGAAAGATTTTTCAAAAAAAAAAATCTCAAAAATCTTGAAAAAAAATCACTTATTTGTTTTAATTTTCAAAATGAAAGCAACAACAATTGGGTAATCATTGCATGTAACATTATACTGCTACATCCATTTAACTTCAAGTCTCATAAATCATAATACCTCTTTGCTGACTTGACTATCACATGTCAGATCATACCGAATGGAGAGGCTTGAAACTAACTCACCACTACACATAATCTAATACCTCTCATTAGGCTACGCGGTATGGTAGAGGGTCATCCTTGGAGGATGACCCGCCACGTAAACGTCACGTCATAGTCCTTGGAGGATGCCCCTCCAAGGTTGAAACAATGGAAATGGAGGATGAGCCTACCCCACCAACTTTATTTATTTATTTTTTAACTTCATATACTTTTTTAACATTTATTAAATAAGATATAAAAATAAATTCATTAATATTAAAAAACCAAACATTACATAAGTTAAAAAAAACATAACCTAAAAAAACAAAAATCCTAAGAACTTTCATACTTTTTCATGATTCTTTCTTGAATTTTTTTTAAAGTAACTCGTTTTTCTTCGGGATAATTTTCAACATCGGCTGTCGTTATGCCCCATTCTTTTAGTTCGTTTTTTTCTTTGTTCAACCGAACCTTTTTTTCCGCCACGCGTTCCTTCGCCTTTGCCTTTTGGGCCGTGACCTCCGTGTACGCTTTGAATTGGGCCATAAACGCCTCCATCTTGGAATCGCCCCCCTTTGCGGCTTGTTTTTTTGTAGCCGTCTCATTTTTTGATTTGTTCCGGCCCGTGGGACGTTCCTCCTCTCGTACGACGTACTCTTCTTCGTCAAATTCGGGCTCGTCGTTCATATTAATATGACATCGTGCGTCCGAGCCCCCGGCACTAAAACTACCGGTCTCCGAGGTTTTTTGCCGTTTAGCCATCTCAATCTCATTTGGAACCGGCGCCCACTTGTTGGACGTTCGTAAAACTTCCCAAGCCCACTACGGCGGTGACTAGTACATAAATTATTATATATCGCCGCAAACCGGTTCACGATCGAATTCATCTTTCGCCACATCGAAGAAATCGAGTCGACATCGCGATAATGTCCTTGTTCCATGATCGCAAGGAACTTTGATAATGTCGCTTTCCAAAACCTATCGCCGGTTTGGTTGTTACCTATATTTAACAAAAGTATATATTAAAAAAATTAAAATTTCTATATTTTTAGTGTAAGATATATTTAACTTTACATACCGACAACGGGGTGTTTGGATGTGCTAATATACGCCTTCGCTAAGGCCTCCTCCTCGATCCTCGTCCACGGTTTTGGCTTCGCTTTCGAAGGTTGTTTTTGGTCAACCGCCACTTGCTTTCCTTTTTTACGTTTAGAAGAAGATTACGGTTGCGTCTCTGGAACGATTTCAATGTCGTCTTCAACGGGTTGTGGTGGTTGAGAAGATTCAACGGGTTGTGGTTGTTGAGATTGAACTTGCATGTTGAACGGGTTTCGCATCATCATGTTTTGTAACGATTGCATTTGTTGCATATTCGAAAAAGCGTCCGGAGATTGTTGAAAAACCGCAAAAGCGTTGACAAAAAATTGCGAGAAAGCGTTCAATTCCATTGAAGGATAGTAGCCGGGCACCGAAAAAACGTTCGGGTTTGGATTTGGGTTGTTCGGATCCATTGTAAAAAGTAGAAGAATGTTTATAAAAAAAGTAGAAGAGTTTATAAAAAGTTGAGAGAAAGATGGGGTTGAAGTGGGTAAAAAATGGGGTATTTGGGTGGTATTTATAAAAAAGTTTGATTTTTTTTGGGTTTTTTTGAAAAATGGCCGTTAGTTTTTGAAAAGGGAAATTAAATTATTTTTTTTCCAAGAGTAAAAAGGGCCAACGGTCATTTTTTTTGTCTTCACATGCCCGTCTCAATCGTCCTGTGGGCGACGAAGAGGACGACGCGGGGGGGGGGGGGGGGAATGGTGTTTGGGATATCGCCGGGCCAAGCCGAGCCCCATACCGCCTAGCCTTATGCTTCACATTAACAATTGGCTAAAAGGTATCCCATGTCAAAACACAATGTTTCAGATGTCTATTACACACCAAATGATGCAAAGACATTTCCATTTATAAAATATAAATATAACGTGAATCCATGAAGTGATTTTAAAAGCGGATCTTATGCACTATTTGATTGCAACCATTTTCCCGAAACTTGATGTTAAAAAAATAATTTTGTTGATATTGACTAATCTTGTCAATATATAATTGCCATCTAACTAAGCAAGTAACTAAATAAATAATTAATATATCACATGAATTAATGACAACTTACGATTTGCGTGTTAAATACAGACCAAGAAAAAAAATCAATTAAGATTTATTGTCGTTTTTCACACGTCTTTCACACCACTCTGCATACGTATCCATTAATTGGGTTATCAGTCTCTCATCACCACTCAAGCGACACCAACAATGTGGGACGCTAGCTCTAAAAGAATTTCAAACCGTGAGAGCTTCACCTGAAGTGTGAAGCATTGAGAAAGCACAGAAAATCCAAGGACGGGATCCAGATCACTGCGGGCATTGCAACACCATTTTCCATAAGCTCGTTGGCTGTCCTGGCAGTCTCTATCACGATCACATTCTTCCGTACTTAAGGTAACTACTATCACATAACCATTCAATCTCTGAAAGTTCCTAAATTCTGTGTAAAATTTAGAAAACATACCTGATTATTTGTAAGGTTTAAAAGTTATTTTTGAGTTAAATGTCATTTTAGTCCCTGTGGTTTGGGTCCTTTTGCCAGTTTAGTCCAAAGGTTTGAAACGTTGTCATTTTAGTCCAAATAGTTTCAAACGTTGTCATTTTAGTCCACTGGGTTAACTCCATCCCTTTATTCTGTTAACTAGAAGGGCATTTCGGTCATTTTATATGTAATTCTGTTAACTAGAAGGACAATTCGACCATATAACATGATCGTATTACCCTTCTAGCTAACAGAAAAAATGGACGGAGTTAACCCAGTGGATTAAAATGGCAACGCTTGAAACTATTTGGACTAAAATGGCAACGTTTCAAACCTTTGCTCTTAACTGGCAAAATGAACCAAACCACAGGGACTAAAATGGCATTTAACTCGTTATTTTTTTATACATAATGCGTCCTGGTTAAATTTTTAAATTTATTGCTGATATAGATAGATTCAATTTCTACCTGCTGGGCTGCTATTATCTAGCAATCATATTCATAATAATAAAAAAAGACCTGGACTTTTGATAATGACTTCAAAGTTTCCGCGGGTGCTTCGGTTGCTTATCACAGTGATGTTAGCAGGTGGATAAGGCACGGTTCTGGTCAGCAAGTGCTCCGCTATGTTCAGATAGAATACTGCTACATTTTGTTCCCGAGAAAGTCAAGCTATATCAGAACGAATATGATCACGAGTAAAACTAATCATCTCTCATTCTGCTGTTGATTTTGGACTTAGGTCCGGTCAAGTTTGAAAATTGTTGCATAATAATGTTATTAAGGTGTCTACCTAGGTCCTTGACTGAGACTGTCCCATCTAGGCTTTCTTCGTAAAAATATGGGAACAAGATCACGATTGGCTCGAGAATTAGGTCCTGGGCCTTAACCGACTGGTGCATTTATAACAGCATCAAGACTCTAAAGTCTTAACTAATAATCGTCTACAATACTGTTTTTTTACAAGACAGTTGACTCTAATAGTTGTAGATTATGGCGCGTATAAAACATCAAAACACACCCTGATCATGCTGGAAATCTTAGTTTAGAGGGAAAATATGCAGCTAGACTAATAACAATTGAAGTATTTCTCAATTACAAAGATGTAAAACAAACCGCAAAAGAACAGCACAATTGAAACTTCATAGAAAGTAAGCAACATATCAGGGGAGAGTAGATGCTGGGGAATCTTGATAGCCTGTGATACCCAAGATCCGAATTCGAGTGTTTGGCTGCATGGTTTAAAGTAGAAACAATCAAATACAAACTAAACTTCACCTTCATCTACAAAAGGGGTACGGTTTTGAGTTCTGGGGTCAAAACATTATTTTTAAACTTCTGTGAGTTTTGTTTTATGGTTTTGGTACTATGGATTTACAAATTATGTTTTTATTTGTAGAAATATCACTGAAACATCAAGATTGTCAATAGATCATATGATTTTGATTTTCAGAGTAACTATTTTTACCCAAAGATAGTTAATATATCACTGAATCCTGATAGTTACTATACATGCATCCATTTTCTCTAGGTAGGACAAGAAACTTGAGATTCTAAAAGAGAGACACATGAAAAGTTACTATATTGAACCCCCCCCCCCCACACACACACGTGTGTGTGTGTGCCGTATGGGTTCAAAAAAAAAACTCGAAACTTCAAGAAGAATACCTGTCTGTGACCAATATTCCTTCTGTAATTCTTCTTCTTCTTGTACTTGAAGACCACCACCTTCGGGTCAAGCCCCTACACAGTGCACAATAAAGCAGTGAGCAGAATATGACCCAAGAATGTTAAAGGTTACATATAGGACCGGTTGAGTAAAGGCCCAAACGGGTTGATTTTGGTATGAATCAAAATGGGTCGATCCAAAACATTTTTTTGCGACTTTGTCCATTTATTAAATATTTTACTAACAAACATAACTTGATCTTAAAAAAGTGACTTAGGAGGTCGTAAGAGCTAAAAATACACTTTGGGAGACACGTGACATGTTTGACCTATTCAACTCATTTGACATGTTTTATTTCATGCCAAGTTTCATTTTATTTGAGATAAAACACAACCCAAATCTACACATTTATAATTGCTTCTGGTAAACATAGAAACAAATGTAACATTGAGTGAAGTAAAATGAGGTACCTGTTCCTCCACTACTGCATGTACAGCGGCATTAGGCACTATTGGCTTTCCGATATATGTGCTGGTTTTTGTGCCAACGAGTAACACCTTGTTCAAAATAATCTACATATACCAACTTGTGTCAGAAGTTAAAAAAGCAAGAAAACATAAAGTCGAATGGTGGTCGATATTAGTCTATGCAGTTACATGAAAAGAGAAATAAAGCATACGCTTGTGACCTTTGTTTAATGTATATTATCCAGCATATCCCATAACCATGACACAAAGGCTTATTACCAAAAATGAAAAGTACAATCCATTGGTATCGTAGGGGTATAAATTTTTAACATGACACGAACCTAACACGAAATTTGCAGGTTTAGATTTAGTCTAAATAGATTAGGGTCAAAACATGTTCTAGTCGATTTGGAAAGTGCGCTGGTTGACCATTGACCCATTTGTTTTCAACTTTTTATAAATTATTATAAAATTTTATATCTTTTATGTCATAACTTAAACAGATTGCGTATTTTATGTCAAATTCAAAAGATAAAACAGAAATGAGTATCACTTCTATAGTTTAAATGTAACTGTTGTATACACATTTGTATTCTCTTGTTGTAAATTCGTAACTTTAGAGCATTAATATGCAAAAAACTAAAATTCTTTATCGGGCTAACCAGCCAACGAATACGATTGTGGGGTCACATTTAGCAAAAAAATAAATAAATAAATAAATAAGCTTCTTTGTTAGACCCACCAACCCGCAAACTCGACCCATTTAGCACCCCACAAATATTAAATTAAAACACAGCAAATAAATAACCAAAAACAGTCTATATGAAACCGAGCTTGATTGCTTACTTTATCGTCAACATTGGCACCCTTGAGCCTCTGAGTGTACAGAAACCGCCCTGGAAATACTATATACTGTCTGCCCCCAATCTGAACGACAATTAAAACCAAAACATCAATCGTTAGGGGTGTGCACGGTTCGGTTCGGTTCGGTTCGGTTATCAGCGTTAACCGTAACCCAAGTCATCGGTTAATCGGTTCGGTAAATTTTTCGGTTTTCGGTTCGGTTAATAACCAAATCAAACAAGGGCTAACATTTTGGCTTAGAAATACATGTAATTTAGGTATAAATACATGAAATAGATGTATGAATAAATGAAATGGAGGTATAAACACGAAATGAAAGTATAAAACATGAAATACATGAAATGAGGTATAAAAGCTAGAATTATATGAAAATATAAATGGTTCGATTCTGTTAATTTCGGTTAACCGATGGTACAAACAATAACTGATAACTGACTTTCGGTTAATTCAGTTAATTTTGGTTCGGTTCGGTTTCAGTTAACGGTTTCGACTATTGCTACCCCAATCAATCATCCAATTGCACATAAACAATCATCGTTATCACACTTAGGGTTTATTAAAATGCAAATGTCTCGTAAAACTGAACTCACCATAACAACGGCGAATACATCTTCTCCTTTGGATTCAGTTGTGGTTAGGGTTTGTTCGGCCTGCTCAAATTCAACAGCTTCAGGTTCCTGCTGGACTTCAACAGCTTCAGCTTCCGACTCAACGGATGGAGCTTCAGTTTGCGAAAGTTTAGGTACAATTGTGGATGAGGATAAGTGTCTGGTGCACGATTGAGAAGTGAATCGAAGGAATGAAGATGAAATTGAAGGTGAATGAGAGGGGGAATTGAAGGTGAGTGGTGTTGTAGAAGGTTTTTTGGGGGTGAAGATGGATGAGGCGCACGATAAGCTCATCGCCATTGTTGAAGCTGTGCTCGCACTATCCGTTTGCAGGTCCTATCTTATCCTGCAACCAGATCCTCTGGGTATGTGGATTGTGGAAGTCTCCTAATTTACACTTAAGTCCCTTTAAGTTTCGGTTTCCTACGATTTAACACAGGTATTAAACGAGTCGTGTTCGTGGTTGGCTGGTCTAACCGGACCTGAACCCGAAAATTTTATACGAACCCGAACACGACATGAATATTCTCGAGTTGGCCAGAACGCGACCTCTTTAATTCGAATTTTTTATCTTGTTTTTTCTTCGCATATTCTCTATTCTCTGTATGTATTAAAGAGAAAAGTGTTCGGATAGTCCTTGTGGTTTGCCTAGATTTTACCTACAGTCCCTACATTTTTTAAATTACAGCTATAGTCCCCAATTTTTGCAAATTCGTTCTCGGATAGTCCATAGCGTGGATGGGGGTTAGTTTGTCCAGTTAAGTGGGTGTGAAATGACTAAAATGCCTTTTCTCTCCCCTTTCTCTATATCTCCTTGTCTACACACCTTCACACCTCACACAACTATAACACCACCCTCAAATCCAAACAACCATAACCAAATCCCATCGTCGCCGGAAAACGAACCACCAAACCATCGCCACTTCATCGATTTGTAATCCTTGATTACGGAGACAAAATTTGTGAGGGGATGGCTACAAGTGAGGGGTGGACGGTGGGGGGTGGGGGTGGTTACAAGTGAGGGTGGACAGTGATGGGTTTTGAATGGTGGACGTGGTATACGGTGGTGGTTACATGTGAGGGTGGACGCCTCTGGGTTTTGAATGGTGGATATAGTGGACGGTGGTGGTTGGGTGGAAGGTGATGGTTCAGACCTTGGGTGATCAGATGACCTTGGGTGATCAGATAATTGATATGCAAAACATAATTATCATATAGTTGATATATGTGTGTGTATTTTTAAATTTAGTTTTTTTTTTATTAAATTATTTTAAATAAACTGATAGAAAGACTAAAATATCATTGGGTGATCAGATTAATGAGAAAAATTAACTTGGTTAAGACCAAAGAACATAATATGCAAGATTTTGAAACATAAAATAAAAATCCTATCAATTTTAAAACCAAATGACAACGAGTGAAATTTGGTATAAACATAAAGGACAAAATTTGTAATTTACCCAAAAAATCGATCAAGTGTTAATACACACGTGAACTAATTGACGTGTGATTTAGTAACCCAAGTTTTAATAATTTATAAAAGTTTTTATTAGGGTAAATTTCTTTCTGAGTCCCAAACTTCCGATGGTTTTAACTATGTGAATCCAAAATCATAATTTTTAACTATCTAGGTATGTGTTTTTTTTTTTAATTTTTAACTGTATAAGTAGGTTTTGATCTCAATGTTTCAATGGTTAAGATTGGAATAATGACAATACTGGAAAATATATTTAATTTGAGTGTAATATACACATGTATTTATATATGTTTAATGACATTTTTTTAGAAAAAGGATTATACACTATAAATACAATTATATGTATAAAGTAGTTAGAAGGGTAAGTTGAATGTTATAACGATGTATCTAAGACTGTTATAAAGCTACGCGATACCTCTTTATATAATTTTTTGTTTAAATCAAGTGTCGTCAATTATTTGAAATTTTAAAAATTATATTTTAATTTGAGTGTAACATACACATGTATTTATATATGTTTAATGGCATTTTTTATAGAAAAGGATTATACACTATAATTACAACGATATGTTTAAAGTAGTTAGAAGGGTAAGTTGAATATTATAACGATGTATCTAACACTGTTATAAGGCTGTGCGAAGTGTGGCAACGCCCGCTTTCACATCATCATGTAAAAGCACTCAACACCACACCCTAGTTAAAGGGGACGCCTCATCATATCCGCTACTACAATGGTGAGCGCAATAAACTTATTATGTGGGAGCCACCTTGTTTCAACCAATCAAGTATCCCTTTATTTTAATTTCTTTTAACCTCTAGCTAAACCACAATACCACAACAATTTTCATCCTTTCCTTTTCATTGTACCACACAATTGAAGACGAAACATAATCAGATATAAATCAAGAGCTGGAGCAAGAAACATCATGTTAGTCCCGTTAGGAAGACATTTAATTAATACAAAATCTTGTTCCAAATCATTTTTAGGGATTTTTAACAACATTTTTACTATTCTTTTCACATGCACACATATATGTGTGTATATAATATTGATTAAATATAAAGTGAATTGTAAATCATACAAAGTGATACAGCCTTTAATCCTAATGTTTCAAGGGTTAAGACTAAATCAATATTAAGACAGAAAAGGATATATAAAAATGATTTTTAACATTTTTACTATTCTTTTCACATGCACACATATACGTGTATATATAATCCTGATTAAATACGAAGTGAATTGCGAATCATACAAAGTGATATGAGCTTTTGATCCCAATGTTTCAAGGGTTAAGGCTAAATCAATATTAAGATGGAGAAGAATAGAAAGTTAAAAATGATCGAAAGAAAAATGGCACCAAACTTCTTTATTGTTGTTTTAATAAAGTTTAACCAATCATTTTAAACTTAAATAGCTCTTATATACTTTATTTGTAAAAAGTTTTTTTTTTTTTTTCAATTCAAGTGTAGTACACATATATGTTTTAAGAAATATCATACCCTAGAATAATAAAATGGTGTGTTTAAAGCGGTTACAAGTTACAACCGTGTATATAATAGTCTAATGAGTTAATAGCCAAAATGGTCCCTGAGGTTTGCTCACTTTTGCCACTTTAGTCCAAAATCCAAAATTTTTAAATTTGGGTCCCTGAGGTTTGCATTTTGTTGCCATTTTAGTCCAAATTTCAAAAACCCCATTTTTTGACTGTTGCAACCAGCCTATTTTATCCTTTTGCGTAGGGGTATTTTGGTCATTTTTATGAGTTATTATAACAAACCCAGATCAAGAATCCAGATCATCTCTCTCAAAGCAGATCAAGAACCCAGATCAACTCTCTCTCTTCTCTCTCTCTATAGCACCACCACCACCGCCACCTCTTCCCCCTTCTCACCACCGCCACCATCAACACTCACCCCGCAAGCACCACCTCTTCAGAGCACAACCACCCCCGTTCTCCCCCCCTCTCTCTAAAACCCTCGCTTTTACCCTTTCTTTTTCTCTCTAAACCTTGCCGGAGGTGATGATGATACAACAACGCTCTGCACCTCCTCTCTCTCTCTCTAAACACACCTGACTCTCTCTCTCTCTTCTCTCTCTCTATAGCTTTTACCCTCTCTTTCTCTCTCTAAACCTCACCGGAGGCGATGATGATACAACAACAACGATCAAAGGGTTTTGACTTGATATGAGGTACAACAGCAACGATCAGAGGCGATGATGATTTTTTCGTTGTTTGAGTGAATCGAGTGAAGCTTGAGACTTACCGTATCTTGGCGGGGTAATATCCGGCTGTTGAAGCAGTCGCGATGTTTGCAGCCATGGCGGTTGGTTCCTCTTTGTTTTGATTATTATTAACAGATCTGAGCCTCTTCTAATTCTTCTTTTTCATATTTTCGTTTTTATTTTTATCAAGGGTTTTAACTTGATATTTTCGGGGTTAATTAGTGTTGTTGATTCGTCATCGTTGCAGGTGTTGATGTTCAGTTGTTTGAGAAGATGATGATGATTCAGTTGTTTGATGATCTGCTTTGAGAGAGATGATCTGGGTTCTTGATCTGGGTTTGTTATAATAACTCATAAAAATGACCAAAATACCCCTGCACAAAAGGACAAAATAGGCTGGTTGCAACAGTCGAGGGTTTTTGAAATTTGGACTAAAATGGCAACAAAATGCAAACCTCAGGGACCCAGATTTAAAAATTTTGGATTTTGGACTAAAGTGGCAAAAGTGAGCAAACCTCAGGGACCATTTTAGCTATTAACTCTAGTATAATATTACAATGATACGTCTAAACCAATTAGACCAAGCGTACTGGGCGGTATCTCCCCCCAAACTGTAACAACCCGCATTTTGGAAAGTCAAAGTACAAGTCAAAGTCAAAGGAAGAAAAGATTGCTAATTGCGATCTGTCACTCCTTGCTTAACTACTAGTTGTTCTTCTTGACTTGTAATCAAATCCTATTATTTGTTTGCTTTAGTTGTATTATGTGGAGTACTTGTTAATAATCGCATGTTTAATCGCTAATCGACTTATCGTTAATCGCATCGCTATCGCATCGCAACTCGAATTATTTGTTCTGGATATTGTTTTACGTGTGTGTGCTAATATGTGTTACTTATGCATGTTATGTTTATGTTGAGGTGTTTGATCGCAATCGCAATTCTATTGCAACGCAATCTAATCGCAAACGCTAAACGCAATTTATTTATAGTGATTGTATGTTAGATATAGTAGTTAGGTTATTTGTGTAACTAATGGGTAATATGTCGCAACCCCCGATCCCTATTACATCGGGAACGAGCGGCCGCGAGCCAGTATCGGTGGTATCGCGTGTTTAGTCAATTTTGGCAGCGGAATTTACATCAGGACCATAGTTAGGAGTTATTTTATCAGAGTAAATACCACACTTTCATAATATTAAACACATGGGATAAAACCCAAGTTTTAAGTACACACATTTTCATAGTAATAAATCCTATTTTTATTTAATAAAAACATCTATTTCTTTTTAGGTAACTTTATTGCCACTTTTCCAAGCCTTCAGTGCTGTCCAGCTGGCTTCTATTTGGCTTTCACATTTTGTTACCTGAAACGCGTTTAAAAACATTTTGTCAGTGGGAAATACTGGTGAGTGAATCCAAGTTTAATAAAAACCATTGTACAGTATTGAGGGCGATCTCGCAATTACATTTGTTTCCAAGTTATATCAATTAACATCCATGGTACTGTCAGACCCGACTTGTGGAAATGTTACCCCTCGCAAGGCAGTAACATAACTTTGTATACAAAATCCCAACATACTCATGATAATTGTATTCTTACAAATACTCAATAACTGTTTAATATATAATTAATCATGTGAGGTTTTGTAAAAACATTTTACAAAAGGAGATTACTCACATTGCTGTCTTAGATTATCCTTTAGGGTTTCCTGGTGACAATCTATAATTTACACAAATGCACACGTGTTAGTATAATAACCCATTTTAACATTAGTAATACTCTCCCCGAGACGGCATTCCAACGACTACGTCGGGCAGAACCACGACAGCCGTTACAGAATCCTAGATCAATCGGGCATAGTATCTAATACGTATCCAGGGGTTATGATACTTACAACGGAGCAGAACTTCGTTATTTAGGAGGGTATTATGCCTATACTTCAGAATTTAGAGAAAGAAAATGGGAATTTAGAGCGATTCTCGACTGAAGGCCACTGCATGCTACTTATAGGGCCTGATTTGGCTTTTTACGCGACCCGCGTAAGGTAAGACAACGGGCTACGCGGCCCGCGTCAAAGGGGGTCAACGGCATAGCTGATCCGGGTCAGCATGTAGGGTCGACAGGTGTTGGACCACATGGTGGCCCAGGGTTTCGCCAGCTTTTACCTTGTCGCGGCCCGCGTAAGGTTTCGGGGATGGCTTACGCGGCCCGCCTGAACCCAAAAATCCCATTTTTAATTAATTTTAAATATATAAAAGGTATTCGGGGCCCGTTTTAAATATATAAAAGATTTCTCGCGATTCTTGTAAGTTTTCCACTCAAATCTTGTACTTCTATGATCTACACGCACTTCTTCATCATTTTCACCTTTGAATCTCAACTTTTAACCGTGAAATCAACGGATTTGAGGTGTTCTAGGATGATGTCATCATGGGGTTCTTATAAACTTCAAGTTTTGGCCTCATTCCATCAAGAACAACTCAGATCTACATGATTTCCACATGATTTAACACTATTTTCATCTAGATCTAAACATTTTCAAGGATAAAAGGATTGAAAGATGGTTTATAACTTTCTTTCAACCCTTTTACACTCAATGCACTCAAAACCAATAGAATCGAAGCTAGTTCAGGCCTTCTACTCGTTCTCTAGTGAAGCATCGTTCTCAGATCTGATTCTTATCAACGAGACAACTGACTTCGGGTTGAACATGAACAACCGTCAAAGAACAGTTGACTGGTCGGATTAGGATGATTCCTGTTCGATCGGACGACTTGGGACTTGACGAGGTTCCGTTGTTTAGTAGGTTGTCAAACCTTCTCAAGTAAACCGCACAACTTATCAAAATCATAAAGTTCAAAACGATCAGATCGTCGGGACGGATTGCCGTCCAATCGGATTGCCATCCAATCGCACGACAATCCAATCGGATTGCACCAAGACTTCAACACTTAAACTTTTTGCAATTTTCAAAAATCATTAGTTTCTAATGGATTGCCATCCGATCGAAAGACCATCCGATCGAATGACAATCCTGCTGTGAACTTGTTCTCACAAAGTGTCTCGCCAATCGGATCGCCATCCGATCAAATGACCGTTCGATCGAACGACCTAAAAGGTAGAGATACTTCTCTGTTTTCAAAATGCTACAACGAAAACTTCAAAGCCATCATACACAAACACATCCATCCCAAACGAATGTCAATCCGATCGAATGGTCATCCGAACGGATTGTCATTCGATCGAATGACCATCCGTTCGTATTGTCATCCGATCGGATATCATTAGTCACTTGGATTACTTTTCACCGTTTAACGCACCGTTGATTCGCTAATGCTATCGTTAACTGTTCAGTCTAATTTCTCAGCGCTCCCTTCAATCCAAGAGAGTGTTTAAGTTATTAAGCACTATCTGTGAGTATACTCGATCCTTTTTTGCTTTACGCACTTATGGGTGTTACATACGTTACTTATTCAAAATCACATCGATCACACAACGCAAACACTTTATACGCTGACCGTTATTGCATGTTATACGTGTTACTCGATGAATGCTTGTATGTTATGTTAACACAGTGATTGTTGCCTGACGCCTTAGCAACGATAGTACTATAGTTTGGACTCAGCACCTGTCGTGGACAAGGGTTGTTAAGGTTATTTCTTCACGTGTCACAGTGATTATATGTGTTGCGCATTCTACAACTCGCAGTCATGTTTGTGCATATTTCATTGTCGATAACCTACTAGCTTCGCATTATACATGTTACATGCTGGTTATGCGTAAACGCTTTCGAACTCTATTATTACTAGTAAACTTGTATGCTCACCTTTACACTATGTGTACTGACCTCTATTTTAACGTATGTGGCAGGGGCTTAGGATGCTTGCTTGTTACTTGCTGGAATTGAGCTAGGATGGGGTCTAGAAACAAACAAAAACAATTTATATTTGAGTTGTCGAAACAGAACTATTTGTCTTTGAATTGTCTGTAATAACTATGCTACTTATTATGTCATGGTATGGGACGTGATGCTTAAATAATTGGTAATCGTAGTTGTTATGGAAACTCTTGGACAATTTGTTTCGCTCAGTGTCGCGCCCCGATGTTTCCGTCGTTGGTTGGGGTGTGACAGATTGGTATCAGAGCCATAACTATAGGGAATTAGGCAAGACTCGACCTAGTCCGGGTCGATGTCTTAGAAATGACCTAGTCTATAGTCTAAGCACCAACAGACTGACTTGTGCATACCCGATATGGGTTTGTACGAGCTTACTTACTATTTCTCGCTCGAACTCGCTGTACACTACACTCTTGCGCGAACATCGCATACTACAGTTCCGCGCAAGATTAGCCTTTCCTAAGGCTGGACACACACACAAACGGATGATTTGGTTAAGATTAGGTGTGAAAACCGCAAACTCTCGACCAAATCACTAGTTCGATTCACTATTTTTACTATAAACAAGAGAATTTGCGTTGAATCAGGAGTGAAATCCATACTTCGACACGATTCTCCTTATCTATCTCGTGACCTTAGCACACAACCAGGGATGTAGTCGTTAAGTCAGGGGTGAAACCTGAACCTTGATAACTCGTACCGCTCTATACTTTTGGTTTTTACAAAACTCTCACCAAAGTCTCAATGAGTTCCAACGACTAGGGTCACGTAATGGTGAAAGGGATGCGTGCTGATCGCCCGGATTGAGGCAAGAGCACAATCTACTAAGCCAAAATGTGCACCCAAAGTCCTTGAGAGCAGTCGAATCACTTTGGGTAGTCAATGTCTCACACCCAGACAATCTCTCTTCAATTTTATGTGTTTCGATTCTGGAATCCGCAGCCGCTAACTCTGTGATTTATCGATTTTATGTGAATTTATGTGTTTTATATGTTTATTTGTTAGCGTTTTGTGGTAAACAGTACGGTGGTACTGATGGTTTTCGATTCCACGTTTCTCGCTCCGCCCAATCACGCACAACACACATCCCGCAAACAATTCGCTTGTACCTATTCGCAATCGCTACTCGCTATTCGCACTCGCTATACTCGATCGCTATACGCTGCTATAAAAGATAAGTGAATACGTGCAACATAGGAAGATGAATACGTGCAAAATATAGTTGAATACGTGCTTTTGTGCTTATGTGTTTCTGTGCTTACGTGCTTCTGTGGATTATGTGCCTATGTGATTTGTGGTTAGACGTGTTACTGAGCTTTAGCAGTATTA
Organism: Helianthus tuberosus; assembly: GCA_030545235.1. Classification (NCBI taxonomy): domain Eukaryota; kingdom Viridiplantae; phylum Streptophyta; class Magnoliopsida; order Asterales; family Asteraceae; genus Helianthus; species Helianthus tuberosus. The sequence goes on along the minus strand of CM060374.1, from coordinate 87,624,225 downwards.
AGTATGTTGTGAGTGATTCGACTTATCGCATCTGAGTCCTGTGACGATGTCTGTTTGCAGACAATGTCGTCATTTGGATCATACTCCGCTCGCTCCGCTCGACACAATCAGGATGACAAGCGCATTGCTGCACTCGTCGCTAAGCAGATAGCAAAAGTCATCCCACAAATTGTTAGTGAGCTGAATGAGAATACCAGCAAGTCCTCGGAGGAGTCAAGGACTGATACTCCGAAAGCAGCTTTTAGCTTCAAGCAGTTCAAAGTCTGCGGTCCAAAAGAATTTACCGGCGAAGATGGGCCTACGGCCATGTTCCAATGGTTTGATTCAATCGAAGTCACCCTGCACCAGAGTGGTTGTCCGGAAAACCTACGCACTGCTAACGCCACCGGCGTCTTCCAATCCCACGCTCTAGATTAGTAGACGGCCGAGAGGAACAAACGAGGGAACGATGCAGCTTTGGGGCTGTCGTGGGACGAGTTAAAGGACATCATGATGCAAGAGTTCTGCCCTCCCCATGAACTCCAAAAGCTAGAGGATGAATTCTGGCACATTAAGCAGGATGGCGGAGATAATGCTCGTTTAACTGCTCGCTTCAAGCAACTAAGTATCATCTGTCCGGGTCAGGTTACTGTTTTGGTCAAAAATTACCGAAGTAATTAAGTGATCAAATTAGTTAAGTGAGGTAGTGTGCTAGAAAGTGTGTTGGAAATATACTTGTTAAGTTATTTGGAAAAACAGTACTCAGGATACTGCTCAGGATATTGAGTTGTATCTATGATCAAACAATGAGCGAAAATAAAGTAAACGACACGAGATGTACGAGGAAAGCCCTTGATCAATCTAGATCGCCGGCATAAAACCTCGGGAGCTGACAATCGCAGCTGCCTTGTTCTTCAATTGCTTCAAAAATCAGGATACAGTGCGGGATGTGGTACGGATCGACTAAGTGTTACAACGAATACGAAATACAAGTGTGGTGTTTGCAATTAGCTAGAGAGTGTAAGTGTTCGAGAGTGTAAGTGTGAATTGTTGTGTTCTAAGCTGATCCGACCTCATCTATTTATAGTAAAGATAAAATAACTAACTACCCTAAACTCGCGGGATCCACCGAATATTCCTTCTTGGAACGTTGTAGACCTGGTCTTTCGGGCTCAACGTCTCTTTCTCAACAAATTCGTCCGAGTCTTGTGGAGAAGAAGTCCTCTTGACCGTTAGCAAGTCTCAACCCTTAACCTGCACGTGGTTAATTCAACAAACCTCAGGATATCGCCCAAGATGTTAGCAATATCCTCCTCCAGCATCCTGATCACAAATAAACAAACAAAGGCAGGATATTGGTCAGGATACATATGTTAAGAAAATGACCCCTAACAGTTACTACCCCTGAGATATGATCAAGAAGTATATCCGCGCTCTCCCGGATTGTGTTGCATACTTTGTTCACGCTGCAAAGACGACAACTATCGAGGAAACCTACCTGCTCTCCGCTGAGATTAACGATAAGCGAGTCAGGGCTGGTTATTTCGACAAAGCCTCTAAGAATCTGCATCAAGTTACAGCTGCTCCCACCACGAAAGCTACCGCTGCACCGCAATCTTCAAAGCTCTCACGTCGCAAGAGAAAGAACAACAGCTCCAGTAACAAGAACTGTGCAGTTACTGCCGCTCCGCTCCAAACAGTACCTGCTCAATCGCAACCTCAACACCGCCAAGTAGCGGCGCCTGTGGTCAATGCACCGCCTGCCAAGCATGCATATACTGGACCACACCCGCTCTGCCCTACTTGTACCTATCATCACCCGGTTGGTATCGCATGCCGATTCTGTGTTCATTGCAACATGTACGGCCACTTCACCGCTAATTGCCGTACTAGTCCACGCCAAGCTCCTGCACCACAAGCTCTCCTTCCTGCTCCCTAGGGCCAACAAGCAGCTCCTGCACCCGCTGCTCATGCTAGAGTTTGCTTTGCATGTGGTGATCCCAACCACTTTGCAAACATGTGCCCCAACAGAGTGGTGAAGCAAGAGCCCCAGCAGCAGCCGCAACAACATCAACAGCAGCAGCCTCAGCAGCAGCCCACGGACGTGCTTTCAACATCAACGCCCGACAGGCTCAAGCAGACAACAATTTGGTTAATGGTACGTTCCTTGTGAATGGTATATATGCTTTGTGTTTGTTTGATACCGGAGCAGATAACTATTTTGTATCGATTGAATTTGAAAAGCTCCTTAATCGTAAGCGCGCCCATCTCCCCTCGACGTTCGATGTTGAAGTTGCCACTGGAAGAACCGTCGGTGTTAATTCTGTTCTACGTGATTGTACGCTTGAACTCAACAATCACGTCTTCCCTATCGACCTTATTCTGATGCAGCTTGGTAGTTTTGACATCATAGTAGGCATGGATTTTCTTCACGAGAATCGTGCCGAAGTTGTTTGTTTCGATAAGATGATTCGTTTCTCGCTCGCTAATGGTGATCAACTTTGTGTGTATGGCGAAACTCCTTCGAAATGTCTCAAACTCATGTCATGTGTCTAAGCTAGCAAGTATCTCCGCAAGGAATACAGAGCTTTCTTGGCTAACATTGTAGTAGCGGAGAAGGAAAAGAAAGGAAACACATGAGTGAAAGATGTTCCCGTTGTTTGTAAATTCCTTAACGTATTTCCTGATGATTTACCTGGTTTACCTCCCACTCGTGATATCGATTTCTAAATCGACCTCATTCCTGGAGCAAACCCTATTGCTAGAGCACCTTATCGTCTCGCTCCTTCTGAAATGCGCGAACTCTCGAGTCAGCTCCAGGAACTACTTGATAAAGGCTTCATTCGCCCTAGCACCTCTGCATGGGGCGCGCCTATCCTTTTCGTAAAAAAGAAGGATGGATCATTCCGGATGTGTATCGACTACAGGGAATTGAATAAGTTGACTATCAAGAATTGTTGTCCCTTGCCTCGAATCGATGATTTGTTTAATCAGTTACAAGGTGCTCATGTTTCTTGAAGATCGATCTACGCTCAGGCTATCACCAATTACGCATTCAAGAGGATGATATACCCAAAACTGCTTTACGAACCCGCTATGGTCATTACAAGTTTGTTGTTATGCCTTTTGGTTTGACTAACGCTCTCATAGTTTTCATGGATCTAATGAATCGCGTGTGCAAACCCTTTCTTGATCGCTTCGTCATCGTGTTCATCGATGATATCCTGATCTATTCCAAGTCAAAAACCAAACACTCGCAGCATCTACGTTTAGTTCTTGAGTTACTCTAGGGAAACCGTCTCTATGCCAAGTTCTCCAAGTGTGAATTCTGGCTTAAGGAGGTTCAATTCCTCGGTCACATCGTCAATAGTCAAGGAATTCATGTCGATCCTGCGAAGATCGAAGCTGTTAAGAGTTGGGTTACACCAAGGAACCCGTCCGAAGTTCGTTCTTTTCTCGGATTGGCGGGTTACTATCATCGATTCATCGCTGACTTTTTGAAAATCGCTATACCGCTTACCTCGCTTACGCTTATGGACAAACCTTTTGTTTGGGGAACTGAACAAGAGGAAGCCTTTCAAACCCTCAAAGCTATGCTTTGCAACGATCCCGTGCTCTCATTGCCCGACGGAAACGACGATTTCATAGTCTACTGCGATGCCTCTAACCATGGTCTTGGTTGTGTCCTCATGCAATGGGACAAGGTTATCGCGTACGCCTTTCGACAGCTCAAGATCCACGAGAAGGATTGAAAGATGGTTTCCAACTTTCTTTCAACTCTTTTACACTCAATGCACTCAAAACCTATAGAATCGGAGCTAGTTCAGGCCTTCTACTCGTTCTCTAGTAAAGTGTCGGTCTCAGATCTGATTCCTATCAACGAGACAACCGACTTCGGGTGGAACATGAACAACCATCAAAGAACAGTTCACTGGTCGGATTAGGGTGATTCCTGTTCGATCGGACGACTTGGGACTTGACGAGGTTCCGTTGTTTAGTACGTTGTCACATCGTCTCAAGCAAACCACACAACTTATCAAAATCATCAAGTTCAAAACGATCAGATCGTCGGGAAGGATTGCCGTCTGATGTGTGTAAAATGCAACATATAAATTACATCAAATGAGGCATAAAACTAACCCTTTTTAGTACTAATGTTGGAAAAAGTGTGCTTTTGTCTTCCTTTTGTATTTTCAGGATTAAATGAGCGCAGATGAACAAAAGAAGCAAAAATACAGCTAAATCTAACATAAATACAAGAAAAGGAATAAGCGTGGCATGCCCGACCTCTCGACAGCATCTTCCCAAGCAAAAACAAGATATCAGAAGGCTGAACACGCCCCGTGCCCAGCGGACACGGGGGCGTGCCCAAGTGTCTGCATAAAAGACAAAGTTGTAGAAGCTTCTATTTCCCAACACGGGGGCGTGCCCAGCCCCACACGGCCGTGGTCAACGCTAAGATTCGTAGAATCCAAGCAAATCTTGATAGTACAGATACGATTTTGCACACGGGGCCGTGCCTAGCGGACACGGGGGCGTGGTCAACTAATGTAGACAAACTGCAATTAATGAAGAAAGAGAAAGTGGATGGACACGGGGTCGTGTCCGGGATTCTGTGCAGGCTATAAATAGAGGTGCTTGGTTCACTTCAAAAGCAACCCTTGACAAACCACCTATCTCCCACTTCACCCACACTCCACCACCATCACAACACCCTCATCCACCACCATCATCCATCATCCACCATAGAGTGTGTGTAGTAGTCTCGAGATCCAAGATTGATAGTAAGAGTTCTTGACAATCAAAGGCCATGTTTGCCTAAGTCTCTTACATCACTTGGTGAAGACAAGCATTTAGTGTAATACTTTTGTTTTTTAATCTTTTCGCACTTTTTATTTGGTTTTGTATTAATGACTTTAATAACTAGTTTCTTATGTTGAAGGTGAAACTTCCTTATCATTTGTCCGTGGTGTCTTGACGTTATTTTACTGTCTATATAAAATAAAAGATTTACACCATTCATATCTCTACGGTCTATATAGAGATATGTTGGCTACCTGGTCGGGGGTTAAGGGAATGGTTTGGTAAGCTTCTTGCCTTATTCAGTGTATAGATCCTGCAATGACCTGGGTCAAGCTTACTAGGACCTCCTTCAATACCCACTGTTATAGGATGGCGGGGGTGCGAATGGCTTGATCCCCTCATATGTAAACTACTATTAATACATTAACCCGACTACTTGGGATTGTATCCCTGCTGACTCAAACCACTAAGTCGAGGGTAACGTCACCTTCAAAAGAGGGGCCTACCACACTACGCATTAATAACTTAATTAATTATCTTTCAATAATCCAACTCTTTAGGATTGTATCCTTGCTGACTCAAACTACTGGGTTGAGGGTAACGTCACCTTCAAAAGAGGGGCCTACTACTATAACTAAGATAATCTCTTAAAAAGTGCAAAAGTGCGGAAAACATCAAAGGTTACACTAAAGGCGAGTCGGATCCAAGTGATTCATCTTGTCTATCTGTTTTTATTTCAGCATTTTTAGTTTTTATTTTCATGTTTAAAACCTTTTTTTTTTAATTTTGATTTGATTAGACGTTGAAGATAAACCGGTACTAAAAGCTCTTGTGTCCTTGGACGACATCGGTATCTTACCAACGCTATACTACGCTCACGATGAGTGCACTTGCCCATATGTGTGTTTAGTGTTAGTAGAATATCGTGTTTTATAAATTTAAAACTCGACTAAAGTGTTAAAAAGGACTTAAAATATACATAAAAATATATAACGCTACACACGCATTAAGTTTTTGGCGCCGTTGCCGGGGACACAAGGATTTTAAGAAAGCTTAAAATCGACGGCCTAATCATTTTTCAAAACCTTTTTAAAACGCGCACACATTTTCTGCATTTTAGTTAGTTTTTGCATTTACAGTAGACTGAACACGGGGCCGTGCTGCACATTTTTTTAAAACTCCCAGATACAGAGTCTAAACACGGGGTCGTGCTCACTGAACACGCCCCCGTGCTGCACAAAACCAGTCACTTTTAATAAAACGCCCAGATACAGAACCTGAACACGGGCCGTGCTCACTGAACACGGGGCCATGTCCAGTCTCTGTTTCCGTTTTGATTTTTGTTTTCTGGTCCTGAGACTCTGTTGTGGTTTGCTGAGTGATTCTTATGGATCAATACTCAGGAGATTACAACTACACCTATAAGGAGGATGATTATAGGGAAGACTATTGCACCATTTGTGGTAACCCTCACTCGGTACAATATTGTAATCTCTTTAAACCATCCACTTCATACAACTACTATGAGGAGCCCAGGTACGAGCCGTCCACTTCATATACATCCTATGAAGACCCAAGGTATGAACCTTCTCCTTCATACTCGTATTTTGATGAACCAAGGTGTGAGCCTCCATACTCATACTTTGAGGAACCAAGATATGAGCCTCCACCTTCATATATTTACTATGAGGAACAATGGTGTGAACAACCCACCTCATATGAGTATTATGAAGAACAAAGTTACGACCCTTTTCCATCATATACTTACAATGAGGAACAATGGTGTGAACCATCTACTTCATATGAGTCTTATGAGGAACCAAGGATCGAACATCCGAATTCAAGCTTTGAGGATCCAGATCCTTACTCTATCACCCACATAGCCGATAAGATAATAGAACACATTAAAACTATCGAGCGCTACATAAAAGAAACCCGCGCAAGGGAAGAGGGGTCCTGCGCAAGGGAAGAATTAACTTGTAAAAAAGAAGAGATAGTTGAAAATGTAAAAATGGAAAAACAAATAAGTGAAAAGCCGACACATGAGTTAAACAACGAAAAAGGTGAGTCCGACAACGTAAAAATTCAAGAAGAGTCTAATTTTAAAGAAATTAATCTCTTGTCACCTTCTTTCGAAAATCATTGTTTAGTACTCACTCATGCCAAGTTTTTAAAAGAGTTAAACACTGACACTAAAATTGACGAAACGGTAAGCATTAAGTTAACAAATGATCAAACTTCGCTAATAAAAGAAGATCCATTTGAAATTAGCATTACACCGGTTCCATGTTTTTTTCAAAATTCCTTTATTAGTAATGTTATAATTGATAAAGATCTTTGTGTTAATATAATGACAAACTACATTTTCGAAAAATTAAGTATTGGTGATTTTTCTCCACTTCAAATACCCATTTTTCTATCTAATCGGAAAGTAATAAAATCAATAGGGGTAGTTGAGGATGTCTTGGTCCAAACCAATCAAATGGTAATCCCAACCAACTTTGTCATCCTTGATGACGCTCCTCTAGTGTTGGGACGACCTTTTGTAAAGACCCACGAAGCTTTGAAAAATCGGAAGTACAACAATCTATCTATTCAATTAGGGGCATTTAAAAAGAGTGTCGATCTTGAGCGTTCAATGAAATATCCATTCGGCAATAATGACCCCCTAATTGAAGATGAAGATGAACCACCCGATACAAGAGAAGAAATTGACCACTTTGTTGAAGAAGAGGTCGCCATAGAACAAACCTTTATGGTTCTTGATCAAAATGAGCAACCAAATAAGGAGTCTCTTAAAGACCCACCTCTTGAGCTCAAGGAACTTCCAAAAGGTTTGGAATATGCTTTTCTAGACAAAGATGGTAAATCGCCTGTAATTATTTCGTCAAAATTAACTAGTTTGGAAAAAAGAAAAATTAATTACACTTTTGCAAAAACATAAAAACGCGATCGCTTGGAAGCTTGTAGATATTAAAGGAATAAGTCATTCCATGTGCACGCACAAAATTTTAATGAACGATGACTATAAATCGGTAATACAACCACAACGTAGAGTAAATCCAAATGTCCAAGAAGTGGTTAAAAACGAAGTCATAAAAATTACTTGACGCCGGACTCATTTGCCCAATTTCCGATAGTCCTTGGGTAAGTCCCGTCCAAGTAGTTCCAAAGAAAGGAGGTATGACGGTAATAACTAATGAGAAAAATGAATTAGTACCAACAAGAACCGTCACAGGATGGAGAGTATGTATAGATTATCGTCGATTAAACGAAGCAACAAGGAAAGATCACTTTCCTTTGCCTTTTATTGATCAAATGTTAGAAAGATTATCCGGTCACAAATTTTATTGTTTCTTAGATGGTTTTTCAGGTTACTTTCAAATACCGATAGCACCCGAAGACCAAGAAAAGACAACATTCACATGTCCCTATGGAACGTTTGCTTATCGACGCATTCCTTTTGGTCTATGTAATGCCCCCGCAACCTTTCAACGTTGCATGGTGGCCATCTTCCATGACATGATAGAAAAGACAATGGAAGTCTTCATGGACGACTTTTCTATCTTTGGAGATTCATACGACCAATGCCTCGATAACCTTGAGTGAATGCTATCCCGATGTGAGGAAAATAACCTCGCCCTTAACTGGGAAAAATGCCATTTCATGGTAACGGAGGGAATAGTACTCGGTCACAAAATCTCAAGCGAAGGAATGGAGGTTGATCGAGCAAAAATAGACACTATTTCTCGATTACCACCCCCATCCTCCGTTAGAGCTATCAGAAGTTTCCTAGGGCATGCCGGATTTTATAGACGATTTATCAAAGACTTTTCTAAAATCTCAAGACCTCTAACGAAATTACTTGAAAAAGATGCCCCTTTCATCTTTGACAAGGATTGCAATCAATCATTTCTGACACTAAATGAAATGCTAGTCAATGCACCAATCATGATAGCGCCTGATTGGAAACTACCTTTCGAAATCATGTGTGATGCAAGTGACTTTGCAGTTGGAGCCGTCTTGGGACAAAGAAAAGATAAGCATTTTCACCCAATTTATTACGCTAGTAAAACACTTAACGATGCACAAGAAAATTACACAACAACATAAAAGGAATTACTAGCCGTGGTATTTGCTTTTGATAAATTTCGTTCTTATCTTGTTCTTTCTAAAACGATAGTTTATACAGATCATGCAGCCATTCAATATATCTTTAAGAAACAGGATGCTAAACCATGTTTGATTCGGTGGATTCTACTCCTCCAAGAATTCGACATTGAAATTAAAGACAAAAGAGGAGCAGAAAACACCGCTGCAGATCATCTTTCCCGCTTGGAAGACCCAGCTTTGGAGGCAACCAGGGACGAGCAAATCAATGAAAAGTTCCCAACTGAGTCCCTGGAAATGGTGGAATACCGAGAAGAGCCATGGTACGCCGACTATGCTAACTACCCAACTAGCGGTATAGTCGCAAAAGGATGGCCACATCATCAAAGAAATAAATTATTTCCCGATGTAAAGCATTATTTTTAGGAAGATCCTTATCTTTTCAAAATGTGTGCTGATCAACTCATCCGTCGATGCATACATGGTAACGAAGCAAGAAGAATTTTCCGCCATTGTCATGAAGGTCCATACGGAGGACATCATGGTGCCGCTAGTACCGCACGAAAGGTATTTGATTCAGGATTTTATTGGCCAACCGTTTATAAAGACGCCCAAAGTCTTGTCAAGACATGTGACACTTGCCAAAGATCAAGTAATATTTCTTCCAAAAACGAAATGCCACAAAATGGCATTCTTGTTTGTGAAATTTTTGATGTGTGGGGACTCGACTTTATGGGACCTTTCCCACCGTCAAAAGGAAACAAATATATACTTGTGGCGGTAGATTACTTGTCTAACTGGGCCGAGGCCGAGACACTTCCAACAAATGATGGAAGAGTCGTGGTAAGATTTCTGAAAAGATTATTCTCTCGTTTTGAAACACCAAAAGCTTTATTAAGTGATAGAGGTACCCATTTTTGTAACCATCAACTTGAATTTTTTTTAACAAGGTATGGGGTCTATCACCGGGTCTCAACGGCATATCACCCTCAAACAAACGGACAAGCCGAAGTGACTAATAGAGGTTTAAAAAGAATACTCCAAAAAGCCATAGGGTTAAATAAAAAAGAATGGGCCGATAAATTAGACGATGCTTTATGGGCTTTTCGAACAGCGTATAAAACAACAATAGGTACAACCCCATACAAGCTTGTTTTTGGAAAAAATTGTCATTTGCCAGTAGAAATAGCACACAAGGCCTACTGGGCAATTAAAAATGTAAACTTAGACTTAGAAATTGCAGGTAAAAATCAATTTTGCCAATTAAATGAATTAGACGAGTTAAGGAATTATGCATACTCTAACTCCGAAATTTATAAGGAAAGAATGAAACATTTGCATGATAAACACATTAAACCTAATGAATTTCGGGTAGGAGATCAAGTTCTATTGTTTAATTCATGACTTCGATTGTTTCCTGGTAAATTAAAGTCTAAGTGGTCAGGACCTTTTTCCATCACCCATATTTTCCCACACGGTGCAGTCGAAATTAAATCTTGGAATGGAATTCATTCAAAGTCAATGGCCAACGGCTAAAGCTTTATCAAGGATTTATTGAGGATGAGGAGGAAGAAATCTCGCTACAAACGGTCGAAGAATGAAACAAAGGTTCAAGCGTCAACATCGTACCTTGTAAGTTACGAACATCGGGAAAACATCTAAATCGGTAAGATTTCTAAAACCAAGTTTCGGGAAACAGGGCACTCGCACGAGCACTTAAAAAATTAAATTTTCCCACCCACGGGGCCGTGTCCAGGGAACACGGGGCCATCTCCGCGCAACTGTCGGGGATAAAACCCCCTTTTCCTTCACTTTCTTCATTCCACACGCCCTGTTTCCCCAAAAACTCTCTGGTTCCGGCAAAAATTCCTGCAGATTTCAACGTTTCCCCTTCTTTTAACAATGTCAAGGTATGATTCTATCCTTATAATTAGTTAGTTTAAGTACTTGCATGTAGTTTAACATCAAAATTTGGGGAAAATCTAGGGTTCTTCAACTTGAACCGGATCAAACCCCAAATTTTTGCTTAGATGTGTTAGTATTAGTATGGATACATGTTATAGGAAGTAAATCAACTTGTATTGTTTGTAGATTTGCCCGATTTCTCACAAAAACCCTAAACCCTTGTTTTTGAACCGAAAAAGATGAAATTGAAGGGGTAAACGGTTTGTTTTGGGAAAAAGGGCAATTGGGGTTTCATTTTCGGGGAAAACCGCCCCTACTGGACCAAAAATTTTCAAGTTTTCAGGACCGGGTCGAAAAATGGGAATTTTGGGAAACAGACGTCTGGACACGGGGTCGTGCTCAACGAGCACGGGGTCGTGTCCAGCTAATTTCAGGCAAATATGGGGCGTGTCCACTGAACACGGGGTCGTGTTCAGCCGACTGTTTTCAGTTTTCTTCGAAAATTTCACTATTTCGTGCTAATTGTTTGGTGTTTTCTTTCAAATGGCCAAGAAATTTACCAGATTCAACGCAAGTGAGTTGGCTGATCAAGCGAGGTATGAGGTGCTAAGAACTAGGCCCGAGGAAAATCCCCGACGGGTGTGCATGGACACTCTTGAAGCAATGAACCAAATAGACCGCTTCAACAACATTGTCACCGGCCCACTACAAGCTGCTCTTTGCCCTCGGCTTCACTCCGTGCATGAATACAACATGGAATTTTATAGCACGTTCGTCTTCAAGACAAGAGCGGATTCGTTTGACAATGAGGGGGTACAGTTCCGTTGTGCAGGGACCATGTACGCAATCTCAATCGCACAATTTGGGGCAATGGTCGGGTTGTATTCGGAAGAGGATACTGGAGAGGAAGAGAACACCGGCGGTCTCCGCGAGATTACAGAAAATCAACGCCAAGCTGCTTGGGCTCAAATAGGGGAGGGCAACTATAACCCAAGCCGAACTAAGAGCACAATGTTGAGGGACCCTCTCTACCGTTACATCCACTGGGTCCTCAGCTACTCTCTCTGCCAGAGACATGACAGTGGCGGTGTTGTAGGGTTGCGTGATCTGCTAGTTCTCCATTGCATTCACAACCGTGTCACCCTCGATGTTCCATACCTGCTACTCCGTAACATGCACTTAAACCAACTTGCTACTCCCCCGACTCCTATCCTGTTTGGAGGGTGGATTTACCGCCTTTTCAAACGTTTTGTGCCAAGTATGCCGAGGTCCTTTAAAAAGGGACCGTGGTCGGGAAAAGTGGACATGGTCATTTGCCGCTCCATGAACTTAATCTATGAAGCGGATGACGGGACGGTCAGTTTTCAAACAGTTCAAGGTCATGCATGGAACCCTCAAGAGGCTCTCGTCCTACACGCTCCACACACCCGTCCTCCTCCCCAGTACCACTACCAGCCCCAGGGTGATCCGGGTCAATCCTCCTCTCAAGGAGGTGGTTTTCCTAACTTTCAGAGCTTACATGATTTATTGCAGGAAAACTTTATGTGCACCAGTATAACACCCCGAAAACGGGTTTGGTAATCAAACTCCGTTAATACTAAAAGACGGGTAAAGTACCGTTAGTAGTAAAAATAACCCGGTAAATATTTGGATTTAAATAAGAAATCCTAATATTAAATACAAGCGAATCAAAGTTTTAAGGAATTGAGTTTATAAGAGCCCGAGTTAACGGGACTTAAAATAAAACGGGTTATAACTCCCGGGACCCACCAAGTAACTAGGAATATTAACCTGGTTAGTTAGTGTCTTGACATAATAGAACAAATACGGTTAAAATACCCTTTAAATAACTTGTGTAAAGTTGAGGGACTAAACATGGGCAAATGTAATGAAGTTTAATTAAATCAAAAAAATTAAAACACAAAACACACATACGTGTGTTGATGTCTGCGATTTCATCAGAGCCACAAGGAGCTCTCAAAACTCAACCCTAAACTTCAAGAAATTCATCAAATTGAAGGGGCAAATCAAGCCCGAATCGAAATCCAAGCATAGATTAGTGATCACCTCAGTAAAGGGATCATGAGGTATGCGAAATTTTACTATGTGGCTCCATCTTAAATTTTAGATGAACTTGTGAGATTCGAATCTGTGCTTGCATGTTCGTTGTTTGGATGAAATTAGGGATGAAACTATGTCTAGGAGTAAACCCTAGTCATTTATTTGTTGAATTGATATTCATGGTTGTGAATTCATGATCATACACTCATGTGTCAAGTGGGTTTTGTAGAATTATGCTAAACACTAGGATTATCTTTGTTAACCTAGTGTATTTGAGCTCCATGAAGAAAATCCAGAATTTTTGATATAAAAATTTGACATGAACATGTGACATGATGCTTAAATCTTGTCTAAATAGTTAGTCAATAACTTGATTGTGAATTATATGAAATCATGCTCATTAGGTGTTTGATATAATGCCTAAGAGAAAAGAAATGTTGAAAATTCGGACTAAAAACGCATATTTGATTTAAGTGGCAAATTATGCGTATTATACTATAAGAGAGTTCTAAACATTTATGGTTGAACTCTATAGGCAAGGAAATCGGAACGTCAAGCGGACAAGCTAGTGGCGATACGCGTTTGTAGGGAACGCTTTGAAGGTACGTAACTATGGTTTCGTTACGTTATGCTCGATTACCTATTTTCGCTAGTAGACTTTAAATTAGCATAATAGATGAAATTGGTATTTAGTTAAAGTGACAAAGATCACTAAGTAGATAAACGGGTCGAACAATGGTTGAAATTGTAGTGTCGAAATAACTTAAACGTCACTCATTAAAAATTGAGTTGTAAAAGCATAAGCCATGGAATGGACGTGACACGCGAAGGTTGACAAGCCCGAGGAATGGGTAATTACGGTTAGAAAACAATGTTGATGAATTATGAAGGTACGCGACCTATGGTTTCGTTACACTATGTTATTTATTTATCCTAGTTAGTTGTTTTGGAAATTAACCAAACAAGAAAAACTCGTTAAGTCACGGAAGTGATGAAGTGCTTAGACAAATAAAATGAGTCAAAACATGTGTTAGAAATAGAGTTTGGAAGTAAAACGACTATACGGTGTAAACCGGAGTTAGTCATATGGTTAAGATGGTAATAAATATCATCTTATAGAGTTTTACGGTCATTTAAGACCAAACGGGTCAAAAGGTGAAATTATCACCCTTTGACAATATCGACTAATGGTTTGTTGAGTTATATGATTATAGGAATGAATATCAAATGGATATGTACATCGCTATTTCTTAGCGGCTACTAAGGCAAGGTATCGAAACGGGTCAATATATTGATCCGAGTCAGGTATGTGTGTTTAAAATGTAGGCTAAGTGATTGGATTGGTCGAAAGTGCAATGAAGTCCTTTATGGTAAAGGACGGAGCTTAGTTGACAGAAATGCCCTTGAAAGGCATATCGAGCAAACAACTTTAAAAGGTTGATAGAAACGAGTTATTAGATTAAATGATTACTTTGGTCAAGCAAGTAAGCGGAGAGTTGATCTTCATGAGTCAAAGTCTTAAAAAATGCGCAAATACCCCTAACGGGTCAAAATAAGCAATTGAGCATAAACGGGTTTTTATTATGTAAGAAACCCGTGATTTAAGATTAATATGAAAGAGGATATCAAAATTATAAATTTCATGAGTTTAAAGATCAAATAAACATGTTTGTTTGATAATATCACGAACGGGTCAAAAATTGGTAAAAAGGGTAATAAGTCGAAGACTTAAAAGTCTGAAATTTTATTAATTCGGATATTGGATTTTAACTCCATAAGATGGAGAATTGAATTACGGACGCGTAGGAAAAAGAATCGGGTAAAACGGATTAAAAACGAGAAAGTTATGCTCGTTTCCGTGAAATCGGGTTATGCTGGGAATATGCAGCAACTGTTTAAGCAACAATCTGTGAAAAAGGGGCCTAGGCGTAGCGCGACGCCCCCTAATTCCGGAAAATTTTTAATTTTTGTTGTTTTGACCCATGGGACTTGTTTATACCCATTCTAACACTATCAAAACTAACATTTGATGTGGTTTTGACCTTAGGTGATATTGGGTACATTCCGGATGGCGATCAAGCATGTTTGAAGAACCGAACACGAACTTTTGAAGCTTTCGCGAATACTTAAATATGTTTAAAACAATGTCTATGTAGTTAACACTTAAATACTTGTTTTGGGGTTGTTAAACTAGTAGTACTTATCTAAAATGTTAACTTGATGAAAATTTTTCCTTACGTTTGATATGTAAATCAAAGTTTTGGTTTACAAATGCTTAGTTTATGTTAAATTCTTATAAAAACAAACGGACTGTTACAACCAGGAACACCTACAACATGGCCAGCAACACATACGCCCGGGTCGGAGTGATAGAAAGAAATATCTCCGACATTCAGGATGATATTGGGAACATCCGGGAGTATATGGCGGGCCACAGAGGGGATGATGATGATGAAGACGAGGACATGGATTGAGCGGGAGGAGTTGGAGGTAGCATCACATGGTTGGAGGTCTAACAGGTTAACCCTTATCTCTCATGAACAATTGCATGGCCTGCGTGCCATTTGTTGAACAATTTACTTCTCATAACACTTTTTACTTTTCTGCATTTCTTTTCTTTTTATTTTGTGATGTGGATGATGAAACTTTGGTACATTAGGATGTTTGTTATTGTTTGGTGTGGTATTTATTAGTAAAACAGGTACCTATGAGGCTTAAAGCACTAAACATTAGTGCTACTAAGCCGGGACAGCAGAACCGAAAGAAGAAACCTGTTTTAAATGATTGCAGATTGTCCACACGGGGTCGTGCCTAGCCGACACGGCCCCGTGCCCACTGCCAGACCTACAGTTTGTCTAAATTTTGCAGATTTTTGCCCAACACGGGGTCTGTTCACCAGAAACGCCCCCGTGTCCGCCTTCTGTAAGTTCTCGTTACTGGCAATCTGACCACTGGGTCGTGCTCATCCGACACGGGGCCGTGTCCAGATGCCCAGTAACATAAATTTTTGTTTTTAACGCACTCAATCAACCTAAAAACTTATTTTTGGGACACATTGAGGACAATGTGTAATTTAAGTGTGGGGGGGATGCTAAAACCTTGAATTTTGCAAGTTCTAATTACAAGCCTTACACAAAACTCTATTGGAAACGCTAACCACCCCAAAAATTTTCAAAAACTTTTCAGTTTTTTTACTTGTCTTGGTTTAAATTGGGAATAACAAGTTCTAAAAAGGTTATATTTTTACAAATTTACAACCGATAGCGTCGTGATAAAAAGAACCAACATAAGAAAATTATGAAACGGCATGACAACTCTAGTTAAAATTTGATTATACATACTTGATCACATTAAAAACCCATTCCCACAAAAAGTGAGTTTTGAGCCTTTATTGAGCATACAAATACACATCTTTAAACTAAATGCTCATTTTTCGTTTCTTGTGTGAATAGCCGCTTGGTTTCTTACGACTCTAGAACTTGCCATGACAATACATTCCCGGTCCTTACCAACTTAAACCCAAGTAAGTAAATGATGGAGGCATTAGGACTAACCCTTTTTCTTTCAACACCATTATTTTTTTATTTTTTTTACCACCTACCCAAAATCCCCCTAGTTAACCCCTTTGAGCCTAAACCTTTTCATTTCTAAACCCACAAAATAAACACATTTTACCCACCAAAACCCTTTTTCATTTTAAACCCTTTATTTTAGTAAAAAACTCGGTCTTCATGTGACATTCCTTATCAAAAAAAAATTGATGAAGTCTAGCAATAAACAAACAAGTTCCTCAAAAGAAACTTTGTTTGAAAAATGCTTCGTTTGAATAAAAAGTCACAAAAACAAAATGTTTTACGAAAACCGACGCTTTTTACGCTTTTCGCCCTTTTCTACTAACCACTAACCCAAAACCATCTAGCTTTAACCCAAGCCTAACCCTTCCCCAAAGTCCTCTTGATATTTACAAAGGTTTATAGTTAAAAAGGAGGAGGTTTGATTGCTTGGCAAGCATATGGTAGAAGAAAGTTCCATGCCGATCTAACCACTAACCCAAAACCATCTAGCTTTAACCCAAGCCTAACCCTTCCCCAAAGTCCTCTTGATATTTACAAAGGTTTATAGTTAAAAGGGGGCGTGTTGGCTGGACACGGCCCCGTGTCGAGGGACTGTTTTATGAAGTAGTCTAGTTTTTTAAGGAACTCGTTAGTATCGGGTGGCTCCTGATTGGTTGGAACAACCCCAAAGTGCCTAAGATACCTTAATTGTCCTAGACTAAGGCGAGAACGCAAGAGGTTGTCGGTGAGGGTAATTCCTATTTTCATTCTAGGTGGACAAGTCCAACCCTTTCCCGGGCTCTCGTTAAAGAAGGTGTATGCCGAATCGCTCAGGTCTATGTATGCACCGAACGAAGTCGATGGAGAGTCCTTCACGGCACAATCGACACAGGGACGACTATCGTCCAAGTCTTTGCTAGGTACGAAGGTATTTTGGGGAGCAACGAGGTTGTCGGAATGCGGTTCCAGCATTTCGTCATGGCCATTGTCTTGGGGTGGATCAATAAAATCCTTCCTAAGCTCTTTTAACCAATTCAGAATTAGCTTTTCTAGTTGAAATAACTCATCAAGGAGCATTTCCCCTAGAATATCTGGCTGGGCGCATTCGAGGGAGAAATAGTGCTTATTTTTACTTTCGCCCCTCTTAAGGTTATAAGAAGTCGGTGGGTCCATGTAGTGGGGCCTATAATTTAGAAAGTAGCATTCTACTTCTTCATGTTTGCCACCACATAATTGACACCACGTACCATAAGGGTGCCGAAAGTAAAAACAATTACTATCACTCATGTTTATGTCAGAAATTACCAACCGCCGGGATCTAACGGTTCTGTTTTCAGTAAGTGAATCTTGGGCACGGGGGCGTGTTGGGTGAGCACGGCCCCGTGTTCAGCTTACTGTCTGACGTAAAACAGGATTGCCAGTTCCAATGATTTAGCACGGGGGCGTGTTCAGCGGGCACGGCCCGTGCTGAGCTCTGCAGAAGCTGAAAAACTAAGAAAATCCTAAAAAATAAAAAGAAAAATAAAAAAATGATTAGGCCGTTGATTCCTAACTTTCTTAAAATCCTTGTGTCCCCGGCAACGGCGCCAAAAACTTGATGTGCGATAAAGTGTCGTATATATTAGGTGTATATTTTAAGCCCTTTTAACACTTTTTTTAGCCAAGTTTTAAATTTATAAAACACGATATTTTACTAACACTAAACACACATATGGGCAAGTGCACCCATCGTGAGCGTAGTATAGCGTTGGTAAGATACCGAGGTCGTCCAAGGACACAAGAGCTTTTAGAACCGGTTTATCCTCAACGTCTAATCAAAATAAAAAGTTTAGAAAAATGTTTTAAACTAAGAAAAATAAAAACTAACTAAAATGCTGAAAATAAAAATAAAATAAAAACAGATAGACAAGATGAATCACTTGGTTCCGACTCGTATCTAGTATAACCTTTGATTATTTCCGCACTTTTGCACATAATTAAGAGATTATCTTAGTTATTGTAGTAGGCCCCTCTTTTCAAGGTGACGTTACCCTCACCCCGGTAGTTTGAGTCAGCAAGGATACAATCCTAAAAGGGTGGATTATTGGAAGATAATGAATTAAGTTATTAATGCAGTATTATGGTAGGCCCCGCTTTTGGCGATGACGTTACCCTCGACTAAGTAGTCTGAGTCAGCAGGGATACAGTCCTAAATAGCTGGGTTATAGTATTAATAGTAGTTAACTTATGAGGGGATCAAAGAGTTTGGACCCCCGCCATCCAATACCGTGAAGCATTGAAGGAGGTCCTACTAAATTTGACCCAGGTCCATTGCAGGACCTCTAAACGCTGAACAATGGCAAGACCTTTACCAAACCGTTCCCTTAACCCCCGACCAGGTAGCCAACATACCTCCATATAGACCGTGGAGATATGAATGGTGAAAATCCTTTATTTTATATAGACAGTAAAATAATGCCAAGACACCACGGACAAACGATAAGGAAAGATCACCTTCAACATAAGTAACTAGTTATTAAAGTCATTAATACAAAACCAAATAAAAAGTGCAAAAGATTAGAAATAAAAAGTATTATACTAGACACTTTGTCTTCACCAAGTGATGTAAGAGACTTAGGCAAACATGGCCTTGATTGTCAAGAACTCTTACGATCAATCTTGGATCCCGAGACAACTCACACACTCTACGATGGACAATGGATGATGGTGGTGGATGATGGTGTTGTGATGGTGGTGGGTGGTGGATGAAGTGTGAGAGAGGTGGTGTGCCAAGGGATGAGTTGAAATGAAACCAAGCACTCCTATTTATAGGCTGAACAGAGGGCTGGGCACGGCACCGTGTCCGCTGGGCACGGCCCCGTGCCTGTCTGACACTCTCTCTCCTCATTAATTGTAATTCTCAATTACAATTAATGTGCCTGCTGTACTTTCGCCACGCCCCCGTGTTCACTGGGCACGGCCCCGTGGTGGGCAATAGAAGCTTCTATAGGTTTGTCTTTTCTGCTGCTTCTTGGGCACGGCCCCGTGCTGGCTGAGCACGGGGCGTGTTCAGTCTTCTGCCTTCTCTATTTTTCTTGGGAAGATGCCGTTGAGGGGTCAGGCAGTCCACTTATGTTCCTTTCCTTGTATTTATGTTGGATTTAGTTGTCTTTTTGCTTCTTTTGTGTTTTTGAGCTCATTTAATCCTGAAAATACAAAAGGAAGACAAAAACACTCTTTTTCCAATATTAGTACTTAAAAAGGGTTAGTTTTATGCCTCATTTGATGTAATTTATATGTTGCATTTTACACACATCAACACTACACACGCATCACCGTCCGATCGGATTGCCATCCGATCGAACGACACCAAGACTTCAACACTTAAACTTTTTGCAATTTTCAAAAATCATTAGTTTCTAACGGATTGCCATCCGATCGAATGACAATCCTGCTGTGAACTTGTTCTCACAAAGTGTCCCGCCGATCGGATCGCCATCCGATCGAACGACCGTACGATCGAACGACCTGAAAGGTAGAGATACTTATCTGTTTTCAAAATGCTACAACGAAAACTTCAAAGCCATCATACACAAACACATCCATCCCAATCGAATGACCATCCGAATGGATGACCATCCGAACGGATGACCATCCGAACAGATTGTCATCCGATCGAATGACCATCCGTTCGGATTGTCATCCGATCGGATGACCATTCATCACTTGGATTACTTTTCATGGTTTAACGCACCGTTCGTTCGTGTCACACCCCTTTGTGTGACGGAAGCACGAGTTGTGATCATGAAAGGTTCTCATTGCATACGAAAGGTAAACATGCTACATGCTCGTAAAAATAACATCAAATACCGTAATTTGAAAACATAAGTTTAGCGTTACATCGCTAAGTCGCATAAAACATTGTCTTAAAAAGTTTACAACTTTATTTAAAGATAAACATAAGCGACATCCACGAGCATAAGCAAGACCGCACGCACATCCATCCTAGTTACCTGAAATACATGTGAGTTTTGGAAAAACGTCAACATAATGTTGGTGTGAATTCATGCAGTTTTGTATTTCACGTTTGTATACTTTGTATGAAAACCTAGTTTGTGTCATGTATAAATCAAGTTTTCATGTGTACACCACGTACTCATGTATATTTCAAGTTTTTCTTGAGTACCCCACGTACTCAAGTATAATTCCCGTTTTCTTGAGTACCCCATGTACTTCAAGTATAATTCAAGTTTTTCTTGAGTACCCCACGTACTTCAAGTATAACTCAAGTTTTTCTTGAGTACCCCACGTACTTCAAGTATTAGTCAAGTTTTAGTATGGTATGAATTTTATGTAAATAAAGTATTCCTGTAAGTATCAGGACTGTTAATGGGTTGCAAAGCCATTAACATGTGACACGACATAGGAAGTCACCAAACCTTAGGCATTTAGTTGGCTTATTCTGAGACACAAAAGCACTACCCGATACTCGCCCTCACCGAGAGTGTGGCTGCCCGGCACCTGTTAGATCTAACATTTTGTTCTGCGGTCTAGGTATATTGTTGATTAATGGTGCTTATGTACCCTATTCGTGACACGATTTCCCGTATCATTTCTCATAACGCATCAAACTTGGTACTCTTCCACACCAAGTGCGCTTTTTGTATTCTTATATCTCGTCACACTTGATAGTCGTTCTCACCAAGTGTGCTCCTTATATTCTCATATCTCGTCACACTTAGTTCTCGTTCTCACCAAGTGTGCTTCTTGTTATCATACCATTTGTAAACATAATAATATTTGTACATGTATTTCACCCCCGAAGTTATAAAAACTGAAAACAGTTAAAGAAAAGGGGGAGCATTAACTCACAACTTTGCGTTCCTTGCGTCGTAAACTTCACCGGATTTGCTTAATTAACGTCGTAACCTATACGCGTTTTCTTAACGTTAGTCACTAGACTTGTGTCGCACAAGTACAGTCACTCTCTTTTGTATTTGTATTGTTGTGTTAAAAATATTTATATTTTTAACTAAGTATCTTACTTATATTATTTTCTCAAAAATTAATATAAGTATCTCGTGTTTTGCACTTTGCACCCGAATTATGTATCTTGTATGTTGTATGTGTATTTTTATGTTTATACTCCTCATGAGTATTTAGTGTATTTTTAAGTCTTAATACACTAGCACGTATGACACATACTATATACACTTAGCACAAAAGTTGGTGATCAAATAATATATATTTTTCTCTCAAAAAAATATATATACTTAATATCCATTTTTATTCTTGAAGAAATCCTTATTTCTTATCACCAAAAATTAGGGAAACCTTGGTAACATTTTTAAATACATTTTTAGGGAATAAGTTTCTCAAAAACTTATATTTTTCTAAGTGTCAAGATTTATAAAAATTTTGACAGAGTTTCCCCTAAAAATGAAGGTTTCCCATGTTTTCAAAACATGTGTTTATTTTCTTTTAAAATCAACAACAATATCACAACACAATCTTTATTTAGCAAACTTGTCAAAACAAGCATATACCACAAACTTATGAACTTGAGAGTTTGTAATAATATGTAGTAACTTACTAGCACATTTAGTAAGTCTTGTTACCGTTAAAAATAAGTTTAACTTCTTAAAAACTTTATTTTTAAAGAATCTGAAGTTTCACAACTTCTAGTCAAGATTCACAAAAAATATTTCTTTGTTGAACTTCCTTGTTACACAAGTGTTTACACACTTGTTTATTTACTAAAAATGCTTTTAGTTCGGATAAGATCCGGGTTATGACAAAACTATTATCTTTCGCTTGGTTCTTCCGAAAAAACCACTTGTAGATCTTTAGATCAACAAGTTTACAACTTCATTTTACAAGAAAAATTATTTTTATTCAAGTTTCAAGTTCATGGTGGATGGTTTCATCATCTTTCACATTTCTAACACTAACATACTACTAGTTCATGTTCTTGAACATGATCTAGTATGTCTAGATGATGATCCATCCCACTTTTAGTAACAAACAACATCAAGTAATCACAACTAGACAAGATTCACGTGATTTACACCCATATCTACTCTTTATCCACCATTAATCACTTATGTTGAAGACTTAGTTTATGTTCATTAGAGTTTTCATCATTTAATCATTCTATCATCTATTAACCACCAAAAACAAGAACAAGATGAAGATTTAAAGCACTTACTACTAGCACAAGGCTAGGGAAGAAAAATGATGGAAATCGAGTGGGTAAAAGCAAACGGTAGAGGTTCTTCAACTTCCGAAAGATCCTAGCTTCACTATGCGCCTTCTAACACACTTGTGTGAGCTTGGAATATACAAGGCTTGATCGAAAATGGTGGGTGTATGGGGGTTTGGGTTCGGACGAGAGCTCCCAAGGGGAGTAGAGGATTTGTGTGTTTTGCTAGTGTGTGTAAGAATGAAGGATTAGGACCATAAGGTTTATTTTATAACCATTTTTCCTCAATATCTCTTGGATATTATGTTCATGCTTTAGAGACAAGATTAAATAAAATATGAAGTTGAAATCCCATGTGGGATTTTGGTCTCCCAACCGTCCAACATTAGGGGGGGGGGGTCTTGGTTACATCTCAACTACAAGTTACAAGTTTAGTTGAAAAGTAATGGTGCTTAGTTAGGTAGTTTATGCATTTGATGTTTATTAGATGTAACATGATGTTCGGTGGCCATAACTAACCTTGTAACACTAAAACAATGATTCCAACATTATTTTGGTGTTTCAGGTAATGTCCGGTTGTTCGGTTATATACCGGTTCGTTAAAGTGCTAAATTACACTTTTTAGTGTCTTTTAAGTACCTTTCTTGTACCCTTTCAATTCCCAACACCTGGGGAAGTATTCTGGATAATAAAACGACATTTCTGCATAATATTCCAGTGTCAAAATGCTGATTATAGCTGAATTATATAAAATTCTGCACTTAAAGTGCGTTTCGGGTGCTTTTTAGTGCTTATTTTAGCTTCCGTAATGTCTATATATAAACCCTTGTATGTATTCTTGGGTTTTAATGTATTCTTGCCGTTGGACCTACACCTAGGCTCCACTTTTATTGTCTGACTGCTTTCTGCAGTTCTGTTGACACAGTGTGTCTTACCGGTGAGTTTACTATTATTTCTGACGCAACGCTCTCGTTTATGCATAAAGCAATATTTTGTAGTATACAACGTGCATGAATTCACTTGTTTAGCATGTGTTCAGACATTGCTGACAATTAAGCACATAATTGCAGTCATTAATTAATAATTAAAGTGTACGGAAATTACCGGTTTGTGCCAGTTGTCACAGTCTCCCCCCGTTAAAAGAATTTCGTCCCGAAATTCAGGCTGCATTAACTCTCGCAGGAGTCTTCTTGAATAGGTGGGGATACTTTTCTTTGAACTGGTCTTCACGTTCCCATGTGTATTCGGGTCCGTGCTTAGAGCTCCAACGTACTTTGACAAGTTTAACAGTGCTCCTCCTGGTCTTGTTGACTTTCCAGTCGGTAACCTCAACGGGTTGTTCTGTAAATCAGAGGGCATCATCAATATGCACTTCATCCACCGGGATGATCACGTTTTCTTGTGTTGGACTCTTCTTCAGGTTGGATACATGGAATGTATCATGTACTCCCTTAAGTTCTTCCGGTAATTCCAACTTGTATGCCACGGTACCAATTCTTTCCAAGATTCTGAATGGTCCGATGTATCGTGGATTCAGCTTTCCACGTTTTCCAAATCTTACTACGCCCTTCCAAGGTGAGACATTTAACAACACTTTGTCTCCCACCTTGAATTCTTCTGGTTTTCTTTTCTGATCAGCGTAGCTCTTTTGTCGATCTCGAGCCGCCTTAATGCGCTCTCGGATCTGCGCAATCTTGTCGGTTGTCTCTTGTACAAGTTCAGGACCAACCATACGTTTATCTCCAGCATCTGCCCAACATAAGGGCGATCGGCACTTGCGGCCATACAGAGCTTTGAACGGTGCGGCTTTTATGCTCGTATGATAACTGTTATTGTAGGAGAACTCAACTAAAGGTAGATGATTATCCCAGCTGCCGCCTAGATCCATGACACATGCGCGAAGCATATCTTGTAACGTTTGTATAGTCCGTTCGCTCTGGCCGTCTGTTTGTGGATGGAATGCCGTGCTTAGATCTAACTGAGATCCAAAGGCTTCCTGAAATGATTTCCAGATTCTTGAGACAAAGCGTCCATCTCTGTCTGAAATGATTGAGATTGGCACTCCATGACGTGCCACAATTTCCTTTAAGTATATCTCTGCAAGCTTTCCAGGGCTATCCTTCTCTCGGATCGGTAGGAAATGCGCAGATTTCGTTAATCGATAAACTATTACCCATATCATATCGTGCCCTCTCGGGGTCGTGGGTAATTTCGTTATGAAGTCCATCGAGATTTGTTCCCACTTCCACACGGGAATCTCTGGTTGTTGTAGTAGGCCGGACGGTTTCTGATATTCTGATATTCCAACATAAACAGCAACGTCGCTTTTGAGTCTCGGCCACCAATAGTATTCTTTCAAATCTTGATACATTTTATCTGATCCTGGATGGATCGAGTACCTTGATTTGTGCGCTTCGTCAAGAATGACTTCTCGTATACCACCATAGAGTGGAACCCAAATACGCTTCTTAAAGTATAAGGCTCCCTCTTCATTTGGCATCATGTATTTCAGCATACCCCGGAGGTATTCAGCTTTACGGTTCTCTCCTTTAAGAGCTTCTTGTTGTGCATCACGAATGCGTGCAGTGAGGTTCGTTCGAATGGTCATTTCTAACGCTCGAACCCTTAGGGTCTTAACCCTTTCTTTTCGGCTCAACGCGTCTGCTACAACGTTTGCCTTTCCAAGATGGTACTTGATCTCACAGTCGTAATCATTTAGCAGCTCGACCCATCGCCGCTGGCGCATATTCAATTCCTTCTGATCAAATATGTGTTGTAAGCTTTTGTGATCTGTGAAAATTGTACATCGAGTACCATATAGATAGTGTCGCCAGATCTTCAAGGCGAATACCACTGCGCCCAGCTCCAGGTCGTGAGTGGTATAGTTTCTTTCATGTACCTTCAATTGTCTCGAAGCGTATGCGATGACTTTCTGGCGTTGCATGAGCACGCAACCCAAACCTTGTCGTGAAGCGTCACAGTATACCACGAAGTCATCAGTACCTTCGGGTAATGATAGTATCGGTGCATCGCATAGCTTGTTTTTAAGTAGCTGAAAGGCTTCTTCTTGTTTGTGACCCCAGTCGTATTTCTTGTCTTTCTGTGTAAGGGTCGTTAGCGGTTGAGCTATCTTTGAGAAGTTCTCGATGAAACGTCGGCAATAGCCCGCTAAGCCCAAAAATTGTCGAACTTCAGTTGGGGTCTTGGGAGCTTCCCAATTCTTTATTGCTTCTATCTTGGACGGGTCTACATGAATGCCCTTATCATTCACAACGTGACCAAGAAATTGTACTTCGCGAATCCAGAATTCGCATTTCGAGAACTTTTGCATAAAGTTTCTCTTTCTTCAGTAGTTCCAAGATGGTTCTGAGATGTTGCTCGTGCTCTTCTTTCGTTCGCGAGTAAATCAGGATATCATCGATAAATACAATCACGAATTTATCAAGATATGGTTTGCCTACGCGGTTCATCAGATCCATAAAGACCGCTGGTGCATTTGTCAGCCTAAATGGCATCACAAGAAATTCGTAGTGCCCATATCGCGTTCTGAATGCAGTCTTTGGCATGCTTTCTTCTTGGATTCTTAACTGATGGTATCCAGATCGAAGGTCGATCTTGGAATAGTAGCTTGATCCTTGCAGTTGATCAAATAAGTCATCAATCCTCGGTAGCGGGTACCGATTCTTAATAGTGAGCTTGTTCAGTTCCCTGTAATCGATACACATCCGCAGAGTTCCATCCTTCTTCTTTACGAACAATACCGGAGCTCCCCAGGGCGAGAAACTCGGCCTTATGAATCCTTTATCCAACAACTCCTAGAGTTGTGTAGATAATTCTTGCATTTCGGATGGCGCAAGTCGATAGGGCGCCTTGGCTACAGGAGCGGCTCTTGGAACCAAGTCTATACGGAATTCGACTTGTCATTGCGGAGGTAGTCCTGGCAGATCTTCGGGAAAAACATCAAGAAATTCATTCACCACAGGAATGTCTTCGAGTTTCGGCTCCTCAGCCTTCTTATCTACCACGTGTGCTAGGAAGGCAACACATCCTTTCCTTAAGCACTTCTGTGCCTTCATACAACTGATGATTCGAAGAGGTGCATCTCGTTTTTCTCCATGCACGATGAGAGTTTCATCATTCGCCAAAAGGATGCAAATGATTTTCTCATGACATACAACTTCAGCTTTGTTCTTGGACAACCAGTCCATGCCGACTACTACATCGAAGCTACCCAATTGAATAGGTAAGAGGTCGATGTTAAATCTACGTTCACCAAGTTCTAGTGTGCAACCTCTAACAACTTCGCCCGATTCAACAAGTTTACCATTGGCGAGTTCTATGGAATAAGGAATTTCTAATCTACTAGATTCTATTCCAAGCATGCGTTTAAATTCCACAGACATGAAGCTATAATCGGCGCCAATGTCAAATAATATGGATGCAAAGTGATTGTTAATGAGAAACGTACCGGTGACCACGTTAGGGTCCTCGCGTGCGTCCTTTACTCCAATCACAAATGCTCGAGCCTGAGCATTGTTTCTCTCTGGGCAGTCCTTCATGAAATGATCATTGCTTCCACATCTGAAGCATCCCTGGTTCCGCCCTTTGATAGTTACCATTCTTGCTACCAGCACCATTTCCATTCTGGTTCTTTCCTTTTCCCCAACAGTCTTCTGTTTGATGACCCAATCTACCACATTTGTCGCACCTTGGAATGCGACAAGCTCCTTCATGATGAAACTTACATTTTTGGCATTTAGGCATGGAGCCTTGGTATGCTTTGGTAGTGTCATGCTTCTTGCTGTTGGAACCTTTGTTGTTGCTGCGGGTTACTTGATTCAATTTCGAATGCTTTCTCTTCTTATCACCAGACGACTCAGCATGCGTCTCGTTCTTCTCAGTTGGGTCCAACGATAACTTCTTCATACGAACACAATCTTCAGTAAGGCTGACAGCTAGAGTTACAGCCTCGGTGATTGTTTGTGGTTTGGCCGACGTCACCATGCCACGAAACTCTGGGGCCAGTCCCCAAATGTAGCGTTCAACGCGCTTGAATTCGGGAGTCACCATGTAGGGAAGCACTCTAGACAGATCGTGGAACCTTCGAGTATAACCATTAATGTCTGCACCTACCATGGTTAAGTGCCTGAACTCAGTCTCCAACCTTTGGAGTTCAGCGCGAGAGCAATACTTCTCTCTCATTCTTTCCTTCAGTTCATCCCAAGTTAGGCCATAAGCGGCATCATCACCCAAAGTTTGGGCTTGCAAGTTCCACCAAGTCAGAGCTTCATCGACAAACAACCCAGTAGCAAAAGTGACTTGTTGATCCGCGGTACACTTGCTCATGCGGATAGTAGCTTCAGTATTCTCCGTCCAGCGCACAAATGCTACTGCACCTCCTGTGCCGTCATAGTTCATCGGCTTGCAGTCGAGGAACTGCTTGAAAGTGCAGCCTGGAATTGATTTAACCAATTCTCATGTGAGCAATCGAAGAAATAATGAAACAAAGACCGTTCATAAATTTCTCCATGCTTAGTGTGTTGTCTTAAGGTTACCTTGAGTTGTGCTGCCTCCAGACGAATCTCCATTCCCATTACGTCTGGCGTTGCTTGGTCCTCCACTGTCTTGAGTACGGTTCGCCTCATACTGGGCGATAGCAGCGGAGATCCTTTCTTCCAGTAGAGCGTTCAGCTCTTCAGCAGTTCTTGGCAGTGGGTGAGGAGGAGGTTGATCATCATTACGAGCATTCACAGCTTTCCTGGGTGCCTTGTTCTGACAGAACATAACACAACAGGGTTAAACATTTGTTTGATATCGTCATACTAGACAGTAGTAGTATATATATTCACAGGTATATACCACATAAGTGACATCAAACAACTATTACTCTAGCAGAGTACTTAGTAGGCTTGCACTGAGGGAATCTACACGTGACAAGACTTGCTGTGGTTTCTGTGCACTGAATCCCATAATTATGTATGCATCCATAATTACGTAACTCCTTGCACAGTCCGCACAGTTCGTTTCATCCTCGTATTTCTTCCTTCAGATGGGCCATCACTTTCAGATAAAGTCACGTATACTTGTGACATTCTACTTCTAGTATATGCTAATTATCACACATAATTGCAGGTAGTTTCTAGTCAACGACAAGTGCTACTCAAGTGCACTCTAAGTCTCGTAGTGTCTTTTCTAGACTCATGTAGACAGTTTCAGGTAGTGGATGTCGCGGGACGTTTTATGCAATGAAAACTCTTTGAAAATTGTTTTCATGAAAGGATCCTAGAGATTGTAGACTAGACTCGAGAAGGAATCCTGGTTCACTACAATCGCAGCTCTGATACCAATCTGTCGCACCCCTTTCTGCGACGGAAGCACGAGGTGTGATCATGAAAGGTTCTCATTGCATACGAAAGGTAAACATGCTACATGCTCGTAAAAATAACATCAAATACCGTAATTTGAAAACATAAGTTTAGCGTTACATCGCTAAGTCGCATAAAACATTGTCTTAAAAAGTTTACAACTTTATTTAAAGATAAACATAAGCGACATCCACGAGCATAAGCAAGACCGCGCGCACATCCATCCTAGTTACCTGAAATACATGTGAGTTTTGGAAAAACGTCAACATAATGTTGGTGTGAATTCATGCAGTTTTTGTATTTCACGTTTGTATACTTTGTATGAAAACCTAGTTTGTGTCATGTATAAATCAAGTTTTCATGTGTACACCACGTACTCATGTATATTTCAAGTTTTTCTTGAGTACCCCACGTACTCAAGTATAATTCCCGTATTCTTGAGTACCCCACGTACTTCAAGTATAATTCAAGTTTTTCTTGAGTACCCCACGTACTTCAAGTATAACTCAAGTTTTTCTTGAGTACCCCACGTACTTCAAGTATTAGTCAAGTTTTAGTATGGTATGAATTTTATGTAAATAAAGTATTCCTGTAAGTATCGAGACTGTTAATGGGTTGCAAAGCTATTAACATGTGACATGACATAGGAAGTCACCAAACCTTAGGCATTTAGTTGGCTTATTCTGAGACACAAAAGCACTACTCGATACTCGCCCTCACCGAGAGTGTGGCTGCCCGGCACCTGTTAGATCTAACATTTTGTTCTGCGGTCTAGGTATATTGTTGATTAATGGTGCTTATGTACCCTATTCATGACACGATTTCCCGTATCATTTCTCATAACGCATCAAACTTGGTACTCGTCCTCACCAAGTGCGCTTTTTGTATTCTTATATCTCATCACACTTGATACTCGTTCTCACCAAGTGTGCTCCTTATATTCTTATATCTCGTCACACTTGGTTCTCGTTCTCACCAAGTGTGCTTCTTGTTATCATACCATTTGTAAACATAATAATATTTGTACATGTATTTCACCCCCGAAGTTATAAAAACTGAAAACAGTTAAAGAAAGGGGGGAGCATGAACTCACAACTTTGCGTTCCTTGCGTCGAAAAGTTCACCGGATTTGCTTAATTAACGTCGTAACCTATACACGTTTTCTTAACGTTAGTCACTATACTTGTGTCGCACAAGTACAGTCACTCTCTTTTGTATTTGTATTGTTGTGTTAAAAAATATTTATATTTTTAACTAAGTATCTTACTTATATTATTTTCTCAAAAATTAATATAAGTAGCTCGTGTTTTGCACTTTGCACCCGAATTATGTATCTTGTATGTTGTATGTGTATTTTTATGTTTATACTCCTCATGAGTATTTAGTGTAGTTTTAAGTCTTAATACACTAGCACGTATGACACATACTATATACACTTAGCACAAAAGTTGGTGATCAAATAATATATATTTTTCTCTCAAAAAAATATATATCCTTAATATCCATTTTTATTCTTGAAGAAATCCTTATTTCTTATCACCAAAAATTAGGGAAACCTTGGTAACATTTTTAAATACATTTTTAGGGAATAAGTTTCTCAAAAACTTATATTTTTCTAAGTGTCAAAATTTATAAAAATTTTGACAGAGTTTCCCCTAAAAATGGAGGTTTCCCATGTTTTCAAAACATGTGTTTATTTTCTTTTAAAATCAACAACAATATCACAACACAATCTTTATTTAGCAAACTTGTCAAAACAAGCATATACCACAAACTTATGAACTTGAGAGTTTGTAATAATATGTAGTAACTTACTAGCACATTTAGTAAGTCTTGTTACCGTTAAAAATAAGTTTAACTTCTTAAAAACTTTATTTTTAAAGAATCTGAAGTTTCACAACTTCTAGTCAAGATTCACAAAAAATATTTCTTTGTTGAACTTCCTTGTTACACAAGTGTTTACACACTTGTTTATTTACTAAAAATGCTTTTAGTTCGGATAAGATCCGGGTTATGACAAAACTAGTATCTTTCGCTTGGTTCTTCCGAAAAAACCACTTGTCGATCTTTAGATCCACAAGTTTACAACTTTATTTTACAAGAAAAAATATTTTTATTCAAGTTTCAAGTTCATGGTGGATGGTTTCATCATCTTTCACATTTCTAACACCAACATACTACTAGTTCATGTTCTTGAACATGATCTAGTATGTCTAGATGATGATATATCCCACTTTTAGTA
The DNA here is from genome assembly GCA_030545235.1 of Helianthus tuberosus. Classification (NCBI taxonomy): domain Eukaryota; kingdom Viridiplantae; phylum Streptophyta; class Magnoliopsida; order Asterales; family Asteraceae; genus Helianthus; species Helianthus tuberosus. The sequence goes on along the minus strand of CM060374.1, from coordinate 87,593,025 downwards.
ACAAACAACATCAAGTAATCACAACTAGACAAGATTCACATGATCTAGTGTGGTTTTATGAAGTTTTTATTAGTAACCGACATTATGTATATTAGGAAGTGAATCAGTGATTATAATTGATTCAATCTAGGCTAATTATAGGAGGACTAGCTGTGCACATCTCCCTATATATTGTACCCATTGTTTGTATTGTAGACACACAAGAATATTATCAATATACTAACATGGTAATCAGAGCCATTATCTTTTAAACCCTACCCCACCATCGCCATTTTTTTTCTTCATGTTTATATCGATCAACCACCATGGCTAACAATAACCAAGCTCAAAACCCCCCACCACAAACCACTGAAACCAAGCCTCTTCACCCTGTTTATTCTGTTACTAACATCCAGAATAAGATCCGAACACTCGACGGTGACAAAGTCACCTATTCCTGCTGGGTGAAACTCTTCAAGCTTCATGCCCACGGGTTTGATGTCTTGAATCACATCAACGGTACTGAACCTCCGCCCAAATCTGATTCGTCTTACGAGACGTGGTCCAAAATCGATTCCATCATCCTTCAGTGGATATATGGAACGATTTCCGACAACTATCTGGGTCGTATTCTGGAGTCCAATTCCACTGCTCAACAGGCTTGGGATCGGCTCCGTTATATCTTTCTGAACAATAAAAACTCCTGTGCAGCCACCCTAGAACACGCCTTCACAACCACAACAATGGCTTCATGTTCTTCCATGAATGATTATTTTCAGCGAATGAAGGATCTGGCCGAACAGTTGAAAGATGTGGGTCACCCGGTTTCTGAATCACCTCTTGTTTTACAGATGCTTACGGGACTCTCGCAAGAGTACGATACCGTCGCATCGTTTATTACTCAAGCTGACAAGTTGTGGGATGATGCTCGTGAAATGATTGACCGGGAACAACGCAGGCAGGCCGCTCGTCAACAGGTATCTCACACCACATAACACAAACAACACTACACCCGATACAAACCCGAACCCCAACACCGTCCCTCATCATCCTGCACCCCCACCCTCTTATAATCCAGCCCAACAGCTTGACAACTATCAACCTTGTTCTCAACCCCAGGGACGTGGTCGCGGCCGCAACACTTACAGAGGTGGTCGTGGCCGTGGTCGTTACTCAAACTACAACTCACAGCCACAACACTACCCTTCCTACAACTCTCCTCAACCAAACACCTATCATAATCCATCGTACAATCCATATCCATGGTGGGCCTCACCACCACCCTGTCCATATCCGGCCCAGTCCCCATGGCAGCTCACCTAGAACCGGCCTAACCACCCTGCACCCGTCCAACAGCCTACATCTAACCCACCCAACCGACACGGCTACGGCCTATCTGCCCCACCACCACCCGGTTACCAATATCCCACACCTCCTCAAACTCGTGTTGACCCATTGCAACCCACAGAACTTGGTGTTGCACTTTCCACTTTAACTATGAATCCGCCAGACATCCAATGGAACATGGACACCGGCGCCTCATCTCACATCACTGTGGATCAAGGTAAAATACAATCTCTAAATTTCAATACAAATAATGCTAATATACTTGTGGGTAATGGTCAATCTTTGCCAATTTTGGGCTCGGGTAATGGTCTACACAAAACACCAAATAACACCTTTCACCTTAACAATATCCTTTATGCACCCACTGTTGTTAAAGACCTTATTTCCGTACGTAAATTTACCCGTGATAACCTTGTCTCTGTTGAATTTGATCCATATGGCTTTACCTTGAAGGATCTCAAGACTGGGCAACATCTTTCGCGCCATGACAGCACCGATGACCTTTATCCATTCACTCCACCAAGTCAAGCTTTTATTGCATCTTCATTCAATAAGTGGCATGATCGTCTTGGACATCCCGGACCACAAGTTTTAAAATTTCTTTCTAGTCGTTTTAACCTTTTATATAATGCGGATTCATTTGATTTTTGCCATTCGTGTCATTTATCAAATAGCAAAAGACATCCTTTTATTAATTCTATTTCGTTTACTTATGAACCTTTCGATATTATTCACTATGATATTTGGACCTCACTGGTTCTTAGTAATTCTTCTTATAAGTATTATATGGTTCTGGTTGATAATTATTCTCATTATGTTTGGGTATACCCGTTAAAATTCAAATCCGAAGTTTTTCCCACTTTTGTAAAATTTCATAAATACATTCAAACTCAATTTCACAAACATATCAAAGCCTTCCAATGCGACTTAGGGGGAGAATTTGATAACCATGCTTTTCAAAACTTCGCCACCTCCCACGGCCTTGTCTTTTGTTTCTCGTGCCCTCAAACCTCACCTCAAAACGGTCGGTCCGAGCGAATGATTAGGCGTCTCAATGACATCATTCGAGCACTTCTTGCTCATGCACATATCCCTACCACATATTGGGTCGAGGTCCTTCACACCGCCGCGTATTTACATAATATTCTTCCCACCACAAGGCTAAACTACAACACTCCCACCTTTGCTTTATACCTCTGCCACCCCACTTATGACCATCTTCGGGTTTTTGGATCTGCGTGTTACCCAAACTTCTCCGCCACAGAATCCAATAAATTAAAGATAAGGTCTACTCGGTGCATCTTCCTTGGCTATCCGCCAAATTTTCGGGGATACTGGTGCCTTGTTCCTTCTACAGGTAAAGTACATATTTCCCGCAACGTAGATTTTGATGAGACCTCCTTCCCTTTCTCCACACCTTTACCACACTCAACTTATCAATTCCTTGATGATGACCCACCTTCACATACACCCTACCAATTCCCATCCTCCACACCCACACAACAACAACCAATCGCTAACCATGAACTTCCCCCTACAACCCCTCTAACTACACACCATACAACACCACCCCCTACACCACCATCAGAACCTTCCCCTCCCCCCCTCCTGAACCGATCCCACAACCTACCAATGCCAACCTTAACACACACCCCATGACCTAAAGAGGGAAACAAGGCATCACAAAACCAAACCCGAAATACAACTTGTACACCGATACCATTTCACCACTACCCACCTCTCACCTTATGGCTTTAACCGATCAAAATTGGCAAAGGGCTATGCTTAGCGAGTTTAAAGCATTACTTGATAATGGAACTTAGGTATATATTTCTTGCAACTTAAATAGATTGTACACAGATAAACTAACCAAAAAGTAATAAAATTTCAAAAGTTATGTAGGTTGCAAAAACATTTTGTCACAATTTTTGTGGCAAAAGCAATCTAGGTGCGAATTCTATGGTAATTGGTTTAGTTGCAAACAAATATGATGCCCAGTTTGAGATGAAATTTCATTTGATAAATAATAATAGTCACAAAAATCGGTTCCGACCAATGATTCCATAAATGCGGAAATCAGCCACAAAAGAGCACTTGTGACAGTTCGGCAACGCCTTCAACTGTTGCAAAAGGTCTTTTTGCGTGATGTGCACCATAATTCCAACAAATATCATGGTTTCATGGTGGACTAGTTAATATTTTTGGTTTAGAATAACATATTGTAGTTATCATCACTCAAGATACCGTAATTCTTATTTATTTTAATGCAGAACTTTACTTAACAGAACTTTACTTAACAACTGATATTGATCATGATAAATCTTAAATTCATTATTCTCCAATACATATGATATAATTATTGATCAGATATTAACATTTATTAACAAACAACAAATAAAAAAGAAACAAGACATGCCATCTTCAAAGCTTAGAGTTTTATGCTTGTATCATGGAGGACATGATGGCTTTGCAGGACATTATGGCTTTGCAGGACATGGACACCCTCCGGGACACCCACCGGGACACCCTCAAGGACATCCACCAGGACACCCTCCGGGACATCCACCGGGACACCCACCCGGACACCCTCCGGGACACCCACCCGGACATCCTCCGGGACACCCACCAGGACATCCACCAGGACACCCACCGGGACACTCTCCAGATGGCTTGACAGAGACAAGAAGCTTCATACCTTTCAAACACTCATCTCGATTAGAAATAAACGTATAGGGGCCCCCTCCTCCTAAGACGGCCACATCCTTTATCTCCATAATTGGTCCCTCAGCACAACAGCACTTGTATTTGCAGATATTGACGTATAATACCCTATATTTTGCTGGATCGTAATTGAACACTAAACCAACAACATAGTTAGCTTGCTGCAAGACATAGACATATAATTATCAACAAATCATGTGTAATATTTACCAAGTTTGTCTCCCGGCTTGAATTCCCGACCCTTAGCCCATGCTTCGTAATCGACACCCTCGGCCCAACCTTTATCATCTCCAACTATATGCTCTGCTGCTCTAACCCAAGTAGCTTGAGCCACTAGTGTTGCTATGAGGATGATGATGCTCAAATTCTTGTTAGCCATTTTGGTACAATTCATTATAGGATACAACTTCAACTTCCAATTTATTCAGAAAGGAAGCATGCTACAAATCCTCTGCACCATTATAATTGACGAAAAAGATACTTCCATGCCTAATGACACGCTCACATATTCTAAATTTGGTATGCATACTAAAGTAAGTAGCTATCTATTTCTTTTAAAAATGGTTTTTATTCACAGCTTTTGATCATAAATAGACTTGCAAGATTTAAAATATTTTTTATTTTATAGTTTTATTCTAAATAAACATGGATACATTAGGAAACAATCTAATTATGATCAATGTTACCATAACAATCATCATTACTGTTATTAATTAATTATCAGTTTACCATAATAATTTCATTACTGTTTATTAATTAAATTCAGGACAATAGTGTTATTGTTATTATTTTTTTTTAAAGAAGTTCATGAGTCTAAATTAAAATTTTAATATATCATTTTCAAATTTCAGTATTCTTTTTACTATTATCAATATTTTAAGTATTCAAAATATTTATAGCGTATATACCACATAGTTAATAATGTTATCAAGAGTGTTGTATTGATATTTATATCTTATGTGGTGAGAGTTCAAATCTATTTAAAGAGAAATATTTTAGATCTTAGGAGTAGGTCATGTAGTTTTCCTTTCAAATATAAGTTTTTTTTTTGTTAATGTTTAATTACTATTCTTATTATCATGAATTATGAAAGTGATTGATATCCTCACACATCATAAAATGATGTTAGTGCATTTATGTCTATAGCCTTCGTCAATCCGAGTCGTAGCAAGAAACAGAAGAAAACGAGTCGTTATGATGAGATAGCTAGTCAAAAAGGCAAGGTGGCATAATTGTAATTAATGAGAAATCTCATTAAAAGCCAAGGCCTATAAATAGGAGCTTTATGTTTAGATTAGAGACTTTTGGCTCATTTGTGTTTTGGAGAACTCTAGATCTAGAGAGAGAGTCTAGAGAGAGAAAGTACTCCAAGTGATTCACGGTTCTTGTACGTTATCAGATTTTATCAAAGAATCACGTTTATATTACGTCATGTGTGTTTAGGTCGCGTTCGTGTACGGATTCCGCACGTTTCACGTTCGTTTCGCAATCGTTTCGGAGTCAAAATCGGTCCTACAAGTGGTATCAGAGCTAGAGCTTGATTGCACTGATCCAACACACAATTCTACTCGTGATTTCATCGATTTCAGATCCGGATTTCATCTACTTCTTCATCTTTTTCATATTTTTCACGTTTTTCACTGATTTTCGTCAAATTGAACAGGTTTCTACGGTCCAAATCGTCTGATTTTTTGATATGTTGTGCGAAAACACTTGATTTACAATCCTACCAAGTTTCAGATCCTAATTCCTAGCCGTTTAGGAGAAATCTGAGTTTTTGTGTCCGACATCGTTTGAAAGTTTGAAAGAGGTCGTCCCGTTTGAACTATTGTTTGAAAGTGAACCTCCCGTTTGAACTATCGTTTGAAACTGTCCATCCCGTTTGAAAGAGGACATCCCGTTTGAACTATCGTTTGAACTAGCATATGACCGTTTGAAACAGTCCTGACAGTTTGAAACAGACCTGACCGTTTGAACTGACCGTTTGAGGGTGTGACAGTTTGAGGGTGTGACAGTTTGAGGGGTGACCGTTTGAAACACGATTCCAGTTTGAAAGAGTCTGTCAGTAGTTCACGTGATACAATTGATTTGATCAGATCTATATCATCGGTGTACATGTGACTAAATTTACGGTCCAATCAGCATATCGCATTGAACAAGTTGTCGGCCATTTAATACATTTGAGATAATCAATGAATTAAAATTTGTAATTGTCGGAAATAACTTCAAGATTTGCATGTGATAATAGGCAATAGGTCAAATTAAATTGAGTATTAGCCCATGTGAGTTAATCAAAAAACTGCAAGCCCAAGAATCACGTGAACAGAATAGTTGTCAGCCCATGTGACTTTGATTTTGTTGGTCAAATAGAATTGTATGAAGAATTAACATTGTCGAACACAAATTAAGAGATTGCATGTAAATGTTGACTAATTGAAGAGGTTGTCTCGAACTTACACATCACATTTAATGTAAAGTGTTGCGGCCTAATTACATTTCATGCACAATTAAATTTGTCGGCTAGTGGGTGGTGTCAAGTTGTTGGACATTGAAACTTGTGTTAGAATTTGTGAAGTATTGTCAAAGTGAATTTTGTTTCACACGGCTTGAATTCGATTTCAGCTCATAAGAGGTGGTTCAGTTTGTTTAAATTTGATCCGGGTCACAATCCGATTCAAGGCATTTTGTTTGGTTCAAGTTCAAAGTGCAACAAATCGACGGCTACATTAATTGAAGATGGTTATTGCACGTGGTTTGATTCAAGTTTGCATGTGATTTTGCATTAAAGTCAAAGATTCAGCCGTCACCCAAAACGGACAACACATTTGTCGTTTAGTACCATACATTGAGAAGTTATCCGTTCAGACAGCTCCAATCCCACCCGAACGAACAGCGTTGTCACGCGATTATTGTCACTGTTGACTTGTGTTGACTCACTTGATCGGATACTTGTCCGTTTCAGTTGGTTGATAATCTTGTTGAAAATAATCATTGTTATTTGATTGTTTCTTGTGTTGTGATATACGAGGTGTAAATATCAAGGTTTACATCATGGCTAAAAACAAAGAAGAAAATTTTGTTGCTGAGATTCAAGATGAAAACAAAGACAAAAACACTATTGAAGTTCATGAAGAAAAAGTTGAGATCAAAGAGAAAACTCGAGAAGAGATCTTGAGTGAGAAGACCTACAGAGAATGAAACGTGGTCTACAACAGAATGGATGACATGCAAGAGGAGTATGAGATGGCTGTCGGTAGCAAAAGATGGGATAAAAAGAGAGAATGCTATTATAACAGAGAAGGAGAACCGGTTGTTCCCAAGAAAGACATAATCTTCGATGATGTTCTTCTCAAAGTCCCGTTGAGAGCTGAATACTACAGAAATGTAATGAAAGATGACACATATGTTAAGAGATTTGAAAAGGAGATCAGATATGCTATGTTATCGTGTCTGAGAAAAAGGGATGAGGAGAGGATGAAGAAGAATGTTGAAGAAATGGTGAAAAATCTGAAGAAAGATGCTGAAGAGGTTAAAGCAGAAACTATTGAAGTTGAAGCTGTGAAGGAAATCAAAAGTGAAGAAGTTGTTGTGAATGAAGAGGTTGAGAAAGCTGTTACTAAAGAACAGCAGATTGAAGAAGAGGTGAAGAAAGAAGAAAAAGAAGAAAAGAATGAGAAGGAGGAAGCTGATAAGGTTGGTGATGAAGTTGGTGTTGAAGAAAAGAAGAATGTTGCTGAGATGACAGAGGTTGCTGAAAACACCAAAGTGCCAATCACTGAGGTAAATTCTGATTTTGAAAACTTGAAACTGATTGATCAGTGCAAGAAATGCATGGAACCGTGCAGAGCTTGTACTAAAAAAGATGAGCAATTCAGAACAAGAGATCTTGAATTCACAAAAATAGAAAACATTTTCAAAGAAAAATGCAAAGAGATGTTAGAAAAAGAAAAGGTTTTTAAAGAAAATGATGAAAAACTTTCAGAAAAATGTAATAAATTAGAGAAAGAAAATGAAGTTTTGAAAGAAAATATTTTGAAAATGACAAATGAATGTGAACAAAAAGAAATTGCTTATCAAGAAATGAAAAAGGAATATGACTCAATGAAATTATCATATCACATTACAAAAGAGTCATATGAAAAAGTGAAAGACGAAATGAAATATGCTCAATCAAGAATGAATTATCTGTCTGAAACAACTAAAGAGCTTAAACGAATGTATGCTATAAAACAAGATGTTGTTAATTCCTATATTGAGGATGTTGCTAAGTTGAAGCGACAGATTGCTGATTTAGAACAGGATAACAACAAGTTAAAGAGTTACCATGTGTCGTCATATGTGCTTGAACGAATTTTCAATATAAAACCGGGTGAGGGTGAGTCTGAGCAGAACAAGAAAGGTATTGGTTCAGAGTTTCATCAAGTTCCACCACCGGGAAAATTTGCATTTTATGATGAGGAAAAGGTCGAAAAAGCTTTCAACATGGTAGACCAATTGCCAGACAACATTGACATAACCTATTCCAAATCTGATGATTTTCATGATTCAGAGGTGGTAGGTAAAGTCGTTGAAAGTGTGTTGAAAGAAGAGTCAGTTGATACAGGTAAATCTGAATCACAGGATGAAGATGAAGGAAATCTTCATGATGGATATCTGAAAAACACAAAATCCGAGAAAAATTTGAATGATGATTCAAAGGGATTGGTTTATACCATGATTGGATCAGAAAAATTGTTCTTAGATGTTGTATTCCCGATTCAGAATGTGATTTCAGAGAAGGTTGACAAAGTTTTCAAAATGGTTGAGATTGAGAAGTCTGAGATTTCAAAGTTTGCTGGTAAGAGTCATAAAGGTTCGTATAACAAACCTGGTTTCAAAAAGAAGAACATGAAGGCTGGGTTGGGTTATAAGAAGAAACAGAATCGAAACAAAAATGAAATGCCAAATTTTCAGGCAAAATTGAGTTTTGTTCAAGGAGCCAGTTTAGAAAAAGAAAAAGAACTCAAAATGAGACAGTCTAATGATGAGTTCTTTGCTCAAAAGAAAAAGCAACAACCACAGGTCAAAGATGTGTCCATGAGAACATGTTTCAAATGTGATCAAAAAGGACATCTTGCACGCAAGTGTCCTAATCTAAAACCTGTGGATGTTGACAAAAAGAAGTTTGATGCTGAGAAACAAAAATCTGAGAATGTGAGACAAAGGTCAACCAAATTTGATTCGAAACAAACTTGGAGGTTCAATACAAACAAGTTTGCTTCAAATCAAAACTGGAAATCAGACCAGAATAGGTTTGATTCTAGACAGATCTGGAATTCTTACACACCCAGATTCAGAACAACACAGAATTGGAAAACCACAGTTGATATGACAAAACCTCAAGAGTTTTGGAAACCAAGAGTTGTTGTTCAAAATCAAAATGTTCAAAAAGTTTCACATTTTTACAAACGAAGAACACCAAAAGGTCAGACATGGTCTGTTAAGAAACAAGTTGATTTGGTAAAAGATGAGAAAGTTGAAGTTAAAATTGAGAAAGTTTTTGTGAAAAATGACAAAGAATTTCCAGCATTGAATGAAAATTATTGTGTTGAAATGCCTAAGGTTCAACAGGCCTGGGCTAAATTGTTCAAGTAATTGAGTAGTTTGTTTGTGCAGGTGCTCATGGAATTCAAAGATTGTGAGAATGGAGATTGGAGCAGCCTGGCACAACAAGGAGAGGATGTTGCTGGATCCTGTTCTGATTGAACAGGGAATTTATATGTTTTCTGTAAATAAATAAACAATATTTCAAAAACCCTAAAAATTGAAAAATTTGAAAAACCAAAAATATGTTTGTTTTTAATTTTGTCAAAAATAAGAAAATTACAAAAATATGTGTTGATTGAATATGCCGAAACCCTCACGGCTGAACAAACATGATTACTTTCATCAGATTGAAAAACGGTTTTCAAACTGTTAAGATCAATGTGTTGTAAATCATGGGGGTACATTATTTTATGTTAGATTTTCTGCAAATCAGTACACTTTTAGCAGAAAATGGATGGCGAGACAAAGCTATCAGTGTTGGTTGTCAAATTTTCTTTATATGATTTTGCATTTTAGGGGGAGTAATATTGTTAGAAAATACAAAAACATTTGAAAATTTGAAAAAGTCAAAAACATGATAAAATTTAAAAAAAAATTGAGTTTTTGCGTAAAAAGAGGAAATGATAGTACATCAGTAGACAGTTACAGTATGCTAAAGAATTGGAAAGTTTAAATGTGTTAAACGATCTCACCGTGGATGTGTCGGTAGATTTTTATACATTTAGTAAACTTTTCGGGATATAAACATAAATTTCATACTTGCTTATTTCGTGGGGAACACTACTTGGATATATAGGTAACCCCTGAAATCTCGTTTGAAAGGTCTCATAATCTTATATACTAGGTCTTTATACTCAATGATGTCTGGGGTATTATTCCGGGACTTCTGCTGAACGGTAGTTCTGACCTAGTCCTTGAATAATACTTTCTGAAATGCTTGAAACATAGCATTAAACCCTCAGCATGCCGATGAAACAATAAAATTGATAGTCGCTGCTGTTGTAAGCAAAAAGATCCTCTAAAGGGGACATACCGTAAAGTCGAAGCTGATATCTCTCTGCGTATACGGAAGTATCGACCTGAGATCCCTCGGCCCTCGCATACCTAATTTATATACAGATATCATTGTAGTATACTCACCTGTAAGACTGATTATTGGGATTCTGGATACGGGAGTATATTCAAGAGGTGGGACACATGAATAGGTTTAAGTTCTTAATACACCTAATTCATATCCTGAATCAGTTGAAGTTTGTATGAAAATTTAAGTGGATCAGTATATCGACAATCTAAGTGAATTGTTTAATGCATAATGTGATTTTAAGCTCAACGGTCCTTGTGACTTGTCAAAAACTGATATGATCCTCTGACGCATACTCAAACAAAAATATTGTCTGTAAATATGTTTGTACATATTTCGTTATTGCTTTATGTTTTCAGAAAATACAAAAAGATTTTGATTTCTACTTTATTTTCGACAACTGATGTCTGAGTGCTGAGTTTCAAAATCTAAGTAAGCTGATTGTGTTTCTGAAAATAAAACAAGTTCATTAATTTGAAACTTGAAACCTTTTATCAAAAATCAAAAACAGTTTGTGATATCTCCAAGGTCATTAGTTTGGACTTGGTTGATTAACTGTGAGGGATTTGGATGCTTATATTGTTATAGAGCTAGTTTCCGATTCGATTCGATGAAACTGCCAAATTCATGAAAATTGTTTGTTTAGAATGTTTGAGTGAGCCATGTTACAATTTCTGGATAGTTGAAATTTGAAATGATGTTACTTATAAATGTTTGAGTGATTGCAGATGAGATTCCAGACTACGATCCCGGAAGCTGAGTCTAAGGGGGAGTCTGAAGACGAGCTCAAAACAAGGGGGAGCTTGTATACGGAAAGCAAGGTGTCGATCCCAAAGCACGGAAGCTTGACGAAAGGGGGAGCCTGATGAAGAAAAGAGTTTACAAAAAGGAGAAGCTGAAACTGAAGACAGATCCACCGGGATTCTGTTCGAGAAGATTCAAAGAGAGAAAGAGAAAGAGAAGACGCTACGAGTTTGACTCAATAATCAAGATTGACCGTGGCAATATCCAAGGGGGAGTCTGTTAGTGCATTTATGTCTATAGCCTTCGTCAATCCGAGTCGTAGCAAGAAACAGAAGAAAACAAGTCGTTATGATGAGATAGCTAGTCAAAAAGGCAAGGTGGCATAATTGTAATTAATGAGAAATCTCATTAAAAGCCAAGGCCTATAAATAGGAGCTTTATGTTTAGATTAGAGACTTTTGGCTCATTTGTGTTTTGGAGAACTCTAGATCTAGAGAGAGAGTCTAGAGAGAGAAAGTACTCCAAGTGATTCACGGTTCTTGTACGTTATCAGATTTTATCAAAGAATCACGTTTATATTACGTCATGTGTGTTTAGGTCGCGTTCGTGTACGGATTCCGCACGTTTCACGTTCGTTTCGCAATCGTTTCGGAGTCAAAACCGGTCCTACAAATGATGATAAAAAAATCAGAATATCTTTGAAATTCTTCGACGTGACAAAAACCATTGATATTTTTACTAATAGGTTGCATGTCAAATGAATGTTATCACCTAATTAGGCTCATTCAGTGATAAATTAAAAATGAATAACTGGTTGCATATCAACTGGATATAATTGAATGAAGAGCATGAATATTTAGACTCGTTGCCTTCATTGTCTTAAGAATCTGAATCCCTAAAATAAAATTGAATTAAAAATATGGAATTATAGGTTGCATGATTTGCGATTTGATCTTTTGAATAATGAAATCCATGAAATTAATGATTTACCAACACCAGCTCATGAATATACGACTTAGATACCCTTACCGGTAATTAAACCATATGCCATGTGGCAATGTTATATTGGTTCTTACATTTTTAGATTTAAGTCTATTTGTATATGTTCCTACCTTATCATGTAAAATTTATCATGTAAAATACTTAATTTTGTTGAATTGTAGGCTGGATTCTGTAATTGGTCACACTACTTCAATGGTTAGGATAAAATGGTAGATGGTAATTGCCGACGTAGTTCGGTGCAAAACATAAGTATTCCGTTTTGTCTACTTAGGTATGCATGATAAAAATGACGGTGTGAATCCAAAGGTTTAAGAGGCTAGATTGCCAAGATTTTCAAACTGATTATCGCCTTATTGCAATATCCAAACTAGGAACCGAAGTCACAAATGAGACGTACAGGGGAGAACCGACATTTTGTTTATATCATTTAGTAATATTAATGATTATGTTATTAATAGGTGATCACGTAATACGCATATCATAATTTGTCGTGTGCGTCACGTAATACGCATATCATAATTTGTCGTGTGCGTCACTTCTGCCCCTTTCCCTGTGCCTTTTTTCGGATGGTATACTAGCACCTTCAACATCAATAATGTGACTCGATTTCATAGTTACTGTGCTTTAGATTGTTGTTAGTTCTGATGACATACCACACTCTGAATTTGAGGTGTGATGCTTCCGATGTATCTTCCTCACCACTTGTATGCAAGCGTAACTAATTCTCCCAAGCTAGATATGATGTGAGTACGTGTTTCGCTTCTTGAAGCTTCAACTCCACGACCTTTGACCATGCTCTGAAAGTCCTGAGGTGCATATATATAAAAGTATATGATTTTACATAACATCCTACGTCATGACCTATACTTGTATCCCTGGGTACTCGTGACGCTCGTGTTCAGGTTTATATAATAGGCATAATATTTAACCTGTATCGTGTTTCACCTTATCAAATAAATATATCATATATTTATTTTTACTAAATTATTCTCAAGTACGTCACATTTATGTAAGGTATAAACAATCACTTATTCACAAATCACTATCTCATATCTACCAACTCAATCATACACGTACATGTTTACCTATCAATCACTTAGCAATCCAAAAGCATACTTAATCATACTTATCACATTCTCAACCAAAATCATCAATTCCTGTATCATTAATATACATTCTCATAATATATATCTATATCACCTTCTTGAAAATTCACGGGTATCACTTGTCATCATGTACAAGTCTCAATTTTCACCTAAATCACAAATTCCCAATTTCATCTAATCACTAGTATGACAACATGTTGATCACATTAATCACATAATCATCATGGTAAAACAATGTTTCAGAAAACATTTTCATCAAAATGAATCCTTTCATGTATACTAAATTTGACTCAAGTTTCAGGCAATGGTTGGAAGTCCCATAACAAATCATAGGCGTACCCAAGTCTTCGTAATCTGAGTCCCTAAAAAAATTCAGGTTAAAGGCTAGGTATCCCTACAGACACCAAATTCGCTGAAACTTATGGCTTTTATACTAATCTCTCACACCCGCAAAATTAGTTGGGCGTAACGACTCTATCACTTACAAATGCAACGGAAAATATGTCTAAGGCTTGTATTGGATTTGGACGCCCTCCAAACTAAGGTTTCACCTATTCCAACCGTCCCATTGCCAAATAAAACATGAGAAAACATGCTAAAACGTCAACATAAAGTTGGTGAATTCATAAGTTTAAGAAACTTCAAATAATCATTTTTGTAAGGTCGTCTTCCTTCAACGAACACACGAACCGGACCGATCGAACACACACGCGATGTGCGGAAACCACCGTGTGCCTTGTACCGCAACGTAGAGCTCGTACATAAGGTGTGGAAGATGAGAACCCTGAATACACAAAGTATGCACAATCAACAATCACACAGATTGAATAATTAACACAAAGCTAGGGTTTGTTTGCACAAGAAGTTTTGTCCAAAAATATCACTGTTTCATTGAATGTTTTAGTTTGTGTACAAGACACTAAGAATATATACACACCTAAGTTTACACAACATTACAATGAAACTCTCAGTACTTAACAAATAAGTACTCACCACTAAAAGGAAAACCACAAGTTCTCACACTAAGGTCTCACCATATAAAACCACAAGTTCTCACCACTAAGGTCTCACCATATAAACCACAAGTTCTCAACATATAAACCACAAGTTCTCACCACAAGTTCTTACCATATAAACCACAAGTTCTCACCATGTAAACCTAAGATCCGGGTTATGACAAAACTAGTATCTTTCGCTTGGTTCTTCCGAAAAAACCACTTGTAGATCTTTAGATCCACAAGTTTACAACTCCATTTTACAAGAAAAATTATTTTTATTAAAGTTTCAAGTTCATGGTGGATGGTTTCATCATCTTTCACATTTCTAACACCAACATACTACTAGTTCATGTTCTTAAACATGATCTAGTATGTCTAGATGATGATCCATCCCACTTTTAGTAACAAACAACATCAAGTAATCACAACTAGACAAGATTCACATGATTTACACCCATATCTACTCTTTATCCACCATTAATCACTTATGTTCAAGACTTAGTTTATGTTCATTAGAGTTTTCATCATTTAATCATTCTATCATCTATTAACCACCAAAAACAAGAACAAGATGAAGATTTAAAGCACTTACTACTAGCACAAGGCTAGGGAAGAAAAATGATGGAAATCGAGTGGGTAAAAGCAAACGGTAGAGGTTCTTCAACTTCCGAAAGATCCTAGCTTCACTATGCGCCTTCTAACACACTTGTGTGAGCTTATACAAGGCTTGATCGAAAATGGTGGGTGTATGGGGGTTTGGGTTCGGACGAGAGCTCCCAAGGGGAGTAGAGGATTTGTGTGTTTTGCTAGTGTGTGTAAGAATGAAGGATTAGGACCATAAGGTTTATTTTATAACCATTTTTCCTCAATATCTCTTGGATATTATGTTCATGCTTTAGAGACAAGATTAAATAAAATATGAAGTTGAAATCCCATGTGGGATTTTGGTCTCCCAACCGTCCAACATTAGGGGGGGGGGGGGTCTTGGTTACATCTCAACTACAAGTTACAAGTTTAGTTGAAAAGTAATGGTGCTTAGTTAGGTAGTTTATGCATTTGATGTTTATTAGATGTAACATGATGTTCGGTGGCCATAACTAGCCTTGTAACACTAAAACAATGATTCCAACATTATTTTGGTGTTTCAGGTAATGTCTGGTTGTTCGGTTATAGACCGGTTCGTTAAAGTGCTAAATTACACTTTTTAGTGTCTTTTAAGTACCTTTCTTGTACCCTTTCAATTCCCAACACCTGGGGAAGTATTCTGGATAATAAAACGACATTTCTGCATAATATTTCAGTGTCAAAATGCTGATTATAGCTGAATTATATAAAATTCTGCACTTAAAGTGCGTTTCGGGTGCTTTTTAGTGCTTATTTTAGCTTCCGTAATGTCTATATATAAACCCTTGTATGTATTCTTGGGTTTTAATGTATTCTTGTCGTTGGACCTACACCTAGGCTCCACTTTTATTGTCTGACTGCTTTCTGCAGTTCTGTTGACACAGTGTGTCTTACCGGTGAGTTTACTATTATTTCTGACGCAACGCTCTCGTTTATGCATAAAACAATATTTTGTAGTATACAACGTGCATGAATTCACTTGTTTAGCATGTGTTCAGACATTGCTGACAATTAAGCACATAATTGCAGTCATTAAATAATAATTAAAGTGTAATGAAATTACCGGTTTGTGCCAGTTGTCACAATTCGCTTATGCTATCGTTAACTATTCAGGCTAATTTCTCAGCGCTCCCTTCAATCCAAGAGAGTGTTTAAGTTATTAAGCACTATCTGTGAGTATACTCGACCCCTTTTTGCTTTACGCACTTATGGGTGTTACATACGTTACTTATTCAAAATCACATCGATCACACAACGCAAACACTTTATGCGCTGACCGTTATTGCATGTTATACGTGTTACTCGATGAATGCTTGTATATTATGTTAACACAGTGATTGTTGCCTAACGCCTTATCAACGATAGTACTATAGTTTGGACCTAGCACCTGTCGTGGACAAGGGTTGTTAAGGTTATTTCTTCACGTGTCACAGTGGTGATATTTGTTGCGCATTCTACAACTCGCAGTCTTGTCTGTACATATTTCATTGTCGATAACCTACTAGATTCGCATTATACATGTTACATGCTGGTTATGCGTAAACGCTTTCGAACTCTATTATTACTATTAAACTTGTATGCTCACCTTTACACTATGTGTATTGACCTCTATTTTAACGTATGTGACAGGGGCTTAGGATGCTTGCTTGTTACTTGCTGGAATTGAGCTAGGATGGGGTCTAGAAACAAACAAAAACAATTTATATTTGAGTTGTCGAAACAGAACTATTTGTCTTTGAATTGTCTGTAATAACTATGCTACTTATTATGTCATGGTATGGGACGTGATGCTTAAATAATTGGTAATCGTAGTTGTTGTGGAAACTCTTGGACAATCTGTTTCGCTCGGTGCCGCGCCCCGATGTTTCCGTCATCGGTTGGGGTGTGACACAAACACGCCGATAAACGCCACCGCCACCGCCCCAGCCGGCGTGTTTAGGCGTGTTCTTTCAAAAAATCACCGGCAGCGTGTTTTAAATCACGCTGAAATGGCTGGAGGGTTTGATATTTTGACCAATGACTGTGCTCCTTGTTCTTTGTTTGGCCAATAACAAATTTTAATGGTTTTTTTTTTTTATTTAAATTCTATTTTACACCCCTTTTAACATAATGCCCACATCCCCACTACACCCATTATAGAAAACACCCTATTACTGACTGGGCTGCCACATGGCGCAAAACGCCCAAGGGTGGGGTGTTAACCACTACACATGGTCTTATAAGAGGGCAAGGGGTACCCAATACACTCAAACACAACCTGACACCTCATTCTCTACAGTTCGACCATACATTCCAAATCCGTGAAGGCCACCACGGACCGTGATCACACCCTTTGCAACAATGTGATTACGTTGTCACGGGCACCGCGTTGGTACCGAGTGCCCTAACAACACGTCTAACACTATAATGACGTCTAACACTCTAATATTACAACGACGCATCTAAACCCATTATAACAACACGTCTAACTCCACAACGTTGCGTCTAAGTTGCCTAGCCACGAGGAATAAAACCCTCACGTTTAAATTGCTTAATACAACCAACAACATGCTAAAAGTCTCTTCACACGTTACATACAAAAATATCCTCCTAAATCTCAGATCCGGAGAATCACAAATCACAATATTTGAACGTTTCACTATATATCAATATCGTACACATTCACAAACCCTAGATTCAAATCCCCAAATCCCCCTTTCTCCTAGGGTTTCGCTAGTTGATTCCATATCCAAAATCCAATTCACCAAATCAATTTAGTCCAAATCAATTCCACTTTTCACGAATCTAGGGTTCCTCAAATCAATGTAACACCCTAATTCATCCAAATCAATCGAATCCAATCCTATTTTCACCTTTAATGGCATCAACATCATCATTATCATCATCTTACAATGAAGATTGAGTGTTCTGGTTACAATTCGCTGTGTTTATCATCAAATTCGCTGTGTTTATTGTGTAATTCGGTTTGGATCTGTTGTGTTGTGGTTGTGGTTGTGGTGGATCGTGATGGCGGCACCGAGGATTCAGGTGGCGGATCACGACAGAGATGTGGAGATGGCGGAGGATTCACCGACTAGTAAGAAGCCGGTAGGTGTTGAATTTGAACGGAGGTTTCCGTTGACTCGATCGGAGTTTGCGGTGGCGTTCGGTGTGTTTTTTGTGTTTGCTAGTGGTTTGTTTTGTATTTATCAGACAATGCCAGCTGCGGAGTATGGGAACCTTAAGCTGCCTCGGTCGGTTTCCGATCTGCGGATCCTCAAGTACGTATACGGATCTGAATTATTAGGTTTTATAATTATAACTGTTGCTGATCTGAATGTAGTAACTTGAATTATGCTTGTACTACTGTTATTTGTGGTGGTAGTTATGTGACGTTTACTTTACAAAATATTAGTATAAATATGTTAGGACAGAAAGAGCACAATTAGATACAGATCTTGAATGTGACTTTATGATTGAAGTTTAGGTTTTATTCATGTTCATTACGAGATCGATAGAGTAATGATGTGTCGTTGGGCGTCAATGAAATAATCTGGAAACGGATGTGATTACTTGATATAACAGACATTAGTTGGATTACAGAGGATTATAACGTAACAGTGGTGGTAGTGCGGTACTCTGCAAATTGAAGTATCGGTATTAGATGCCATTCATCTTTAACTTGCTGTGAATGAATTTTATTAGGTTGGTTAAGATGTTTGCATGTTAATGGCCAGGTTGTAAATGAACAACGGTTTTAACTTTTAAAATGTACTGACCATGTGTGATGGTACAACCTGCCCAATCAGCAGTAGAAGATCTGACTATGTTTCAAGGTTCCTTTTAGTGAATGCTCTGACTCTGCTCCCTTTCAACAAGCTTCTATTTTGCACAGTGACCTTTTGACTTTTTGAGATATCTGACTGTACACCAAGAACAATATTCCAATGTTCTGTGGCATAATTTGATTAGATTTTTGATTGAATCACAAGCCACATTTAAAGACTAGATTAATAATATACTTTAGAGTTGCAAATCTTTGTGCATCTAGGAGTTTTCTTCATCTTTCTGCTTTAACACATTACACATGATTTTTACTAGATATCATGCATTCCAAAACTCTCATTATGGTTTTCTATGTTCTTTTTCATCAACTGCAATGGCAACCTCTTGTCATGACTCATGATTATGTTTCTTTTTTGTCTGGTTGATTAGGTAGTTGGCCCTCTTATCTTTTGTATATCTCCATCAGTTTTACAGAGCAGGCTATATCTTGTAGTGTTAGTCATTCCCAATAGTAATCCGTTAATTTCTAAATTAGTGTTGCAGTTTAGAAAAGTTGGGGATAATTATACTGCCTCGTCTTACTTTTGTTTTTGTTGCTTGCACTTGCTTTTAATATTTAGGAATGGGCCAATCACAGGCCAAATACCAAGGTGGTGACAATTTTGTCATGTTTGAAACATCAGTCTAGTATTGAGTAAAATGGTTTCAAAATTGTCTGATCTGTCAACATTAGCAGTATCAGACATGTTTTTCCCATTCATACCAAAGGATTTTTAGAGAATATCTACTTTAAATTCTTATGTTAATATGTTACAACCTTAAAATATTATATTTTGTAGAAAAATGCAAGTAGTAACATATTACAAGTTTTCTTTATATTGAAAATCTGGGATAAAGGTGCTTTTGTATATATACATAATGCAGTAAAAAGTTATAGTGATGTCCAACCAACACTATTCATATATTAAATAAATCTTACATAGACTAATAAACCTATAGAAGCAATAAGTTATCGCTTATCATCATAGTAATATCACTGCAAATATGATATGTATACAGTCATTAGCTATAGCAACATTATTCATACATAAAATAAATGTTTTATAGACAATAAACCTATAAAAAATTAAAAACAATAAGTTATCATCATAGTAATATTACTGCACATGTGATATGTGTAAGAGAAAGGTACTAACCCGTTGAAATCCTTTCAACATTTTACAAACATGCACTGTGCTGTCAGCTCACCTCCTCTCTGACGTGCAGGGATAGAAGACTTATTTTTTATTACAGTAATACAGTTCTAGTTCTGTAATAGTATAACTTGTGAATGCTTGTCTCATTCGTATTTTGTTTCTAGTTTAGCAACTATCATCTCTTACACATATGCAGATCCCTGCAAATTCATAAAGTCACCTTAGGGGTCATCAAAGAATCATTAAAACAAGAGTAAATTGCCATTTTTGTCCCTGAGGTTTGACCAGTTTTGGGAGTTTCGTCCAAAGGTTTGTTTATCCGCATCTGGGTCCAAAAGGTTTGAAAATTTGCCATTTTCATTCGGTTCGTTAACCCCGTCCATGTTTCTCCGTTAAGTCAGTGGTATTTCCGTATATTTGCTAACTTAAAGGGCAATTTGGTCTTTTTCACTTTACGTAAAAAGACCAAATACCCCCGAAAAAGACTGAATTGCCCTTTAAGTTGATAAAAAAGACGGAAATACCTCTGACTTTACGGAGAAAAATGGATGGAGTTAACGAGCCGGATGAAAATGGCAAGATTTCAAACCTTTTGGATCCAGATGCGGAAAAACAAACATTTGGACGAAAGTTGTAAAACTGGCCAAACCTCAGGGATGAAAATGACATTTTTACTCTTAAACAATAAACATATTAAACATTTCAGCAATATGCACATGATTGAAAAACATGTTTTTTTTTGGCAGAGAACAGCTTGGAACATATGCAAGCATTCACCCAACAAAGTTCATGCTGGGCTACTGTTCCACATACATATTCATGCAGACATTTATGATTCCCGGAACCATTTTCATGTCGTTACTTGCTGGAGCCCTTTTTGGTGTTATCAAAGGCATCTTCTTGGTTGTCTTTAATTCCACTGCTGGTGCATCATCTTGCTATTTCCTCTCAAAGCTAATCGGAAGGCCTATTGTCTACTGGCTATGGCCCGCAAAGTTAAAATTGTTTCAAGCAGAGGTATGTATAAAAATAACCCTTACAACTTCCACTGAATCACATATGCATCATTTACATAGAGGAGGCAATTTTTTCCATTACTTATTCTTGGGTCAACATGTTGAACAAGTCGAGAGTTGCCCATGTATATATGATACATAAATCCTCTTAAATTGTTCTATCGAAACTAGGGCTATAAACGAACCGAACTTTCAGCGAACAGTTCGTGAACTGTTTGGCAGGAAGTTCGGTTATGTTCGTTTGTGTAATAAATGAACAAACACGAACAAGAAATTTCGTTCGACAAGTTAAGTAAACGAGCATGAACAGAGGCTGCGTTCGTTTGTTTATGTTCGTGAACGTTCAGTAATGTGTTCATTTATGTTCATTTGTGTTTGTTCATTCTTTGAAAGTTTTATTATGTTATATTATATTATATTTTTTTTTGTTTTAGTTTTAAAAATTTGAAACCATTGTTATACTATACGTCTCTACCAACATACCCCAATTGATCATTTTAATTTCAATTTGTGTTAAGGATACATACGATAGAACGGAAACTATATAGACATTATTAAGGATAGTTTGGAGGGTCGAGGTCTACCGGGGAAATACACGACAACTGATTTGGGATAGTTTGGAGGGTCGAGGTCTACCGGGGAAATATATAGACATTATTAAGGATACATACGATAGAACGGAAACTAGTGTCCGCGCGCCGGTAGGAGACACAAACTTCTTTCCTGTGGGGGTAGGACTCCACCAGGGGTCTGCATTGAGCCCATTTCTTTTTGCGGTTGTCTTGGATGAGTTGTCCAAGTTGATTCAGAAGACAGTTCCGTGGTGCATGCTTTTTGCAGACGATATTGTGTTGATTGCAGAGACTAAACAGTGCCTGAACGGAAGGGTAGAGGAGTGGCGAGTAGCCTTAGAGGGCAAGGGCCTAAGGATTAGTCGATCTAAGACTGAATATCTACACTGTGATTTCAGTGGTGTAGCCGATGACGACAACAACAACAACAACAACAACAACCATACCCAGTAAGTCCCACAAATCGCAGAGCTATTTATAGGGTCTGGGGGGGGGGGGGGGGTGGGATGTAGACAGACCTTGCCTCTATCCATAAGGATAGAGAGACTGCTTCCAGAGAGACCCCCGGCTCGAAAACGAACAGCAAACCGACACATCAAGTCAAAGAATATAGAAATGATAAAGAAAAAGGAATTCATCCAAACTAAGAGAGTGATCTGAGTGGCACATTATAATGTAATTTAAAATATGTATAATAGCATGCAACATCAATTAGGCATAGACACAATGTACATCAAGTATAATAGCATATTAAGGCAATCACCGGAAAAGTCCCTTAAAAAAATAAGAAAAACCTACATCCCTGAAGAGCACCTAAGACCTTACTGCAATATCCTCTAGAAGTCCTTAACCCTAATCCTACGCCTCCACGAAGTCCTATCATGGACCATGTCCTCCGAAAGGTGCAACTCTAGTAAATCATGTCTAATCTGCTCATCCCATGTCAGTTTCGGTCTGCCTCTTCCTCTCCTCCCCTCCACATTAAGAGTTTCCACTACTCTAACTGGTGCCGTCGCTTCCCTCCGCGTCACATGCCCAAACCATCTCAATCTCCCCTCCTTAATCTTCTCCGATATACTAGCCACTCCTAGTCTTTCCCTAAAAACCTCATTTCTTATCCGATCTAACCTCGTGTGTCCACACATCCACCTGAGCATCCTCATCTCTGCTACCTCCATCTTGCGCGCTTGAGTCTTCTTGATAGCCCAACAGTCTGTTCCATATAGCATAGCTGGCCTAACTGCTACCCTGTAAAATTTCCCCTTAAGTTTAGTTGGGAACCTCCTATCGCACAATACCCCACTGGCTGCCCTCCATCTACACCAACCGGCCTGTATGCGGTGGGTTACATCACTATCTATGCCACCATCTCTTTGCACAAACGCCCCCAGATACTTAAATCTAGTTACCTGCGGGACCAATTGATCCTCAATGGTGATTTGGGTTTCATCATCCAAGGCTACACCGCTGAAATCACAATGTAGATACTCAGTCTTAGATCGACTAATCCTTAGGCCCTTGCCCTCTAAAGCTACTCGCCACTCATCTATCCTCGCGTTTAGGCACTGTTTAGTCTCTGCAATCAACACGATATCGTCTGCAAAAAGCATGCACCACGGAACTGTCTCCTGAATCAATTTGGACAACTCATCCAAGACAACCGCAAAAAGAAAAGGGCTCAACGCAGACCCCTGGTGGAGTCCTACCTCCACCGGGAAGAAGTTCGTATCTCCTACAGGCGCACGGACAGCAGTTTCCGTTCTATCGTACGTATCCTTAATTATGTCTATATACTTTCCCGGTAGCCCTCGACCCTCCAAACTATCCCAAATCAGTTGGCGTGGGACAGTGTCATATGCCTTTTCCAGGTCAATAAACACCATATGTAAATCTTGCTTCTTCGCTCTATATTTTTCCATCAGCCTCCTTAGGATATGTATTGCTTCTGTAGTTGACCTCCCTTTCATGAATCCAAACTGGTTTTCTGAAACCTGAGTTTCTCTTCTAATTCTAGTTTCAATTACCCTTTCCCAGAGCTTCATAGTGTGACTTAACAGTTTGATTCCTCTGTAGTTCCCACAACATTGAGCGTCTCCTTTATTCTTGTATAAAGGCACCACGACGCTACTCCTCCACTGATCAGGCATTTTTCCAGTCTTGAAAATACAATTGAACAGAAGTGTTAACCATCGGACTCCTTCTTCTCCCAAACACTTCCACACCTCAATCGGTATGTTGTCCAAACCCACTGCCTTGCCTCTTCCCATCTTCCTAAGTGCCATCTTCACCTCTTCTTGTGTGATCCTCCTGCAGTAGCAATTATTCTGTTGTCGCCTATGAATCCTGGGATTGCTGCTAACTTGTTGGTAAGCCCTTCCGTCGTTGAAAAGATTATGGAAGTAGGTTTGCCATCTCGACTTAATGTCTTGTGCCTTGACTAAGACACGTCCATCCTCTCCTTTGATAAACTTTACTACTCCTAGATCTTGTCTTCTTCGCTCCCTAGCTTTGGAAATCTTGAACATATCATGCTCCCCCTCTTTCTTTTCCAAACGTTCATACATTTGTTTATATGCTGTATTTTTTGCCTCGGTCACCGCCTTTTTCGCTTCCCTTTTTGCCTTCTTGTATATCTCCCTTGCCCTAAGCCGCTCGTCCTCATCTGTGCACATCAAAAGATCTCTAAAACTCTGTTGCTTATCCTTTATTTTGGTATGCACGTCTTCATTCCACCACCAAGACTCCTTATGCCCAATAGTTTTTCCTGTTGTGACCCCTAGCGTCTCGTTCGCCACCATATTGATCGTAGTCGCCATAGCCTCCCACATCTGGTTTGCGTCATCGCCTAGTTGCATCGATGTCATTGAGTTAACTTTATCTCTAAACATCACAATTTTTTCTCCCTTCAAGTTTTCCCAACGGATCCTAGGTCGGGTTTTCCTCTCCCCCTCAGTTAGCCTTACTTTTAGGGCTATGTCTGCTACTAGCAAACGGTGTTGAGCCGCTGCAGTCTCCCTTGGTAGAACCTTGCAGTCCATCCACATCCGTCGATCTTCCTGCCTCATCAAAAGATAGTCGATTTGCGTGTTGCGTCCTCCGCTACTAAAAGTGATCAAATGGGATTCTCTCTTCCTAAAGAAGGAGTTTATAATACCTAGGCCGTTGGCTGCCGCAAAGTCTAGAAGGTCCCTACCAGGGTCATTTCTATCGCCAAAACCAAAACCCCCATGTACCAACTCAAAGCCATCACGATCCTTACCAATGTGCCCATTAAAATCTCCTCCTATAAAAATTTTCTCCTCCCTAGGTATGGCCCTTACTACTAAATCTAGACAATCCCAAAACTCTCTTTTCTCTTGGTCTCCTAGTCCCACTTGCGGTGCATATGCGCATACCACTGTCACTATTTGCTCACCTAATACTAACCTTAACACCATAATTCTATCGTTGTGTCGTATCACCTCAATTACATTCTTATGCAATTCTATAGATACCAAAAATCCTACTCCGTTCTTGGCTCCGTCCGACCCGGAATACAACAACTTGTACCCATTGCGCTCTTCTGCTCTCTGTCCTTTCCACCTAGTCTCCTGAAGGCACGCTATATGTACCCTACGTCTTTTAAGCGCGTCTATCACTTCCAACAATTTACCACTAAGAGTTCCTACGTTCCAAGACGCCACGCGTAAACTACAACCTGTAACATTACCCTTACCTGCACCTCTCGTCCTTGGACATGGTCTCAAGTAAACGTCATGGTTTCTATTGTCTATGCTTACAACTAACAAGTAACCGATAATGAGCAACACAGAGTACACAAAGGGTAGAACTACCTACTTTTTTCTTGACTTTTCTTATTTTTTTTCTAGTGATTACATATAAATCCACAACAGTATTATCAATTTTGAATGAATTAATATCAAATCAATTATAATCTCTATAAATGCATAAAACACATACAAAAATACAGATAAATCCACAACAGTGGTATCAATTTTTAATGAGTTAATAATCAGATAACAATCTGCAAACAGAATCAAATAAATAGATGATCGGAGCAGCAAAATAACAATTATAACAATAATAACTATAAAAATGACACTATGGATCGATTATACATCAGGAGCTGCAAAATTAAGATGTTCGGATAAAGAGATTTTAGTTTTAACAGATACTAGTGTTATATATATCTAGTATTAGCCGATATTAGTGTTATATATGTCTAGTTCTGTTTAAGTTGGAGTGCACCTGGATTTGTGACCGGATATGAACCCAGGTAGATCGCTGGTGACCAGCAACAACAGCGAAATTTACCGGAGAAGGCAACGTCGCTGATGACAACCGGGACGTTGCTGAAATTACCCTTGCTGGAACTCGTCGCCGCCTAAAACTGGTTAGAGCTTCAGCGGGGTTTTGAGGCCGGCGGGAGGTTGAGATGGCAAGCAGAGAGAGAGAGAGAGAGAGAGAGATAGAGAGAGAGATCGAGGGATAGAGAAAGAGCGAGGATGAGAGGGGGAGGGTTCGCAAATCACCATTGAGGATCAATTGGTTTCGCATGTAACTAGATTTAAGTATCTGGGGTCGTTTGTGCAAAGAGATGGTGACATAGATAGTGATGTAACCCATCGCATACAGGCTGGCTGGTGTAGATGGAGGGCAGCCAGTGGGGTATTGTGCGATAGGAGGTTCCCAACTAAATTAAAGGGGAAATTTTACAGGGTAGCAGTCAGGCCCGCTATGCTATATGGAACAGACTGTTGGGCTATCAAGAAGACACAAGCGCGCAAGATGGAGGTAGCAGAGATGAGGATGCTGAGGTGGATGTGTGGACACACGAGGTTAGATCGGATAAGAAATGAGGGTTTTAGAGAAAGATTAGGAGTGGCTAGTATATCGGAGAAGATTAAGGAGGGGAGATTGAGATGGCTAGTATATCGGAGAAGATTAAGGAGGGGAGATAAGAAATGACGGCACCAGTTAGAGTAGTGGAAACTCTTACTGTCGAGGGGAGGAGAGGAAGAGGCAGACCCAAACTGACATGGGATGAGCAGATAGGCATGATTTAGTAGAGTTGCATCTTTCTGAGGACATGGTCCAAGATAGGACTTCGTGGAGGCGTAGGATTAGGGTTAAGGACTTCTAGAAGATATTGCAGTAAGGTCTTAGGTGTATTTTAAGGAGGTAGGTTTTTCTTACTCTTTAAGGGACTTTCCCGCTGATTGCCTTCTTGTGTTTATGCCCAAATGATGTTGTATGCATGCTATCATACATGATTTACATTATATCGTGTCACTCGGATCAATTTCTTGTTACGAGGGACTTCTTATTTCTATATTCTTTGACGTGGTGTGTTGGTTTGTTGTTCGTTTTCGAGCCGAGGGTCTCTCTGGAAGCAGCCTCTCTATCCCTATGGATAGAGGCAAGGTCTGCCTACATCCCACCCTCCCCAGACCCTATAAGTAGCTTTGCTATTTGTGGGATTTACTGGGTATGATTGTTGTTGTTGTTGTAATTTCAATTTGTGTTAAAGCTTGACAATCTTCTTAATATTTGTGTTAATTATTTGTATGATAATTATGTCAACTATGTTCGGATAGTTATGTTAAGTACTTATTTATTTCTGCTGGATTCTTCGTAATCTTTCTCAAAAAAAATGTAGATTTCATTTTAAAATGTATATATAACGTTTGTTTGTGTTTATTTATGTTCATGAACATGTTCATTTCCTTAACGAACCAGTGCGAACAAGAAATCTCATTCGGTAAGCGTTCGTGAACCGTTCATGAACATGTCCATTCCTTAATGAACGAACACGAACAAGGCCTTGTTTGTGTTCGACTGTTCGTTTGGTTCGTTTACAGCCCTAATTGAAACAATAGGAGTAGTTTGAAAAAACCACTGCTGTGATCATATTGAGCACCCAACTTTTTTACAGAAAGTAAACTTTCTGGACACGATTGTTGCTTGTTAACTCGACGTGTCTTGTACGAAAAAGTAAACATTATGACCTGCCCACCTCTGCACTTATGCTGTTTGCTAACCTTTCAGTTTTAATGCTAGATAGCAAAGCGTAGAGACAAGTTGCTGAATTACATGCTGTTTTTGAGGATAACACCAACTTTGCCGAATCTTTTTATTAATTTGGCATCACCAATTGTGGATGTACCATATCATATATTCTTTTTGGCTACAGTTGTTGGCCTTGTTCCAGCTGCGTATATTACTGTCAGAGTAAGTGATTCAAATTGATGTTCTGTATGCTTTCAAATTTGTTGTCTTGCATTGATCAATCTCATAAAAAAATATAATATTTTTGTTTTATTTTTCATGAAAAAGTCCAACTTTAAAAATACATTAAAAAGGCACCGACCTAATTTTTGTATATCAAAGTCCCTGAACACGTCTAAAGTGCACATATGTGTTTTTTTTAAATAATGACTTGTTAACTCTTAAAAGTGTTCATATTTGATAAATTGATTAAACAATATTGCAAAAACAGATTTTCTAAAGTATGTGCACTTTAAACAAGTTTAGTGACTTTCGCATACACATTCGTTTAGCTGCTTTTTTGTGTATTTTTCACAAATTGAGGGAGAGGGACTTTAATATACCAAAATTAGGTTGAGGGACTTTTTCTTTGTGAAAAATAAGAATGTATGTTGGTTTTCTTTTGTGGTATTATCCCACTGTAGTATTATTTTAGAGACAATATATGCCGATTTCTAATTTTCCAATAAAATTGGCGACCTCTATTGCACCCTTAGGTTCAATCATTTTATAGCATGATAGTAACCCTTTGGTTCAGTCATTATTGCACCCTTAATTACAAGGAAGGTTTCATGAATACCCAATAATGTTGGCATGTATTGAAGTTTAACTTGTAAATTTTCTTACGAGTTAACTTTTTCCATTTTCAGGCTGGGCTCGCTCTTGGGGATCTGAATTCGGTCAAGGATCTATATGGTTTCAAGACATTATCCGTGCTTTTCCTCATTGGGTTCGTCTCTATACTGCCAACCATCTTGAAGAGGAAACGGATATACGAGTAACTCTTTCTCGAAGGTTGTATTATAGTTTCCATTTTGAAT
This sequence comes from Helianthus tuberosus, assembly GCA_030545235.1. NCBI lineage: Eukaryota > Viridiplantae > Streptophyta > Magnoliopsida > Asterales > Asteraceae > Helianthus > Helianthus tuberosus. The sequence continues at coordinate 87,564,200 of CM060374.1, read as the reverse complement.
TATATCGGATATAAAGTGTTGATATGATGCTGAGCGGGCGCTCTAATTAGCTAATAAGCAAAAGAATAGTTGAATCCTTTTCATGTTTATATTGAAGCAGAAGAATTCTTGATAGAATGAGAAATATAGAGGGGGACATGTACTTGTTAGAAGACTAAATCAGGTTTGGACAAATGTATTTCTTTGCAAAGAACTAGTTTTCTAACTTTATGGTATTTTTATTTTTGTTTTTATTTAATGACCAATTATAATATAATTACCGAATATGTATTTTAATATTTCTCTTAAAATAACTAATTATAATTGATGTAATTGTATAAGTTTGAAAGTGTTGATTAATCTTCTTATTGAGATATGTGATTTTTTAGTAGTTTAGTGATCATTTTTATTTTGTGATTTTTTTAGTGGTTTAGTGATCGTTTTTATATTTAGCACATTTAATTAAAAGGTCATACTGTGTTTATTTATTTTCCCGTTTAATTAAATAGGTTAACATGCTAACTTGTTTAATTAAATAGGTCGATCCACTAACCTATTTATGAGAAGTTAAACCTTTTTTACAACCCATCAACCTGATTATTTCGAAAACATCACAAAAATAATTAAGTTTTGTGTTGATATTTTTGACACAAAAATATGGTTCGACTTGCGGGTTGATTTGTGTTTAGTTTGAACAATTCAATCCGTAACTCGTCAAGCTGCCAACTTGACACGATTGACATCATTGGGACTTAGTGGGACAAACATGTTAGGTAGTCATTAAGAAACCACTCTAGTTGGTATGCATCGTTTCCCCCTTTCGGGAGATGTGGATTTGTCAAGTTATTATAATGTCTTTTATTCTATAATACGGGTTAGTCTTGTTCAGATGGTACTATACGTTATCCTCGTGAACGTCATTGGTTAGTTGGATACATCAATGAGATGGCACTAACATCGCCATCCGCGCGTTTGTACTAGTGGTTGTTGGTAGTGAGCAATAATAAAGTTAATAAGGTTCTAAGTCAAAAAGAATAGGAGAATGTGATATAAACATAGAAAATAGTTAAGTTTTCCACACATGATTACAAAGATGGTTTTACATAAAAGACTCAAATGACTGATCACTACACGCATCACCATTTCCAGAAAACATTTGAACCACACTTGAATTTGTCCTTTCCTTTGCACTCCAACTCTAGATCATCTGATATGAATGGCACTTTCTGCATTAACACAACAAAGTTAATACTTAAATCAACAATTAATTCCAAGTTAAAAAGAATAAGGATTTATTTAGGTTTGCTTGCTACAAACCTTTGTCTTAGCAAGATCTTGGCAGCCAGTGAAATTGTAGGGGAATGTGCATGTTCCAAATTGAACCGTGTATGCTCTTGCAAAATTTGCTCCACTTGTAGCCAGTCTCTTTTTGTCATTTAGTTCCTGAAAATTAATACATAAAACAAAGTTGATAAGTGTTTAAACGAGAACAGTTAAATAATTAAAACTAAAAACATAATTGAAAAAACAAAAATAAAAATTTCTATTTTATTTTAATCATGTTACATAATTGAAATTATTAATTAAAATTAAATTGAATCTACATGTCCAAAACTCTAAAAATCAAAATATTGGCTATAGGTTCGGTTTTACCTCATAACTGAACAAAACCAACATATGATCTAGATTCTAAAGTTATTCATCTAATCTAAAACATATACAAAACATGTTGAACAAACAAATCTAACCTTGTTAGCTTTGGACTTCTCAAGATAGTCATCAATGACTCCCGCATTAGCGGAGGAGGTGGCGGTCGCGAAAAGCGCCGCCCCAAGGCACAGCAGGGCCGCTCTTCGGCCCTGCTGCGACTGCTCATTGGAGTCAGATTTCACGGTCTGCTTGGCCTTGATGACCGGCAACTTGTAGCTAACTGAGGAGGGCTTTGAGGTGAATTCTGGTGAAGCTAGACCACCGGAGACTGCATAGTTGCATGCCAATACACTTGAGTTCATGGTGGCCATTTTTGGTGATGTGTGAAATTGTGATAGGAATTTTTTTTATGTGACAGAAATTTTATATACAAAATATATAGGGATTTGTGGGTGTGAATGATCTATGTGAAAATGGTTTGTGGTGGGAGTGTGGATAAGGTGAGATTGCTTCTTTCCTATTGGCACAATTGGGTTCTATGTTGATAGCAATATTTCCATTTTTTGTATTTTTTTAAAAGTGTAAAATTCATAAATTGATGTGACAAAAATACAAGTGAAATTGTTTTTGTAAAAGATACGAGTCACATATCTTTGATAAAGTTTGAGCCACTAGACTACTTAAATGTGACATTAAATGTTTAATTAAGAATGAATTATTAAGACTTGTTAAATATCACTTAAAATGTAGTGCATGTATCATATAAAAATATGTGATCTAACGAAGGATACAAAAGGTTGAACGGGCTCGGTGTTAATGGAGTGTGGGTGACGGATCCTGATGTTATAAAAGAGGAGCTAAGGATGTACTTTAAAAAAAAGTTTTCGGAACCTATGAGACGTAGACCCTGGTTTAAAAATTGGGTCTGCCTATGCTTTCTGAGGAACAACGGGCTGCCATTATCCTTCCTTTTTCATCAACAGAAATCAAAGAGGCAATTTGGGGATGCGATGGGGGTAAGGCACCCGGGCCAGACGGGTATACTATGAAGTTTTTTAAGAACTATTGGGAAGACTTTAAGCTGAAGATTATGGCGGTTTTGGTGGAATTTCATAGAACTGGTTCCATCAACCCGAGTTGTAATGCTAGTTTTGTGACCTTAATTCCGAAAAAGGCTGACCCGCAACAGGCTAAAGACTTCAGGCCGATCTCCCTTGTTGGTGCGTTATACAAAATCATCTCCAAAGTTCTTTCTAATCGCCTAAAGCCCATGTATGGATGGTCTGATTTCGTCTGCTCAATCATCCTTTGTGGGTGGAAGAAACATTGTGGATAGCCCCTTAATTGTTAGCGAGGCGGTGCCTTGGGCCAAGATGTGACAAATGTCAAAATTTCATGTATCCGTACAATTATTAAACAGTAATTTATGACTTAATGACTGTGCTGATTTAAATTAATTACACGAATGCTTTCTTGTTATTGTCATATACATACATGTGCATCACATATTGCATGATGTCATATCATTATTGCATGCAACACTTTATGATTCAAATGATGCATGAACCAAAGATAACACAGTTATCAGACAAATCGGAAATACTGACGGGAGTTCAGTACTTAGACAGACATGGTAATGAGACACAGAATGAGCCAGAAATCAAGAGTTACACTAGTATAGTGTGTAGGAAAGTAAGAATCATAAAACTGTCTTCCTAGTGATAGTTTAAGTGCCTGAAAGTGCCTAAAACTCACATAAACTGCAGAATTCAGCAAAAATCAGCATTTAGACAACTAAATATTATGCAGAATTATGGTTAAATGGTCCAGAATGCTTTCCTAAGTGTCGGAAATCAAAATTGTCACAAAAGGTAACGTAAAGCACACCAAACTGCTTAGTTTAGCACCTTAACGAACCGGTAACCAACCGAACAACCGAACACTACCCGAAACACCAAATTTTCACTAGAAACATTGTTTCATCATTTTCGAGCTAGTTATGGTCCCCGAACATCATAACACCACTATATAACATCATAACAACTTATACACTAACTAAACCCCTTAGATTTCAACTAACTAACTTAACTTCCCATTTCAAACTAACTATACCCCCCCTCATGAACATGGTTACAAAGGGTGGCCCACCCTTTTATTTTCTTCACATATTTTAATTGATCTTGTCTCTTGCTTTAGTGGACATAATACCCAAGAGTTTATGGTGTGTTGGTGAATTATATAGTTAACCACAAGATCATTCCCTTCTCATTTGTCACAACACACCAACACTTCACTTTCTCTCCTTCTTCCTCCCACCTTCGGCCGAGAACAAGCAAGAGCACCACCACCATCTTCACCTCATTTCCATCCATTCTCTAGTGATCTCAAGGTGTAAGAAGCTTGTTTAAGGAGCTTGGAGCCTTTGGGGATTGAAGGACCTCTTTCAAGTGCTATTAACCACCAAGATTGTCATCTCCATCTTCTTGAACATCATCCCTAGCCTTGTGCTAGTAGTAAGATCCTCCTAATCCCATTTTACATCTTGTTATGTTGGATAAAAGTATATGTAAATCACTAATCATGAAGAACACTAAAGATCAAGAACATAATCTTTAACATAAGACTAAAAATCATCATGAACTATGTTGTTTAAGTGTTTATATGCTTCTTAATTGTTGATTGTTTGTGTTAATGATGTTAAACATCATATGAAACTTACTAGATTGTGATTAAAGACGTGATCTAGCAAAATGAGAGGATGATTATGTGATAATCAAGATGATCATCCTTATGTGTAAACATGAACTTGAAGTATGAAGTGTTTTCTTGAATAATGAAGAATGTAACATGTTATTAGTCATAAACATGGATGATTTCAAAATTAGTTTTCTCAAGAAACTAAGTTTACTTATGAGATTTACATAAACATGGTTCTTAAAGAAACTAATCACATTTTTAGTGGTTAATCAAGTGTAGAAACATATTATTAACAAGAAAAATTCAAGAAGAAATATTTTTAGAAAATCAAGTTACAAGTTGTAAAGATCTAAAATCTTCAAGAATGATGTTTTTAAACAAATAACCACACTTTAAAGGGTAACTAAGCTTACTAAACACTCTACTAAGTTACTACAAATTTTTATAAATTTTCAAGTTCATGAAGTAGTGTATATGGCTTGATTTTAGCACTTGGTAAGTATTGTTTGCTTTGTTGATGAATTGTGATGATTTTTAAAAAGAAAATGACATGCTTTGAAAGCATGGAAACCTCCATTTTTAAGGGGAAACTATGGCAAAATTTTCCTAGAAATTAAACACTTAGAAAAATATTTTTTAAACAAGTGTATTTTAACCATAATTTTTCATATAAAATTTGCCATAATTTTTGTAACAAAAATTACAAATGTTAGAGGTTGGTTTTTAATAAATAAAAGTGACTAAATATGTATTTAGGAAAATATATATTTAGATGTCACAATGTGTGTGATTACTTGTATATTAAGTGTATTAGTTATATTATTTTAGAACTTGAAATAATATAACTCACCAAAATACCAAGAAATATAACACAAAATATTACCAAAATCCCAATAAAATAAATATATAATTTATACCCAAATATTGGAGAAACCGAACAAGGAATATAACTTACATAAATATTCCGGAATTAAATTCCTAGGTATATTTTGGTAAACGGTATTTTGGAAACCAAGAAAATTGAAAATATGATTTTTATAATTGTTACAAAAATATATCATATTTTTGACAAGAAGGAAATATATTATTTTTGGGCAAAGGAAAAATATATATGTTTTCTTGAATTATTAGAGAATATAATATTTTTGGGAGAAAATATATATTTTCTTAAATAAATTTAGAACATATTATTTTGAGGTGAAAAATAGATTTATAAATATTTTCTAAGATAATCTTGAAAATATATTATTTTTAAGGTTTATATGCAAATATAAATAATTTTGCCAAGGAAGAAATATAAATAATATTCTATACAAGTTATCTTAAAATATTTATATATTTTAAGAATATATATTGGTGAATTTTTATTAAGAAATAATATTACGGAAATTTCAAATACAAAAATTAAGTATAAGAATACTTAATAAATACAAGAAAATACGTATTCTCGCACGTATAAATACACACTAGAATACGCCACCAATACTTGGCAAAAATACACAAGTCTAAGAATGCAAGTGTAATTATACCCATCCATGGGGAAAGACATACATGTATACATACATAATGAAACAAGTTAAAATATATTATTTTAACAAATATTCCAATAATTAATAAATATAATTTAAGTTAAAATATTGATTATTTTAACAAATAATTATATACTTTGGAATAATATTTATGACACAAAGAAATGTAACTCAAAGATACTAAGTAAGACTAAAAGCCAAGGCATGACCCATCCGTCTAACAAACCGTAGCACGTTTGTAGGTAGTCGTGCGACCTAAAGGAAGCTTTGAGTTATTTGATCGAAGAACGCAAGACTGTGAGTTCATGTCCCCCCTTTTCTTTTAACTGTTTTCAGTTTTATAACTTCGGGGGTGAAATACATGTTACAAATGTTTCGATGATTACAAATGGTATGGTTAGCTAAGGAATGAACTGTTAGATCATGTGAATGGGTAGGCGATTAACTTAAGACCATTAATCCTTGTATAAGGACCGAGGGGCATGAGTGATATATCTATTGGGTGTTGCGAGCCCCACCCATGAGCCCGCGGGTTGGACCATGTGGTGACTATGTCGTTCCCGCCGGATGGCCCGGTACGAAATACGCATAAAGGATTGAGCCTTCCTACACCGTTGCACACATATAAATGGCCTTGCAAACCATTAATTGATCTGTTTCCTTGTTGCTTTCATACCTGTTTACAAATACATACATACAGAAGTTTTACAAGGTTATTCGTGCACACATACAAAACACATGAACTCGCTCAACTTTTGTTGATGTTTTCTGTAACACCTCAAAAATTTACGTCCAATAATGTATTGACACGTGTCATAAGCTTTGAATATGTGAAAAAGCACTTTAGAGGGACTAAAGTTGACAAACAGTGAAACTATGTGAATATAAGGGTCCAAAGTGTCAACAATGGATAAATAGGCCCTACAATAACCCTACATGGTGTTTATAATCTTAAACGATTAAATCATGGATCATACAAAGCGAAAAATGAAAGAAAGTGAGGAATTACAAACTACAGGGGCTAAACGTGTCAACATGTTGAAAGTATACCTCTGAGTGACCTTTTGGCAAACCCGAAGCTTTTTAGTGATAAAATATACTCACTAGAATATGTGGTAAAAATTTCATAAAGTTTCGTTGTCGTATGAGAAAGTTATGATCAAAACCGTGCACGAAGGGTTAAATGCGTTAACGTTGAAATTCGTGACTTTTCGGGTAAGCACAAAGTTAACCAAGGACCTACCCATGTTTGTAAATGTCCCAAGGTCCTTAAAAATCAGATTTGAGGGTCAAGAGTGCAAGATAAATAGCCAAAACCACGTTACAAAGGACCAAGGACTGAATTGTAAATGTTAGAAACTTGTTTGGCTGGTTGCCAACTTGTACGCGGCCCGCGTAAGGGGTCTCGCGGCCCGCCTACCTGCTGCCAGCGACAAACAGCGAACAGATGTCAGTTATAAGTCTGATTTCGATGCTTAACAGCTGTTGCATGATACCATCTGCTCTCCAATGGTTTTACATGCACAGAGGGGCACTTGGACAGATCTTACAACATTTATAGACCCTTGTGGCATCATCTTGAATGATCAAAAGTGATATTTAAGAACACCCATTGTTGCAACATTTTCACATTCACTTGCAAGACCACTTCTGGAGCTCCTTTGATCAACCTCAGGCTTTCTAGTGATCTCTAAGCATAATTAGGACTCTTGTAAGTATTCATAACCCCTTCTAATTCGTTCTAGCTTAGTTAATTAATCAAAAGTCAAACCATCGTAATTTAAGTTTGACTTTGAGATTAAACGAAATTTGCTCAGTCATTTCTCGAATTGAAAGTACCTACAAGTTGGTATTTATGTGGGTAACAAACCCTTAAAAGGGTATTTTCAGATTCCCACTCTAACTATGTTAATTGTCGAGTCAAAGCTTATCTTAAAAAGTCAACAGAATGTGTATTTTCAAAATTTAGCATAATTAGCAATGTAGGGTGCATGCAACCTGTTTGATCATTAAAATAACATGGTAACTAATGTAAGAACATGTTCCAACATGATCAACTCAACAATTTTCAGTTTAAACCCGAATCGGAACCGAAAGTCGCATAAATTGACTTTTGCTTTGACTATCAGTTCTGATCCGTTTGTGCATGTTTAAGATCTGCCTTAGAGCTTATTTTGGACTAGGTTTCATATAAGTATGACTCTCTGAGTTTATACAACTTGGTTCAATACTTATCCGATTCACATGCATGTTTCCGATTAATGCTTAAATGTTGACTATTATGCCCTTTTGACTATAAAACGTGATTTTTGAAAAAGTGAAAGAGTAGAAACCTTAGTTACTGATTTATAAACTTGCACCTAAAATTTGATATCAGTTTGAGGTCCAGATTAGGAGTTATGCTCATTAGCGTAATTTGAAAGCTTTATGTTACTTAAACGGCGTAATTAGCGTATAACCTATTTAAACCCACTTTTTGATATCAAACTTTTTACCCACTGATGTAATATAATATTTTAGGATTTTTGAAGATTTTTATTTAATTTTTGGCTGAGCATAACATAGGTCTCTAAGTTTAATTCGGTAAATACCGATTTTGCCCTTTTAAGCCATAAAATGAGTTTTATAAATCATTTTGACCCCAAAACTTTTTCTACTGATTTTATTTGTTAAATAAAATATTTTGAGGCTTCTGGAATTATAAAAATATTAGCTTTCCTTTAAAAACCCGGAAATGGCTCCAAATCGCCTTTTTAAGCGTTTTTAACGCATAGTATGTGCTAAAACCATATTTAACATATGAGGTTGATACCTACTGATATTTTTAGCATATTTTTATATAATAACAGTAAGTAAAAGTTTATAAACTCAGGTTTCCAGTTTTGACCTTTTTAGCCCTTGTGAAATTACCAAAATACCCCTAAGGTGCGTAGTTTGGTTTTAAATGATAAGTTTCACATATAGATCATACCCTACTGTTATAACATGTTAAATTAAGTGTATTTACTGTATAAATCAGACCTGTAACTCAGATTACAAATTTAACTCTTTTATAATCTTTTAAATGACCAAAATGCCCTTATGAGGCATAAGTTGAGTTTAAATTCATTTGGGGCATAATAGAAGACATCTTACTGATGTCACAACATATTTAAAGTATATTAACTCAGGGAACTTGCATATGACTCTTATGGTTACCCGTGACGCCCTTTTCGCGCTCGGTTCGGTTTATGTAACTAGTTTGCATAAATTGACCGAAACGGGTCAAACCTTATCATCTTTGTCTCAAAATCCAGAATGTATTTAGTATACCCATATTATACAAGTATTCAAACTTGTCGGGTCTAAATCACATTCTATCCGGTCTTCGCTTAATCGTGCGTTTGAACCGTATCGTCCTTAAAACTAGCCGGTCTAAGTTTAAGCTTAAATAAAGACCCGTTAGAAATCTAATAGGTTATTATAAACCTTCGTTCCAGATTAGGAAGCACCAGTAAAAGCTACTTGCAAATTTGCTTATTGTGAATTATACTTTGCTCAGGTAAATACTTTTAACTTATTTTCCCTATACGGGCTTGGGGTACGGTATATAAAATACCGCTTGGTCCGGCATTGAATTCTTTAATCAAATAGAGGTTAAACTTATTGATATGCTATGTTTTGAATGTGTTTTGTTTGCTTAAAGCCTTTGGGGGGTTAATGACCATGTCCCGGATATCCTTGGCATCATCTTACGAGATGGCCACGACCTGAGCACGGGGTGTAGGCGTACACCTGTCAGTGTATAACTCAATTTTTGTGGTGTGTCTATTAATCTTTAACCCGGTCTACGGATCGGGCTACTGAACGCATAAGTAACATGTAAATCCCTTACAAGATTATATTACATAATTATCCCAAGTTATAAAATGTTTTGTGCCACGTGCATTCAAATCAATTTTCAACCCTTTTCAAAATGAGTCAGTTAAATTGTATTTACCAGTGTAAACTGACGTATTTTCCCAAAAGGTTAAGTGCAGGTACTATTCGTACTAGGCTAGCTGTCTTCTAAGCGTCCACAATAAGTCTCGCAAGCTTGGATGTCAATAAAGCTGTTGAACAATATCTACTTTTATTTTGATCCGCCTGTGGATCCGTTTCAACTACTCGTGATATTTAATATTACATTTTATTTAAAGTTGAAATGAATCTATCTTTGCTTCCGCTGTGCATTTATATATTGTGTTGTTTGTCTATGATGATACCAACTACGTCACTATACTCCCCACCGGGCCCACCGGTGACACGTGGAAAATAGGGGTGTGACAGGTTGGTATCAGAGCCAACTCTGAGTGAATTAAACACTAGCCTTTTGTGTTTAATCTCAGTTACACAATTTCACATTCCTCGATTCTCGAGTCTAGACAAAGAACTTAGGAATTTTCCAAATTTTTGGTTTTTATTTCTAACTTTGTCTTATATATTTCTTGTTGTATCACTTGTTTGTTTTTACTCAGGTTGTCAAAATGCCGCCGCGAATGAGAGGAAGAGGCAGGGGAAATGGGCCACTTACCGCCCCAAACGACCACGAGGCCGAACCGTCACTCCGGCGAACACCTTCAGATCCCCATAACTCAGATGCTCAAGATCTTTGGAGGTCTTTTACTGAACCATCTAGGCGCTCAATTTCACTGAGTACCTCCCCGTCTATCCCACACTCCTTTGGGCCTCATTCTGAGAATGAGCCCCATAACTCTCACCAGTCCTACATTCCTCTACTAGGACACAATTCACCCTTTGACCATCTATCACCCGTCTTCCAGGGCCAGTTCAACCCTGCAGATTACCTTGGAGAAACAGTGGGTTTTAACCCACTTGGACCTGAAGACCACTTTTCTGGTGGCAACCCGATGGATATCGATGAGGACACTGATCCTGCAATGCCACCATCCGAAACTCCCAACCATCCCATTGAAATTTCATATGGGTCACCGTTTGTGGGATCACCTTACAATGGTCCCGACAGCTTTGAGGAGAAATTCCGGCAGTATGACTGGGTATTTACTCCCAGTTATCATAGATCTCCCCTACACCAGCCACACCACTCTCCCCTGCAACAGCCACACCACTCTCCCCTGCACCAGCACACCACTCTCCCCTACACCAGCTGCAGCACAACTCTCCCCTGCACCACCAGCAGCAGCCACAGCAGCAGCAGAATCCTTCCGAGGATTCCCGACTTGTCGCGGTCACTCCGCCGCCACCACCACCTCAGCTTCAGCCTCCCTCTCCCCCGAGGCGAAGGAGAACAACCTTGCGAATATCCGCACGAGGGGGAGTGCGCATCAGCACCCCTCCACATTCAAGTGGCAGCCGGTACTCGCCTGTCCACGAAGAACCAGAGATGGGAGAATCCTCACACCCCGTCTCTGAAGTAGTCTCTGCGCCAGTCGCGCCACAGCCGCCATTGGGTTTCGGAGACCCAATTCCCACTTACACTGGTGCGGCAGCATACAATCCCTTCGAGCAGCCGATCCACACAAATTACAACTTTACAGAAGATCCCTACTGGGTAGCTGCAAACTCTCTCCAACCGGGAGGTCACTATGGAGGTCCCTGGACTACGGGACACTCGACCTATGGATACCCATCATATGGGTATCAGCAGTCACAGCCTCCTCAACCTCCGCATTATCAACAACCACAGCCTCCTCAACCTCCGCATTATCAGCAACCACCGCAGACACCGATGATGTCGCCGCCACAATTTCAAGAAATCCTTCATGAGATACATGAGGTGCGACAAGAGGTGCGACATGAAATGCGGGAGGAACGTAGGCATAACCGGGGGATGTTTAAGAAGATGGTGGATTTGATCAAGGGAAAAAGCAAGAAGGATCACTAAATCCTTTGTTTGTTTATTTATTTTAGTTGTAATCATGTCCCTGCGAGGACATTTATTTCTGTACCCTGCCCCTGCGTGGGCATATTATCTTTTCTGTTCTGCCCCTGCGTGGGCATGTTTTTCTTTTTGACCCCTGCGTGGGCGTGTTATTTGTGTAAAAGTCCCGTTTAGGGCAAACTCGTACTAGTTTAATTTTGTTTGGAATGGTTAATTTAAGTTTTTCATTTTTAAATATTGTGCATGAATATAATATATAAAGAAATGAAAAAAAAACATTTATTATTTTAATTTACCATTTTAATAATAAGAATCTTAAAAAGGTAAAACCTAGCTTGAATGTCATATTAAAGACCTGGCCAATATGGTAGAACCTGTTTAAAAAGATTCAAATCTCTGTTAACATCTGCGAACATGTTAACATTCTTGGCTAATGTGATCCGCAAAATCACACATGTCACCCTTTTTATTAAATTATCCAAATTTATATTTTTATATACTTGATTGTGACAAAATGCCTACGGGTTATAATTAATGTCATATAAAACAAAAGGCAGCCGTAGTTTATAGACTCCCTGCCAAGAAAGGGATTGATTTGTCTTATTTATTCAAACTTTAATCCTATAAGATCTAAATTTGTAATTTAGAAATTTGTCTACATGACTAGGCCTATTATGCCAATATTATATTTCATTCTAAAAAGATTACTAGTAAAAATCCCGAATGGAATTATTGAATAAATTAACTAGTATGGCTATTAAAACCATGGTTAATAAATCGTCAAGAAAGATGATACTGTTTAGGCTTCTAAATAGACCTTGTCCTTATTTCTTTATGTAGAAATTAAAACTACATGGCCAAGTCTGAAGAAATAAACAGTCGTCCAGAGGAAAACCCTGAAAATGTTAAAGTACTGGTAACTGGTGCGGAACTACAAGCATTAGTTGATAATGCTGTTACCAAAGCAATAAATAGGCAGTATAGTGAAGAAAGCGGGACCCGGAGTAGGACCCGATCCGCACCACATTCCAAGCCAAAGGTTCACTCTGAAGGTCATAGCAAACCACCTTCTAAAAAGGATGGACCCAAGAAGGATAATGATCGACACTCATCAAATCAAAACAGTGTTCCCTCAAAGAAGATAGAGTTTGATGCTAAACCTCATACCAAGTCATGTAGTTACAAGTACTTCGTTTCTTGTAAACCCAGAGACTTTACTGGGGAGAAAGGAGCGGTCGATTGCATGACCTGGTTGGACGAAATGGATACGGTTGTGGACATCAGCGGTTGTGCTGAAAGAGATGTAGTGAAATATGTATCCCAGTCGTTCAAGGGAGAAGCACTGGCGTGGTGGAAGTCACTCATCCAAGCCGCTGGGAAGATCACACTCTACAACTTATCATGGGATCAGTTCGTTGCTCTTATTAAAGAGAATTATTGCCCACAACACGAAGTTGAAAGGATCGAATCAGATTTCTTATCATTGGTGATGAAGAATTTAGATTGCCAAGCATACCTCACCACTTTCAATACCCTATCTAGGTTGGTTCCGTACTTGGTAACCCCAGAACCTAAAAGGATTGCTCGCTTCATCGGGGGTTTAGCCCCTGAAATTAAAGCAAGTGTTAAGGCATCAAGGCCTGCTACCTTCAGATCAGCAGCTGATCTATCTCTATCTCTTACCTTGGACGTAGTCAGGTTAAGAGCGCTCAGGAATTCGGAGGAAGGTAAGAGGAAGCGTGAGGACGACACCTCACGAAGATCGAATAAAAAGCACCGAGGTAATGATGACCACAGGAAAGGGTCTGGATTTAAGAAAGATGGGCAACAATCGGGGGATAAGCCCAAATGTAAAACTTGTAAGAAGAACCATTTTGGGAGGTGTCGCCTTGAGTCGAAATCCCAGTCTCACACGAGACCCTGTGGAATTTGCAAATCTATGGATCATAAGACTTTGGAGTGTAAGAAGCTGAAAGATGCAACATGTTACGGTTGCAATGAAAAAGGACACATTAAGTCCAATTGCCCTAAGAGCACCAAGAAAACTGAGGATGGGAAGAAGACCAATGCGAGGGTCTTCAAGATGGACGCTAAGGAAGCTGTCCAGGATGACAACGTGATCACATGTACTTTTCTATTAAATGATGTTTTTGCTAGAGTATTGTTTGATTCTGGAGCAGATAAGTCTTTTGTGGATAATAAGTTTTGTGGGTTGTTAAAATTGCCTGTAAAAGCCTTAAGTGTGAAATATGAGGTGGAATTAGCTGATGGAACCATAGAAACCGCCTCAACTGTTTTAGATGGATGTGTTATATCCATTAGGAATCACTCTTTTCCTTTGTCCTTACTTCCCTTTAAGCTAGCCGGCTTTGATATAGTTATAGGTATGGATTGGTTATCGCATAACCAAGCCCAGATTATGTGCAGCAGAAAGCAAGTAGTAGTCAAAACTCCGTCTGGTGAGTCACTTACCATTCAAGGGGATACCCAGCATGGATTGCCCGAGCAAGTGTCCATGCTCAAGGCATCTAGATGCTTGAAGAAGGGTTGTGTCATTTATATGGCACAGGTTACTATTGATGAGCCAAAGCCCAAGATTGAAGACATCCCTATCATTTCGGAATATCCTAAAGTTTTTCCCGAAGAACTACCTGGTTTACCACCAGATAGGCAAGTGGAATTCCGAATTGACATCATCCCGGGTGCAGCACCAGTAGCAAGAGCGCCTTATAGGTTAGCACCAACGGAGATGAAGGAGTTAAGGACGCAATTAGATGATCTGCTAGCCAAAGGTTTTATTAGACCTAGTTCGTCTCCTTGGGGAGCGCCAATTTTGTTTGTCAAGAAGAAGGATGGATCGATGCATCTGTGCATCGATTACTGTGAGCTTAATAAAGTCACTATCAAGAATAGGTATCCTTTGCCCAGGATCGACGATCTGTTCGATCAATTGCAAGGGGCAAGCTACTTCTCTAAGATCGACTTGAGGTCAGGCTATCATCAGTTGAAGGTCAAGGATGAAGATGTGCACAAGACTGCATTTAGGACTCGTTATGGTCATTACGAGTTCCTAGTGATGCCTTTTGGGCTCACTAATGCACCGGCCGCATTCATGGATCTCATGAATCGCGTCTGCAAGCCTTACTTGGACAAATTCGTCATCGTCTTCATTGACGACATTCTCATCTATTCGAAGAGCCAAGCTGATCACGAGAAACACCTTCGTTGTATTCTTAAACTTCTACATCATGAGAAACTCTACGCCAAATTTTCGAAGTGCGAATTTTGGCTTCGAGAAGTCCAATTTCTTGGACATGTGGTAAGTGAGCGTGGTATCCAAGTGGATCCCGCTAAGGTGGAAGCAGTTATGAATTGGCAAGAGCCAAAGATGCCTACTGAGATTCGCAGTTTTCTGGGTTTAGCAGGATATTATAGGCGCTTTATCGAAAACTTTTCAAGGATTGCTGCGCCCCTAACTTCGTTGACACGTAAGAAGGTTAAGTTTGATTGGGGCCCTAAGCAGCAGGAATCCTTTGACATTCTGAAGAAAAAGTTGAGCAATGCACCAGTGTTAACATTGCCCGATGGTATAGAAGAATTTGTGGTGTACTGTGATGCATCACACACTGGTATGGGCTGTGTACTCATGCAGAAAGGCAAGGTTATTGCCTACGCTTCACGACAGCTAAAGGTGCACGAGAAGAACTACACCACCCATGACTTAGAGCTGGGTGCCGTTGTATTTGCATTAAAACTTTGGAGACACTACTTGTATGGTACCAAGTGTGTGATCTATTCAGATCACAAGAGCCTTCAACATTTGTTCAATCAGAAGGACTTGAACATGCGACAGCGACGCTGGATGGAAACTCTAAATGATTATGACTGTGAGATAAAATACCATCCAGGCAAGGCAAATGTAGTTGCTGATGCCTTAAGCAGAAAAGAAAGTGTGAAGCCAATAAGAATCAATGCCAAGCGCATTGAAATAAGGAATAGTTTGAACGAAAGGGTGTTAGCTGCACAGAAGGAAGCTGTGTCGGAAGCTAACTATCCTGAAGAAAAGCTAGGAGTAACTGAGGAGCAGTTATCCTATGACAAAGACGGAATGCTAAGATTGAATGGACGAATATGGGTTCCAGTTTATGGAGGACTTCGAGATGTTATCCTCCAGGAAGCCCACAGTTCCAAATATTTCGTTCATCCTGGAGCTGATAAGATGTACCAGGATCTAAAGGCCAACTACTGGTAGATTGGTTTGAAAAAGTCTGTAGCTGCTTATGTAGCTAAGTGTTTGAATTGTGCGCAAGTCAAAGCTGAACACCAGAAGCCGTCAGGTTTGTTACAACAGCCTGAAATTCCCACGTGGAAGTGGGAGATGGTGACAATGGATTTCATCACCAAGTTGCCAAAGACGAGGAAGGGAAACGATACTATATGGGTCATAGTAGATAGACTGACCAAGTCAGCACATTTCCTACCCATTAAGGAAACTTACAGCTCCGACATGTTAGCTCAATTATATGTAGATAAGATCGTAGCTCTACATGGTGTACCATTGTCAATTATCTCTGATAGAGATACGAGATACACCTCTCAGTTTTGGAAAAGTTTCCAACAGTCTTTGGGCACGCGCTTGAATTTTAGTACGGCTTACCACCCACAGACAGACGGACAGAGTGAGCGTACCATCTAAACATTGGAAGACATGCTTCGTGCATGTGTGATTGATTTAGGTGGCAGTTGGGATAAGCATCTGCCATTGGTCGAGTTCTCCTATAATAATAGGTACCATACTAGTATTAAGGCTGCGCCTTTTGAGGCATTATATGGTAGAAAATGCAGAACACCCATCTGTTGGGCAGAAGTAGGAGAAGTGCAATTATCAGGACCAGATTTGGTCTTTGAAACAACGGACAAGATTGTCCAGATTCACGATCGTTTGAAAGCTGCCAGGGATAGGCAGAAAATTTATGCGGATCCAAAGCGTAAGTCTTTTCACTTCGAAGTAGGTGACAAAGTATTGCTTAAAGTATCACCCTGGAAAGGGGTGATGCGATTTGGTAAGAAAGGCAAGCTAAGCCCGAGATACATAGGACCTTTCGAGGTTATCGAACGTATCGGATCAGTTGCTTATAAGTTAAACTTGCCTGAAGAACTCAGTGCTATACATAATGTTTTTCACATCTGTAATCTGAAGAAGTGTTTCGCTGATGAATCACTGGTCATACCACATACGGATGTGCATATAGATGAAAGCTTGAAATTTGTGGAAAAACCAATGTCGATTGAGGATCGACAGGTGAAGAAGCTTCGAAGGAAGCATGTGCCTATTGTAAAGGTCAAATGGGATGCCCGTAGAGGTCCCGAATACACATGGGAGGTAGAATCCACGATGAAAGAAAAATACCCTCATTTGTTTCAGTAAATCTCGAGGTCGAGATTTCTTTTACGGGGGTGAGGATGTAACACCTCGAAAATTTACGTCCAATAATGTATTGACACGTGTCATAAGCTTTGAATATGTGAAAAAGCACTTTAGAGGGACTAAAGTTGACAAACAGTGAAACTATGTGAATATAAGGGTCCAAAGTGTCAACAATGGATAAATAGGCCCTACAATAACCCTACATGGTGTTTATAATCTTAAACGATTAAATCATGGATCATACAAAGCGAAAAATGAAAGAAAGTGAGGAATTACAAACTACAGGGGCTAAACGTGTCAACATGTTGAAAGTATACCTCTGAGTGACCTTTTGGCAAACCCGAAGCTTTTTAGTGATAAAATATACTCACTAGAATATGTGGTAAAAATTTCATAAAGTTTCGTTTTCGTATGAGAAAGTTATGATCAAAACCGTGCACGAAGGGTTAAATGCGTTAACGTTGAAATTCGTGACTTTTCGGGTAAGCACAAAGTTAACCAAGGACCTACCCATGTTTGTAAATGTCCCAAGGTCCTTAAAAATCAGATTTGAGGGTCAAGAGTGCAAGATAAATAGCCAAAACCACGTTACAAAGGACCAAGGACTGAATTGTAAATGTTAGAAACTTGTTTGGCTGGTTGCCAACTTGTACGCGGCCCGCGTAAGGGGTCTCGCGGCCCGCCTACCTGCTGCCAGCGACAAACAGCGAATAGATGTCAGTTATAAGTCTGATTTCGATGCTTAACAGCTGTTGCATGATACCATCTGCTCTCCAATGGTTTTACATGCATAGAAGGGCACTTGGACAGATCTTACAACATTTATAGACCCTTGTGGCATCATCTTGAATGATCAAAAGTGATATTTAAGAACACCCATTGTTGCAACATTTTCACATTCACTTGCAAGACCACTTCTGGAGCTCCTTTGATCAACCTCAGGCTTTCTAGTGATCTCTAAGCATAATTAGGACTCTTGTAAGTATTCATAACCCCTTCTAATTCGTTCTAGCTTAGTTAATTAATCAAAAGTCAAACCATCGTAATTTAAGTTTGACTTTGAGATTAAACGAAATTTGCTCAGTCATTTCTCGAATTGAAAGTACCTACAAGTTGGTATTTATGTGGGTAACAAACCCTTAAAAGGGTATTTTCAGATTCCCACTCTAACTATGTTAATTGTCGAGTCAAAGCTTATCTTAAAAAGTCAACAGAATGTGTATTTTCAAATTTTAGCATAATTAGCAATGTAGGGTACATGCAACCTATTTGATCATTAAAATAACATGGTAACTAATGTAAGAACATGTTCCAACATGATCAACTCGACAATTTTCAGTTTAAACCCGAATCGGAACCGAAAGTCGCATAAATTGACTTTTGCTTTGACTATCAGTTCTGATCCGTTTGTGCATGTTTAAGATCTTCCTTAGAGCTTATTTTGGACCAGGTTTCATATAAGTATGACTCTCTGAGTTTATACAACTTGGTTCAATACTTATCCGATTCACATGCATGTTTCCGATTAATGCTTAAATGTTGACTATTATGCCCTTTTGACTATAAAACGTGATTTTTGAAAAAGTGAAAGAGTAGAAACCTTAGTTACTGATTTATAAACTTGCACCTAAAATTTGATATCAGTTTGAGGTCCAGATTAGGAGTTATGCTCATTAGCGTAATTTGAAAGCTTTATGTTACTTAAACGGCGTAATTAGCGTATAACCTATTTAAACCCACTTTTTGATATCAAACTTTTTACCCACTGATGTAATATAATATTTTAGGATTTTTGAAGATTTTTATTTAATTTTTGGCTGAGCATAACATAGGTCTCTAAGTTTAATTCGGTAAATACCGATTTTGCCCTTTTAAGCCATAAAATGAGTTTTATAAATCCTTTTGACCCCAAACCTTTTTCTACTGATTTAATTTGTTAAATAAAATATTTTGAGGCTTCTGGAATTATAAAAATATCAGCTTTCCTTTAAAAACCCGGAAATGGCTCCAAATCGCCTTTTTAAGCGTTTTTAACGCATAGTATGTGCTAAAACCATATTTAACATATGAGGTTGATACCAACTGATATTTTTAGCATATTTTTATATAATAACAGTAAGTAAAAGTTTATAAACTCAGGTTTCCAGTTTTGACCTTTTTAGCCCTTGTGAAATTACCAAAATACCCCTAAGGTGCGTAGTTTGGTTTTAAATGATAAGTTTCACATATAGATCATACCCTACTGTTATAACATGTTAAATTAAGTGTATTTACTGTATAAATCAGACATGTAACTCAGATTACAAATTTAACTCTTTTATAATCTTTTAAATGACCAAAATGCCCTTATGAGGCATAAGTTGAGTTTAAATTCATTTGGGGCATAATAGAAGACATCTTACTGATGTCACAACATATTTAAAGTATATTAACTCAGGGAACTTGCATATGACTCTTATGGTTACCCGTGACGCCCTTTTCGTGCTCGGTTCGGTTTATGTAACTAGTTTGCATAAATTGACCGAAACGGGTCAAACCTTATCATCTTTGTCTCAAAATCCAGAATGTATTTAGTATACCCATATTATACAAGTATTCAAACTTGTCGGGTCTAAATCACATTCTATCCGGTCTTCGCTTAATCGTGCGTTTGAACCGTATCGTCCTTAAAACTAGCCGGTCTAAGCTTAAGCTTAAATAAAGACCCGTTAGAAATCTAATTGGTTATTATAAACCTTTGTTCCAGATTAGGAAGCACCAGTAAAAGCTACTTGCAAATTTGCTTATTGTGAATTATACTTTGCTCAGGTAAATACTTTTAACTTATTTTCCCTATACGAGCTTGGGGTACGGTATATAAAATACCGCTTGGTCCGGCATTGAATTCTTTAATCGAATAGAGGTTAAATTTATTGATATGCTATGTTTTGAATGTGTTTTGTTTGCTTAAAGCCTTTGGGGGGTTAATGACCATGTCCCGGATATCCTTGGCATCATCTTACGAGATGGCCACGACCTGAGCACGGGGTGTAGGCGTACACCTGTCAGTGTATAACTCAATTTTTGTGGTGTGTCTATTAATCTTTAACCCGGTCTACGGATCGGGCTACTGAACGCATAAGTAACATGTAAATCCCTTACAAGATTATATTACATAATTATCCCAAGTTATAAAATGTTTTGTGCCACGTGCATTCAAATCAATTTTCAACCCTTTTCAAAATGAGTCAGTTAAATTGTATTTACCAGTGTAAACTGACGTATTTTCCCAAAAGGTTAAGTGCAGGTACTATTCGTACTAGGCTGGCTGTCTTCTAAGCGTCTACAATAAGTCTCGCAAGCTTGGATGTCAATAAAGCTGTTGAACAATATCTACTTTTATTTTGATCCGCCTGTGGATCCGTTTCAACTACTCGTGATATTTAATATTACATTTTATTTAAAGTTGAAATGAATCTATCTTTGCTTCCGCTGTGCATTTATATATTGTGTTGTTTGTCTATGATGATACCAACTACGTCACTATACTCCCCACCGGGCCCACCAGTGACACGTGGAAAATAGGGGTGTGACATTTTCAAACTACATGTATTTCAGGAAACTGATTATGGATCTGGCGAGAGTACAAGAATTTCCAAGTCGTGTCTTCAAATAAATGATGTCATCCAGTACTGAAGGGTTTGAATCGTGGGTTTTATCCTTGATAGGATACATGGTTCAAAGCCTCATTTTTATTAGTGTCTTTTGTGAAGTCCAGTATGGAACTTTAAACTTTGGTTGTTATGTATTCTAAAATTGAAGTCTTGGTTTGATGTTTGTCACGGCCCCAGCCCCGGTTTGACCCGGTCAGGAGCCGCGGGACAGGAACCCGTGGTATTTATTAATTGATGCGACAGCGGAAGATTTAACAGGATCTTTTTAAAACTTGAAATGCCTGATTATTTTATTTCATAATTCGGGATAATCCCCGTAAATTTACAATAGAGGAATTTTACTAGGAAATTCTCTGATTTATTAAAACCTGTTTATTCATTTTAACTAAGCCACCTCTTCAAGCATGTTAGTGCTCCGTAGCATGTTTTTCCTTGATTTACAGCAGGTCACTGAAACATGTTTTAAAAATATTTTGTCAGCGGGGAAATACTGGTGAATCATTCATTTTGACAAAATGACACATAGTTATCAATTACAGCATAAGAGCGATTACAATGGCTTCTATCTTATTTTTATCTGGCGCCGTGTCACCTGGTGACGATGGTCATACCACTATTGGGTCTTTCCCCAAGTAGTGACGTTTATCACTGTTAGGATTTATTAGCCTAACCCGTGAGAAATTAGTAATGTGCACAATACCCCACTAGCCAGTGATTTAAGATAACCACGACTTAATCCCTGTAATTATAACATTTGAAAATGGAGTATTGTAAAATACTTTTGATAAAAGAGAATGACTCACTTTGCAAGTTTATACGAGCAGAGTTTAGCCTACTGATTAGCCTTGTAACCTAATTTAAATAACAATGCACACGAACTAGGTTAGTAACTAATACAGCATTTACGATAACTCACGAGATTAAAACCCTCACAACGAATGACAAAGTGCGATACTTAAACATCCATCGAATTCACGACGAATGACAAAGCCTAACCCTATTTTGGGCAGCACTTAAACATCCATTGGATTGATTTCAATCGATCGGACATTGAATCGTAGCAGCGAATGAGTTATTACCCTGTTTTGCAGCAGCGTTTCGTGCTGTGTGTGTGTTTTGTAGTAAAAAGACTATAACTCAGTGTGTATAACGAATTTTTTCGTCGAACAAGTGCCAGAATTCAAGTCCCACACCCCTCAATTTATACTGAAAATTTGGCACCCTCGCGTGACGCGAGGGGTCCACGTAGGTGCGTCGCGTGACGCGAGGGGTCTCACTCTACCATAGGGTAGGCACGTCCCTAACTAGCTTAGCTGAGTTGACGGAATGATAAAATTCGATTTTGACAGCAAGTTATTAGGATAATCGTCAATAGGGAATACCCCCCCTGAGTTTTAGGGGCCCTGATCCTGATTCTGATTGTTCTGAAAATTTTAGGGTTTATACAGAATCACTTGGGGTCTCAATTAGGGTTTCCTATTGGACAATAAATCATAAGAAATAGTAATTTTTTTAATGAGGGTTGTTACATCCTCACCACCTTAATAAAAATCTCGTCCTCGAGATTTACTGGAACAAGTAGGGATATTTTCGCTTCATCTCCGATTCCAGCTCCCAAGTGTATTCAGGTCCTCTCCTTGAATCCCACTTGACTTTGACCAATACCAGTCGTTTGTGTTTGAGAAACTTGATCTTTCTGTCTTCTATCTGCAGTGGCTTCTCAACAAATTTTAACTTTTCATTTACCTCTACATCTTGAAGAGGTACTACCAGTGATTCATCAGATAAACACTTCTTGAGGTTGGATACATGAAACACGTCATGTACTCCAGCTAGCTCTTCGGGTAGCTGTAAACGTTAGGCAACTGGTCCTATATGTTGGATCACTAGAAATGGTCCTACGTATCTTGGACTTAGCTTTCCTTTCTTACCAAACCGAACTACTCCTTTCCAAGGAGAAACTTTCAAGAGTACCTTGTCTCCAATTCGTAATTCTAACGGCTTGCGTCGATTGTCGGCATAACTCTTTTGATGATCTCGAGCTGTCTTTAGTCTTTCCTTGATTTGAGTGATCTTGTCGGTAGTTTCTTGTACTATTTCAGGACCTGATAATTGACTTTCTCCTATTTCTGCCCAGCAAACTGGAGTTCTGCACTTTGGTCCATACAGTGTTTCGAATGGGGCAGCTTCAATGCTTGCATGATAACTATTGTTATAGGAGAATTCGATTAAAGGTAGGTGGTCATCCCAATTTCCACCAAAATCTATAACACATGCCCTAAGCATGTCTTCCATGGTTTGGATCGTCCTTTCACTTTGTCCGTCTATCTAAGGATGGTAAGCAGTACTTAAATTTAGTCGGGTTCCCATTGCTTCTTGGAAACTTGTCCAGAAGTGGGAAGTGAAACGACTATCTCTATCCGATACAATGGAGAGTGGAACTCCATGTAAGGATACTACTTCATCTACATACAACTTTGCTAACCTTTCCATGCTAAAGGTTTCTTTCATGGGTAGAAAGTGAGCTGATTTGGTTAATCGATCTACAATTACCCAAATCGCATCATTACCTTTTCTGGTTTTGGGCAACTTAGTAACAAAGTCGATTGTTATGAGCTCCCATTTCCATACAGGCATTTCTAATTGTTGTAGTAGACCTGAGGGTTTCTGGTGTTCTGCTTTAACTTGTGAGCAAGTAAGACACTTAGAAACATATTTAGCTATGTCCTTTTTCATTCCTATCCACCAGAAATTATTTCTTAAATCTTGGTACATCTTATTGTTTCCGGGATGCATGGTATACCTAGAATTATGGGCTTCCTCTAATATCTTATTTCTTAATTCTCCTTGCTTAGGTACCCAAATTCTTTTCTTATGGAATCTCCAAATTCCATCAGCTCCTTGCTCTAATTCCTTTATTATTCCCTTCATTCCTTCAGCATCGTCTTTGATTGCTGTTTCCTGAACATTCTTCAGTTGTTCCATTAAATCTACTTGTAGATATAATCTAAGAGCACGAACTCGCTTCTGTTTTTCATGATATTTACGACTTAAGGCATCTGCAACTACGTTTGCTTTTCCTTCATGATATTGAATATCACAGTCGTAATCACTCAGGATTTCCATCCATCTCCTTTGCCTCATGTTTAATTCTTTTTGCCCAAATATGTATCTTAAGCTTTTATGATCCGTATAGACAGTAAACTTACTTCCATACAGATAATGTCTCCAAATCTTAAGGGCAAAAATTATGGCTCCTGACTCTAAGTCATGAGTCGTATAGTTTTCCTCATGCTTTTTCAATTGTCTTGAGGCATACGCAATTACCTTCTTGCGTTGCATTAGCACACATCCTAATCCTAGCTTAGAAGCATCGCAGTAAACTTCAAAAT
This sequence comes from Helianthus tuberosus, assembly GCA_030545235.1. Lineage (NCBI taxonomy): Eukaryota > Viridiplantae > Streptophyta > Magnoliopsida > Asterales > Asteraceae > Helianthus > Helianthus tuberosus. Next base: position 87,539,991 of record CM060374.1, on the reverse strand, counting down.
CTTCTGTTCCTTCTGGTAAAGCTAGAATTGGAGCGTCTGTTAACTTTTGCTTTAAAATTTTAAAAGCCTCTTCTTGCCTAGGTCCCCATTCAAACTTAGCTGCTTTACAGGTTAGCTTAGTTAATGGTACCGCTATTTTGGAAAAATCCTTAATAAATCGTCTATAGTAACCTGCTAACCCTAGAAAACTTCTAATTTCCATAGCTGACTGTGGGACTTTCCATTTGGTGATTGCTTCTATCTTAGCAGGATCTACGTGAATACCTTCGTAATTCACCATGTGACCTAAAAATTGCACTTCTTGTAGCCAAAATTCACACTTCGAGAATTTGGCGTAAAGCTTTTCCTTTCTTAAAAAAGTTAAGAGTGCATGCAAGTGCTGACAATGTTCCTCCTGACTTTTGGAATAAATAAGTATATCGTCGATGAAGACAATTACAAATTTATCCAAATACGGTTTACAGATTCTATTCATCATGTCCATGAATGCCGCAGGTGCATTCGTTAGTCCGAAGGGCATGACTGTAAACTCGTAATGACCATACCTAGTTCAGAAAGCAGTTTTAGGTATGTCTTCTTCTTGTACCTTCAATTGATGGTATCCGGAGCGTAAGTCTATTTTAGAAAAATATCTAGCTCCCTGGAGTTGATCAAAGAGATCGTCAATCCTAGGTAATGGGTATTGATTCTTAATTGTAACCTTATTCAGTTCCCTATAATCGATACACATTCGCATCGAACCATCCTTTTTCTTTACAAACAACACTGGTGCTCCCCACGGGGATGAACTAGGTTGTATAAAACCTTTACTTAGTAATTCATCTAATTGCTTTTTCAGTTCTAGCATTTCTGTGGGTGCTAACCGATAAGGTGCCTTGGCTATCGGTGTAGTTCCTGGAATTAGATGAATCATAAATTCTACTTCCCTGTCGGGTGGTAATCCCGGGAGTTCTTCTGGAAATACATCTGGGTATTCTGAGACTACTGGAATTTTCTTAAGTTCCTTATTTTTCGTGTTAATGATTACTGAAATCATATACACCATTTCTTGTTTTCTTGAATAACTGGCCAACTTCATTACTGAAATGAATTTCAATGGCTTTTGTGGTTTATCTCCTGTAATCACTACTAATTCTCCTGTGGGTGTATGAATTTCTATGGCATTTTTATCACAAAGGATTCAAGCATGGTTGGCTACTAACCAATCCATTCCTAACACGACATCGAATCCGGCTAATTTCATAGGTAACAAGTTTGCAGAAAATTTATGACCTAAGAGTTCTATTTTTCCTTCTCGCAAAACCTTATCTATGTGAACAGAATTCCCATCTGCTGTTTCGACTGTAAAAATCTGCTTAAGGGTGGTTAAGGGTAATTTAAGAGCTTGGCAGAATGAAGTATTTATAAAAATTTGGTTTGCACCAGATTCAAATAATACTTTTGCATAAACGTTGTGAACTAGGAACGTACCAGCTATTACGTCAGGAATTAGTTCTGCTTCCTGAGTAGTCAATTGAAAGGCTCTTACATTCTTCTTGGTAGTTCCTTCTGCTTGGCTTTGTTATCAGCTGGTTTTACCAATTTCGGGCAGTCTGGCCTAAAATGTCCAGCTTCTCCACAGTTGTAGCAAACTGTTGCTTTCTTCTTTCTGCAATCTTCCTCTTGGTGTCCTAGAATTTTGCAAAAATTACAATACCCCTTGCATCTTCCAAAATGATTTCTTTTGCAAGAATTGCAAAATGGAATAGTGGAAGATTGTCCGGTTCCCCTTTTCTTGAAATTACTACGGTTACGGAATCCTTGGGTAATCTTTTGAGCTACTTCCTTTTTCCGGTTTTCTTCACTTGTGCGTACCAGCTCGTCAGTTAGGGTGTTAGCTAATTCTACAGCATCGTCAATAGTGTGAGGTCTCGCAGCTTTAATGATATTACGGATTTCGCCAATCAATCCCCAAATATAGCGAGAAATAAGTACCGGTTCTGGCGAAGCCAGGGTTGGTACCACTCTCGCATACTCGAAGAATGTCGAAGTATATCCTCGACAATCTACACCCATCATCCGATGGTTCAGGAACTTATTCGCCATTTGTTCCTTTTCATATTCGGGACAAAATTTTCTTTCCATTATCTGCTTAAATTCTTCCCAACTCATGGCATAGGCCATATTTCTTCCTTTGGCTTGAAGTACCGTATTCCACCATTCTAGTGCCCCTTCTTTAAAAAGATGCGACACATACATAACCTTGTCTTCTTCAGCACATTTACTTATCATAATTACTACTTCGGTTTTCTCCAACCAACGCAGTGCCGCAGTAGCCCCTTCATTGCCTGCAAATTCAGCTGGTTTACAAGCAAAAAATTCTTTGTAAGTGCAACCAGGCGTTGCAGCTTTCATTTTCTTAGGGAGTGGGGCCTGCCGTGGATCATTATTGTGAATAGTATGGTTGCCGCCTCCGTTTACACTATTACTGAAGTTATCTTCTTGAGTACGTTTACTAGGAATAATTTGTTGAGGTTCAACAGGTTTCTGGGCAGCAGCAAGGATTGCTGGAATAGCATTGGCTATTCCTTGAGCAACGATATTCTCGATATCTTGCCTAGTCATAAATTGATCTTCCTGATTTTGCTCAGATTGGTTTACTTCATTAACTGGTTCATTATTAGCAGGTTCCATCTGGTAATTAATATATATATAAATTATTAGCATAAAATAAATAATAGCTATATGCAATTAATCAAACAATTTCATAAAACATGTTTAATCAAAATTGTTGATTTCTCAACTGCCATTTTTATATATTATAATATGCATCAGTACACACCGTTATCTTACAAAAGTTTTATTTGTAGGTTATTTACAGACTTATTTTATTATTATTATTACTATTATACAATCACAGCTTCATAACCATCCTATCCCTGGGCACCTTAGAAGCGACGCTCCCTCTCGTCGTATTTCCAGGAGATCTGTTCTCCTACCTCCCGAATTCTATTCCCTGCATTCATCAATTCCTCACCAAAATGGCGAAGTTCAGCTAAGTTTTCATTGCTCATTGGTGGGTTTGGTGCAGGTTTTGGGTCAAACTGAGGGAAAAAGGTATAAGGGTTATTGAGGAGGTTTTGAAACTGCCAATCATTGGTCCACCACTCGTCCATTTCTCCTAGAGGTTGGGTATGGATTAGAGGATCTGGAATAGCCGGTTCTAAGTTTATTGGAAGTTGGGTTTCAGCAGGATAAGGGTAGAGATTGGTGTTGATAGGTCTAATTATATCACAGCTTGCCAGTAGGCGATCTAATTCTTCTTGCAAAGGCAATTCCTCTAATTGCCTAGAACTTTCCCCAATTTCCATTTCTACTTGCCTAGCATTTTCCTCAATCTCGATCCCTTTTCCTTTATCCATGAGATTCTCTATTTTGGGAATTTTCCTAGTTGCTGGTTTCCTCCTGCGTACCCGCCTCCAGCCTACAAATCTTCTCTTTTTCTTAGGCTTCGGTTTCTCCGGAGGTGGAGCTTGAAATTCCATAGGTTCCTCTACATCGGGTAAGTAACCAGTAAAGTCTTTGGAAACTTCCACTTTCACGGGATAGAGATTGAGATTCTGAAGGGCTTCAGATAACTCATTCATGCTGTTTAGCATATATGCAAAAATGTACACAAAATGCTAAGCTAAAATTTTATAATAAAATTTCACATATAAACATTCAAGTATTATTGCATACCGTGTGCCTAATTTAATACATAGGACAACTGAAAATTAAAACATACTAGGGTTTATTGTAAACTTATTTATTTACTAGGTAAAATTTTCTTTAGAGTTTCTGGATTGTAGATAATATGGGTGCTAATACTGGGTTAGGGTATTTAAAATTTTGCATTTACTGCTACAGTGGCTAACATATAGAGATCTGCCCATTTTTCTTCTAATTCATCTTCCCATGGTGGGTTTTTTTCCTATTTCTTGAGTTTCTTTAGGAATCATCACTTCTTTTGGTTGTGACTTCTTTATTTTTTCTTGACTTTTTCCAATAATCCGACTTCTTTTCTTAGGAGAAAGTGGTTTCTCAAACTTTGCCTTACGGACAAATATTCCTTCCTCAGTATCTGTTGGGTATTTTGAGGATGAAGTTCCTTTTTCTGTCGGAGAAGTATCTAATTTATGATAGATGTCCGAAAGTCTTTGTTTACCCATACTGTAAACAAATATTCAAATAATAAAACACGTAATCACAAAATGGTAATTAGTAAAATTAAGTATTCTCTAAATACTTAATTGGCTTAAATCAGTGGCTCTGATACCACCTTTTCCTGTCACGGCCCCAGCCCCGGTTTGACCCGGTCAGGAGCCGCGGGACAGGAACCCGTTGTATTTATTAATTGATGCGACAGCGGAAGATTTAACAGGATCTTTTTAAAACTTGAAATGCCCGATTATTTTATTTCATATTTCGGGATAAACCCCGTAAATTTACAATAGAGGAATTTTACTAGGAAATTCCCTGATTTATTAAAACATGTTTATTCATTTTAACTGAGCCACCTCTTCAAGCTTGTTAGTGCTCCGTAGCATGTTTTTCCTTGATTTACAGCAGGTCGCCTGAAACATGTTTTAAAAATATTTTGTCAGCGGGGAAATACTGGTGAATCATTCATTTTGACAAAATGACAAATAGTTATCAATTACAGCATAAGAGCGATTACAATGGCTTCTATCTTATTTTTATCTGGCGCCGTGTCACCTGGTGACGATGGTCATACCACTATTGGGTATTTCCCCAAGTAGTGACGTTTATCACTGTTAGGATTTATTAGCCTAACCCGTGAGAAATTAGTAATGTGCATAATACCCCACTAGCCAGTGATTTAAGATAACCACGACTTAATTCCTGTAATTATAACATTTGAAAATGGAGTATTGTAAAATACTTTTGATAAAAGAGAATGACTCACTTTGCAAATTTATACGAGCAGAGTTTAGCCTACTGATTAGCCTTGTAACCTATTTTAAATAACAATGCACACGAACTAGGTTAGTAACTAATACATCATTTACGATAACTCACGAGATTAAAACCATCACAACGAATGACAAAGTGCGATACTTAAACATCCATCGAATTCACGACGAATGACAAAGCATAACCCTATTTTGGGCAGTACTTAAACATCCATTGGATTGATTTCAATCGATCAGACATTGAATCGTAGCAGCGATCGAGTTATTACCCTGTTTTACGGTAGCGTTTCGTGCTGTGTGTGTGTTTTGTAGTAAAAAGACTATAATTCAGTGTGTATAACGAATTTTTTCGTCGAACAAGTGCCAGAATTCAAGTCCCACACCCCTCTATTTATACTGAAAATTTGGCCCCTCGCGTGACGCAAGGGGTCCACGTAGGTGCGTCGCGTGACGCGAGGGATCTCACTCTACCATTGGGTAGCCACGTCCCTAACTAGCTTAGCTGAGTTGACGAAATGATAAAATTCGATTTTGACAGCAAGTTATTAGGATAATCGTCAATAGGGAATACCCCCCCTGAGTTTTAGGGGCCCTGATCCTGATTCTGATTGTTCTGAAAATTTTAGGGTTTATACAGAATCACTTGGGGTCTCAATTAGGGTTTCCTATTGGACAATAAATCATAAGAAATAGTAATTTTTTTAATGAGGGTTGTTACAATGTTAAACAATGACGGTTGTATTATTTTGAAACTACAATATGGATGATCATCATGGTTTCTATCATTTAGTTGTTTGTTATGGTTGAATGCAATGATACTCAGCAAGTCACACATAATCACGCTTCCGCAAAAGTCAGGGTGTGACATAAGAAATCAAAAAACAAGTTATTAATCTTCAAGGTAGATTTCGAAAAAGCATATGATATGCTTAATTGGAAATTTTTATTAAAGACAATGGAGTACATGGCGTTCCCCGATAGGTGGATAAACTGGATAAAAGGATGTCTTGGGTCCGGTAAAGGGTCAGTGCTCGTTAATGGGTCGCCATCGGGGGAATTCAAGTTTAAAAGGGGATTGAGGCAAGGCGACCCTCTCTCCCCTTTTCTTTTCATCTTGGCGATGATGGAGGTGCTTGATATGTTAATGAAGAGAGCGGTTGACTTGGGTTTATTCCACGGGTTAAAGCTTCCTAATGACGGGCCTCTTATTTCACACCTTTGTTATGAGGATGACATGCTTTTCATAGGGGAATGGTCGAAGCACAATACGGTTAGCCTTAGCCGGTTTCTTAGATGCTTACATCTTGTAACCGGGTTAAAGGTTAATTATAGAAAATGCCAACTGTTTGGGGTTGGAGTGGAGGAAGAAGAAGTGAGTGATATGGTGCGGGTTTTGAATTGCGAAGCCGGGTCTCTCCCGTTCATGTATCTAGGGATTCCTATTGGGGCGGATATGAAAAGAGCTATACATTGGCAACCGGTGGTGGAGAAGTTTAATATGAAACTTTCAGCTTGGAAAGCAAAGAACCTCTCCTTTACGGGAAGAGTGACTTTAGCTAAGACGGTTCTTGGTAGTCTCCCTTCTTATCATCTTTCTCTATTTTTAGCCCCAAAATTCATTGTTAAAAAATTAGAAAGTTTGAGGAGAGACTTTATTTGGGGGAAGTCGAGCTTGAGAAACAAGATTTGGTGGGTCCGTTGGGGTAACATCACAAAGCCAAAGTCAATTGGTGGATTGGCCTTGGAGGGATAAGAGAATTCAACTTAGCTTTGATATGAAAGTGGTGGTGACGCTTTAGAGACAACCCGAGCCAGCTATGGGTCAAAGAGGTATCTTCAATCCACAAAACTAAAGTCCAAAATAAACTTATTCCGGTCAAAAAAACTGTTTTGGGAGTTTGGAAAGATATCACTTTAGTGGATGAATGTTTGGAAAAAGCGGGTATCATTATTCATGACAAACTAACGGCTTCCTTGGGGGATGGAAATAAAATCAGGTTATTGAAAGATAGGTGGCTTGTAAGAGAGCCGCTAAAAGATTTATACCCTGATCTATTTCGACTCGCCAAGAACAAAGAAGCCATAGTTGTGGCTCACGTGGTTTCTGCCGAGTCAACGAAGCTGTGGAGTTGGCAGTGGGAAAAAGTCCATCTTCTGATAGCGAGTGGGCAGATTTAGCGTGTCTGATGGGTCGGCTAAATCGGGCCATTCTTTCCAGTAGTTCAAATAGGTGGAGATGGGAGAACAATAGTGGGGCAAACTTCTCGGTCAAAGACATCCGAAACGCGTTGGAGCTAATCGGAGCAGGAAATGGGGATGGATTTCAGTTCAGCTTGAACTCGTGGGCTCCTCTAAAGTGTAACTTTTTGTTATAGAAGGCTTTGCAAGGTAGAGTGGCATCCAAGGATGGTCTAATTCGTCGGGGAATCGGGATCTCTGATATCCGTTGTGATAGATGCGACTATGAAAACGAAACAGTGGATCACATCTTTGCTTCTTGTCTGTTCGCTAGGAGTATATGGTGGAACTTCTTCGTTTGGGTTAGGATTCCTATGCCTACAACTTTCTCCTCTCTTAGATATATTATTGACATTGTGCGGAATAGCCCGGGATCGCAAACATGGAAAAAACTGGTATACACTGCAGCGATGGCGACGGTCTGGCGCATTTGGCATGCTAGAAACACCAAGGTATTTGAGCACAATTTTATCCCCGTTAAAAAATTTGTGGAGCTTATTAAAGAGGATGCGTTTATTTGTATTTGTAATCGATCAAAAATTCCTTCCCCTGCGTGGGATAAATGGGTGATGTTTGATGTTGTTGATTTGTTGTAATGTTCTTTAGAGACGTTTTGTACCGTTCTTTTCCACAATTTCTTGTTGGGCTCTATATATTCATATATATAGTGATTTTGCCATTAAAAAACATTATTATGATTATCATCATCATCGCATTGGCTCATCATTATCATAGTATAGTTTTAGTATTCATATTATCGCTATATTGTCATTGATATCGCATTGGCTCATCATTGATTGATCATCGTATAATATTGATTGTATCGTTACATTGTCATTGGTATTCCATTCGCTCATCATTGACTGATTATCGTATCGCTACATTGTCATTGATATCGCATTGGCTCATCATTGATTTGTTATCGTATAGTATTGATTGTATCGTTACGTTGTCATGGTTATGACATTCGCTCATCATTGGTTGATGATCGTATAGTATTGGTCGTACCATTACATTTCCATTTTTATTGGAGAGAATATGTGAAGTTAGCTCTACCACCATAGTTATCGCATGTTCTGTAACACTCCGAAAACGGGTTTGGTAATCAAACCACGTTAATATTTATGAACGGGTAAAAATACAGTTAGGGGTGAAATTAACCCGGTAAATATTAGGATTTAAATAAATAAACCTAATATTAAATAAAAGTTAAACGAAAACTTTTGAGGAAATAAAAGTTTATAAACAGCCCGAGATAACGGGACTTAAAATAAACTGAGTCGTACCCGAAAATATAAATCTTTATATTATAAATTTAATGTCGGATAGAAATGAGATGAAATAAATAGGAATAAATAATTTAGTTAATCACAAGTCTTGATAAGGAAACTTGCTTAAAACACTTTAAATAAAACTTGGGAAAAAGTCGAGGGGCCAAAAGTGACAAAATTGAAAATGGTTTTTATTAATTAAAACTTAAAAACCCAAAACACACACTTGGTGTGTGTTCTGGTCGCAGACAACATGGGGCGAACAAGGTTCTTCAACCTAACCCTAATCTACAAAATTTCTTCAAATTGAGAAGCCAAATCGAATCCAAATCGAAATCCAAGCACAAAATAGTGATCACCTTCGTGAAAGGATCATAAGGTATGCCTAATTTTGCTAATTAGTTTCACCTTGAGTTCTAGGTGAAAACATGAAATCGAAATTTTAGCTTGCATGATCAAAGTTTGGATGAAATTAGGAATGATTTTATGTCTAGGAGTAAACCCTAGTCATTTACTTGTTGAATTGATGTTCATAATTGTGAATTCATGATCACCCGATTATGTGCTAAATGGGTTTTGTAGAAACATGATGAACCCTAGAATTATAATGGTTAAATTGTGTTAATAGAACTCTCTGAAGTTAGATTTGGGATTTAAATGTTGATTAGACACAAAAATTGGAAAAAAAAAAGGTGTGAAACTTGGTAGAAATAACTAGTTATGAACTAGTTTGTAAAAGTGTAAAAACATTAGGCCCACTAGGTGTTTGTTAAAATGCCTAAGTGAAATCGCGCATCTACTCGGTTGTAAGTAGAACTTGATTTGATTATGTATCCGTAGGAATGCCTAATAACATGATACAAGAGGTTTCATTTATAGATGAAAACTCGTAGATGTTGTCCAATGAATAAAGTGTTTGATAATGTGCCTAAGTGAGTCTTGTGAACTTGTTAGTGCATTTATATATGTCAATTGGTGATTTGACTTTTAAAAAGTTAAATCGACCTATGATAGAGTTCAATAAGAAAAGTAGTAAAAAGATTCATAAGGTGTGAAGGTCATGATCTTCAATGACTAATCTAACCACCTTGGGTAAATTATATGATAGTTTGACGCTTGACAAGCTAGGTGGAAGCTGGGAAAGGAAGCGGGTCGAACAGATCAAATACGCGAAGAAGAGCAAAAACGGATGCAAGGTAAGTAAAGCTTACACCTTTTGTAGAATACGTATTTATTTTATGAGCTATAAAATAAGATAAAAGTAATATCCGAAATGTGGGTTCTGACATGATATGAATACGGGTCGGAATATATTTAAATGATAAAAACCATGGTTAACGGTAGAAAATGGGTAAAATAGAAATTTTAGTCAAATGTCGACTAATGAAAGTTGTGGTTAAAATGATACCCATGGCGTAAGCCAAAATAGGTTAAGTATGTAAGAAAATGAATTTATGAAGAAAAAAAAGAAAAGAAAACGTGGGGTAAAATCCGAAATGGGTCGGATGCATGAATTAAGTAATTTATTAAGTTTTTATAAATATCAATGTTTGGTCATTTAGGTCGAACGGGTCAAATGGTAGTAATGACACCATTTGACAAAATCGACTAATGTTGGGTTACCAAGTTATGTGTTCACAGGAGTGAATTGATATTTGGATAATTGCGTCGTCATAAAATATCGGCTAATAAAAGCGAGGTATGTAAATGGATCAATGCTATGTCCGAGCCAGGTACACATAAATAGATTTATAGTTGAAAGTAGTATTTTGGTCAATTAATTAGTGAAGTCTTTCGTCGTAAAATGATGGACTAAAATTGACCAAAAAGCCCTTGATGGGTAAATTGGACAAATGACCCATATAGGATGTTTAGGAATTTGCATTAAGATAACAAAATATAGGTAGATACCTTAATGTAGTAAAATGATGGGTGAAAGGAGAGAGTGAAATTTAAAGTTAATGGTAAATCCCTCTAATGGGTCAAAATGAAGTTTTGCGCATAACTCAATCTTTAGTTGCAAAATGTATGAAAGTTTTGAACTCACGAGTTAATGGTTTTGAGATAATGAATATCTCGAAAATTTACAATGATTTAAACAAAAATGGTCTAATGAATCATGAAACGGGTCAAAAGTGTTAAAAAGGAATTTCAAGCCAAGAGCTTGAAATCTAAATTTTTGAAGTAGTTGAATATCAGGTATTGACTCCATAAGATCGAGAATTAAATTTCGAATGCGTAGGAAAAAGAATCGTGTAAAACGGACTTGTAGATAAAAAGTTATGCACATTTGAAGTTTGATTTTGTAAAAAACATAGAGCTGGGCAGAAAATGCTGGTCCAGAAACGGACCTGCTGGAAAAATGACTCCCCCGTGGCACGCGACGGGGCACGATCGATCAGGCGTGACACGCGGGGCCGCTCGCGGCCGGCGAAGGATTTAACCGAGTCTTACGCGTGGCGCGAGAGACCTATATTCCGAAATTTTATTTTGTTTTCATTTGTTTGATACTAGAACTTGATTATACATGTTTTAATGTTGTCAAAAGTAACATTTAAGTTGGTTTTGATGTTAGGTGTAGTTGGCGATACTCCGGATGGCGATCAAGCAAGATTTCAAGAACCGAACACAACATTTGAAGCTTCCGCGTTATTATATTTTGTTTTAACTAAATATGAACATGTAACTTTTGATGTCACTTTTAAAACGTCTTAAACTAGTAGGGATGTTAATCCTAAATACTCCATTCATGTATGGATATTAAACTTAACAATTTTTGTTAACCCGTATTCTACGCTAACTAAATGCGTATTTAGTAGTAAATTCATATTTAGTATAAATTCTTTGTGAGAAGGCTAAAAAACTCTATATCAAACATGTGTAGTATATATTGCATACATGGAGTACTATATATTGTAACCAAGTATGTCATATATTGTCTTCGTGTCTTTTCTTATTTTTACTTTGTATATCTGATGACAATTGGCTCGGTCATATTTTCTAACAACACGATAGGTTTTACAAAGTTTTCTAGATGGGGAGTGAGGGATGCACATCGTATAGCCTAGAGATATCATAAGGGTATATATACAATCAAATTTGGTTATTAGAACTTTATTAATGTTATTTACACTGTCATCATCGATTTATATTATTCTACCAATCAGAACATTTTATAGAAAATACTGGAATATTGCAATTGTTTTTCTTTGAGTTTTGTAAGAGTAATACATACATGATCAACATAAAATCATAAGGGTGATCATACATAATATTTTTTACGGCAAATTCGGATTACTATGCATAGACATATCTTCTTTCATTTTTATCAAGTGGTTTAAATAGATAATACTTTCTTTCCAATTGTCAAAGTGTACACCAAGTAGGTCAAAAAGAGAGGACAAGATATAAGTGAGTCAAGTTTATTTATTTTATGCACATGTTTAAATATCACGAGGGGAGAAACGCTGGTGGTGAGTTTCTTTAACCGAAGCCTAATATATGAACCGAATAAAACTAACCCAAACAAGATCAAATCCGAAATCCAAAAATAGTATTCGGTTTGGTTCTTGAGCTAAGAAAATGTTAAGCGGGTTAACCCGATCACATAAAAAAATGTCAAGTATACTTATACATACATAATCAACATAAAAGCCTAATTTTCCTCCCATTTGTTTTTTTTTTTGAACATGATGTTTTGTTTTCTTGATTTGTTGGTTGTTTGAGCAACTAGGAAGGTTTGGTTCGATTGATACGATTCAAAGTTTCTTTTTAGCTTATACAACTAGTTGATATAGTTTGGTTTGGTGTTTATTTTATGGGTCGTATTATTGGCACACCTTGGGGGATTAAATCGACACCCTCAATACGCATCGTATATGCCTATACTATGCGTATTGAGGTGGGTTCAAACTTCTATGTCTGCCAAAGGCTGCCATTGTCCCCTACCAAAAAGTAATACGCATCGTATAGGCCTATACGATGCGTATTGAGGGTGTCGATTTAATTTTTTAATTTTTGCAAGGTAGCTTCCTGTCACGCGGTAGCTTTCCGTCACGCGAACGAAAAAGCAGCACTTTGGACATTTGTTGGTGTTCAAACATCTAGGAAACACTATTTGAGAATACCCCTGAATTTATCGAAGCTGTAGAATGAGATCCTACACTGTTGGGTTATCGTCTTTCAACCCCATTTTCCCTAAATTTATCGATTATGTTTTTCAACAGGGATGTAATGCAATGATTCCTCTAAATTGAATAGACCGACACTTGCTTCATAGGACTCACTTGAATCGTCTCGGATGTAATAACAATACGTTTAGCATCCGTGCCTACTTGAATTGCAGAAAGCAAAGGATAAAGAAGATGAACATTGTATTTATCACAAAAGTACTGAACAACCGAGATAACAACTCTTGTTTCATCAGCGGCATTTTAGAACAGGAGAGTTGAAAAAACTGCAATTGGAATTGATCTTGGAACAACATACTCTTGTTACCATATGACACATGATAAAAGCGCTTCTCTAGATAAACTGGGATTATGTTCCGCAAATTGGGAAGCACATATTTGCTTCAAGATTTACGTCTGATGTCCATGTTTGATCATATCTGATTTACGGTTGTGATTTGCACATTCAAAAAATGCAATTGGAAATGATCTTGGAACAACATACTCTTGTTACCATATTGTTCATCCACTAGAGCTATTTGTGTATGCATTTTTTTGGTAGTTAACAGCGCTATAACAGGATGGATGTGACACACACAGATAGATATTATCTGATTGTTTTAGTTTTTTCCGGGTGTTTTAGTTATGTTTCAATAAATTATATCTTATTGAGAAGCACTAAATTAACAACGGTTCTCCAATATGAAAGCACGCAACGAATTTGACAACTATTGTGGTTTGCAGATTCAATGGTTCTCCAATCTTTGTTGCGTACTGATTATTGAAAAGATTTGTTGAAATCGAAGAAAAGAGTAAAAAAGATGAATTGAGGCGTATATTTGGAACAAGAAGTCCAACAATCCGTTCATTATCGGTTGTTGTCTAAAACAATATGAATGCACGCAACGAATTTGGCAACTGTGAATAACAAACTGTGGAGAACTTGTTTGCGTTATCCTTCAACATAAAAATTTTGAATGTATATAAGAGCGTGATCAACTACTTTGGGTATATTCAAAACCAACTAAATACGTTAAAATACACTAAATTACGTTAAATTACGTTACAATACGCCAAAATACGCTAAAATACGCTAAAATACGTAAAAATACCCTAAAATAGGTTAAAATAAGGTAAAATGCGTTAGAATACGCTCAAATACATCAAAAATACTATTAAATACGCAACAATATGTTAGAATACGTCAAAATACGCAAATATACGTCAAAGTACGCGACTAACGATATTTACACACACGTATACATATAACATGGCACTATGGAGTCTAAGTGGATTCAAACAAAACTGTACGTAATCATGGAATACGATATTCGCATGCAATCGAACGGCACCAAAACGACTTATGTAGAAGGTATACGTCATAAAATGACAAAATATGCGAAAGTTCGGCAAAAAACGAGACGTATACGCATCGAACCGAGGGAAACATGATAAAACTAAATTTGAAATAATTCCATATACGATCGTATAGGCCTATGTTGTATCGTATATCAGCTTAATACGCATCGTATAGGCCTATACGATTCGTATTAATCTTTGATTTTTCTCAAAAATACCCCTGAATTTATCAGAAAAACAGGGGTATTTCAGTAAATTCATCGATTAATACGCATCGTATAGGCCTATACGATGCGTATTGAACTATAAATTTCTCAAAAATGTTTTTCAAATCAAGGGTTCCATCATTACAACCACTTGTTTTCAATGGGGATGTAATGCAATGATTCCTCTCAATTGAATAAACAGATACTTGCTTCATAGGACTCACTTGAATCATCTCGGAAGTACTGAACAACAGAAATAACAGCTTCGGTTTCATCAGCTGCATCGTTTACCGTGGAATGCATCCGTATTTTTGTAAATCGCACAAACAAACATGCCTTGAACGAGTCTAGAACACTCGTAATCCTCAACCGACTTTGAAACCGGACGGAATCTACGAAGAAACTGTTCGATTTCACGGTGAGTGGAGAAATTAGCGACGGAGAAACTGTTCGACACAGACATGCATCAGGAAAGAAGCATATAACACAAATGCAATACTTACAAAATTTGATAGGCACTAGTTGTCAATATAGAAACTTAACAAGAGAAGCAACTAAAAAAGCGGTGAACGGTATTTAACGTACACACCGCATTCGAAGATCCTTGCATTAGACACAATTTGTTGGAATTTGTGGATTTCGCTTGGTTCAGATCTCTATTCGGTCATCTTTCCTCTCAATTGAATAGATAGACACTTGCTTCATAGGACTCACTTGAATCGTCTCGGAAGTACTGAATCAACAGAAGGATGAATCAACAGGCATGCCTTGAAGTACTGAATCAACATAAATAACTGAAATAACAACTTCGGAATCTATTAACCCACAATTTGTTGGAATTTGTAGACAGGCACTTGCTTCATAGGACTCACTTGAATCGTCTCGGAAGTACTGAACAACAGAAGGATGAGATATCGGCAGTTAGCTCGAATAAGTTTATCTCAATTAGGTTTGACCAACTCACGATTGTAATAAAACGGAACATAATCCCAGATTGTCTAGAGAAGCGCTTTTATCATGTGTCATACGTTACGAGATTCTGCGAGAATTAGAAAAAGGAGAAAATACTAAACGACAAGGGTAGTATGAGTCTGAGTCCATTGTGGTTCGTGTCAGGTTTGTATTTCCCATAGCCACCGTTTTCGTAGTAAAAAACGGTTGCGGTTTTGCACATTCAATCTTCATTGCTTCATTATAATTAATAATGCGGTCTCGATTGAAGATGTAATTGCAAGACTATTTGTCGGGCTTCCAATGCTCACACAGGGTGATAAACAACGCTGATATTGAACAGATTATTGAACCAACTACTCGAAATCCCTTTCGTTTCTCGAAATTGAACGGATTATTGAACCAAGAAAGTCATTGGACTGCCGCAGATGAAGTCAAATGTGATCAAACTTGGACATCAAACGTAAATCTTGAAGAAATATCCGTGGGCCCTATTGTCGGATCTGTGACTCCATGGAAGATGTGACTAAGGTAAGCGTGCCGTATCATGTGTCATAAAACGGAACATAATCCCAGATTGTCTAAAGAAGCGCTTTTATCATGTGTGATGTCGGTCTCGGGTGGGCATAAGATCCGTGGGCCCTATTGTCAGACCTGTGACTACATGGAAGATGTGATTAAGGTAAGCGTGCCGTATCATGTGTCATAAAACGGAACATAATCCCAGATTGTCTAAAGAAGCGCTTTTATCATGTGTGATCCAGAGGTCGGTCTCGGGTGGGCATAAGATCCGTGGGCCCTATTTTCGGATCCGTGACTCCATGGAAGATGTGATTAAGGTAAGCGTGTCGTATCATGTGTCATAAAATGGAACATAATCCCAGATTGTCTAAAGAAGCGCTTTTATCATGTGTCATATTAGAGTAGTATGAGTCTGAGTCAATTGTGGTTCGTGAATGTTTCAAATCATCATAGAAGACGTATCAGGTGAGTTGTGGTTGATTTATAGGAGGAGGTTATGAAACGAATATATGTTTATGCGAATTTAAAGGATAATACTGAGAGAGGTGCTGGTCTTTTCTCCCACTGTGCAGACTTGAAAAATCTCACCATAACACATCTAATATGACACATGATAAAAGCGCTTCTTTAGACAATCTGGGATTATGTTCCGCAAATTGGGAACCACATATTCGTGTGTAAAAGCTTGGAAAGATGACCGAATAGAGATCTGTATATACTCCCTTGGTATTTGTTTACCACATGACACATGATAAAACCGCTTCTTTAGACAATCTGGGATTATGTTCCGCAAATTGGGAACCCCATTGTAGACTGGTGGGCTTGAATGGTTTTAATAATACTTAAAAATGGAAATAATCGTGTCAAGATCTTTATCTATCATATCATCGACCAACTGCTCAAAATCCCTTTCGTTTCTCGGGTTTGCATTCGACACAACACAACAAAAAATAAATTCAAAAAAGCAGTGGGCTGATACGCATCGTATACGCCAATACGATGCGTATCAAGCCCGCCTCCAGACATAACCTGCACCTGCGAGTCTGCCATGTCTTTTACTATCGCAACCCCCGTCCCCTAATAACCCAGGAACGGGTGGCCACGACCAGTTTCGGTGGTATCTGGTGTTTTATCAATTTTGGCAGCGGAAATTTCATCAGGACCGTAGTTAGGAAATAGTTTATCAGAGTAAAATACCACACTTTCATAATATTAAACTCATGGGATAAAACCCAAGTTTTAAGTACACATATTTTCATAGGAATAAATCCTATTTTTATTTAATAAAAACATCTATTTATTTTAGGTAACTTTATTGCCACTTTTTCAAGCCTTCAGTGCTGTCCAGCTGGCTTCTATTTGGCTTTCACATTTTGTTACCTGAAACGCGTTTAAAAACATTTTATCAGTGGGAAATACTGGTGAGTGAATCCCAGTTCAATCAAGTTTTAATAAAAACCATTGTACAAAAAAATTGAGGGCAGTCTCACAATTACATTTGTTTCCAAGTCATATCAATTACCACCCACGGTACTGTCAGACCCGACTTGTGGAAATGTTACCCCTCGCAAGGTAGTAACAAATTTTGTATACAAAACCCCAACATACCGATGATAATTGTATCCTTACAAATACTCAATAACTGCTTAATATATAATTAATTGTGTGAGATTTTGTAAAAACAATTTGTAAAAAGGAGATTACTCACATTGGTGTCTTAGATTTTCTGTAAGGATTTCCTGGGAATAATCTATAATTTACACAAATGAACGCATGTTAGTATAATAACCCATTTTAACATTAGTAATACTCTCCCCGAGACGGCATTCCAACAACTACGTCGGGCAGAACCACGACAACCGTTACGAAACCCTTGATCAATCGGGCAGAGTATGTAATACGTATCTAGGGGTTATGATACTTACAACGGAGCAGAACTTCGTTATTTAGGGGGATATTATACCCGAGTATAGCTTCTACTATTAAGAAATTGAGAGAGAAAGTCGAAATTTGAGCGACTGAAACTGATACCCCGAGCTCCCATTATATAGGGCCTGATTTGGGGTTTTACGCAGCCCGCGTAAGACGTAGCAAGAAGCTACGCGGCCCGCGTAGTAGAGGGGTCTAGGTCGTAGGTGATCCGGGTCACGTATAGGTTCAACACGTTAATGACACGCGTCGGCACCGGGTGCTGCCTCGTTTCCGATCGCTCGCGGCCCGCGTAAGCTCAATGGGTGGCTTACGCGCCCCGCGACAGCCTCAATTTCTTTGGGCTCGGTTTTCACATACGGGGTGTATTTAGAGACATATAGGGATATTCTAATATATTTTAGAGGTGTCGAAAATATTTCGAGGGTGTTGGTTTATTTTAGGGTCGTTATATTTACTTTATTTCAATACGCATCGTATAGGCCTATACAATGCGTATTGAATTGAAAAAGTGTGCAGATAGACATGGGGTGTGCCATTAGAAAATACCTATTTTATTCAACTTTTTTTAGTCAATATATGTGTTTTAGAGTATGGGTTTGAATGAAATATCTTTTTACACACGTATTTGATCACCTCTACCCAGTTTAAATACTACTATATTAAGTAACATATCTAGGCATCAGATTGTTGTACCATATGCTTTTTGTGTTTTTTTATGCAAAAACATTTGGCTTATGTATTGTATTTTGTTTCAAGACTGCCCCGTGTACCAATACATCATCCTTTTTCCCTGACGTGCAGACCAACTTGACCTAATGATTCGAGGAAGGCAAAACCTGTTGTGGTGTTTGTCTGACTAAATATCTACAATACATTAAATACACATATACGAAACATTTTTATTGGTTTAAAATTTATTCTTTCTATTTTTATAAAAAATTTCTTCTCATTTAAATCTTTATATAGGAATAACTAGGGTCGTAGTTACCCGCGCATTACGCAAGGACACGGTTGAAATTCAAAACGTATAGCACACCATGATAAACGATAAATAAATTCGTAAAATTAAATAAAATGATATCTAAATATGTTATACTATTTCCATCGTAACTCGACTCTGAATATCAAAACAATAAGAAAAGGTAAAACAATATAGTAGATAACAAAGGCAAAAAAGGTAAACGAAAAAGAAAACGATAAAAACTCGGTCGGTTTGGAAGCACTCGTTATAACAAAGAAAAGTTAAAAAAATATGTTTAATAGTGTATTGGCGCGTTCGTTAAGAAAACTAAACTAAAAAAAACTTCGCCACACTCGTTTTATCAAAGAAAAAGGAAAGTTAAAAAAATATGCCTAAAACGGCATTAACGTGTTGTTAAAAATTATGTAGGGGCAGAAAAATAATTTGATTAATGTAAAAGAAAAAGAATAAACTAATCAAACTATATGGGTTGCAAATGAAAGTTTATCCTAAATGATGAAATAGACTAAATGACGAAAACGTCATTATTTATCTTCTCTTAATTTATATACAAATAATTATTTGAGAAAAAAAATTAATGTGAGAAGAAAATGAAGAACTTATCCATTAGTATTTATTAATTAATTATAATGGTAAAACAATAAATGTTTATAACTTATCCATTAATTATTTTCTTTTTTATTAATTAGGCAAAAACATTTTATCCTATACATTTCAAAATTTATCCAACACATATCAAAGTTTATCATACATATATCAAAATATATCAAACATTTTATCCTACACATATCAAAAATTGTCTTTCACCCATAAATTAGGTTGTCTTGAAAGAGTATATTTTAAAAATGAATTACATGTTTAATTAGTTAGCCAATTTATGGCAGGATCATTCCTACGTTTTTGGAGACCCTGAGTGAACTACGAAGTGAAGGCCCTTTTATAAAATTATTCCTTTCATATTTAGTAACAAAACCCTCCTCCTTTACCCGAGCTTGGGACCGTTAATTATAAACTAAAAAGTTTATAGTTGGCAAAGTTATTTTTTTTTGTTGAAAGTTATATGTTTTGTATAGGTTAAGTATATGTTCAAATAAAATTTATTTTCTAGTTTTAACTGAGGTAAATTGTTTAATGAAAGAATCATAATCAAGTTCTTCTAAAATTCTCTTTCAATTGACATAATAGCTAAACCGTTTAATCCTTCTTGTGACATTTTAGATCTTAAGTAATTTTTATTAGTTTTAATTTGAAAAAACTACGTTCTGCAGAAGCAACGGTTACGGGAATGGTTAACAAAATTCTATAGGCAATATATGCGGTTACGGGAATGGTTAACAAAATTCTATAGGCAATATGTGAAGATTGAATGTGTAAACCGCAACCGTTTTTTACTATGGGAACGGTGGCTATGGGAAATACAAACCGTAATCGTTTGTGACTATGGGAAACACAAGTTTTCTTTTTGAGCTTGATGGATGTCCGTTATCTCAACGCTTCTCCTTACATTACTGATCTGGAATTGGAGAACCGTTGTGTATTTGCTTGCTGATCTGGAATTGGAGAACCGTTGTGTATCTGAATCAGGTTCTCAAACAAACACTACTAAAGATGAGTTGGTATTGAACCAAGAATATGAAGATCACGGTGCAGACACAGGGGGAGAAAGTCGGTGGACTGCCGCTGATGAAGTCAAATGTGATCAGATATGGACATCAGACGTAAATCTTGAAGCAAATATGTGCTTCCCAATTTGCGAAACATAATCCCAGATTATCTAGAGAAGCGCTTTTATCATGTGTTATATGGTAACAACAGTATGTTGTTCCAAGATCAATTCCAATTGCAGTTTTTTCAACTCTCCTGTCATATGGTATTACACTCGTATCGTTATCCTATATCACTCTAGATTCTATGTTATAACGCCACACAACTTCACACATAAACATAGAAATCGCAATGAACTAGTGAAGGTACTATTAGAAATCGAATCAAGGATTTAGAATGGTACTTTGAGGATCCAACAAGGATCTAACTTGTGATTTGTACTTTGTTTCACCATACTTGATTCGCACGTAAACATTTAGCATTGAAACCAACCAATGAACTTGTGAAAATACTTCTAGAAATCAAATCAAGGATTTAAAGTAGTACTTTGAGTATCCAATCAAGAATCTAAATATTGGCATTGAAAGATCCAACAAGGATTTGGGATTTGTACTTTGTTTCACTACGTAAGTTGTACACACAAAGATCACTTAGTATACACATATGTCATACATGTTATTTGAGTAAATGGTTAGCACATATGAATCACCCCAAAACATTTTGAAAACATAAAAGTGGGGACTATGTACTCACTTGGATTGTCGATGATGTGTTTACACGTGCTTGCAAAGCTCAAGTGTTTCCTAGTAACAAGGATTTGTTCGTTAAAGTTTTGTTGCGATGATGTTTGTGGATGAATATGGGTTATGGAAAGATTGTAAATTTGAAAATGTTTAAATTCTTAGAGAATAGGAATTTGATAGCCTTTTATGTTGCCTTTGTAAAATATGTTAAAAACTTAAAAATAGTAAATATTATCGAAAAATTATAAAATTTTCCAGTTTACTAAATTAGAATGTGATCTATAACTTTCATTTAGAAAGTTTTTCTGTTTGGAATCTGGAAAATGGTCAAAACTACGGATCTTTGCAGATCGTTCAGTTTTGACCTTCAGTTTGGTTTTAAACGGTTGAGGGTCCAAACGAAAGTGTTTTTAAGCGTATAATATATTGTTGAAATTGTTTTTCGATGTGCTTAATTATGAAGTAAGAGTTTACTTTATTTGGTTAAGTTTTGACCAAGTTATGGTCGTTCAAAATGACAACACAAAATCTGTCCAAAACAGGAAAAACACTTATATATTCCCGTTGGTAATTTTACTATGTGTAAAAATATGGGTTTGGACGAAAATAAGCTACAAAACTATTTGTTTATTGAAAGAGCTAAAGGAAAGGAAGTTACTAACTTTAGGGGAGTTCTTCAAAAGACTTGAAGAGAAAGCTCAAAGTAAGAAGGAATAAACTTTTTTATAAGACTTCTAAGTGAATTTGTTTGTATTTTGAGTTGGTGTGAAGAAAATGATGATCAAAGGGTGCTATTTATAGTGAAGGGAGGTTAAGGAGAATAACACAAGTGTCCATGGAGGCCTAAGAATGTGATTAGTGTCCATTGAGGTGTCAACACTAGAATAAGTGTGAAAAAGGAGAGATAGGTGGCAAAACATGGGCAAGACAAGTGTTCATGGAGGCCTATGAATATGATTAGTGTCCATCGTCACACCCCCAAAATCCACCATGCGGAGTATCACCGCTTGGAGGCGTGACATGACCAGGATCGAGCCACCAATCATATTGAACAATATAGTAGAGTAATTAAAAGTTTAACCACACAATATAATTGGTGTTCACAACCAAGTTAACCAAGTTCAGATTAAACAGCGAAAGCATAAGACGTAAAACCAAAACATAAATAAGTTCATAAAGTTTAAATGTTTAGAACTGGACATAGCATTCCATCTCCCACAACGACCTCCTCCTCGTGCAAGCTCCATAAGCATCTAGCGACCTGTAAGGCATGTAACAACGAGTCAACAACAAAGTTGAGTGAGTTCACAGTTGGTTGTTTAATTTTAAGTTGTTTCCGAAAACATGGTTTGTCTTTCGCTGGCTTACTTGCCGTGGGGGTTACCCCATAGTTGAAAGTATGATTAACCAGTTCCTTCTTTATTACCCAAACCATATCCATAATCCATGGGGGCTTCCCCATGTGAACCACTAGACCGTTACCATATCGACTACTAACGAAAGTAAGTTGTGCCCTACGTCAATGTTCTATCATCATTGACAGTTTGCCATTATCCATTAGCACACGCCCGTCCGACTGGCACAGTGTGAGGTTTGTTAAACCTAATAGCGCTGTTAACTAATGACCCGCTCGCCATTGGCCTCGGCGATTAAGTCGATATAAAATGAGGGACTTAATGATAGAGTTTTGTCTAGTAAGTTTTAAGGTTGTTGTCCTACCCAAGGAGGACGAACGTACGTATTCTACCCAAGGAGAATACGCAGGATTAATATTGGCATCCTACCTATGGAGGATGGCGGTACATATCCTACCCAAAGAGGATGTGTAGGTTCCGTTTTAGTTCTTTAACCCATTCCCAACCACCGGGAATCCCATGCCTTAGAAAGTGTGTGAACTCACCTTGGTTTGCTCGGTTAGATTAGTTACTCTAATAATCAGAAATCAAGCACGTCCTAATAAGGTGCAGATAACAATCAGTTTTTCATACATGCATAACACGTACCCTACGTACGGTTTATCTACTCACTACTTCTATCACATAGCACACAATACAAGTGTCACACATTGACTTTTGCGGAAGGTCATAGTTTAAAATACACTTGTAACACTTGTTAGAAAATATTTTCTATGTGTTGGAGTTTTTAGAAAATTTCGCCAGAGTTTCCTTTGTAAATGGAGGCGTCCATGCTAATAAGCATATCATTTTCTTTTCCGAAAATCATTAAAACAATCAACACCAATTTACCAAGAGCAAACTATTCCATTTACAAACCAACATGAACTTGATGTTTCGTAAAAACGCGTAATAACTTGGTAAGGCGTTTAGTGGGTTTAGTTACCCTCCAAAGTGTGTTTACTTTACTTAAAATCTCATTCTCGGGATTTTTAGACGTTTACAACTTGTAGATACTTTTTATAAAAATATTTATTTACCACATCTTCTTGTTCCAAGAACATTTCTACACTTATGTTGTCACAAAAAATAGTGTAGGTTCACTAAAAATCATGATCTTTCAAGAACCGTCTTTTAAACTTGGTTTATTTAGGAAAATCATTCACAAGTTTTAGATCTACAAATTTACTAGATCACTTTGTTTGTTATTTTACAAGAAATCATTTTGTTACCAAGTTCATGTCTAAATATGGAGGTGATTCTTTTATGTAGTCCCCTAATCACCTCCTACTTGTTAACTCATGCTTTTAATCATGATTTAACAAGTTCCATATGTTGATCAATCATCATATTACTAGTAACCAACAAGCAAGCATCAACATATACCACACAACATCATATTAACAACATTACATCATGTTTCATCTTATTTAAGCTTATGTTTCATGATTCAAGGTTCAAGTCTTTTAGTGTTCATATGTTTCATCATAATATAACTATCAACCACTAAAAACATGAAGTAAACAAGGATTAACAAGAAGCTTACAACTAGCTTAAAGCTAGGGAAGAACTCTAGTGAAAATGATGGTGAAAATGGTGTGTAAAGGCAAGTAAGTGAGCTCTTTGATGATCCACAAGCTTCAAACTTCACAAGGCACCTTCTAACACTTGAATGGAGCTTGGGAATGGATGAAGATGATGGTGATAAAGTGGTGGTGGTGGCGGTTCTAGTGAGGGCCGAGAGGAAGATGGAGAGTTTGAGGGAATGGGTGAAGTTGAGTGAAGATGTGAATGATATCTTGAAGATCTAAAAGACCATACTTATAATCTCCTTCTTCCATCTTTTGTTCACTCAAGCATGCAATATCTAAACAAAATATATGAGGAGATCTAGTAGGATTATGGTGATCTTGGTGGGGTCCTCCTTGGACCGTAAACACATAGGGGGGGGGGGGGGTTAATTGTAACATTTCATGGTAGTTGGTAAATATTAGTTCATATCCAAGTATTTTGATTACATATGTTAGTTAGTAGAGAATTTAGTGGGTCTTAAAGTGTTCGGGGATCATAACTAGCCAAGAAATAATTAAACAATGTTTCTTGCAATATTTTGGTGTCTCGGGTAATGTCCGGTTGTTCGGTTAGATACCGGTTCGTCAAAGTGCTAAGTTGTTCCGTTTAGTGTCTTTTATGTATCTTTTGTAACACTTTTAATTCCCAACACTCAGGAAGCATACAGGACTATTTAGTCAATTTTCTGCACAAGACTAGTATGTTAACAAGCACATGTAAGTATGAC
Source organism: Helianthus tuberosus (assembly GCA_030545235.1). NCBI lineage: Eukaryota > Viridiplantae > Streptophyta > Magnoliopsida > Asterales > Asteraceae > Helianthus > Helianthus tuberosus. The sequence goes on along the minus strand of CM060374.1, from coordinate 87,515,365 downwards.
GCAGTAATCAGAAAGCTGTTAAGTAATTCAGCAAAGTCATCAAGCACTTTAATTAACATTAATTTATCGTACGGATACATGTAATTATGAGGGTTGTCACATTCTCCCCCTGTTAAGAAAATTCCATCCCGAAATTTAGCGCGTGGTTACTGAGGAAGCTAGTTAAGTTGCGTGGTTTACTGGTTTTCCTGGGGTGTCACATCATTCCCCCGTAGGATTGGAATTTCGTCCCGAAATTCCGCAGTAGCTTCAGCCTCAGTAGTGGTTGCACTTTTCTTAAACAACTGGGGATACTTGTGTTTCATTTGGTCTTCTCGTTCCCAGGTATACTCTGGGCCACGATGGGAGTTCAAACGAACTCGAACAAGAGGTATTCTGGTACGCTTGAGAATCTTAACGTCTCAGTCTGTGATTTCAACTGGTTCCTCGACGAATCGCAACTGGTCATCGATTGTGAGCTCCTTTAAGGGAACTATGAGGGTCTCATCTGACAGACACTTTTTCATATTTGACACGTGGAATACGTTGTGAAATCCGCTGAGTTCTTCAGGTAGATTCAACTTGTAAGCGACTTTACCAATTTTCTCAATGATCTCGAACGGTCCGGCATAGCGCGGATTGAGTTTGCCTCGTTTGCCAAAACGAACTACACCTTTCCAAGGTGAGACTTTGAGTAGCACTCGATCCCCAACCTGGAACTCGAGTGGTTTCCTTCGCTTATCAGCATAGCTTTTCTGACGGTCACGAGCTGCCGCCATTCGTTGTCGTATCTGAGCAATTTTCTCGGTTGTATCTACTACAAGTTCGGGGCCTGTGATTTGACTGTCGCCAACCTCTGCCCAACAAAGAGGTGATCTGCACTTCCGTCCGTATAATGCCTCGAACGGAGCGGCCTGGATACTGGTGTGGTAACTGTTGTTATACGAAAACTCCACTAACGGGAGGTGTTTTTCCCAGCCATTACCAAAGTCGATTACACATGCCCTAAGCATGTCTTCAAGGGTTTGGATGGTGCGTTCAGACTGTCCATCCGTCAATGGATGATAAGCGGTGCTCATATCTAAGCGTGAGCCAAAAGATTTATGCATAGCTTGCCATAATTCAGATGTAAAACGTGAGTCACGATCAGAAATGATGGAGGTTGGCACTCCGTGCCTTGATACTACTTCCTTTAGGTAGACGTCTGCTAGAGTAGAAAACTTATCCGTTTCCTTGATAGCCAGAAAATGTGCAGACTTGGTCAGTCGATCCACTATCACCCAAATAGTGTCATTTCCGCGTTGAGATCTAGGAAGGCCAGTAACGAAATCCATGGAAATTTGCTCCCATTTCCATGTCAGGATCTCTGGTTGTTGGAGTAGGCCTGATGGTTTCTGATATTCAATATTGACTCTCGCACAAGTCAAACATTTACTAACGTAGGTTGCTATGTTGGCTTTCATGCTAGGCCACCAGTATGTAGTCTTTAAGTCGTGGTACATCTTATCCGAACCAGGATGTACTGAGTAACGAGACTTGTGTGCTTCATCCATCACAAGTTCGCGTAAGTTTCCGTAAAGTGGCACCCAGATGCGCCCTGTTACATAGTAGGCGCCGTCTTCCTTTTGTTCTAACCGCTTCCTTGATCCTCATAAGGACTCAGCCCTGATGTTTTCTGCTTTCAATGCTTCGACCTGAGCATCTCGTATCTGGGTAGGAAGACTAGATTGGATGGTAAGTTGTAACGCTCGCACACGTTTAGGTATAGTATCCTTTCGACTGAGGGCGTCAGCCACAACATTGGCTTTGCCCGGATGGTACTTGATCGCACATTTGTAATCATTCAAGAGCTCGACCCATCGACGTTGTCGCATGTTTAGCTCCTTTTGCTTGAAGATATGCTCGAGACTCCTGTGATCGGTGTAAATGGTGCACTTGGTACCGTACAGGTAATGTCTCCATATCTTAAGTGCGAAAACAACTGCTCCTAATTCCAGGTCATGCGTAGTGTAGTTCCTTTCGTGAACTTTAAGTTGGCGTAATGCGTAGGCAATGACCTTGTCACGTTGCATCAACACGCAACCAAGTCCTTGGATGGAAGCATCGCAATAAATCACAAAATCATCTGTGCCCTCCGGCAATGAGAGGATAGGCGCGCTACAAAGTCTATCCTTTAAGTGCTGAAAAGAAGATTCATGTGCATCACCCCAGCGATAGGTGACACCCTTCTGAGTCAGTGAAGTGAGAGGTTGTGCAATCTTTGAGAAATCCTTGATAAACCTTCTGTAATAACCTGCCAAACCCAAGAATTGGCGGATTTCTGTTGGTGTACAGGGTGCAGGCTAGTTCTTGATCGAGTCTACCTTGGATGGATCAACATGAATCCCATCCTTGTTTACCACGTGGCCTAGAAAGTGGACTTCACGAAGCCAGAAGTCACATTTCAAAAATTTGGCATACAACTGCTCTGTTCGAAGAAGTTCCAAAATAAGCCTCAGGTGTCGCTCGTGTTCTTCCTGACTCTTTGAGTAGATCAGGATGTCGTCGATGAAAACTATGACAAACCTATCCAGGTAAGGTTTGCACACTCGGTTCATGAGATCCATGAAGACCGCAGGTGCATTCGTCAATCCGAAAGGCATGACCAGAAACTCGTAATGCCCATAACGAGTCCTGAATGCTGTTTTAGAGATATCCTCGTCTCGGACTCTCAGTTGATGGTAACCTGACCTCAGGTCAATCTTAGAGTAGAAGCTCGACCCTTGTAGCTGGTCGAATAAGTCATCGATGCGCGGAAGAGGATAACGATTCTTCACGGTCACCTTGTTAAGTTCGCGATAGTCAATACACATTCTGAAAGTACCGTCTTTCTTCTTCACAAACAAGACTGGAGCTCCCCAGGGAGAAGAGCTAGGACGTATGAAACCCTTTTCCAAGAGTTCTTGTAATTGCGTGGACATTTCTTCAAATTTTGACGGAGCTAGTCGATAAGGTGCACGAGCTATTGGTGCTGCTCCAGGAGCTAGCTCGATTTGAAACTCGACTTGTCGATGAGGCGGAAGACCAGGTAATTCCTCAGGAAATACCTCAGGAAAATCGCGCACAATAGGAATGTCTTCAATTCTCTTCTCTTCCCTTGATGCGTCAGTAACGAGTGCTAGAATGGCAGTGTGGCCCTTTCGTAAACACTTCTGGGCCTTAAGGAAAGAGATGATGCCTACGACAGCACCACTCTTGTTGCCATGAATCACGAGGGGTTCTTCACCAGAACAAGGAATACGGACGATTTTCTCCTTGCAAATAATCTCCGCTTGATGTTGAGATAGCCAATCCATCCCAATAACGACGTCGAAACTACCAAGTACGATAGGGATAAGATCGATAGAGAAGGTCTGACCAGCTAAGACGAGGTTACAACCCTTAACTATGCGTGTGGCTTCAAGACTTTTACCGTTGGCTAGTTCTACCGTGTGTTTGGTGTTCAAAAGTGTTGGAGTGCGCTCAAGCATTTGGCTAACTTTTAAGGACACATAACTAGTATCGGCACCCGAATCGAATAAAACAGTAACAAAGAAATCATCCAGAAGAAACTTACCCATTACCACATTGGGATCGTTCCTTGCATCACCCTGACCTAGCACGAAAACACGTCCTCGGGCGCCATTGCCATTATTGTTACCCCCGTTGTTGCATCCATTGTTGCCTCCATTGTTGTTCCCGTTTCCTTGGTTGTTGTTGTTCTGATTCTGGTTCAACTGAGGACAGTTCCTCTTAAAGTGGCCTTCAGCGCCACACTGAAAGTGTCCTCTATTGCCCTGCTGTTGCTGCTGATGCTGGGGGTTCTGTGGAGCTTGTTATTGTTGTTGGCGATTCTGATTTGCTGGTCGTGCGCCCCTGCAATCTTTTGCTTCATGACCAAACTTGTTACACCTCAGACAACGACCCTTGTGGCACTGCCCGCTATGATGCTTGTTGCACCGGTTGCACTTGGGGTGGTTCCCTCGGTATCCACCCTGTCCTTAACTACCAGAAGATTGCTGACCAGGACTCTGGTAGTCATCAGTCTTCCGCTGTTGGGACTGAGACTGAACTGAAGTAGAACCCTTGCCCGAATTTCCATCCCACTTGCGCTTGTCATCACTGGGGGCATCAGTAGTAGTAGCGCTAATACGCTTGGGCAGCTTGTTCTGCTCAACCGCCTGATCAGTGAGACGATGAGCCAACCGGATGATTTGCTGAATGGTGCCAAGATTAGCTGAGGTCACGTGGCTTTGAATTTCTGGCATTAAACCCTTAAGGTACAGCTCGATGCGCTTGATAGGAGGATCCACCACAGTGGGACACAAGATAGCTAATTCATTCGATCTCTTTGTGTATGCCTCGATTTCAGACCCCATCATCTTCAAATTGAAAAATTCCACCTCTAGCTTGTGGATGTCGTCACGACTACAGTACTCTTCTTTGATCAAATCCTTGAAGTCGTTCCATGGGGTGGCATTAGCAACCGCCAGCCCTAGCAGTTGAACATGTGCTTTCTACCAGGTTAACGCAGCACCTTCGAGTGTTCCAGTAGCAAATTTCACCCTACGATCTTCAGGGCATTCACACATCTCAAAAACAGACTCAATCTTCTCGAACCAGTGGAGAAGACCTACAGCTCCTTCTGTGCCGCTGAAAGTACTAGGTCGGCAATCCATGAACGTTTTGAACATACATACGGGAGGCGGAGCATGTTGACCTGTGGCGCGAGAATAAAAGTCAAGGTTAAGCACAAGAGTTGGTTCGCGAGAGTAGGATCTAATCATCCTAGGATAGGTCGAAATGGCAGGTTACACCTCCTGCTGGAACTGCTGCGAATGCCTCAGAAACTCGTTCGTTGATTAGAGCCGTCAGCTGGGCTTGAGTCAAGTTCAGGCGTCCACTCATGATCTTCACATCGAAGGAAACACAAGTAAGAAGTGGTGTCGCGAAAGTGCGTAAGTGTGGAGTGACAGAAGAGAGCAAACTCACAGGGTTTCAAGCAATAGTTGTTACGTTAACTAAGCATACCATGATCAAATGCGCTACTAGCAGGTAGGCAATACAAACATAAACCATATTACCTATAGTGTTGAGTCTTGCACGTGGAGCGAAGCGTCGTTGTGGATCGTTGAGCACTGTACAGGTTATAGTCTGGTTTTGTCAAAAAGCTTTTCCTCTTTTTAAAACCAAGTTCGCTATAACCAATGGCTCTGATACCAATCTGTCACACCCCCAAAATCCACCATGCGGAGTATCACCGCTTGGAGGCGTGACATGACCAGGATCGAGCCACCAATCATATTGAACAATATAGTAGAGTAATTAAAAGTTTAACCACACAATATAATTGGTGTTCACAACCAAGTTAACCAACTTCAGATTAAACAACGGAAGCATAAGACGTAAAACCAAAACATAAATAAGTTCATAAAGTTTAAATGTTTAGAACTGGACATAGCAGTCCATCTCCCACAACGACCTCCTCCTCGTGCAAGCTCCATAAGCATCTAGCGACCTGTAAGGCATGTAACAACGAGTCAACAACAAAGTTGAGTGAGTTCACAGTTGGTTGTTTAATTTTAAGTTGTTTCCGAAAACATGGTTTGTCTTTCGCTGGCTTACTTGCCGTGGGGGTTACCCCATAGTTTAAAGTATGATTAACCAGTTCCTTCTTTATTACCCAAACCATATCCATAATCCGTGGGGGCTTCCCCATGTGAACCACGTCAATGTTCTATCATCATTGACAGTTTGCCATAGTCCATTAGCACACGCACGTCCGACTGGCACGGTGTGAGGTTTGTTAAACCTAATAGCGCTATTAACTAATGACCCGCTTGCCATTGGCCTCGGCGATTAAGTCGATATAAAATGAGGGACTTAATGATAGAGTTTTGTCTAGTAAGTTTTAAGGTTGTTGTCCTACCCAAGGAGGACTAACGTACGAATTCTACCCAAGGAGAATACGCAGGATTAATATTGGCATCCTACCTATGGAGGATGGCGGTACATATCCTACCCAAGGAGGATGTGTAGGTTCCATTTTAGTTCTTTAACCCATTCCCAACCACCGGGAATCCCATGCCTTAGAAAGTGTGTGAACTCACCTTGGTTTGCTCGGTTAGATTAGTTACTCTAATAATCAGAAATCAAGCACGTCCTAATAAGGTGCAGATAACAATCAGTTTTTCATACATGCATAACACGTACCCTACGTACGGTTTATCTACTCACTACTTCTATCACATAGCACACAATACAAGTGTCACACATTGACTTTTGCGGAAGGTCATAGTTTAAAATACACTTGTAACATTTGTTAGAAAATATTTTCTATGTGTTGGAGTTTTTAGAAAATTTCGCCAGAGTTTCCTTTGTAGATGGAGGCGTCCATGCTAATAAGCATATCATTTTCTTTTCCGAAAATCATTCAAACAATCAACAACAATTTACCAAGAGCAAACATTTCCATTTACAAACCAACATGAACTTGATGTTTCGTAAAAACGCGTAGTAACTTGGTAAGGCGTTTAGTGGGTTTAGTTACCCTCCAAAGTGTGTTTATGTTACTTAAAATCTCATTCTCGGGATTTTTAGACGTTTACAACTTGTAGATACTTTTTACAAAAATATTTATTTACCATATCTTCTTGTTCCAAGAACATTTCTACACTTATGTTGTCACCAAAAATAGTGTAGGTTCGCTAAAAATCATGATCTTTCAAGAACCGTCTTTTAAACTTGGTTTATTTAGGAAAATCATTCACAAGTTTTAGATCTACAAATTTACTAGATCACTTTGTTTGTTATTTTACAAGAAATCATTTTGTTACCAAGTTCATGTCTAAATATGGAGGTGATTCTTTTATGTAGTCCCCTAATCACCTCCTACTTGTTAACTCATGCTTTTAATCATGATTTAACAAGTTCCATATGTTGATCAATCGTCATATTACTAGTAACCAACAAGCAAGCATCAACATATACCACACAACATCATATTAACAACATTACATCATGTTTCATCTTATTTAAGCTTATGTTTCATGATTCAAGGTTCAAGTCTTTTAGTGTTCATATGTTTCATCATAATATAACTATCAACCACAAAAAACATGAAGTAAACAAGGATTAACAAGAAGCTTACAACTAGCTTAAAGCTAGGGAAGAACTCTAGTGAAAATGATGGTGAAAATGGTGTGTAAAGGCAAGTAAGTGAGCTCTTTGATGATCCACAAGCTTCAAACTTCACAAGGCACCTTCTAACACTTGAATGGAGCTTGGGAATGGATGAAGATGATGGTGATAAAGTGGTGGTGGTGGCGGTTCTAGTGAGGGCCGAGAGGGAGAGGGAGAGTTTGAGGGAATGGGTGAAGTTGAGTGAAGATGTGAATGATATCTTGAAGATCTAAAGGACCATACTTATAATCTCCTTCTTCCATCTTTTGTTCACTCAAGCAAGCAATATCTAAAAAAAATATATGAAGAGATCTAGTAGGATTATGGTGATCTTGGTGGGGTCCTCCTTGGACCGTAAACACATAGGGGGGGTTTAATTGTAACATTTCATGGTAGTTGGTAAATATTAGTTCATATCCAAGTATTTTGATTACATATGTTAGTTAGTAGAGAATTTAGTGGGTCTTAAAGTGTTCGGGGATCATAACTAGTTAAGTTGCGTGGTTTACTGGTCGAAATGGCAGGTTGAAACCCACGGGTTCTGGTAAGTAATTGGCCGGATTGAATTGGCCTCGAAAGATGGGTGTGGGGTCACCATACCAATGATGAGACAGGGATCGCTGAAGTGGTATGTAGGATGGTTGAGGGTTATTGGGTTCATAAGGGTTAAGAACAGGAGGTGTTGAACTATGCGAAACCGACCGTCTGGCCGGCTCGAACAGGCTTCTCCGGTTCTCCCGAGGGTTGTCACTCTCGGTGGTGGATGGAGCTCGCCGTTGCGAAGGTCCAGCTTCATGGTCATTGGGGGCGGTGACTGGCCCCTTGCCTCGTCCTCGTCGCCTAAAGAATCTTGGCGGCATTTTTTGATTCCTGTCAATATTTCATGAGATAACAATAACAAAATATAAAATTTAAAGGACAAAACAAAAAGCCGAATAAGGTGGAATTTGTCCTATGTTATAAGTCTAGACTCGAAGGTTTAGATATGTGCAATTGTGTAACTGAGATTAAACACAAAAAGGCTAGTGTTTAATTCACTCAGAGTTGGCTCTGATACCAACCTGTCACACCCTGATTTCCACGTGTCACCGGTGGGCCCGGTGGGGGAGTATCGTGACGTGGTTGGCAACGTAATAGTCAAACAACACAATATTATTATGCACAGCGGAAGCAAATTTAAAATATGATACAACCGAATTTAATATTGTTTATCAATGTAACAATATCCAGAAGTTTATCCACAGAACGGATCGAAATAAAATAATATTAATGGTTCAACAGACTTCAGGCATCCTAAGCTGGTGAGACTTTTTATTGATGCTAAGGAGATAATCCAGCCAATTTCGTTTAGTACCTGCATTCAGTCTTTTTGGGAAAATACGTCAGTTTACACTGGTAAATACAATCAACTGACTCATTTTGGAAAATGATTGAAAATTGGTTTGGATGCACGTGGCATAAACATTTTTGTTTAACTTGGGAGAATTATTTAATATTATAATCTTGTGAACGAATTACATGTTACTTATGCGTTCAGTAGCCCGGATCTTGTCCGGGTTAAAGATCAATAGACACACCACATTATTGAGTTATACACTGACAGGTGTACGCCTACACCCCGTGCTCAGGTCGTGGCCATCTCGTAAGATGATGCCAAGGATATCCGGGACATGGTCATTAACCCCCCAAAGGCTGTAAAGTAAACAAGACTGTTTAAACGAGCCGATCAAATTATTCAACTACCCACTTTAACGGTGGAGATTTGATGCCCGATCAAGCGGTATGCTATATACCGTAACCCAAGCCCGTATAGGGAAAATAAGATAAAAGTATTTACCTGAGTAAGTATTAATCACAATAAGAAAAATGCACGTAGCTTTTAGTGGTCCTCCTAATCTGGAACGAAGGTTTATAATAACCTATTAGAATTCTAACGGGCCTTTTATTAAGCTTAAGCTTAGACCGGCTAGTTTCAAGATACGGTTCGTACGCACGATTAAGCGAAGACCAGATAGAATGTGATTCAGACCCGACAAGTTTGAAGACTTGTTTAATATGGGTTTATTATTCACATTCTGGATTTTGAGATAAAACCGTTAAGGTTTGACCTGTTTCGGCTAATTTATGTAAATTTGTTACATAAACCGAACCGTGCGCGTAATAAGCGTAACGGGTATCCGTAAGAGCCATATACAGGTTTCCTAAGTTAATATGCTTCAAATATGTTGTGACATCAGTAAGATGTCTTTCATTATGCCCGAAACGTATTTAAACACAAACTAGGCCCCGTAGGGGTAGTTTGGTCATTTAAAAGTGTATAAAAGAGTTTTAGTAACATTCTGAGTTACGGGTATGATGTAATCAGCAAATATACTTAATTTTCTAAGTTATATCAGTAGGTTAAAGCATGTATGTGAAATTTATCATTTTTAACCAAACTATGCCCCGTAGTGGTATTTTGGTAATTTCACATAAGCCGAAAAGCTCAAAACTGAAGTCTGAGTTTATCAACCTTTGCTTACTGTTAAAACATTCTAATTTGCCTAAAATATCAGTAGGTATCAACCCGGGTATGTTCAATATGATTTTAATACATACTATGCGTTAGAAACGCTAAATAAGGCGATTAAAGGCCATTTCCGGGTTCGATACTTAAATCTGATATTTTTATATTTCCAGAATTCTTAAAATAATTTATTTATCATATGTGATCAGTAGCAAAAGGTTTGGAGTCGTTTAGACGTGTACAACTCATTTTATGGCCCGTAAGGGCAAAACCGACAATTACCGGATTAAGCCTACGACTATGAGTTATGCTCAGCCTAAAATTAATTAAAAATCTTTAAAATTCCCAAAATAATATATTACATCAGTGGGTATTAAGTTTGATACCAAAAAGTAGGCTTAACTAGGCTATACGCTAATTACGCCGTTTTATTAACATAAAGCCTTAGTTTTGCGATAATGAGCATAACTCTTAATCTACAAGTCAAACTAATGTCAAACTTTTCATACAAGTTTATATATCAGTATTTAAGGTTTCTACACTTTTACATTTTCATAAATCACGTTCTAAGGTAATAAGGGCATAACGGTCAACATATGAGCAATTAACGGAAACATGCATATTAATTGGATAACTAATGAACCAAGGTGTATAATCATAGAGGGTTGTTCTAACATGTAACCTAGTCCAATTAAAGCTCTGAGGAATTTCTAAAACATGCCTTAAACGGGTCAGAACTGAAAGTCAAAGTGAAAGTCAAACTATGCGACTTTCGGTTCCGAACCGGGTCTAAACAGGAAATTGTCGGGTTGAACATGTTTAGACATGTTCTTACACTTATTACTAAGTTATAACAATGATCAAACAGGTTGTATATGATTTGCATTGCTAATTATGCATAAATGGTATTTTAAGCTTCCTGTTGACTTTTCTAAGTACATGTTTGACCCGACATTTGAACTGGTTAGAGTGGTGATCAGGGGAAACCCTTTTGAGGTTTTATTACCCACATAAATACCAACATATAACTACTTTTGATTCGAGATATGACTGAGCCATTATTGACCAATCTCGAAGTCAAACCGTAATTACGACGGTTTGACTTTTAGCTAATTAACTAAGCTAAAACTAATTAAAGAAGGACTAGCAGACTTACAAGGGTCTAATGCACGAAATATGATCACTTGAGGCTGCTTGATAGCTCCAGAAATGATCCAACAATGCAGGAGAAGGTGTGGGAATGTTTGTAACTAAAGAGGCTTTATATAGTGATCCAAGACACCATAAAAGCTTGACATCTTAGTCTAGCACCCATCCACAACTGATTAACACTTGTCCTAGTGCTTAGGGGGTGCCTAGGGGTCGTCCACATGTGAGAAAAACCGGCTAGAATGGTCACAATCGCGCATAACAGGCTGCTGCCTGTTTTCTGGTGCTGGGCAGGTGCTTGCGCACCGTAACAATTATTTGTTACGGTGCGCAACAAATCATCAGGGACCAAAAATGTTGTTCTTTCATGCTTTCGAAAAGGCAACCTCAATATCCGACTTTGGGGCCTCAATTATCATCTAGGGACCTCCAAGAAGTGCCTTATACAGTAACATACCCTACCATTTTGAATTGTTTCAGTTGAATTCATTTTGAAAGTGCCTTAAACGACGGTTTACCGTAAGAATTCTATCGGAACCCATCTAGCATTATGAATTTAATTATTGACAACTACATTCCTGGATTTTTAAATATACAAGATGTTTAATGTACGTATACTTGGGTCTTGGGATTTATAAATGAGGTCGTTCAGAGGTAAAAATTAACATGACGCCGCTTTTAAATCCTGCCAAAACATCTTTATTAAATCCGAGTTTACAACGCGTTTTGTCTTATATGACACGTGTCGTTAAATCGTTGAACATGAATTTTCGAGGTGTTACATCCTCACCCCCTTAAAATAAATCTCGACCTGAGATTTACTGAAACAAATAAGGGTATTTTTCTTTCATGGTGGATTCAACCTCCCACGTATACTCGGGACCTCTACGGGCATCCCATTTGACCTTTACAATAGGTACATGCTTCCTTCGAAGCTTCTTTACCTGTCGATCCTCAATCGACAAAGGTTTTTCAACAAATCTTAAGCTCTCATCTATATGCACATCTGTATGTGGTATAACCAGTGATTCGTCAGCGAAACACTTTTTCAGATTGCAGATGTGGAACACATTGTGAATTCCACTGAGCTCTTCTGGTAAGTTTAACTTATAGGAAACTGACCCGACACGTTCGATAACCTCGAAAGGTCCTATGTATCTCGGGCTTAGCTTGCCTTTCTTACCAAACCGCATCACTCCCTTCCAGGGTGACACTTTAAGTAAGACTTTGTCACCTATTTCGAAGTGAAAATCCTTACGCTTAGGATCAGCGTAACTTTTCTGCCTATCCTGGGCAGCTTTGAGACGGTCTCGAATCTGGACAATCTTGTCCGTTGTTTCGAACACGATCTCTGGTCCTGATAACTGGACATCTCCAACTTCCGCCCAACAAATATGCGATCTACACTTTCTACCGTATAATGCCTCAAAAGGCGCAGCCTTGATGCTGGCGTGGTAGCTATTGTTGTAGGAGAATTCGATTAACGGTAGGTTCTTATCCCAACTACCACCCAAATCGATCGCACATGCACGTAGCATGTCTTCCAACGTTTGAATAGTACGCTCACTCTGACCGTCTGTCTGAGGATGGTAAGCCGTACTAAAGTTCAAACGTGTGCCCAAAGATTGCTGGAAGCTCTTCCAAAAATGTGACGTGTACCTAGTATCTCTATCAGAGATAATAGCTACAGGTATGCCATGTAAGGCTACAATCTTATCAACGTATAACTGGGCTAACATATCGGAGCTATAAGTCTCCTTGATGGGTAAGAAATGAGCTGACTTAGTCAGTCGGTCAACTATAACCCATATCGTATCATTTCCTTTCCTTGTCTTGGGTAACTTGGTAATAAAATCCATAGTTACCATTTCCCACTTCCACGTAGGAAGTTCAGGCTGTTGTAGCAAACCTGACGGTTTCTGATGCTCGGCTTTGACTTGCGCACATGTCAAGCATTTTGCTACATGGGCGGCTACAGACTTTTTCAAGCCTATCCACCAATAATTTGCCTTTAAATCCTGGTACATCTTATCAGCTCCAGGATGAACGGAGTATTTGGAACTATGGGCTTCCTGGAGGATGACATCTCGAAGTCCTCCATAAATTGGAACCCATATTCGTCCGTTTAATCGTAAAATTCCGTCCTTGCTAAGAGTTAACTGCTCCTCAGTTACTCCTAACTTTTCATTAGGATAGTTAGCTTCCAACATAGCTTCTTTCTGTGCAGCTAACAACCTTTCAATCAAATTATTTTTTATCTCCATACGCTTGGCGTTAATTCGGATGGGCTTAACCCTTTCCTTCCGACTCAAGGCATCGGCGACTACATTCGCCTTGCCGGGATGGTATTTGATTTCACAATCATAATCATTTAAAGTTTCCATCCAACGGCGTTGCCTCATGTTTAATTCCTTCTGATTAAACAGATGTTGGAGGCTCTTGTGATCAGAATAAATCACACATTTGACACCATAAAGATAGTGCCTCCAAAGCTTTAGTGCGAATACAACGGCACCCAGCTCCAAGTCATGGGTGGTGTAATTCTTTTCATGCACTTTCAATTGTCTTGAAGCATAGGCAATAACTTTGCCTTTCTGCATAAGCACACACCCCCATGCCAGTGTGCGAAGCATCACAATAAACCACAAAGTCTTCAGTTCCATCTGGCAGTGTTAGTACCGGGGCGTTGCTCAACTTTTGCTTCAGAATATCAAAGGATTCTTGCTGCTTAGGGCCCCAAACAAACTTAACCTTCTTCTTAGTTAAGGAGGTTAGGGGTGCAGCAATCCTTGAAAAGTTTTCAATGAAACGCCTGTAATATCCTGCCAATCCCAGGAAGCTACGAATTTCTGTAGGCGTCTTTGGCTCTTGCCAGTTCATTACGGCTTCAACCTTAGCGGGATCCACCTGGATACCACGCTCACTAACCACGTGTCCAAGAAATTGGACTTCTCGTAGCCAAAATTCACACTTAGAGAATTTGGCGTAGAGCTTCTCCTGATGTAGAAGTTTGAGAATACAACGAAGGTGTTTCTCATGGTCAGCTTGGTTCTTAGAATAAATAAGAATGTCGTCGATGAAAACGATGACAAATTTATCCAAGTAAGGCTTGCAGACGCGATTCATGAGATCCATGAACGCGGCTGGTGCATTAGTGAGCCCAAAAGGCATCACTAGGAACTCGTAGTGACTGTAACGAGTCCTAAATGCAGTCTTGTGCACGTCTTCATCTTTGACCTTCAATTGATGGTAGCCTGACCTCAAATCAATCTTCGAGAAGTAACTTGCCCCTTGAAGCTGATCGAACAAATCGTCGATTCTGGGCAAAGGATACATATTCTTGACCGTGACTTTATTAAGCTCGCGAAAGTCGATGCACAGACGCATCAACCCATCCTTCTTCTTGACAAACAAGATTGGCGCTCCCCAAGGAGATGAACTAGGTCTAATAAAATCTTTAGTCAGTAATTCATCTAGCTGCGTCCGCAACTCCTTCATTTCTGTGGGTGCCAATCTGTATGGTGCTCTAGCAACAGGTGCCGCTCCGGGGATGATATCGATCCTGAACTCGACTTGTCTATCTGGTGGTAAACCAGGTAGATCTTCAGGAAACACTTCTGGGTATTCCAAAATGACAGGGATGTCTTCTATCTTTGGTTTAGGCTCATCAATAATCACTTGCGCCATGTAGATGACACACCCCTTCTTCAAACACTTGGAAGCCTTGAGCATAGTCACTTGCTCAGGTAGTCCATACTGGGTATCTCCCCGAATGGTGAGTGATTCACCAGACGGAGTCTTTATCACTACTTGTTTCATGTTACAGACGATTTGGGCCTGGTTATGAGATAACCAGTCCATACCCAGAACTATGTCAAAACCAGCCAACTTAAACGGAAGTAGGGACAGAGGAAAAGAATGGTTCTTAATGGATATAACGCATCCATCTAACATAGTTGAGACGGTTTCTATGGTTCCATCTGCTAACTCTACCTCATAATTCACTTTTAAGGCTTTGACAGGTAACTTCAGCAATTCACAAAATTTATGATCTACGAAAGACTTATCTGCCCCTGAATCAAAAAGTACTCTTGCAAAGACATCATTTACAAGGAAGGTACCTGTTATGACATTATCGTCTTGCACAGCCTCTTTCGCGTCCATTCTGAAGACTCTAGCATTAGTCTTCTTAGCCTCTTCAGGCTTCTTGTTGTACTTAGGGCAGTTGGTCTTGATGTGCCCCTTTTCATTGCAACGGTAGCACGTTGCGTCTTTTATCTTCTTGCAATCCAGGGTTTTGTGATCCGTGGACTTGCAAATTCCACAAGCAAAGGGTTTTGACTGAGTCTGAGAGTTCGACTCCAGTCTGCACTTTCCATAGTGCTGCTTCTTGCAAATTTTACACTTGGGCTTTTCACCAGAATTATGCCCATCCTTCCTCGACTCCGACCCTTTCTTGTTGTCACCGCTCCCACGGTGCTTCTTGTTCGACTTTCGTGAACCATCATCTTCACGCTTCCTCTTCTCGGCCTCCTTATTCCTCAGTGATCTCTGCCTGACCGCATCCAGAGTGAGGGATAAGGAAATGTCAGTTACAGACCTGAAGGTAGCTGGCCGAGAAGCTTTTACGCTTGCCTTGATCTCGGGGGCTAAACCACCAATAAAGCGAGCGATTCTTTTTGGCTCCGGGGTTACCAGGTAAGGAACCAACCGGGACAGCATATTGAAGCTTGTCAGGTAAGCTTGACAGTCGAGGTTCGTCATCACTAACGATAGAAAGTCAGATTCTATCTTCTCCACCTCATGTTGAGGGCAGAAATTTTCCTTGATTAGGGCAATGAATTGATCCCACGACATATTATACAATGGGATTTTTCCGGTGGCCTCGATCAGAGATCTCCACCATGCTAACGCTTCACCCTTAAAGGACTGTGACACAAACTTAACTACATCCCTTTCAGCGCACCCGCTGATATCTACCACAGTACCACCGTGTCCATTTCGTCCAGCCAAGTCATACAGTCGACGGCTCCTTTTTCCCCAGTAAAATCCCTGGGTTTACAAGACACGAAGTACTTATAGGAGCAACCCTTGTTACGGGGTTCTTGATGCAGTACTAAATGCTGAGATGGGACACTTTGATGGTTGGTGGACAGACGGTCATCACCGTCTTTCTTGGGTCCATTCTTTTTGGGAGGAGGCTTGCTATGAGCCTCAGAATGTGTCTTGGGCTTTGAATGTGGTGCAGAGTGGGTCCTACTTCGAGTACCACTGTATTCTTCATACTGCCTTTCCAAAGCATGTGTAACAGCGCCGTCTATGATCGCTTTTAATTCAGCACCCATTAACGTAATCTGGGCGTTCTCATTTCGCTCCACTGGATGGCTATTTATTTCATTTGAGTCAGCCATTTGAATTGAACTGTTGCAGAAAACAAGGACAATATTTTATTTGGGAGTTTATTATGGAATTACCCCTTAGGGTAACTCGTTAACCATGGTAAACAGAGACCACATTTGGTTAACTTATTAATCGTATTAATTTAGGATTTCAATTAAAATTTATCCTAATTATAAACAATAACAATATATATTAGCACATAAGGCTTAGTCACATGGACAATTTAAATTATAAGCTATGATTTCAGAGAATCAAGACTTTTAAGGTTTGAACCTAGTTCATTACCCTTATCAGACAGGGAGTCATAGCTACCACTGTCTTTTGGCTCATATGGAAGTGAGCTGGGCCCGTAGGCATCATATTACCACGTATGGTAAAATATGATCATCTTAATTGATGATCTTAACCCATGATTCAGAGATCATATAATTGGGTTT
This sequence comes from Helianthus tuberosus, assembly GCA_030545235.1. Lineage (NCBI taxonomy): Eukaryota > Viridiplantae > Streptophyta > Magnoliopsida > Asterales > Asteraceae > Helianthus > Helianthus tuberosus. Next base: position 87,498,694 of record CM060374.1, on the reverse strand, counting down.
GGAATCTTCTAAAGAATCCTTATACATATAAGAATGACATATGATTTTAACGAATCACTTCTGCCAGGAGTGTTAACATGTTTTCAAGATGTTAACAGGGATTTGAATCTTTTAAACAGGTCTTACCATCTTGGCCCGGTCTTATACTTGACACGAGGCTAGGTTTCACACTTTAAGATTCTTAATTACATAATTACATAGGCAGATTAATTTAAAAGGAATGATTTTAATTTATTTATTTCTTTTATAAATTATTTATGCGCAAAATGGCAAACATGAAATTTATAAAACAAACATTCCATTGATTTATTCAAAATATTATACACTGCCCTAAACGGGTCTTTTCAAATAACAAACTTACCCTCGCAGGGGTCAAAAAAGTACTTACCCACGCAGGGGTTTAATAACACACATGCCCACGCAGGGGCTTAATAACATAATTGTCCACGCAGGGACTCAAAGCAAACATACCAACACACATACCCATATAGGGCTTAACAACCAAATACACCCACGCAGGGGCTTACACAGAAAATGGAAGGATTCAATGATCCTTCTTGTTCTTCCCTTTGATCAATCCTACAAATCCTTGGAAGAAAGTCTGTCTCTCCCTACGGTCCCTGTGCACTTCCCGTTCCACCTGATCCAGCCTCTGGAGGAGTTCCTCATGCTCAGGTGGGGAGAACCTAGGCGGCTGCGATTGAGTCCGTATGATAGGCCTAGGTGGTATCTGGTACCCTTGTGTTGGGTACCCAACTCCCCATGGAGCTCCGTATGGTCCTTCTGGTTGCAGGGCATTGTAGTTAGCTGCCACCAAGTAGGGGTCGGCCTCTGCATACCCGTAGTTGTTGAGGACTGGCGGCTCGAACGGGTTATAAGCCATGGAACCTGTATAAGCTGGGATTGGGTTGTCAAAACCCATTGGCGACGGCTGTGGCATCGCGGGGTTGGAAGGTCCACCCATTTGTGGGTCCTCCTGATGTGGCGGGTAGTGGCTGGCACTTGACTGACGTGCCGATATGCGGGCACCGGTTCTCCTACGCCTTGGCGGTTGAGGAGGTGCCGGCTGAACTGGTGGCGGTGGAGGTGGTGGCGTAACTGCCACAAATCGGTGATCCTCAGAGGAATCTTGATGATGCTGCTGCTGCTGCTCATGAGGCGACGAGTGGTGAGAAGGTGTGTAGTACCACTCGTGCCGAGTGAACATGGCTTGGAAACTGTCTGGACCACCATAGGGTGATCCGTGAAAAGACGATCCGTCGGAGATCTCGATCGGATGGTTTGGAGTGCCACTTGCAGGTTCGACGGGATCAGTATCCTCGTCCATGTCGTCAGCGTGATCGCCAGAGAAGTGATCGTCTGGCCCTAGTGGGTTGAAACCCACGGGTTCTGGTAAATAATTGGCCGGATTGAATTGGCCTCGAAAGATGGGTGTGGGGTCAACATACCAATGATGAGACAGGGATCGCTGAAGTGGTATGTAGGATGGTTGAGGGTTATTGGGTTCATAAGGGTTAAGAACAGGAGGTGTTGAACTATGCGAAACCGACCGTCTGGCCGGCTCGAACAGGTTTCTCCGGTTCTCCCGAGGGTCGTCACTCTCGGTGGTGGATGGAGCTCGCCGTTGCGAAGGTCCAGCTTCATGGTCATTGGGGGCGGTGACTGGCCCCTTGCCTCGTCCTCGTCGCCTAAAGAATCCTGGCGGCATTTTTTATTCCTGTCAATATTTCATGAGATAACAATAACAAAATATAAAATTTAAAGGACAAAACAAAAAGCCGAATAAGGTGGAATTTGTCCTATGTTATAAGTCTAGACTCGAAGGTTTAGATATGTGCAATTGTGTAACTGAGATTAAACACAAAAAGGCTAGTGTTTAATTCACTCAGAGTTGGCTCTGATACCAACCTGTCACACCCCGATTTCCACGTGTCACCGGTGGGCCCGGTGGGGGAGTATCGTGACGTGGTTGGCAACGTAATAGTCAAACAACACAATATTATTATGCACAGCGGAAGCAAATTTAAAATATGATACAACCGAATTTAATATTGTTTATCAATGTAACAATATTCGGAAGTTTATCCACAGAACGGATCGAAATAAAATAATATTAATGGTTCAACAGACTTCAGGCATCCTAAGCTGGCGAGACTTTTTATTGATGCTAAGGAGATAATCCAGCCAATTTCGTTTAGTACCTGCATTCAGTCTTTTTGGGAAAATACGTCAGTTTACACTGGTAAATACAATCAACTGACTCATTTTGGAAAATGATTGAAAATTGGTTTGGATGCACGTGGCATAAACATTTTTGTTTAACTTGGGAGAATTATTTAATATTATAATCTTGTGAACGAATTACATGTTACTTATGCGTTCAGTAGCCCGGATCTTGTCCGGGTTAAAGATCAATAGACACACCACATTATTGAGTTATACATTGACAGGTGTACGCCTACACCCCGTGCTCAGGTCGTGGCCATCTCGTAAGATGATGCCAAGGATATCCGGGACATGGTCATTAACCCCCCAAAGGCTGTAAAGTAAACAAGACTGTTTAAACGAGCCGATCAAATTATTCAACTACCCACTTTAACGGTGGAGATTTGATGCCCGATCAAGCGGTATGCTATATACCGTAACCCAAGCCCGTATAGGGAAAATAAGTTAAAAGTATTTACCTGATTAAGTATTAATCACAATAAGCAAAATGCACGTAGCTTTTAATGGTCCTCCTAATCTGGAACGAAGGTTTATAATAACCTATTAGAATTCTAACGGGCCTTTTATTAAGCTTAAGCTTAGACCGGCTAGTTTCAAGATACGGTTCGTACGCACGATTAAGCGAAGACCGGATAGAATGTGATTCAGACCCGACAAGTTTGAAGACTTGTTTAATATGGGTTTATTATTCACATTCTGGATTTTGAGATAAAACCGTTAAGGTTTGACCCGTTTCGGCTAATTTATGTAAATTTGTTACATAAACCGAACCGTGCGCGTAATAAGCGTAACGGGTATCCGTAAGAGCCATATACAGGTTTCCTAAGTTAATATGCTTCAAATATGTTGTGACATCAGTAAGATGTCTTTCATTATGCCCGAAACGTATTTAAACACAAACTAGGCCCCGTAGGGGTAGTTTGGTCATTTAAAAGTGTATAAAAGAGTTTTAGTAACATTCTGAGTTACGGGTATGATGTAATCAGCAAATATACTTAATTTTCTAAGTTATATCAGTAGGTTAAAGCATGTATGTGAAATTTATCATTTTTAACCAAACTATGCCCCGTAGGGGTATTTTGGTAATTTCACATAAGCCGAAAAGCTCAAAACTGAAGTCTGAGTTTATCAACCTTTGCTTACTGTTAAAACATTCTAATTTGCCTAAAATATCAGTAGGTATCAACCCGGGTATGTTCAATATGATTTTAATACACACTATGCGTTAGAAACGCTAAATAAGGCGATTAAAGGCCATTTCCGGGTTCGATACTTAAATCTGATATTTTTATATTTCCAGAATGCTTAAAATAATTTATTTATCATATGTGATCAGTAGCAAAAGGTTTGGAGTCGTTTAGACGTGTACAACTCATTTTATGGCCCGTAAGGGCAAAACCGACAATTACCGGATTAAGCCTACGACTATGAGTTATGCTCAGCCTAAAATTAATTAAAAATCTTTAAAATTCCCAAAATAATATATTACATCAGTGGGTATTAATTTTGATACCAAAAAGTAGGCTTAACTAGGCTATACGCTAATTACGCCATTTTATTAACATAAAGCATTAGTTTTGCGATAATGAGCATAACTCTTAATCTACAAGTCAAACTAATGTCAAACTTTGCATACAAGTTTATATATCAGTATTTAAGGTTTCTACACTTTTACATTTTCATAAATCACGTTCTAAGGTAATAAGGGCATAACGGTCAACATATGAGCAATTAACGGAAACATGCATATTAATTGGATAACTAATGAACCAAGGTGTATAATCACAGAGGGTTGTTCTAACATGTAACCTAGTCAAATTAAAGCTCTGAGGAATTTCTAAAACATGCCTTAAATGGGTCAGAACTGAAAGTCAAAGTGAAAGTCAAACTATGCGACTTTCGGTTCCGAACCGGTCTAAACAGGAAATTGTCGGGTTGAACATGTTTAGACATGTTCTTACACTTATTACTAAGTTATAACAATGATCAAACAGGTTGTATATGATTTGCATTGCTAATTATGCATAAATGGTATTTTAAGCTTCCTGTTGACTTTTCTAAGTACATGTTTGACCCGACATTTGAACTAGTTAGAGTGGTGATCAGGGGAAACCCTTTTGAGGTTTTATTACCCACATAAATACCAACATATAACTACTTTTAATTCGAGATATGACTGAGCCATTATTGACCAATCTCGAAGTCAAACCGTAATTACGACGGTTTGACTTTTAGCTAATTAACTAAGCTAAAACTAATTAAAGAAGGACTAGCAGACTTACAAGGGTCTAATGCACGAAATATGATCACTTGAGGCTGCTTGATAGCTCCAGAAATGATCCAACAATGCAGGAGAAGGTGTGGGAATGTTTGTAACTAAAGAGGCTTTATATAGTGATCCAAGACACCATAAAAGCTTGACATCTTAGTCTAGCACCCATCCACAACTGATTAACACTTGTCCTAGTGCTTAGGGGGTGCCTAGGAGTCGTCCACATGTGAGAAAAACCGGCTAGAATGGTCACAATCGCGCATAACAGGCTGCTGCCTGTTTTCTGGTGCTGGGCAGGTGCTTGCGCACCGTAACAATTATTTGTTACGGTGCGCAACAAATCATCAGGGACCAAAAATGTTGTTCTTTCATGCTTTCGAAAAGGCAACCTCAATATCCGACTTTGGGGCCTCAATTATCATCTAGGGACCTCCAAGAAGTGCCTTATACAGTAACATACCCTACCATTTTGAATTGTTTCAGTTGAATTCATTTTGAAAGTGCCTTAAACGACGGTTTACCGTAGGAATTCTATCGGAACCCATCTAGCATTATGAATTTAATTATTGACAACTACATTCCTGGATTTTTAAATATACAAGATGTTTAATGTACGTATACTTGGGTCTTGGGATTTATAAATGAGGTCGTTCAGAGGTAAAAATTAACATGACGCCGCTTTTAAATCCTGCCAAAACATCTTTATTAAATCCGAGTTTACAACGCGTTTTGTCTTATATGACACGTGTCGTTAAATCGTTGAACATGAATTTTCGAGGTGTTACAATATAATTATTGTAGGATCGTTTTGTGACCCGAACGAGTCGTTCAGAAGAGTTCTTAGACAGAATCAGAGGCGGAATTCATTGATTCGGTCTTCGTTTAGCTTGTATAACACTAGAATCACTATTAACTGTCTTGTTTATTGATCTGATAACAATTTACAGGCCAGAGACACTTCGGCAGAGCTTCGCTGCCGGAACCAAGAAGCTTACAAACGAAATTACACAAAGGGTATTTATAGGCATGTGATTTCGCTTGAACATGCCCAAGCGAAATCACTTTCAAGCGGAATCACTCAAGCGGAATTAACAGCTTGATTTCGTTTGAAATGACACCTGTGTCATTTCAAACGAAATTACCTATACACACATATTTTCTCGTTTTCCGTGCCCTAATCTATACAATCTAGTGCAAGACACGAACGAAGATGAAGTCGACAGACGTATGCACCAACAGACTCCCCCTCAGATGTTGACGAGTCTTCGGTACGAGTCTTCAGCATGACGACTCTTCAGTCTTGATCGGTCTGCTTTGAATTTGACACTTTTAGAATTTTTTTTCAATCTCTATCTTTTTTCTCTTAGCATCAACATTTTCTCTTGAATGATTTTCCAGAATCTTTCTCTGGCTCGAACCTCGTCAGACTCCCCCTTTCATCAAGCTGGGATCGCTGTCTGGAATTAGTTATTGCCTTGAGATCTAATCCTGGCTTTAACTATTTTCAACTCTTCATCTGCACAAAAACTCAACCACTCTTAAGATAACCAGATTTAACATTTTTAAGCTATGAAGATCACATGTAGGTTAACATTCAACTTATTTCAAGTGAATGAACCATTTAAACATTTCAGAATTTTTTCATTTCCAACACTTTTTCCCAAACCTCTAGTTCAATCATGTTTAGCACTTGGAATTTTGAAAATCAGCTCTTCAACATCAGTTGTCGAAAATCTTTTTGAATTTTTCAAAATTTTATGCTAAAACACTCCGAAAGTCTTTTTGGATTTTTGAAATTAAAGAAATAAAAAAAATATTTACAAACAATATTTTTGTGAGTTTGTGTATGAAGATCATATCATTTTATGAGACAAATCACCAACACCGTTAAGCTTTAAACATTTTAAGTTCTAAACGACTCACATTGATTGACGATATATTTGTCCTCTTAAGATCAATCTAAAAACTTTCGAAATGCTTACCGATACGTTAAGGTATATTAAATTTGCACTAAAATCTTATGGACCCCACGATCTCAGCATATCCCCTCATCATGCAATACACTGACTCAAGTAATGATTTTAACCTTTCATCAACTGTGATATGTGCGAAAACAAAGCAGAATGTTTAAACATTAACAATCAGGTCGATACTTCCGTATACTCAGAGAAAGTCCAATGTTTAAACAAAATAAGAAACAATAACAAGTTGAAATTGTTTAGGCTTTAACCACCAGGTCGATACTCCCGTATACGCAGAGGTGATCCAAAGCTTAAACGAAACACCAAAGAAAATAAAGCAGAACGTTTAGGCAATAACATCCAGGTCGATACTCATGTATACGCAGAGGATGTCCAATGCTTAAACAAAATAAAGAAATCAAACAAGTTTAAATCTTTGCAAAATGAAATGCACAATCACAGAGACTTTTCAGCAAAGTTGTGAAAGTTCACAAACTTAACCAGATTTATGTCTTTTGACAATCAGCGATTACTGAGTAGGCACACAATCAAGAAGGACAAAACTAAGTACTATGCTTTCGACCGTGTTTCCCACTAGATATAGGCTTTTTGCTTTTTGCTTTATGTTTGTATCGTCATCGCAAATCTACTAGTCTAGCTGAGCCTATCGTCACATCTTTAGTGAGATCGTTTATCACATTTGACAATTCATTTCTTTAGTATGCTGTGATTGTCCACTGATGTACTATCATCTCCTCTTTTTCACAACCAAACTCATTTTTGATTTTATCATGTTTTTGCCTTTTTCAAATTTTCTAATGTTTTTGGATTTTCTGAAAAATTTCTTACTCCCCCTAAAATTCAAAATCATTTAAAGGAAATTTGAAAACAAACTGTACAAGGTAAATTGACAACTAATATCGAATCACTTCAATTCGCCATCCACTTGACATAAACAATCAGAACTCCCCCTTTCAATAAACTATTTTCCCATTATGATTTCAAAACACTTAAGTTTGTTTTAATCAAATGGTTTTTTCCGGAAAATAAGTTTTGTTTTCATCATAAATCACATGTAGGTTAGAGGATTTCATCACATTGTTCTTTCATTTTCAACCTTTTGAAAAATATAACAATTTTAAGCTTAACCAATAAACATCACTAGTAGAAAATCAAGTACAACTTAATGTCCCTGATTTACCACTTGTAAGACGAAATATCACCAAAGTGAATTTCTCAAGAAATATGCCGATTCCTGCTCCACTCTTACCAACCTAGGAGCTCTGGCAAGTCAGGGTTTTCATTTGAACAGATTCACCCAAGCCTGACCAATCTTGGGTGTTTTTGAATGATTGTCACTTGGTTTCTTTTCAGCTTTTTCTTTCAATTTTTCGTTTGACAATGATGGAAAATTTGCATCATCAATTGTCTTAACAGAATTATCATTTTTTATCTCACCAGATGGCTCCTCTGGCTTTGACGAACCAAATTCATCGCCTGATCGTGGCTTGTCTGACTTTGATAAGTCAGATTCATCGCCAAAACATGACTCCTTTGTTTCCGAAGAAACAAATTCATCGCCAGATTTTATTGGAACAGAAAAACTAACTTTCTTAGATTTTTCAATCGTTTGATTAGTTAATTTTTCTTTCTTTAAAATCCCTTTTTCCTTCTCTTTTGTCCTCAGATTTGCATCTGAAGAATTCGTTTTGCTTGATTGAATTTTATCTGTTGAGCAAATCGATTCATCAGAACTCTTATTTGAACCAACCGGTGAACCCGAGGACAAAATCTTTTCGAGATACTCTCGTGCTTTCTTCCTTTTCTTCCTCAGTCTGTCTTTCTGCCCTTGTGAAAGCTTTGCTTTCTTTTCTAGAACTGTCTGTTCTTTAGGCTTTTCTACAACTTTGACTGGTTTCTTTGATACTTTCTGAAGTTCAGCCCTCGATCTTCCCTTTGATCTAATTGGGCAATCTCTTGCAATGTGGCCTTTGGTTTGACATTCAAAACATCTCCTCGTCTCAAATCTCTGACTCTGGCAGTTAACAGCAATGTGTCCTCTAAACCCACAATTGTAGCACACTATGTTATCGTACCATTCACCATTTTCACACCACACACTTAGATCATAACATTGTTTGGCTCTGTGGTAATCCTCACTCCTCTTGAAAGCTGGATTTGGCCTTTGAGCACTGTGGTCAAACCTGCACCACTTATTACCAACTTTTTTTGAGTTTTGATTTTCAAGTTTTTGTGATTTTTTATCACGATTGGATGATTGAACTGATGACCTTTTATTTTCTTTTTGAAAACTTTTCAAATTTTTAACTTTTTGTTTTTGTTCTCCAATCTTCTTCGAAGGTTTTTGCGTTGAGCATTCACCTTTTTCAGTTGACTGTAGAACAGTTTCTTGAAACTTTTCTTTTAATTTCAAAAATATTTTCTTTTTCTCATTTTTCTCATTTTCATCATCAGCTTTTTCATCACAATCTTCAATTTTGACTTTGTCAAAATTTGTGACATTTTCACTTATTGGCACAGAATTGATCGGTTTTGGACAAATATAATCTGATACTGATGAATTCACAAAACCTTTCAATCTCTTTTCAAGCTCATCAATTTTATTTCTTGCACTTTCAGCTTCATTTTCAAGCTGAGAGATTTTCTCAAGATGAAACGTTATTGCTTTTTCATTCTCATTTTTATTCTTTTCAAGAATAAATTTTTCATTTTCTAAAACTTTTATTTGATCTTGAAATTTTGTTTCATTTTCTTTCAAATTTTTATTTTCAAGTTTTATCCAAAAATCTTCATTTTCTGAAGATTTTATTTTATTTTCAAAATATTTTTCCTTTTCTTTTAACTTTTTAATTTCCAATGTCAAACTGTTAACGTCATTCAACAGTTTGACATTTTCAGACATTGATTTTTCACAATTTGAGCACATCTCAAGAATTTCTTTGTCATCAGCTTCATTCTTGCCAACCATTAAAGCTGGAATTTTTTTAACTTGTTTCTTCTCCATATGAATACTTTCATCAGGTTTGACTTCATCATTCTGTGACAACACAGTTGTCTCATCTTGTTCAGATATTTCTTGATGAACACTATCAACCTGTTTCTTCTCTGATTTTACATTATCTTGCACATTTGCTTCCTCTTGATTTTTCTTTTTCGCAGCAATTTTATTCTTGAGCTTGTCAATTTGTTCTGCAAAGGATTCATTAAACATTTCAGATGAAAATAATCTTTTATAAAACTCAAGTTTTTCAAGTTCTCTACTATCATCATCACACTCTTCATCAGATGAGTGATCAAAAACTGGAGTTTTCTCTGAAACAACTTCTGAATTATTTTCATTCTTTTCTGAAACATCATCTAAATCCTTTTCAACTTTTTCTAAAACAATTTATGACTCCTTATTTATTGAAACTGGTTCTCTTGAAATTGATTTTTTGAAAACTGGTTCTTTTTCAATCTCAATATAACTCTCTTGTTGAGAGGCAAAGTAATACAATGCAATTGCTTCTTCAGTTTCCATGCTTTGGTAACAAGTTTCACAAAATAAGTCACTTTCAAACAAAATTCCTTTTCAAGCGAAATAACCCTTTGGAACGAAATACCACTTTCAAACGAAATATCTCTTCAAACGGAATCACCTCTTTCACACGAAATTACCCTTTTTTCACACGGAATTACCTTTTCAAACGGAATCAGATGTAACTTCAAATGAAATCAGTAATTCCGTGTGAAATTACCTCACTTTTCAAGCGGAATTAAGTGTTTTCAAACGGAATCAGTAATTCCGTGTGAAATTGCCACAACTTTTCAAACGAAATCAGATGGCTCATTCAAACGGAATTAACTGTTTGGCCCATTTTTGTCACTTTTAATCTGAATTTTGATCTGATTCTCTCAAGGGTTTGTTAAAACAGTATTTTACACACACTATCAAAAAATCAGTTCATTTTAACCGTGAAATCTTGATTAATTTTGAAAAGAAGATGTAGAAATCAGAATTTTTCAGCGAAAACGAGCTAAACGGTAAGAACTCTTCCTCCTGAGCTCTTATACCACTTGTAGGATCGTTTTGTGACCCGAACGAGTCGTTCAGAAGAGTTCTTAGACAGAATCCGAGGCGGAATTCATTGATTCGGTCTTCGTTTAGCTTGTATAACACTAGAATCACTATTAACTGTCTTGTTTATTGGTTTGATAACAATTTACAGGCCAGAGACACTTCGGCAGAGCTTCGCTGCCGGAACCAAGAAGCTTACAAACGAAATTACACAAAGGGTATTTATAGGCATGTGATTTCGCTTGAACATGCCCAAGCGAAATCACTTTCAAGCGGAATCACTCAAGCGGAATCACTCAAGCGGAATCACTCAAGCGGAATTAACAGCTTGATTTCGTTTGAAATGACACCTGTGTCATTTCAAACGAAATTACCTATACACACATATTTTCTCATTTTCCGTGCCCTAATCTTTACAATCTAGTACAAGACACGAACGAAGACGAAGTCGACAGACGTATGCACCAACAATTATATTACATTAAGTTTATAAATCTTTTATTATTTTCTGTAACTAATCTAACTTATAATAAAAGACTCTAAATAATGTCATATGTCATGCTCTCCTTCAATAAATTTTATTTATATTTGTTTAATAAATTTCTTTTAATATTAATATTAATTAATAACCTATATATAGATATCACTTATTTTTATCCTTATCTTTATATAAAATTAATAAATAATTTCAATTTTGCAATTTAGACCCTTTATTTTTTTTTTTACTTTTAACTCAAAGTTTTTCATCTTTTACAATTTAATCCCAACTCTTTTTTATTTTCAATTTTGGTCCACTATACTTTTCATCTTTCCTATGTTTTTTGTTTCGTTCTAAATTTTGTGAGTTAACGCACCGCAACGTACGTGTGGGGTTCAACATTTTTTCGTATATTTTTTCCCATTTGACTAGCCCGTCGCGTCACATCTATTTTTCTGCGTTTGACAAGTTCGTCCAACACGCGGGGTCCTGGATTGACTTAGTTATTTTTTCTATGTTTTACATTCTGGTTTAATTTCTCAGCAACGAGCGTGTGTGATTCAAAGATTTTACGTCTGCTTTTCGCTCGGCGTTATTTTTTCCCGTTTTTATTTATTTTGTTTTTACGAACTTTTCCGGTGTTGGTGGTCGCTGACAATTGTATAGTATTTTGCTACTACTTAACACAGTTTTATGACAACCACTGCAACGCAGGGGGTTAATACTAGTACAAATAATATATACGAGGTTATATTTCTAACTTATAATGTGAACACAACCTAAAATAGCTAAAAAAAGCCAGAAAAAACCTAACCCCCACCTCCCCCCCCCCCCCCCCAAAAAAAAACCTAAACCCCCCCCCCCCCCCCCCCCGAAAGCTAAAATGCTAAAAACTAAACCCCCAAAAAACCTTAAAAAACAAAAAAAAAAAAACACACACAAATTTTTTTTAGTATTTTTTACATTAAAATCGCTACTTTTAGTAGTAAATTTTTTTTTTTTTTTTTTTTTGCTACTAAAAGTAGCGATTTTCTCATAAAAAATGTTAAAAAAAATGTGTGTTTTTTAGCTATTTTTAGGTATTTTTTTTTGTGTTCACATTGGTTCTCGCAATAAAGGGTGGTTCCTAACGGATCTTTGTCCTATATAGGGCCAGGATCATTTCAGAACCATAAATATTTACAGAACTCGCAGAACTCCTAATAAACAATCTTTTTATTTATATATTTTTATGTTTAGCATAATTTTATCATTTATTATGTGTATTTTGACGATTACATACATGTTAAGAGTAATTTTATCATTTTTACATCTAATTTTATAATTACACATATGTAAACTAGTTTTTTTACATATATGTAATTAGTTATGACACATATATATAATTTTGGCAATTAAACATATGTAAACTACTTTTAACATGTATGTAATCAAAGAAATAGATATAATAGATGATAAAAAGATCCTAAATACAAAAACTTATATATAAAATGATTGTTTATTAGGAGTTCTGAAAGTTCTGTAGTTATTTAGAGTTCTGAAATGAACTCAACCCTATATATATATATATATATTAACAATTGTATGGTTCAAAAGTAAAAAAATGTACTAGTTAACATAATAACTAATTTGATTGAGTGAACAAAAGATTAAATTAGGTTTTCAAAGAAACCCATTTTGATTTAAGTATTGATGAGTTTAAAGTGAGCTAATTTTGATACCCTAAATGATGCATGCCTAACAAAGTAACAACATAGAAAATGAATTTGAAGTTGTTCGTCAATTATTGTTTTATTGTTTTGTTCGATTCAGGTCATTATAGAAAAAAAAAATTGGGGGTTGGTGGTGGTGGTGGTTCTTTGGTTGTTTGCATAATGAATTCAAAACACAACAAATCGAAGATTATTGTCATTAACAAACACAACATTAATATAATTTTATTATAATATAATTATTAGAAAAACAACTTCAAATATTTGTTACTGCCAATGTCCTCTAAACATCCAAGCTGGATCATCATATGGTTTAAATTCTGGTGACAAGTAATACCCATCTTGTTTCAGTAGCCAGTGAACCATGTTGTTGGCTGAAATATTCCGACCAATAATTTTTGCTATTTCTTTGTCAAAAACATTGAAACTTACAAACTGGGATCCAAGAGTAAAATGTCCCCAAAAAAGAGTTCTTTCAAAGAATTGCTCACAAAAACCGAAAGGCCACCCATGATCGTAAGTGATGGTGTGATGCCCAAGATCGTCGTCTTTTGATTTCACATGAACATCAATTGGTGAATCTTGGACTCCATCATAGAAGTTAATTGTCCACTCAAAGTAATAGCAATTTCTGTTTTGTGACTGAGATGGTGTTATAAGAAGCCAAGTTAATATAATAAAAACAGAAAAGAGTTTCTTTGTAACAAACATACTTATTTTCCACACTTTGAAAAATGAGGAGTTTTGAGTGGGTTTCTCTCAGATGGCATACATTTATAGACAACAGGTACGTGCTAACATTAAATATTTATGTAACATCCTGAATTTTAAAAACCGAAATTTTTGTAATAAGATTACAATAAAAATAAGATTAAATATGCATTATTAACGCATAAATGTGAATGTTAGTGGTATCCGTGTGGATATCCTTAATGTGTTTGGGTTCGTGTCAAATTTCATGTTTGCACAGGGTTTGACCCGCCAACCCACAAGCACTACCCGTATAGTACCCTTGTATACATATTCGTAGGTTGAACAACATGTTGATATCATTTATAATACACATGTGTAGGTATGTAAATACTCAAATAATCATAAAAATATACCTACATAGATGTGGATAAGTAAAAACTTCTAAAAGAAAAATGAGAGTGACTAGTTTACATACATTCTGAACCAGTGGCGTATCCAGGAATTTTTCCTGGGGGGTTCCTTTTCGTATATTCTCACTAATTTTTTCGAAATCGATCAAGTTTCCACTAACTTTTACCATTTTTTTCCAAACCGAGGGGGTTCCTGGGAACCCAGGAACCCCCCCTGGATCCGCCACTGTTCTGAACCTACTTCTAAATTCTAATTTTTTTTAACAGCTAATTTCTTTAATCCTCGTCGTCTGTGGGATTAATACCCTTTATATTCTAATACACTAAATCCACTATGGGATTAATACCCTTTATAATTATGTCATCACGTGTTTTGTTGTATTTTGGTTAATTTCATTTTATCAGATCAACTCATATATGTATTTATGTGTAATACATAGTAAAGAGTCCCATCCTTTGCATCCAGCCATCCGTTATTGTTTTCTTTTTCGGATCCAGGTGTTCAGCAGATAGGTTCCCCATCCCCCAATATTAGTAGGCAATAGCATTTAATTTGGTCAATGTATTTTGATTGATCAAGTTCACAAAAATTTAATATAGTATAAATATTTATTACTTCACTTATTATAGAAAAATTATAATAACATTAAATAAAGTTGTGAAATAAGTTTATAATTTATTTTTATAATACTTTTATAGATTATTAAAGTTTAAAAGTGCTTTAGACTCATCAATTTATTTAATATAACCTGTAATAACGTTAAATAAAGTTGTGAAATAAGTTTATAATTTATTTTTATAATACTTTTATAGATTATTAAAGGTTAAAAGTGTTTTGACTCATTAATAAGTATTAGGATTTAAAGATGTATAACTACTTTTTTATTACTTTTAATATTTGATGATTTTAATCTTTAATGTTTTTTGTAGTTTCGAATTATCTCACGATTTATAAACATATAAGACTAGGTTAATGCCCGCGTAATACGCGGGCTTCAACCAAAACCATATTATTTACTTTGAAATGAAATGTTGTGTACAAATACATACATTGGAAGAAAAAAAACATAAAACTATTCAAATGCTGGAAAATTTTTACATGCCGCTAAAGCCATGAAAACAATAAATAATGATAAAAAAGAAAAAAATAATCTACACACAAGTACAATAACATATGTTTGATGGTTGTAGGAATTAATACGGCTTTTAGCACAAGCGCCTTAGGCGCCTCATTGATGAACCTCTCTCCATTGATGATCTTAAGAAATACTTCCACTTTATCAACGATTTGGCTTTGCAGATGTTTGATGAGTGGCCTACACAAAAAGTATTGGTTCTTAGAAAGGCATCGACAGTAAGTCGCCAACAACCACATACACAGCTATTGCATGACTGATACTTGAATACACCATACATTACAAACAGCATGTATTATTTCTATTGTAACATTTGGGAACCAACATTTTATCATATATCAACCAGAAACCAAACGACTTATATTAACCTATAAATTGGATGAAACCCTATAGGTGGTCCACGTTAAACATATCCTACAAATCATAGACACATCTTCAAATTAGTTTACAAAAATTTAACAACCAATTCAATTTCAAAATGAAGGTTTAACTAAACAACAATTTCAAAATGAAAGTTTAACTAAACAACAAATGTACAGTTTAAAATCAGCATGAAGGCATATATTATGATGTCAATTGGATAATCATTAAGCAATAAGCATTTAAAAATACACACAAACATTATGTTAATGCCCGCGTAATACGCGGGTTTCAACCAAAACCATATTATTTACTTTGAAATGAAATATTCTGATGATGAAGTGCCTGCCCATTTTTCATACTTGATAAGAAAATTCCGAGATCTAAAATATCTTTTGCTATTACTGCCACTTGTTTCCATGAACCTAGAGCCGATAATCTAATGGGAATGCAACTCCAATGTCTCGAAGTACAGTGAATTTCCATATTACTTTCCCACCTCTAATTACTATAGTAATCTTATATTTGTTTTCGGACATCGCTGAAAGGAATCGGCCGTGTTTGGTGTGTTTTCAAAATCAAACGAAATTTGTATTTCTTTATCCTTTTCTGTTTTCGACACAGCCATGAAGGCTTAACAGAGAGACTTGACCTATTTGTTTGTGGTCGCGAATTAGGAAACGCATTTTCTAAAGTAACTAAACCTTTGGACCAGGTATATTTTATATAAATCCTTGTTGACTCTTCTCATTTATATATTATTTAATCACTTCACACCACAAAAGGTTATTTAACTAACAAATTGCAACATAGAGGAACCTGGCTCAATTGACCATATGATTATAAACCCTTATATATACTTGGTGGACAACCTTAATGAATAAAATACCAAGAATGCATACAACATATCTATTTCTATCTACAATTGTATAAACTACAGGTACTAAACAACTACATCCATTCCAACCCATAACAGGAATCATGTGTCTTGCCCCATTACACAACCTACCTGGCTGGCCAAGTTACCAAATCTACTCTGAGCCATCACCATCAAGTTATAAAGGAGCAGCCTTTGTGGGGTAGAACCAAGAGATGGTGCTTAATAATGGTTTAAAATTTCAAAATATTGGTATAAAAGCAAAGATAGAAAGGTCTGATATAATATTTACTTATTACAATACCTGACAACCTATAGTTTGTGGAACCATATCTTCAACACTCCTAAGACCGTCTCGAGCGCCGATCTTGAACTGTCAAATTTTAAAACAACAAACTCCCTTGTTATATCGTAAAAAAAATAATACACTTGTGTAAGAAACACAAAGAACGAAACCATTACTCATTCATCCCAATATAAAAACCTTTAATGGATAAATAACGTTCACTCGTTTATATCATTTGTTTTTGTATGTATTTTGTGAGTTCCGTCTTCGTTTTCTATTTGTATCAAGTAAATAAGACCCAAATTATCTTAAATAAGAGAAAATCAGTTGTACCATTGGATGCATTTTGAGCCAACTTCGTTCGGTTGTACCATTGGGAAGCATTTTGAGCCAAGTTCGTTGGCATACTGTGCTACCTGCACATTCATTTCAGAAACCCACCAAATGTGCTATATAATCACCATAGCCCACATCTGGTCAGAATGTAATCACATAATTACTACCAGAAAACAACATTTTTAAGTACAAAATATAAAAAATCCATCATTGCTAAAATACTTAAAGTAGAACTGTGCTTTTCTATTAAAAAACTACTATGTAGCAGAAAAGTAAACATTATATTAAAAGGATATAATATGAGATACAAAAAACAAACTACCTTAGTGAAGATACAGGTGCTTCTAACGTTTTTTCTGGCCAAAAGTCGTCTTTTTTGGGGAAGTCTTTGCATTACTTCCGGATGGCAATGAAGAATTTCCAGCAGACTACATTAAAAATTAACCTCCAACTCAAGCTAATCATATATTTGAAAAAGAGATGAAATAAATATAATGATAAAACAATGTATTACCACATTCAGGCGTTCAAGTTGAGGAATGATGGACATAGTGTGAAGTGATGGACATAGGCTCTGGCTTAGTAATCTGTGAAATGTGTCACTTTATTTGCATTAATATTATCTACATTAATTTTAGCAAATACATACAATTAGAGAGAGTACTACCTGTTGCCTAACTGGCTCATGGCCACTCCAGAATACATAAGTTTGAATGACATCAGCCCCACCGGCCTTGCTCTTGGCGATCAAATCAGGCCACATCTGAGATGAGATGAAAGTGATGAGAACAACATACATGGATTAAAATGATGGAAATTAAGTACCTGAGGTGTGGCTCAAGGGTAGTGAATTCCGGCGGAAATAAGCATTCTTCGTTGGCCATCGATCATAAGGGCTCGGTGATCGTAGGTGACGTTGAACGGCTTGAAATACTCACCGCTGCAAGTCAACGCCATAGCCACCTGTAACACCCCAAAAACGGGTTTGGTAATCAAACCACGTTAACACTAAAAGACGGCTAAAGAACCGTTAGTGGTAAAAGTTAAGCCAGAAAATATTAGAATTTATATAACTAAATCTAATATTTAATAAAAAGAGAAAAAGAATGCGTTTGGGAAATAAAGTTTGTAGAAGGCCCGAGTTAACGGGACTTAAACTAAACTTAGTCATAGATTCCCAAAACCCACTTATTTAATTAGGAATGTTTAACCTAGTTAATAAGTGGGGAATATTGTTAGAAATAAGTAGGTTGTGCCCTACTTAATTAACTAATCAAATTAGAGGGGCTAATGTTGTTACAATTGAAACTTATATTATTAATTTTAATTAAAAACAAAACCAAACACCTCATTTGAGATGTCTGGTCGAACAAGAACACAGGGGGCGACACATGCTCCCCACCAAACCCTAGAGCATGTCAAAATTGATCAAATTGAGGGTTCAAATCAGCTCCAAATCGATTTTCAAGCACGAATTAGTGATCACCTTGTTGAGGGGATCATAAGGTATGCAAAAATTTGATGTTTTGATTCATCTTGAATTATAGGTTAATTGTGAAAAACTGAAATTGAGCTTGATTATCTCTTGCATGGATGAAACTAGAAGTAATATGGCATCTAGGGATAAACCCTAGATGATTTCTTGTTAAAACCTAGCATTATACTTGAGGGGTTTATAATCACCATTGTAGGTGATTAGTGAGTTTGTAGAAACCAAATAAACACTAGAATTATGGTTCTTATTCTAGTGAAATCTGAATTTGTGTGGCGAATCTGAGATTATTGATGTTAAAAAAATTAGTATAGATTTGTTAATTGAAGTGAAAGTAGATGAAAGTAACATGTCAAGAACCTAGTAATGGTTATGTAAAAATTATGCCCACTAGGTGTTTGTTAAAATGCCTAAACGAAGCTAAAATGTTGAAATTCCATGTGAAGTGTGCATTTGAATGTGTTGATAGATCAATTGACTTTTAGGAAGTCAAACTAATCAATGATTTAATTGAGTGATAAAGTTGACATAAGACCCGTTAGATGGAGTAGTCATAATTGATAATGACTAATCTAACCATCTTATGAATTATGATGATAGTTTGACGCCTAACGAGCTAGGTGGAAGCTTGATGAGTGAGCGGGTCAAACGAATCAAGAAGGAAAGGAAAAGCGTAATTTGGATGCGAGGTAAGTAAAGCTTACGCCCCTTTACATTATGTACAATTTTACATAATTGCAAGTATTGTATATGAATGCTATTAAATGGTTGGTATAGAATGTTCCGACACGATTCAATAAGATTCGGAACGAGGGAAATTGGTAAGAAATCATGAGTTATGGAAAAAGGGGTAAAATGATAAATTAGTCATGTAATGACGAACAAATAAAAACGGTTTTTAGTAAAACGAGTTCAAGGGAAAACCGGAATAGGTTTAAAGGGATGAAATGGTAATTAAATACCATCTCATACGGAAAAATGGTCAATTAGACTAAATAGGTCAAATGGTGTTGTTAACACCATTTGACAATAACATTTGACAATCGCTTGTTGAGTTTTGCAATCACAGGAAATATCATAAGCTTGCGTTGCTTTAACTAGAAAGATTTAAAGCAAAAGTTATGTAAACGGGTCAATACTTTAACCCGAGCCAGGTACGTATAAATAAGCTTTTGGTTAAACATACAATTTTTGGTCAAATATTTAGCGAAAGTCCTTCGTCGTAAAGTGAGGGACTTAAGTTGACCAAAACACCCTTGAAGGGCATATCGGGAAAACGACCCATAGGGGGGGTTGATTAGGAACTTACATTAAGATTATGAAATCATTAAATATGATTAAGAGTCATAGAAATCCATATTCGTGGGCTAAATGCTCAAAATTGGTCATTTGCGTAAAATGATCAACCAATGGGTAAATTTGGGGAAAAAGAGTTCATTATGTTATATCCACCACAAAATAGTTGTGGTGGAATATTTGTAGTTAATTAGACATGGAATTTAGTAGCGTCAAAAGAAAAGCACAAGTTCTAGACTAAAATGCGTAAATACCCTTAACGGGTCAAAATAAGCATACGAGTGAAAATAGGTTTAAATTGTGTAATAAACCTATGATTAGAACCTAATATAGTAGGTAACATTAATTTGAAGAAGTGTATGAGATATAGGAATCAAATAAATACGTTTGTTTGATAAAATGCATAAACGGGTTAAAATTCGGTAAAAAGGTAACGAGTCGAATGCTTAGAAGTCTCGAAATTTCTTATGTTGGATGTAGGATTTTAACTCCATAAGATGGAGGATTAAATTACGGACGCGTAGGAAAAAGAATCGGGTAAAACGGATCGATAACGAAGAAGTTATGGCCGTTTCCGTGAAATCAGATCGTGTTGGGTATGTACAGCATCAGCTGAAGGCACAGGCTATGAAAAACAAGTCTAGGCGTGACACCTAGGCCCTTGGCGTCACGTCTAGCCCCCTAACTCCGAAAATTGTTAAATTTTGTCATTTTTAACCCCTGTACTTGTTTAAACTTAATATTTGACTATCAAAACTAACTTTTAAGTTGGTTTTGATCATAGGTGATTGTCAAGAGTGCAAGGATGAAGATCAAGCGACGAGCAAGAACCGAACACGATCACGAAATAAGCTTCCGCACTATGTATCGTTATAATGTTAAACGACGAACGTACACATGATATGTTGTATACTTTTTAAATTGTAAAAAGTTTTAATAAACCCGTAATTTCCAATGCATATGTAATCTTAATTACATGACTGTTTTTCGTAAATGATACGTTAAACCTTAATTTATAAGAACGGGTGTTACACCACCCATAATAATAATATTATTACACTTGTCGTCATCTTACTACTACTACCAATCATCTTTCCTATACATACACGATCAGCGATTTATGTATAATCACTCACTGATTCTAGACAGATAATTATGAGCTTTGCAATTCCAAGGTCCGTCAGAGTGATGAAGCCGTTGACGTTGTTCTTATCAGTGTTCTTAAGCGAAATAAACCCAGCAGCCGCTCGAAGGTTTCGAGCCCTAATTACAACCTGCCTACAAAATCCCCAACAATTTAAACCAAATTCATAACAAAAATCCAATCATTTACCTGCCATTTAGCGATGCCGAGGGCGATTTGTAAATCCCTCAGAAGTTCTTCTGTCTTCCAAACAGAAGGTTCCTTCAATGCATGAATCAATGTTCGGTAATGTAGATTCCATACTTGAACAACAAACCAATTAAACAGTTAAATAGACACACAGATCTGCAACACAAACCCTAACCGACAATTCTTAAAAAATAGATACCTGTAGGTAGATTCCTGGACTTCTTCTGCAGTAGAAAAGAACGGATCTTTCTCCCACCGTTAGAAATTCAACACCATATCTCAAAGAACCAAGTGAGTAATTTGAGAAAACGTTATAAATATATACACAATTCAACTTACTCGATAACAAAAACTTGAAAAATAAATAGTTTACCAAAACCAAATAAAAAACAAAAATAAAATCTGAATAAGAAGTTTAAAAATAAAATCGAAAGATACCAACTTATGTGCTGGTGGAACCCTAGCCGCTGCCCTTTCATCGTTGCGTTAAACCAAAACCATCATAAGACCACCATTGGTAAATGCAAATATTAATATAGTTTTGTACATACTGAAGAAACAACAAAGAGATTTGTATTTATATACATGTATGCATGTACCTTAGTGATAAAACTTTCATGCTCTGTAGCTTGTTTGGCGATTTAAACAACTTGTTTGGACAAGATCTCCTTGGTTTTTTCTTTCGTCTCTGCAACTCTCTACACAAACAAACAACAAACTCTTAATTCAAAATCAAGTAACATATTATCAGAATCATATTGAAATCAAAAGCAAAGCATACCCTGGATCGATCTTTTAACCTCTGCTTGACGGTTTGAAAGCCATGGCCATTAGATTAATAATCTTCCGTGTCTTCATCGGTCGACATGGTATCTTTTTCAGACTTAAAATTATCAAATATGTTTTCCACTTCAAAGTAAATTCTCTAACACTGAACTTTTCATCTATTCCGAAAGTAAAATCACATTGATATACCAATAGAACGCATCGAATAAGATATAAACTGGAAACAAAAGTCAACAATGTTTGAACCAGATAATCGATTATCTTCCTAAATGAGAAGTATACCCCTCTGATTGATGAACCAGATTCATACCTTGAAAAGAAAACTCCATGAACAAAAACCCCAATTACCATACCTGACCCAATGCTACCCTAACCGAGAAAAATGTGAAGAGCAATCGGCGTGAACAAAAATCAATAACACAAATTAGGGTTAGAATTTTATCAATAAACAAACTTCAAAATAATCAGCCATTCACAAATGATTAACCGATAAAAAAATCATAAAAAACAAATCATAAAAAAACATACCTGAGGAAATTGTTTGCAAAAAACGTGGACAGAATGAAGGTCGCTGATGATCAGAGAGAGATGACGATAATTAGGGTTAAGTGTTAGAACATGATCGATTGAAGAGGTGAGAAGCAGAATCGCCGTTTAGGGTTTTTGGGGTAGTCGTTTGATGTTAATGATCAAATGAGAGAGAGAGAGAGAGGGAGATTATGAATCTTACCAAAGAAGCTTGTCCAATCCTTCAATTCTAGCTATGCCACATGTACTGCCACATATGCAGCTGAGTTGGCTTAAACCAATGGGTGACATGTGTCCTCCAATGGTTTTGTTTATTATATATATAGATATAGATATAGATATAGAATATAGATTATAAATAACCGACGAGATTTTTCTTATTTGAAACGCTACAAAATGTTAACATACCCCATAAAACATACTATGCAAAAAAATTTGAATAAATCTCTAAAGTAACTCATTTATTCATCATCGATTTTGATACTATAAAGCATGTATTAAAATATGAATAGTATTCGTACTTATACACCAGCATTGAGTAGGCAACTGTGTAGTAGTATTTAATAGATAAAAATTGTTAGGTGCATTTTATAAGGGGGGAAGGGGTGGTGATCACTCATCACTCACAACATCCAATTAAGTTCCGTCATGTCATCAACCATTATTCCATCACTTACAACTTTTTTTAGTGGAAATGTCCATCACTCACAACACCCAACAAAAAACCTTCACACCCCCTCACATCCTTCCTTCCATCACGCGTGAAAAAAATAACGGAATCCATGTATCACTCGTTAATTTTGTAGGGTGGCGGTGGTTTGTTTACATTTTCCACGCGTGGAAAACTTTAAGGTCTAATTAGATTATCTTTTGTTTGATTCCGTCATAACGCGAGGACTTTTGATTATATTTTATTTTTTATATATTAACTAGTTGTTTCCCCACCGCGCGTTGTGGTGGTAAACTCCTCTCGAAAAACAACCGTTGGTAGACGGTTTTTATGCCAACAGCAAAGACCGTCCCCGCCGCGCGTTGCGGCAGCGAACTCCTCTCGAAAAACAATCGTTGGTGGACGGTTTTTATGCCGACAGCAAAGACCGTTTGGGCACCGATGAGAGCGGAGGTAGTGCGGGAGACAACTTAGTATAGGCTCCGGTACTGTATCGCCAATCATTACAACATCCGAAAAAGAATCCTAAACAATAATGTTATGTTCGAATCAAGAGCATAGGCATGAATAACTGCATAACAAAGCCAGTGAACATAATAATTGCAGAAAAAGAATCCGAAAAAGAAACCTAAACAATAATGTTGGGTTCATTTCAGAACTCTAAATAATTGCAGAACTTTCAGAACTCTTAATAAATAATATTTTTATTTAGTTTTTTATTTTTATTTTCAGAGCACTTCTATCATTTTATCCATATATTTTTATAATTACATACATGTTAAAAGTAGTTTATCATTTTTTGGTTTGTAATTTTATGATTACACATATGTAAACTGTTTTTTTTTTACATATATGTAATTAGTTATTACACATATATACAATTTGATTATTATACATATGTAAACTACTCTTAACATGTATGTAATCATAAAAATACATATGATAAATGATAAAAGTACCCTAAATACAGAAATTTATATATAAAATAATTGTTTATTAGGAGTTCTGAAAGTTCTGTAATTATTTAGAGTTCTGAAATGATTCTCAGCCTATATATATAGGGGAATGTTCAAATGAAAACCACTAATTGTGAAAACTCGAAAACTAATTAAAAAAGGCCAAAAAAACATACCAAAAAAAAAAATTTTACATATCAATTTTTGCAATTTTTTATATATAAAAAAATCAAAAAAAAAAATTGTAGTGCACATGTTTATTTATTTTTTTTTTTTGAAAAAAAAGTTTTTTTATATATAAAAAATAGCGATTTTTAATAAAAAAAAATTGTGAAAAAAAATAAAAAATTTGTGTGTTTTTTAGGCTTTTTTAAGTTAGTTTTCGAGTTTTCACAATAAAAGTGGTTTTCATTTGAACATTCCCCTATATATATATATATATAACAAGGGGAAGGTTCAAATGAAAACCACTAGTTAATGCGAAAACTCGAAAACCAACTAAAAAAAACCTAAAAAACATACCAAAAAAATTTTTTTGCATACAAATTTTCGCTATTTTAGGTATATAAAAAAACTTTTTTTCAAAAAAAAATTTTTTAGTGCACTACAATTTTTTTATATACAAAAACTAGCGATTTTTAATAAAAAACATTGGCAAAAAGAATTGGTGTGTTTTTTAGGTTTTTTTAGTTAGTTTTCAAGTTTTCGCGTTAAAAGTGGTTTTCATTTGAATCATCCCCTTGTCATATATAAGATAAAAATAACTAAATATTTTATGTTATATGCAAGAATTATTTAAAATGTATATAACTTGAACTCGAGCTCTCGTAAGTTAAACAAGCCAAGCTCGAGCCTAGTCAAGCTCGCTCTCAGCTCGTTTACCACCTCTAGATTAAAGTACAAAAACTATGACACTAGCAAACTGATCTCTTGGATCTTAGGACTACGTAGCATAACATAATATAACATAACACATAACATAATAATGTTCAACAATCAACACCCACTGCTTAGAGTGAAGTAACACTAAATTAATATCTAGAAAGCTAAAAAAGTATCCCCAATGAAACCTGAAAGTTGTTACCCCACTCGCAAATTACAATGCTCTTCATCTTTAGTTGAGTAAAATCGAATCAATATATATGACGAACTAATCACTGTCGAACGCTTCTGCAAAAAAATAGAATAAATGAAGAGAGAGTAAGATAACAAGTCGGGAATAACGATAACTACTTAACGTCGTTTGATCAGCTTGACGAAGTTCTTTTACTGCGGCATTTTTGTAATTAAGTTAAAACACGTTGGATACTGTATTCAGTGCTGTTACTGGTATTCACTCAGTGAATACAATCTATACATATATTGTATTTAATAGTAAACACCAGTGGATACACTATAGTTTCTAATAGTGTAAGACCGTTGTTTGCTTGTATTCACTGCCGAATAGACTATGTAGTATGCATCTTGAATCGACTGATGTTTACTTTTATTAGCTGTTTTCACATTAATTACAAAAATGACACGGTGTAAAAAACATTCATAAAGTAGATTCGATATGATGGCTAAAAGTGGTTCTCGTTTGAACTCTCCACAACACACACACACACACACATCTATGTGTGTGTTCTTAACACAAAAAGTTTACCATGCATCTTAGATTCTCACAGGTCAAAATTAGGGGTGTAAACGAGGCAGGCCGAGCCCGAGCCCAGCTCGTCATGTTTTTATGAAGCTCGAGCTCGGATCGCGAGTAAAACCCAAAGCTCGAGCTCGACTCGAGCTATTTTGAGAACAATCTCAAACGAGCTAAAATCTAAGCTTGAGCTCGCTTCAATATCGCTTTAAACAAACTAAAGCATGGCTCACCAATATGGAAATAATCATAATCATTATAATATATATAAAAAAACTAAAATTTTGTTTGGACTTGTTTAGGCTCGTGAGCCTAAACGAGCTTTGTGTTTCAGGCTCAAGCCCGGGCTCGATAACTAAACGAGCTGTATTTCAGGCTCAAGTCCGGGCTCGTTAAGGCTCGGCTCGTTCGAGCTTGTAACCGAGCCGATCCCAAGTAGCTCTCGAGCATCTAAGCTTGTTTACACCCCTAGTCACAATCATATGATAAAACTAGAAGACATAGGCACGAGTTTACTTGTGATTTCGGGTTTTTTATATCTCAATGAGTATAACTAAAAGAGAGAGAGAGAGAGAGAGAGAGAGATTCTTACCTGCATGGACCTCCTCTCCACTCTTAGTGGCCTGAACATCCTCATCTTGATCATCTCCGCTCTTAGTGGCTGGAACATCATCATCTTGATCGTCTCCGCTCTTAGAGGCTGGAACGTCATCATCTTCATCGTCTCCACTCTGAGTGGCCGGAACATCCTCATCTTGATCATCTCCGCTTTGAGTGGCTTGAACATCCTCCTCTTGATCATCTGAGCCATCTGCATCATCTGAACCATCTTCATCCTCCGACTCATCACTATCACTCTCAATGGGTTCTTTAGGTTTTGGTGGGGGAGGGGGGAATGTTGTGGACCTTCTGCGTGAACCTTGAACAATGTTGCTCATGTCAATGCCTTCCAGCTCTTTTGCTCTTTCCTTTCTTCGTTTCACGTCTTTGATTTCTATTAAAAAACAAACAAATTAATATATATATGTGTGTGTGGGGGGGGGGGGGGGGGGGGGGGGTGCATATATAGGGATGTGTTCGTCTCAAAACCAACAATATGTTGAAAACCTCGAAAACCGTATAATGTACTTGTATGTAAAGCACAAAAAAATAATCATAAGTAGTGGGAGGGAGAAACAGAGGCATTTACATAACCGTCTTGTACATGACATTCAAAGCAACAGGTACAAATGCATTATGCGGTTCACAACGTATTTTTGGTTCTTAAATGAAGGCTCATCTCACTCTGTGCGTGTGTATATAGGGAAAAGGTAAAAAAAGAACCACCTTGAGTTGTGAGAACGGTAAGAACTTTTACTTCCCGTGCGAGCTTTGCAACCATTTTTTGCACAAAGGTAGATGAAAATGACACAACCCACAAACACATCTGTAAAAAATAAATTGCCAAGCCGGTATTTTCTCCATTTACGCTGATGTAAATTTGTTTTAAAGAACTGATGACGTCACCCCGTAATTTTTTTACATCAATGTAAATGGAGAATAAATACCGGCTCGACAAATTCTTTTTAAACAGATGTGTTTGTGACATTTCATCTACCTTTGTGCAAACAACAGTGGCAAAACTCGCACGGGAAGTAAAAGTTCTCACGGTTATCCCAACTCAAGATGGTTCTCATTTGAGCCGGATCCTATATGTGTGTGTGTGTCCTGTCCATTGACAATAAAACATATCTCATCATGATGAGAAGCATTACAATATCAAAAACTGAGCTCTTAACGACATAAATAAAGATAGAGCCTAAAGCATGAGGTGAACTGGAGGTGAAAATATGGTCAAAACGGTCAGTTCAGGTGGGGTACCTTTTTTGTCCATTTCCAAAAAGAAAACCGATATATGCTACAAAACTACTTTATTACAATACTATTCAATAATCTATGAATAAAACGATTTCGGAGGTTGTATGCATTAAAAATAAAAAAGAGAAGATAACTTGTAAACTCATCTGGTAGTTAACTAACTAACTAACCTTTTTCAGAAGGGTTGGTAGATAAGCCTTCTTTTGAGAGAATCTCTTGCAGTTCCTTAATCAAGACGGCCTCACGTTTATCCTCGGGAGCTTGCTTGGCTTTCTTGTATACAGTAGGAGCAACACTGTAGAAACAAGGTAACGTTATAAAAGTAAAATAAATGTAATTAACAATTAAACTTTTTTTTGGAGAGAATGGAAATACGTACGTCATCCCGCAAGCCTTGATGATTGATTTGAGGCGCTCCACTTTCTTTCCATATACAGGTGCTACCACTTCCTTCTGTATGTAATTGATTATGTTAACGAAACGAGACCAATTATCAACAGAGGTAGCAAAACAGGCCAACTCAAAACGGTTTCTGGTCAAAACAGGTCAAATGTAACTTTGATGTACTAGCCACCAACACTTTTTCTATATAGCTTATAGCTTCTGGAAAATAATATTGTGTTGAATATAATTAGGAAAACTATATTATAGTATAAATTCTGTTAAATAAACAATTTAGGATGTTGAAAAAGCTCGGTTCGAGCTACATACGCCGAGCTTGAAAAGGCTCGCGAGCCTAAACGAGCCAATTATTTATATAAATATATTTTTTTAGTTAATAGAATAAATATATAATTAGATATTATATATAATTATATATTTAATTATGTTAAAAATGACTAAATTATACATATGATGTTATCATATGTATAAGTATATATATACGTTAATTATATATGTATATAAATTAACAATAAACGATCCGAGCTCGATCTTTAGAAATAAAGTTCCATGCTAACCGAGCTTGAGCTCTCTTTGATTAATCGAGCCAAACTTGAGCTTAGGTGACCGCGGGCTCGGCTCATTATGCACCTTTTGACTACATGTTTCATAAATTTTTAACACAATTTAAAAAATCCGTAATTTGCCACCTCTAATTATCAGACTAATAAAAAGACGAATATACTAACTTTCACAGATTTTCCACCAGACGATTCATCAGAAGATTGATCTTGTACATTGTTCTTCTCAACCGACGATTTTTCAGGTTGCTTGACCTTCTTTTTCCTTGGTTGCTCGGTTTCTTGAGCGGGTTTTTTACGTTTCTTGGTCTCTTCGGATTTTTTAACTTTTTCTTTCACAGCTGTTTTCTTTTTCCGTTTTACTTCGGCTTGTATATTCTCATTTTCAATATGCGAAGGTGAAGGTGACGACTCAGCATCCTTGTTGCTTTCGGAATTTAAGACCTGTGAAATGTAGAATTAGATGTGGGTCCCACACACAGAGCACCGTCAGTAGAACAGATTGTCTCACCTCGTCTAACTGCTTACTTATTAGTTTCTTAAAAGGGTCGAGAGAAAACTTTTCAAGTTCAAGATCTTGTTCTAATAGGCGTCGGACACCAGCCAACGTAAGTTCCCTGAAGAGAAAAACAAAAAATTTTGTACACGAGTCAAAGGGTGTGTATAAATTATTTAATTAGCATAAAATTAGGGTTTGTAGGAGGTTGATATGTAGGGCTGCAAACGAACCGAACTTCAGTGAACAGTCAACAGTTCATGAACCGTTAGGCGGGAAGTTCGTATGTGTTTGTTCGTTTAATAAATGAACGAACACGAACGAGAAGTTTCGTTCGTTTATTTAAATGAACGAACATGAACATAGGCCGCGTTCGTTCATTTATGTTCGTGAATGTTCAGTAACGCGTCCGTTTATGTGCGTTTGTGTTCAATAGTTCATCAGTGTTTTTAATTTTTATATTTTATTTAGATGCTTCACAATTCCGACAAATAAAATATTTAATAAGTATCAATGTTGTTCATGAACACTTGTTTGTGTTCATGAACATTAGTTTGTGTTCGTTTGTGTTCATTAACATTCGGTATCTAAAATTAACAAACGGACACAAATGAACACGTTCATTTCCTTAGTGAACGAACACGAACAGAAAATCTCGTTCGGTAAGTGTTCATAAACACATATATTTCCTTAACAAACGAACACGAACAAGGTCTTGTTCGTGTTCGTTCGGTTTGTTTGCAGCCCTATTGATATGTAGAAACAACCAAAGGTCTGAAGAAACTATGAAAGGTTTACTTGATAAAAAGGCTCTGACGCTTTTTAGAACCAAGGTTTAAAGTTCTTTAAAACATAACTAGGTGGGATAAAACACGACCCATTTATAAGTAAATGGGGCGCCCACAAAAACGTAAAAACA
Organism: Helianthus tuberosus; assembly: GCA_030545235.1. Taxonomy (NCBI): domain Eukaryota; kingdom Viridiplantae; phylum Streptophyta; class Magnoliopsida; order Asterales; family Asteraceae; genus Helianthus; species Helianthus tuberosus. The sequence continues at coordinate 87,468,941 of CM060374.1, read as the reverse complement.
GAAATTTATTTAATTTACATACTCAGATTTAGATCTGAAATACGTTGCCTTGTTCCAAATAGCCTCTTTTATCATGTCCTCGTTAGGTGTTTTGTCGGTTTCCTTGTCCAGAGTTTCGGTTTTCGCTGATGAAAGGTCCATTACGGAAGAGTCCTCGGCTTTTACTTCTTTAACTGACTCTTCTTCTAACTTAATTTGGGCCCCACCCTTGGGCTCGTCATCTTCTTCTGCGCCACTCAAAAACTACCATGCAAGTGTCAATCACTTAACTTAGTTTATATAAAAAAATCATATACCAATAGCACAAGATATAAGAGGTGACCTTTGTAGTTAATATCACGATATATCAGTTATCGGTCCCATGGTAAAATATTGGTCTAAAATATCAGTCAGAATATCGGTACCATAGTTACCTAAATCGCTCATGATGCCACGATCCACGTATTGGTACGTGGTGTACCAAATCGCAATTCGCAATCGTACCGGAACGATGTGGTACGGCGTTCCCGATTGAACTGGTTCGAAGTTCCAAATCGGTTTGGTACGGTGTTCCAATTCTGTTTCATTTGCGATCCAAATTGAACTGGTACGGTGTTCCGATTTAAATGGTACGACGTTCTTAATCGTTTTTGGTACAGCGATCCATGATGATTTTTTGGGGGGAATCTGCTGACTGTTGGCGTTCCCAGTGTTACTGTCTTTTTTTGAACAACCCAATTAGACATCAGCTGCTTTTTTTACTTTCCAAGATAAGTCTTACACACAAGTAATTGAAAACTATAGGCTAAAACATGTATAAATAACCTCTAATTCTATCAAATTTCATCATCAGTTTCTTATCCTCTTCTCTTAAACTTCTACACTAAAATGGTGTTTGGCAAAAATACTTCTCAAGGAGATAGTGAAACACACATAAGTGAAACACAAAATTATATCGATATAGAAGATGAGGTTCAGCAAAGTAATCCAAATTCAACATCAACAACGAGTGGAAGTCGAGCAAGTGGAAGTCAGGGAAACAAACAAACTGAAGATATTACTAAACCATTGAATGATGAAGTAGTCTTCCATGGTGCAGGTAAAATTTACTTTTACTTCTGTGATTTTTTTACTATAAAGGACTGTACGTTTTTGTTGTTTTATTTACTGTTATGAATATTAAGTTGACAGAACTGTTTTATTTAGTTTAATGATTACAGAACTGTTTATGTGTCAACTGTTGATGTATCGGATGTGAATGTAACAGGTAATAGCAAGAATCCAGGAGGGTCCAAACAATGGACCTGCAAACATTGTCAGGGAAGGTTTACTAGCACCTACACCCGAATCCATGTTCATTTTTTTGGGCCTCCCGTAGGGAAAAAAGCCGAGATCAAAAGATGTCCAGCTGTGTTGAAAGATCGGGAGCTGTTTGAAAAGCTGTCTAAGAAGGTACGAGAAGCAGAAAATTCCGGGGGAGTTTCTAAGTGTTTAAAGAACTCCGTACTGTCCAAAAATGCACCGAGGAAGCGAATGGAAGAAGCTTTTGGGATCTTAGAGAGAAACGCCGTAGACCTGAAGGTAATTCGGGGATTATGTGCAAACGGGATCCCATTTAACGTATTACGCAACCCGCATTTTATTGAAATGATTAGTGCTATAAAAAATGCACCTGGCGATTATAAACCGCCATCATGTGAAAAGGCGAGAACTAATTTACTTGATGAGTGCGTCCGCGATGTCGAGAAGGAGTTGGCGCCGGTGAAAGACACGTGGTACACGCAAGGGGTTTCTATTGTCTCGGATGGGTGGTCAAATGTTAAACACAATCCACTAATCAATGTTCTCGCCGTAAATTCCCGAGGTGCAATGTTCATGGAAGCGGGAGACTTTTTAGGGGTAGAGAAAACGGGGACGGCGATTGCCAATTTTCTACTTGGAGCCATTGAGACAATAGGACCAAGTAACGTGCTACAAGTTGTCACCGATAACGCAGCTAACTGCAAATCTGCTGGTACAGAGATTGAGCAGGTATACAAACACATTTTCTGGTCCCCTTGTGCTGTGCACACGTTAAATCTTGTTTTTAAAGACCTGGCGAATGCGTTTTTTTGGCTTTTTGACACATACAAAAAGGGTAAGGCTGTTGTCAAGTTTTTTCTAAACCACACCCATGCGTTGTCATTTTTTCGAGAAAACTCCAAGTTGGAGTTATTAAAGGTTGCAAAGACCCGTTTTGCTTCCCATTATATTCTGTTGAGGAGGTTGTTGGATTGTCGGGAGGCACTTGCGACAACCATCGTCCTCAATTCTTGGAGGGAATGGTTCAAAAAAGGGGATGAAAAAACTCGAAAAGTCGGGTCAACGATCACCGAAACAATTAAAGATGACTTGTTTTGGGAAAACGTTGAAAACATTTTAGCAATTACAAAACCCATTTATTTGCTAATCAAGTTTTGTGACGGTGATGGTCCCAAAATGGGAGAAGTTTATGAACGGATGGACAACATGTTAGGCGAAATCAAAGATGTCATGAAGAAAAACAAATTTTCCAGTGATTTCCCCGTTGTTGAAAAAATTGTTTTGGCTCGGTGGGAGAAGATGACAATCCCACTCCACTGTTTGGCTTTTGCTTTAACTCCCAGATTTTATGACAAACACTATTTAGCAAAGTTGGCACCTGGTGGAACAAAAAGAAAAGCTCCCAACGACGATATAGAGGTCGTGAATGGTGTTATTGACGCGTTTAAAAAAATCGCGGAAAGCGAAGAAGAAGAAAAGATATTGCGAGAACAATTTGCAACATTCCACATGAAGAAAGGAATTTATAGTAGGATTCCAACGCAAGCCGATGCGGTGACGATGGATGCAATCGATTGGTGGGCTACTTATGGGGCGGAGACTCCAGAATTGGCGGAGGTAGCCAAAAAGGTACTCTCTCAGCCCGTTAGTAGCTCTTCGGCTGAGAGAAATTGGAGTACATACTCCTACATTCATAACGTCAAACATAATCGTTTAAATTCTAAAAGGGCTGATAAATTGGTTTTTATTCATTCAAACATCAGACTTCAATCCCGCTTTTCCGAATCTTATAAATCAGGTCCCCACAAAAAGTGGGACGTAAATGCGGAAAGCGCGTATATTGAAGGTTCAAGTGTTCGTTTAGAGGAAATGGTTTGGGAGAATCTAGAGGACGGAGGCGTTGACAATGGGAACGGAAAAAGGCCACGACTAGATTAGAAATATACAACTATTATGTTATGTTAGAACTATGATTATGTTTGTGTTTCTAATGTTATGACTATGTTTTGGTTTTATTTGAATATGTTTCTTTTTTCTTATTTGATATTTGATAATATTTTATAATTTAATATGGTACGCCGTACCGGTTATACATGGTACACCGTACCCGTTCGTACCCGTTCGTACCGAAATGAACCTACCCCCGCTCGTACCGAATACACCAAATCTAGCGAATCGCGTACCCGGTCCGCGTACCCGTACCGGAGCGTACCACGATTTAGGTAACTATGATCGGTACCAGTATTAACGGCGATATTGACCGATATTCGACCAATATTTGACCGATATATCACCGCTTTTCCCGATATCAGTACCTTTCTTCTTAGTTCTACCATTCGTCTTTCTTCTTATGCTGCTATTAGTGTTTTAAGTCTTAAATGTTAATTGTTAGTTTTTTAAGTCTTAATCAGTTCCTACTTGCTACAATTGTTAGTGTTTTGCAAGTTGCAAAAGTTTATTTTGTTAATGGTAGGAGAGCATACTGAATTGTTAGCTTTAAATTGCTATAGGGTTGAGTTCATTTCAGAACTCTAAATAACTACAGAACTTTCAGAACTCCTAATAAACAATCATTTTATATATAAGTTTTTGTATTTAGGATCTTTTTATCATCTATTATATGTATTTCTTTGATTACATACGTGTTAAAAGTAGTTTACATATGTTTAATTGCCAAAATTATATATATGTGTCATAACTAATTACATATATGTAAAAAAAACTAGTTTACATATGTGTAATTATAAAATTACATATAAAAATGATAAAATTACTCTTAACATGTATGTAATCGTAAAAATACACATAATAAATGATAAAATTATCCTAAACATAAAAATATATAAATAAAAAGATTGTTTATTAGGAGTTCTGCGAGTTCTGTAAATATTTATGGTTCTGAAATGATCCTGGCCCTAAATTGCTATATATATAAATTCTACACACCATTAAAATTACCTATATCCCACCGCGATAACCTATATCTCGAATACCGGTCCTTGACCGATACCCGATATTTTACCGCATTAACTACTTAGAAGAGGTCTGTCACCTATTCTATCGCATCACTTCATATAAGAGGTCATATTATACAAAACAGCTATATGATAAGCTGGGGTATTTCAAACGCAAGGGGACTCTAGGATAAAGAATCATATTTATTGCTAAATGAACCTGAATTAACAACAAGTCTATAAGAAGAGGCACCTTTTCCAACAATTGTTTAACAAACTTTTTATGTGAATCCAATGCGTATGTATCTAAAACCATGTCTTTCTCCAATACTCTTCGGACTCCTTCAAACGTTAAAGAACTGTCTCAAGAAAGAGAAGAAGAACATAAATATTAGAGATATTTCACGGTATCATAACTTTGCAAATTATAAAAGACAAACAGGAAACAAGACAGAAACGTTCTAGTACGCACGCAACCAAAATGATGTCCAAAGCTTCAAATTTCTTTTGAGTTCTTAATTTACGAGTAAAAATAAAAAAAAAATTACAGAACGTGCAAGCCACAAGCACTTTCTACTTCTGTTTTTCCAAAACTTTCTAGCTAAATGGTGTCTTACATAATGAAAGAATAACTATAACTGTGATATTAGTCTTGACTTAACTTGATAAAACATCTTATGAGATTTTATGCATATCAGTGTATTTAATAAAATATTAGACCCTTTTAACAATTTGACCCGCTCGAGCGGAATGCCCATTTGGCCCACTAGTGAACCCAAATCAGCCCATTTGGAAGTAAAAGCATCAAAACTTCAAGCTCCGTTTAGTATGCAATTATGCATAAATGCACGTATCCATGTATGTATGCAATATTGCAGCAGAAAAACAACAGATAAAGCATGTAAATTGTGAACATTTTGCAACTTTAAAGGAAAACCACAGAGGCAAGTAAGCAACATCTACATAACTAGATCTAGTTTAACCTTTGATAAAGGTAAAAAAGAGCCCGAAACAACCTACACTTCAAACTTAACAACCACCTAAACATTCAAGTGAACAATCTGAAAACGCAACTAATCCCACATTAGGTCTGAAACTGATGCAACACACGCACGAAATCAAACAGAAAAGAAAACGCGAAACAATTACGCGGCTTGATCGGTCTGACCTAAGTCCATAGGCTACAACTAGTACTCTTTATTTAGATGCTCAGAGAATTACAAAAACATATGTAGTATGTACTATACGAATAAGTGTGCATCTGCCACAACAACCCTACATGACATATGACTTCTGATCAATTTAAATGAAAGAAATGATCTCATTAAGCATGGACCTCACTAAATAAACGTATATTTAGTAAACTCTAAATTCACAACATATGTAGTAGATGAAATGAACCCATGTGCATCTTTTGCAAAAAAAAACCCTAAATAGCATACTTATATCTGATAAATTTTCAAGATAAACAAGTACCCAACAACACAAGCATATGAGTAAAGGAGCAAGCATCGGTGATATGAGAGACAAATAATATGCGAAAAGAAGAAAGGGGAAGCATACTCGGATTGGTCTTTGAAATGTTGAAGACGAGACTTCATAGCTTGGCGTATGCGAGACTCCATGGTCTCCTCTTCTTTCATTGCTGGGGTTTCCATAGGGTGAATCGAGTGATGTGGGTTGGATTGGTGGAATGCTCTCCCGCTTTGACCTAGAACTTGCTTTCCGCCTCTTTATTCATCATCGATGTTTTATTTATTATTATTTTTCTTTTTGAAGATATATAATATAATTTAATTTTTCTTTAATAACTTAGGTTGGTTAACTTTTAAAAAAAAATCTAAATACAAAACTAAGGTTAATTAATGTTTGTCAACAATTTCGTATAAATTTTATTGAAAATGGATAGTATACTGCTACCATACAAGTATCAGTATTCATTTTTATGGTTTCCAGTTTCAATAATATCGTTGAATTTGATTTTCTCTTGTGCTCGTACGACATTATAATAAATTGAACTGATTTCAACCAAACAAAATCGTTATCGGCATTGGTATTCATTTTTTATGGTTTTCGAGCGATGAAAATCACACGTTTCTGAATATTTCTCTTTTGTTATTACTATTATTGCTACTAATGATGCTGCTACCCCCGCACTAACTACTAGTAATGGTAGTATAGCAATTTTAGTTGTAATTACTTTTATTATTGTTAAACTCTTATTAATGTTACTAAGGATATAATTGTAAATAATCCTATTAAGATCAGGCATTTGGGGGAAAGGAGTCCAACCTCGTTCGTATCCGGGATGATCTCAAAGGGGCATGGTGTAATGGTAAAGCGTATCCCTTCATTTAAGTGAAGAGTTCAAATCCTGCAAGGTATAAGTGCATTATAGGAGTAGTAGATTTAGGAGCCTTTCTAAAAGAAAAAAAATCAAGACTGATCTGAGACCGAAAAGTATACAATTATCGAGCTTGTGGACTGAACCAAGTGGTTCTTATCAGGTGTCAGGTTGGGTCAGTTTCAGGTTCTTAGTAGTAGTGAAATATTGAAACCGATCACTTCTAACCATGTCTAATTGAACTTCAAATTCTTGAATTTAGGATGATTCTTTGTTTAAACTTGTTATTTTGGGTTGAATTGCACAAAACTTGACATATCTAGGTTACACCACAGGCTAAATGTCTCTATGAGATTGCACAAGTTTTTTTAATTTAAAGTCGTAATTTAAGATGACTAATAACTAATCCCACCTTTAGTCCTAGTGATCAAACATTTTTGGTCTCTGATTGTTACAAAACTGACTACACATATTTTAATAAGAGTTTAACACATTTTTGGTCTCTTATTGTTTAAATTCAGTTAAAGAAAAAAAAACTTACAAACTTGACATACACAAATGTCACACCCCTTTCTGCGGCGGAAGCACGAGGTGTGATCATGAAAGGTTTTCATTGCATACGAATAGTAAACATTCTACATGCTCATAAAAATATCTTCAAATACCAAACATTTCATAATTTGAAAACATAAGTTAGCGTTTACATCGCGAGATAGCAAAAAAACATTGTCTTAAAAAGTTTACAATTTTATTTAAAGATAAACATAAACGACATCCACAAGCATGAGTAAGGCCGCGCGCACATCCACTTCTAGTTACCTGAAATACATGTGAGTTTTGGAAAAACGTCAACATAATGTTGGTGTGAATTCATGCAGTTCTTGTAATGTACGTTTGTATACTTTGTATGAAAAACATGGTATGTAACTTGTATTAGTCACGTATTCTTGTATAAATCATATATTTCTGTATGTATCAAGTGTTAATGGGTTGCAAAGCCATTAACATGTGACACGACATAGGAAGTCACCAAACCATAGGCATTTTTCTAGTAGTCGATTCACGACTGAGACACAAAAACACTACTCGGTACTAGTTGTCACCAAGAGTGGGGCTGCCCTGGAACCCATTAGATCTAACCTTTTGTTCTGCGGTCTAAGTATGTACACGATTAATGGTGCTTATGGTACCCTATTCGTGACACGATTGCTCGTATCAATTCTTGGCACTAGTTTTCACCAAGAGTGCTTCTTGTTTTAGTACACATCATACCATTTTGTAAACATTTAAGTATTTGTAACATGTATTTCACCCCCGAAGTTATGAAACTGAAAACAGTTAAAAGAAAAGGGGGAGCATGAACTCACAACTTTGTGTTCCTTGCGTCGTAAACTTCACCGGATTTGCTTAATTAACGTCGTGACCTATACATGTTTTCTTAACGTCAGTCACTAGACTTGTTTCGTACAAGCACAAGTCACTATCTTTTGTATTTGTACTGTTGTGTTAAAATATTTTATATTTTTAACTAAGTATCTTACTCATATCATTTTCTCAAAAATTAATATAAGTATATTGTGTTTTGCACCCGAATTATGTATCTTGTATGTTGTATGTGTATCTTTGTGTTTTTACTTCTCAAGAGTATTTAGTGTATTTTCAAGTCCTAATACACTAGCACGTATAACACATACTACATACACTTAGCACAAAGTTTGGTGATCAAATAATATATATATTTTTCTAAAAAATATACATACTTAATATAAATTTTAATCTTGAAGAACCACCATTTCTTATCACCAAAAATTAGGGAAACCTTGGTAATATTCTTAGATACATTTTTAGGGAATAAGTTTCTCAAAAACTTATATTTTTCTAAGTGTCAAAATTTATAAAAATTTTGACAGAGTTTTCCCTAAAAATGGAGGTTTCCCATGTTTTCAAAACATGTGTTTATTTTCTTTTAAATTGTTAACAATCAATTTTCAACAACAATCATCAACAATATACATAAATTTCTCTATTCCATGAACTTGAAAATTTATAAAAATGTGTATTAACTTACTAGTGTATTTAGTAAGTCTTGTTATCCTTTAAAGTGTGATTGCTTCTTTAAAAACTTCATTTTTAAAGAATATGATTCTTTACAACTTATGTTCATGTTTTCTAAAAATACTTCTTCTTGTATTTTTCTTGTTACACGTGTGTATCTTTACTTTATTAACCACCAAAAATAAGTTTATTTGTTTAAGAACCAAGATTAAGTAAAACTTGTATTTTTAACTTGGTTCTTTTGAAAAACCACTCATGGATATTTAGATCTACATGATTATAACTCATTTTGATCTTTATTTTACAAGAAAACATTTATTTATTCAAGTTCATAGTTTATGTGTGGATGTTTCCATCATCCTACACATTTCTAACTTTCACATCTTGCTAGATCATGTTTTTAATCATGATCTAGCAAGTCCATGTGATGATCCATAACATTTCTACTAATAACTAACATTCAACAAGCATCATAACACAAGAATAACATGATTTCATTATCATTTTAACACTACTTCATCACAAGGTTAGTTCATGTTCAAGACTTGCTTATGTTTTTAGTGTTTCTTGTGATTTCATCATTCTTTTAGCTATTAACCATCAAAGACATGAAGAGGATGAAGATCTAAGAAACTTACCACTAGCACAAGGCTAGGGGAGTTCAAGAGGGTGAATGAAGTGGATAAAAGCAAATGAAGGTGGTCCTTCAAGTTCCGTGAGTACCGAGCTTCGTTAGTGGCCTTCTTACACCTTGAATCAAGCTTGGAATAGATGGATGGTGAACAAAAATGGTGGATGGTTGGTGGTGAGCCGTGAGGTAAGGAGGGAGTGTGGTGGTGTGTGTAGAAGATGAAGTGAGTGCATATCTCCTTATAGATCCTTTCATGGCATATTCTAGCATATTCCCTTACACCAAATCTTATATAATCTAGTAAAATAATAATATAAGATCTTGAATTAGATTGGGAGTATGGTGTAAATTTTGGGTGGGTCCATATAGGACCGAATTCGTTTGGGGGGGGGGGGTTGGTTGTAAGTTTTTGCTACTAAGTGGTGATTATGTGACAACTGTCAAATTTGCATACATCCGTACACTTAATTAATATTTAATTTATGCTTAATAACTGTGCTTGATTACTATTATGATAAAACTACTTTCTGTTTTCTGATACATACATACTCATGCATCACATTTTATTACTGTCACTCCATTCATTGCACACAAACAATAGTGACAAACTTGATGCACAAAGCACAGTTAGCATACTAAACGGATAACCCAGTAAACGTATTGACAATGCCAGCACCTAGACAGATACTATATTGAGGCCAGTATGAGCCGGGAATAAATTTCTACACAGGTAGGGAGTGTAGGGAGGTGAGAACCATAAAACTGCGTCACTAGGTGATAGTTATAGTGTCCGGAAGTGCCTAAAACATACTTAAAGTGCAGAATTCTGCACTAAACACCAAAATTCAGCTTTTAACAAAGCTAGTAAAGTGTAAAAACTTGCCAAAATAATCCTAGACGCTTTCCAAAGTGTTGGTAATTTGATGTGTCACTAAAAACAACATAAAAGACACTTTAAATACTTATTTAACGCTTTAACAGATCAATATCCAACCGAACAACCGAACTTTACCCGGAACATAAAAATATTGCCAAAAACATTGTTTCTACTTTTCTGAGCTAGTTAGGGTCCCCGAACACCCTAACACACCTTATATTATAACACACACTTTAATACTCTAACTAAACATTCTAATCCTAACTAAATGGTAACAAGTTTCATTACAACCCAACCCCCCTACCCCCCCATTACGGTTACATGAGGGTGGAGACCCACCCATGATTATTTGATTTGTTTAATTGATATGCATGTACTTAGGGTGACACTAGAACTAATGGACAAAAGCTTGATGAAAAATCTCTATTTAAACCATTAGTTAACCACCATTATCATCATCTACAATCAACAACACCACCCAAACTCTCTCCTCTTTCTCTTGTTCGGTCGAGACCAAGCCCACCCACCATCATCACTTCCAAGTTCCTTTCAAGCAATCCATACACATCCAAGGGTGTAAGAGGTTCAACAACGAAGCTTGGTGCACTCGGAAGCTCAAGGACCACTCTTGTTTCCTTTTATCCACCGCTTTTACGCCTTGTTTCTTCCCTAGCCTTGTGCTAGTAGTAAGTGCTTCTAAACATCATCTTGTTCTTGTATTTAGTGGTTAAAAGATGATTGAATGATGAAATGATAATAAACTCTAAAGAACAAAATCTAAAGTCTTGAGCATAAGTGTTAATGAGTGGATAAAGAGAAGTTATGTGTGTAAATCTTGTAGATCTTGTGTAGTTATGATTATGTGATGTTGTTTGTTAGTAAAAGTTGGATGGATCATCATCTAGACATGCTAGATCATGTTCAAGAACATGAACTAGCAAGATGTTAGTGTTAGAATTATGAAAGATGATGAAGTCATCCACCATGAACTTGAAACTTGAATAAACATATTTTTTCTTGAAAAGTAAGGTTACAAACTTGTAGATCTAAAGATCTACAAGTGGTTTTTCGAAAGAACCAAGTGAAAGATGCAAGTCTTGTTAAAACCCGGATCTTACATGGACTAAATATATTTTTAGAAGGTAAACAAGGGTATAAGCACTTGTGTAACAAGAAAGTTTAACAAAGAAACATTTTTGTAAATTATGGCAAGAAGATGTGAAACTCCAAGTTCTTTAAAAATAAAGTTTTTAAGAAACTAATTTTATTTTTAAATATAACAAGATCTACTAAATATGTTAGAAAGTTACTACGTATTTTTACACACTTTCAAGTTCATGAAGCTTATGATTTAGGCTTGTTTTGTCAAGATTAGTGATTAAATATTGTATGTTGTTGATTGATAAATTGTTGATTGAATTTTGAAAAGAAAATGATACGCTAGTAAGCGTGGACACCTCCATTTACAGAGGAAACTCTGGCGAAATTTTTCCAGAAATATAACACTTAGAAATATTTTTGTAACAAATATTTAAAAATGTGTTTTTAAGTTGGTTTTTCAAAATAAACTTCGCCATGATTTTTATTTCAAAAATTACCAAGTGTCGGAGGTGGATTTTCGTAAATAAAACTTGTTAAATATATAATTAGAACATATACTTCATAATAAAACGATTGAGTGATTGTTTGATATTACGTGATCTAATATATTATTTTTAGGATAAAAATAATATAACTTGAGAATACTGTGAAGTTACGATTCCAAAATAATACCTACGCTCTCACAAATAAATATTTAAGCTACCCCGGTAATGTTATAACAACGCGAACTTTAAAACGTAACTTATGTAGTGTTTCTGAAAAATACTCTTGTATGAATATTTTGATAAAGTATTATTTTGGAAATTGTATGAGATAAAATATAATATTTTTGAGAAAAATATGTATATTTTGGAATTAAAATATTTTAGACAAGTGATTAAAATATATTTTTCAAGTGAAGACTTAAAAATATATTTTCAGAATTATAACATGTACATGTATAAAACCCCCATCCTTGGGAAGGAAATATAAGATAAATAAGAAGTGTGAATACGGAATAGTTACCTAACTATTTCTCCAAAAACGTTAAACCATAAGCCAAGGCACGTCCATCCGTCTAATAGGCATTAGTACGTGTAGGTCGTCACGCAGCTGATAGAGTTGGAGATTGGCGTTTCTGGATACGCACTTCAGTGAGTTCATGTCCCCCTTTTCTCTTAACTGTTTTCAGTTTTTATACTTCGGGGGTGGAATACATGTTACAGTAATTACAGACACTTTTTATACATGGTATGGTTAGCTTAAGGAGGGTTTACTACTTAGATCATGTGAGTGGGTAGGCTGGAACTTGAGGCCATTAATCCTCATTGTAGGACCGAGGGTCATGAGCGGTAGATCTATTTGGGTGTAGCAAGCCCAGCTCCTGTGTCCACAGTACGGACCATGGGGTGACTTTGAGCCCGACGCATAAATCTGCTAGGTTTGAGTCTTCCTGCATCACTTCACACATATCAATGGCCTTGCAAACCCTTGGTGATCTCTTTTTCCTTAATTGCTACATACCAGGGATTTTTCATACATACTGACATATTACAAAGGTTTATACATACTCACTCTTACATGAACTCGCTCAACTTTATGTTGATTTTTCAAACTACATGTATTTCAGGGAATTAGCGGATCTGGCGAAGTATGCATAAGTCAAGCTGCGTTGAATAAGATGTCATCCATGGCAGTAGGTTTACGAGGTGTAACCCTTACCTGGACAGGTTGCATGTCTTAAATCTCGTTTTATTAAAAATATTTTGTTGTGTCTTATGAACATGTTTTAGACAAGTATGTTTTGTAAACTATTTTAAGTATCGACTTTTCCAAATACAAATGTTGTGGTATTTTAAAACTTAATGAATGGATGAATGTCTTGTATTTTTATCATATAGCATGGTTATGATATTTGCTATGGTATTAAGAAGTCACACCAAAATAAACCCACGCTTCCGCAAAGCCAGGGTGTGACAGCTTGGTATCAGAGCCTCGATCATAGCGAGCTAGGATTCCTTCTCGAGTCTAGACTATGATCACTAGGGCTCTCACGAAAACATTTTTACATTGCATACACTAAAACGTCCAGATCCAGGATACAAACTTTTTACAAATAAAAGGCACAAATACATTTTTTTCAAAATTTATATATTTCAGTCTTAGAGACTAAGGGAGGATCAGTCTTAGAGACTGAGGGAGGATCTGTCTTAGAGACTGAGGGAGGATCAGTCTTAGAGGCTGAGGGAGGATTTAGTCTTAGAGACTGGGAGGATGGTCTTAGAGACCAAGGATTTAGTCTTAGAGACAGGGAGGATGGTCTTAGAGACCAGGGAGTTAGTCTGAGAGACTAGGGAGTTTAGCCTGAGAGACTGGGTAGGATAGTCTGGGGAAGACTAGGATGGTTACATGCTTACATTGTTATTACTTACACACTTAATTGCTGATTAATGATATACGTGCATATGTGGTGAATATTTTGCATACACTAATTGTTAATAATTACTATGGGTATACATGCTATGACTATTATGTACCGGTACACACACTTCACTTTCCCCAGGGAATAAATTGTCAGATGATGACGACCCTACGGCCACCGCCACAGATGATGAGACTGTACCTGCGCCGTAGATATTTACGTCAGACACTGAGAGTGACCCCGACATGTTGACCAAGAACAAGGACGACTGCCAACCATCCGCGCTGCCAGATTCTGGTGATGAATTACCCTTGCTGATGGCTTCCTTGACAAGAAACTTCCTGTCATTCTTGTTTCGGTCCACGACCACCTCATCATTTGGACACTTCAATGACGAGCACATCGTGGCTCCGATCCTCGACGCCGTACCTCTCGTGGTTATTTTTTTCCCAAGAATATGCCTCTTTGAGAAATTGTTTAATGACGACGTTAATTTGCTTATTGATGATCCTTCCGTTGACACCCAGGATGATGGAAAGTTAGATGAGGACGTCGTTACTGACTTTACGTTTTGAGATTCCTATTAACAAACTATCCTCTGATTCTAGTACACACTCGATTTCAGACTCCTTTGAGTCTGCGACATTTACGACTTTACAAACAGGCAGGTTACCGCTTTTTGCTCCAGACACAGACAACGACGCCGCTTTGACTGCTGCACTAACACCTGTTCGAGGCACCACACCGTTAGACGCCCCGGAGCCTGCTCCTGAGCTAGCTTCTGCACCTTTTTGTGTCCGCTTGACGTTGCACCTGCTGAACTTGCACCTCTACTTGATCATGACCATGTTCCTTTTAACTTACTAGACTATGCATCCCTTATACCCGACCCAGTACCTGCATCTATTGAATCTCCTTTTCGTTGAGACACTTCTACCACACCTGCACCGCTGATGTCGCACCTATGAAGACCGACGCCCACTGCGTCAACATTCCTATCGCTTTCTTTCAAGACATACCCGCACCCCGGGAAGGTACTCCAGGTCAGCACCTGCGTAACGATCCTTTTGCTACAACAGCATTTTCTACGACCGTACCGGCCGCACCATTTACTACTTTCACCACTACATCGCTGGACGAGCTGATTTGATGGTTCCTATAATACACTATGCCAATTTTAGATCCTTACCATCCCTTACATTATGGAGGCCACACACGAGATGAGTTGCTCCTGTAACATCAACTACAGTTGAGGATACGAGTCGCAAAATGTTGGAGCTCGAGCTGACTCCACATTTGGTAACTTCAAATGCAAAACATTACATAACCAAAAACAGGATTTAAGTGTCTACATCACAAGACAGCATATTGTCTGAAAAGTTTATGTAAGACACCACGTCCTCCACCCTGTCTATTACCAGCATACTTTGATCCGCCACATACCTCAAGGTTCCTTTTGCGCTCTTGACCGTTGCCATTACACCGTTCACGGGATTTTAATGCTCATTTCTTTACTGCCAAGCGGCAGATCAGCTAATTGTTTCGACGTATATACAAGCTCGAGGAGGATTCCACGCAGGATAACAGTTTACTTTTCTTTCCTCCTCCACCTCAGTCACCAGTATAGTTGATTTCTGGACTATGCCGATTGCATTACATTTGGGTAAAGACACTAATGATGAGCCGAGATTGTGAAGACTTTTGAAGACCACGTCTGACTACGTAATCTTGATATGCTGATATACTTGTTGGGCAAGGGTAGAGTGACCCTGTGTCCCTTTCGACATGATACACTTTGTAAGACAATGCAATTGCGGTCGGAGAATAACGAGAGCCAATCATCATTAAGCATACGACAACACTTTGTGGCTAATAACCAATGAAAACTCAGTCGCTATGTCTTCATTAAGCGCGTTATTAATCTATGTGTGTGTACTATAATTATAATGCTACGTGCTTACTTGCTATGATCTCATTAAACATAATTCCCAAATTACGTGCTTATACTGTGATTATGATGCAATGTGCTTACCTGTTTGATAAAAACCTAATCATAATACGTGCTACCAATATAACAGGAATGTGCTATGATTGAGATACACGTGTTTGTTTGTTATACTTTCAGTAAACATGATACCAATTACTTGCTTGTGTTGTTGCGTGATGTGTGGTATGATGACTTAAATACGTGCAAATACATGTGATTTCTAAACAACTATTTACATTTCCCCGAATAGACGAGACCTAACTAACCTGAACTTCTTCCTAGAAGATGTCTCATCAAGGGATCACTCGACTGACCGAGGCAGAATGGCAAGCGCACGCCTCACGAGCCATAGCTCAGCACGAGGTTCTTCGCTACAAACACAGCGAAGGTACCTCAAGGGGTGACCCACCTAACGGTAATGTTTAAGTCATCCAAGACACATTTCAACACGTTTGGAAAAATCCTCAATGTGCTTTGTTAATACTTAGACAAAATGACAGTGCACGTCCTTTAGGTTTACCTAAAAGTACAGTGCACGTCCTTAACGTTTAAAAGTTGCACTGCAAATCCTTTACCTTTAATTTTGTTGCATTGCAAGTCCTTTATGGCTAACGGTGTTAACTTTTACCATTAAATCCCCCACGTGCCTCCCACGTGAGGGGTATATCCATCTATTCCCTTCATTCTTCCCCTTTAAAACCCAGTCTTCAACATTTCACTACATCCCCTTCCTCTCTGTTTTAACCCTAACTCCAATATTCAGAGAATCGGTGCCACCCTTCCTCACCTGAAGAAAATAATGGAGAGATTGCATTCCGGCCAACAAAACAAACCACCTTCCCTCTCAGGTTAAACCGCCGGCAACCGGAGCCGGTATTCTGGCGTCGGACCTCCTGCCATTTCCAAAACAATCTGACGAACACCCTCCTTTCTGTTATTCACAGCCCACACCCACCTCAGGAATTAGTAGAGTCAGAGAGTGAAGCAGAGAGAAGCTGAAGAAAGAACACGGTGGAGCCGGCATCGAGCTCCGGCAAGGTACGGCGATGGCGGAAGAACCAGAGAAAGAAAGAGAACCGGCGGAGCCGGAGCCATCTCCGACGATAGCGGTACTTCAGGCGATGGGGTCTGTAATTCCTCCTGACGAGTCACCGACGGTGGTACAAATCGGGTATACTCACCTCTGATTTCTCGAGTTCTCTGTGACTTTTGATTGGTGAAATTATGTACATATGCTTGGTGATAAATTGCTGATATGTTTGTTGGAATTGTTGACTGATCAATTTGGGGACCTTGTATGTATGCCGTGACTGTAAAAGTTGACCTGGTGATTTGTTATGTAAATGGTTTGAGTTGTATTATAAAGGGCTGCGTTCCTCGAGTTTAGTAGGAATGATTGTATGATTGATTGTCTCAATAGTAATATTTAAAATGTATGCTTTGATGTTTTGGTGCA
This sequence comes from Helianthus tuberosus, assembly GCA_030545235.1. Lineage (NCBI taxonomy): Eukaryota > Viridiplantae > Streptophyta > Magnoliopsida > Asterales > Asteraceae > Helianthus > Helianthus tuberosus. The sequence continues at coordinate 87,451,854 of CM060374.1, read as the reverse complement.
TTTACAAGTACTAATGGTTTCAAGATGACTTAAAGATTATAGATCTAGTTGAATGATTTCATGTCATCACAGTGATAATATGATTTGTTGCAAGATGATAATGGATTCATGAATAACTTTGATGATTTTCGATGAAGATTAGGCTAGATCTGTTTTTGATATGAGAAGATGGTTTTGTCTGATGATAAATCTGATTGTGTACAAATAAAACGTTATTAAAGATTCATATCTGTTAATGATAATCTTGGAATGAATTGTTTTAATCTTGGGTTTTAAAGGGGGAGAATGAAGGGAATGGACGGATATACCCCTCACGTGGGAGGCACGTGGGGGATTTAATGGTAAAAGTTAACACCGTTAGCCATAAAGGACTTGCAATGCAACAAAATTAAAGGTAAAGGATTTGCAGTGCAACTTTTAAACGTTAAGGACGTGCACTGTACTTTTAGGTAAACCTAAAGGACGTGCACTGTCATTTTGTCTAATACTTACTGTGATGATGATTGCTTGGGTACAGGTTGTACCTACAAACATTTTCTAGAATGCAAACCCCTGAATTTCGGTGGCACTGGAGGTGCCATAGCTTTTGTAAAATGGGCTGAAAACGTGGATGCCGTTGTGCGAACGAGTGGTTGTACGCTAGAACAACAAGTCCCATACGTTTCCGGATTGCTACAAGGTGGGCTCTGTTATGGTGGGACCTTAAGGTTCGAGAAATGAGCGAGCCTGTAGCATATGCGCTAACATGGAGTGAGCTGAAGGAAATGATGCGTAAGGAGTATTGTTCTCAGATGGAGATCCAAAAGCTGGAGTTAGAATTCTGGAAACTAAAGTTGGAAGGTCCAAAAGTGGTGGAGCACGTGCAAAGGCTTTATGATTTGTCGCGAGTCGTTCCGTACGTGGTGGAACCCGAGTTGGAGAGAATGGAGCAATCCATTTGGGAACTGGCACCTCAAGCCTTGAGCTTGATCATAGTATCAACACCACCAACAACTATGATTGCACATATGATAAGTCTGGAGCTCACTAAGGAAGCCCTTAGATTGGGAAGACTTTCAATCCCGGACGAGAAGAAGGAAACTCCAGTAGAGACATCTGAGAAGAACAAAAGAAAGCTCGGTGAATTTCAAGGAGGTGATCGGGCAAATAACAAGAACAAGGCCAAAAGGGAAAAGAAGTACAAGGGTAAACTGTTAGTGCAGTAATGTCTATCGCCTCCGTCAATCAATTCCGTAGCTGAAACTGAAGATAAAGAGTCTTTATGATGTAATATGTAGTTAAAAGGGCAAGGTGGCAAACTTGTAAATAAGGAGAAATCCTTATAATCCTTGTGCCTATAAATAGATCATTTAGGTTTAGAGTTTAAGACTTTTGCTCATTTGGGAATTAGAGAGCTAATCTTAGAGAGAGAAAGTTCTCTACGTGATTCTCGGTGCATGTACTCGTCATATTAATTCAATAGAATCACGGTTATAGTACGTTCTCGTGTGTTCGGTCACGTACGTGTACGGATTCCGCACGTTACACGTTCATTACGCAATCGTTTGGTGTCAAAACCGATCCTACATAAACTACCTAAGTGCGAAGAATGCCAGCGCCATCATATCGGGCCATGCAAAAATGGAAAGTGTGATAACTGTGGCAGGGTGGGACACTGCAAGGAGGAGTGTTGGCACCGGAAGAAACGTGGAAATCAAGGTCAAGATGGTAGTGGAAAACACGAAGTAAACGACGACAACAGTAACTATCAGGACGGAAGTGGTGGCAATCAAAAGCGTAAGCAAGAGTGTTTCCGCTGTGGTGACATGGGGCATCTTCGGAAGGATTGCCCAAAGGAGACTAACCAAGACCGTGAAGGAGCGTCCAACATCGGAGCTTGTGAAGCATGCCAGGACCCAGATGTGGTTACTGGTACGCTCTTTATCAACCCAAAAATTTTTGCATCCATGTCATTTGATACCAGTGCCGACCATAGCTTCGCATCTCATGAATTTAAGAATATACTTAGTTTAGTAGAGGGTTAAGTTAGATGACCCACACTTGATAGAACTGGTTAATGAAAAGCCTCGACGTAGTAATTGGGATGGATTAGTTGCCAAGCGATCGAGCGGAGATTGATATCCGCGCCGTGATGACGAATGAAGGTACGATCGTGACTCAAGAAGCAGGATACGCCTCTATAGATCACGAATTGCTTGGAGGCACGAAAGTTGTCGCGTAAAGAATGTGTTGCTTTCTGGCTCATGTCGGGGACAGGGGAGCCGAGGAACTAAAACACGAAGATACCCCCGTGATCAGAGAATATCCTGAAGTCTTCCTCGAAGACTTGCCAGAAATTATCTCCCCAACAACGAGCCGAATTTTTGCATCAATTCGATTCCAGGCGTCGCGCCTGCAACTGACGCACCCTAACGGATTACACCTTCGGAGATGCAAGGATTGACAGTGAAGCTTCAGAAGATGATAGAGAAGGAAGATAACAAACCAAAATTCCCTTTTGGGAAAACCCCAATTCTGCTCGACAAGAGAAAGGACGATGATTTTCAAATAAGTATCCACTGCCAGGAGCCGAACGAGCTAACCCACGAGAGTCAGTGATTCTTGCTGAGGATTAACGAATTTCTTACATAACTGACTGTAAGGACCCAACTACTATTACACGACTGGTCGACGATCCAGTGTCGTTAGCGGTGAATTCGGGAAGAAAGTATACCGGGAAAATTGTGGGACAATGACTTGTTCTTAGACAAACACCAAAATAGTGCTTCCTACACAATGCACAAACCAGATCTACACGGGGCACGAAATCTGGAGGATTTAGAAAACATATATTTAGGACCTTTGGGAACCCAGGTCCAAACTCGTGAGAGTTTTCACTTAGGAACCATATCTGTCAACTCAATCAACCATCATTAACCTGACAAACTTGTCATTTTCTTTCGTTGAAATCTTCACTTTTACTTCTAGCAAGTAGATGTTTGCATCTCTACTCCCCTCAAGGTAGTTGCATCACGTTGATTCTCTTCGCTAAGAGCGAACACACGTTTGCTTCGTATGCTTGGTCACTTCTCCATTGTAGCAGTTACACACCGCTTCATTACTTGAAAACTTATATATAATCCATGCACCTTTTGCTACCATGCGGTTTCATTTCGAATGAACGTTTCATTCAAGTTCAAATATCACGTTGCTAAATCTGATTACTGGGTTGTGTTTCGAATGACCTACATTATTGAAATTGTTGGCTCTTTTACTATCAAGTCAACACACTCTCTTGAAACTTCTTTTATTACAAATTACACTCATGGTTTATTTTGTTACCATGCCGATATTCCCCTTATCCATAGATACGCTTATTGCCGGGCTACACTGAAATTAAGTTCGATTGCTTGAACTTATCCACTTCGCATATTCAGTTTCAGGCGTCATATGATGTATTGGGAGCATCATATTCAAACATTTTTGCAAAGATCCTTTCATTTCAAGTCATATCAGGATCGGTTGGTCTATGACTCCACTAAATCGTTTGATATGTTTCGATACCTTGCGGTGATATTTTCACAAAATTGAAGCTTGTGCTAATTGGGTTACTCACTTCACACACGGATTTAATTGCCTATTTATTTGTTAACAATCCATTTTGATATTCACGATCAAAGCAGTCTCAACACAATTGTGTGTTAAGGCAATGGTACATATATTCATTTCGTAAGCACAATGTACCCCCTAACGATTCTTTCATTGTCAATCGAATGCCTTACGGTACTTAATACTTTTTTTTCATCATTTGATCAAAAACAGTGACTCTTTGATGTTCCGTATTCAACTAAAAACTTTGTAACATTGTGTAAATCAAATCTTCAGGCTTGTTTCGGTACAATTTCGTTTGGTTTAAAACACAGTGAACTTGTTCAGTCACCACTATTATTGAATCATGTCATTACGACACCCTGTGGCGTCATTACAAACTTATAAATTGTGCTAACCATGGTCAACTGTTTCACGCAAAACTACACATACTTTTGTTGACTTGCCATTTAAACATTTCTGATGCAACTATAAATCAAGGCAAGGATACACCAGATTCGCTTGTATTCACTCGGCGTATTCTCGCAATTCAAAATTTTCAACACACTAAATCTTACCATTCATCTACTCGGGAGTTGACAGATCATTTTACTATTCCATTTGAGTTGTTGATTTTGAATTCATATAACGGATGCTAGGGTTCGTGAAAACTCGTTTGCATATTGCGATCGATCGTATGGGAATCTTATTAGTCAAAACCTCTCTTTTGTGGAACCCCCCTGCTAGCTGGATTACACTAGACTATACGTCAAGTTCGTCTTGTACCTTTGACAACAAATGCTAAAAGCACATACCTTTTAACCATAGGGTTCGAGTTGTTACATGTTCTGGTACTCACCTGATGTGAGTAAGGTTTGATTCGGGTTGGTGATTATCTACCACATGTAACACCTCGAAAATTTCGGGTTTAATAATAAAATGACACGTGTCATGTAAGACAAAACGCGTTGAAAAACCCGGATTTAATAAAGATGTTTCGGTAGGATTAAAGTGGCGTCATGTTAAATTGTTACCTCTGAACGACCTCAATTTTAAATCCCAAGACCCGATATAATATTACTACACAACTTTCATGCCACAATTCAGAGAATTATTGCCAATAAAGAACTTGCAAAAGCATGATATGACCTCATGAAGAAATTGAATGGTAAACCGATGTTTTCGGGTCTTGCAAATGCATTCAAATGGAACAAGTTTAAATGGTAGGGTATTATACAGGAACATGCACTTTAGGAGGGTCCTAAGTTGCAAATTGAGGCCCCAAAGTCGTGCAAGTGGGCTGCCCTTTCGAACTAAGGAAGAAACAAGTAAAACAGCCCCTGTAGAAGGCCTGCGCATCGTAGCACATGTACCCCTACGATGCGCAGGGGGTGCCCAGTTCCGAAAAAACGGGCTGTTGCCTGTTGTGCGCGTTTCTGACCCACTAAACCGGTTGTTAACATTATTTAAAGACCCTAAACTATCCTAGAAGCTCTAGGACAAGTGTTGGATGGTTGTGGTTAGTCCTAGCCTTTGTTGTCAACCAATTGTGGTGATCTAATGCACTATATAAGGACTTCCAATATCACAACATTCTTCACACTTGCAACTGATCATTGGGGCATTCCTGGAGCTAAGGAACTCTCCCTTCTGATCATAATTCGTGCATTGGGCTATTGTAAGTCTTCTAGTTCTTATTTGGTTGTGTTTAGCTTAGTTAATTAGCTAAAAGTCAAACCGTCGTAATTACGGTTTGACTTCGAGATTAGTCACTAATGACTCAGTCTTATCTCGAATTAAAAGTAGTTTTAGAATGGTATTTATGTGGGTAATAAAACCCCAAAAGGGTTTCCCCTGATCACCATCCTAAACAGGTCAAATGTCGGGTCAAAGCTTTACTTAAAAAAGTCAACATATTGCTTAAATTGTCATTTATGCATAATTAGCTATCTAGAACATTTGTAACCTGTTTGAACATTGTTATAACTTATAAATAAGTGTAAGAACATGTCCCAACATGTTCAACCCGACTATCTCCTGTCTAGACCCGGTTCGGAACCGAAAGTCACATAGTTTGACTTTTCGGTTGACTTTCAGTTCTGACCCGTTTGGGCATATTTTAGAAATGCCACAGAGCTTAAATTGGATTAGGATACATGTTAGAACAACCCTCTGTGATCATACACCTTGGTTCACTAGTTATCCAATTTATATGCAAGTTTCCGTTAAATGCTCATACTTGGACCGTTATGCCCTTATTACCTTAAATCATGATTTATGAAAATGTAAAAGTGTAGAAACCTTAGTTACTGATATATAAACTTGTATGCAAAGTTTGACATCAGTTTGACTTGTAGATTAAGAGTTATGCTTATTGTCGCTAAATTAAAGCTTTATGTTAATAAAATGGCGTAATTAGCGTATAGCCTAGTTAAACATACTTTTTGGTATCAAACGAATTACCCACTGATGTAATATAATATTTTGGGAATTTTAAAGATTTTTAATTAATTTTAGGCTGAGCATAACTCATAGTCGTAGGCTTAATTCGGTAATTGTCGGTTTTGCCCTTACGGGCCATAAAATGAGTTTTACTTATCTAAACGATTCCAAACCTTTTGCTACTGATCACATATGTTAAATAAATTATTTTAAGCCTCCTGGAAATATAAAAATATCAGATTTAGGTATAGAACCCGGAAATGGCCTTTAATCGCCATAATTAGCGTTTTTAACGCATAGTATGTCTTAGAATCATATTGGACATACCCGGGTTGATACCTACTGATATAAGAAGCAAATTATCATGTTTTAACAGTAAGCAAAAGTTGATGAACTCAGACTTCAGTTTTGAGCTTGTCGGCTTATGTGAAATTACCAAAATACCCCTACGGGGCCTAGTTTGATTAAAAATGATAAGTTTCACATACATGCTTTAGCCTACTGTTAAAACTCACCAAATTAAGTATGTTTGCTGTTTACATCAGACCGTAACTCAGTTGAACATATAAACGCTTTTACAAACTTTAAAATGACCAAACTACCCCTACGGGGCATAGTTTGAGTTTAAATTAGTTCGGGGCATAACGAAAGACATCCTACTGATGTTACAACATATTTGAAGCATATTAACTTAGGAAACCTGTATATGGCTCTTACGGATACCCGTTACGCATATTACGCGTTCGGCTCGGTTTATGTAACAAGTTTACATAAATTAGCCGAAACGGGTCAAACCTTATCGGTTTTATCTCAAAATCCAGAATGTGACTAATAAACCCATATTAAACAAGTCTTCAAACTTGTCGGGTCTGAATCACATTCTATCCGGTCTTCGCTTAATAGTGCGTACGAACCGTATCTTTGAAACTAGCCGGTCTAAGCTTATGCATAATTAAAGACCCGCTAGGATTCTAACAGGTTATATTTAACCTTCGTTCCAGATTAGGAGAAACAGTAAAAGCTACCTGCTATTTGATTATTGTGACTATACTTTGCATCAAGGTAAATACTTTTAACTTATTTTCCCTATACGGGCTTGGGTTACGGTACATAGCGTACCGCTTGATCGGGCATCAAATCTTCCATCGCTTAGGTGGTTAATTGAATAATTTGATCGGCTCGTTTTAAACAGATGTGTTTACTTTACAGCCTTTGGGGGGTTAATGACCATGTCCCGGATATCCTCGGCATTATCTTACGAGATAGCCACGACCTGAGCACGGGGTGTAGGCGTACTCCCGTGTATAACTCACTTAAAGTGGTGTGTCTATTGATCTTTAACCCAGAATACGTTCCGGGCTACTGAACGCATAAGTAACATGTAAATCGTTCACAAGATTATAATATTAAATAATTCTCCCAAGTTAATAAAAATGTTTATGCCATGTGCATCCAAACCAATTTTCAATCATTTTATAAAATGAGTCAGTTGAATGTATTTACCAGTGTAAACTGATGTATTTTCCCAAAAGATTAAATGCAGGTACTAGGCGAAATAGGCTGGGATTCTCCTAAGCATCATTAGAAGTCTCGCAAGCTTTAGATGCCGAAGTCTGTTGAACCATAAACAATATTTTTATCATTCGATCCTACTGTGGATAAACACCGGATAGTTGTGACTTTGTTTACAATAAATAAATTCGGTTGTATCTTATTTTAAATTTTGCTTCCGCTGTGCATTATTATATTGTGTTGTTTGACTATTACGTTGCCAACCACGTCACGATACTCCCCCACCGGGCCCACCGGTGACACGTGGAAATCGGGGTGTGACACCACAGTATTATTCATATATATACACGTGTTTGTTTGTTATACTTTCAGTAAACATGATACCAATTACTTGCTTGTGTTGTTGCGTGATGTGTGGTATGATGACTTAAATACGTGCAAATACATGTGATTTCTAAACAACTATTTACATTTCCCCGAATAGACGAGACCTAACTAACCTGAACTTCTTCCTAGAAGATGTCTCATCAAGGGATCACTCGACTGACCGAGGCAGAATGGCAAGCGCACGCCTCACGAGCCATAGCTCAGCACGAGGTTCTTCGCTACAAACACAGCGAAGGTACCTCAAGGGGTGACCCACCTAACGGTAATGTTTAAGTCATCCAAGACACATTTCAACACGTTTGGAAAAATCCTCAATGTGCTTTGTTAATACTTAGACAAAATGACAGTGCACGTCCTTTAGGTTTACCTAAAAGTACAGTGCACGTCCTTAACGTTTAAAAGTTGCACTGCAAATCCTTTACCTTTAATTTTGTTGCATTGCAAGTCCTTTATGGCTAACGGTGTTAACTTTTACCATTAAATCCCCCACGTGCCTCCCACGTGAGGGGTATATCCATCTATTCCCTTCATTCTTCCCCTTTAAAACCCAGTCTTCAACATTTCACTACATCCCCTTCCTCTCTGTTTTAACCCTAACTCCAATATTCAGAGAATCGGTGCCACCCTTCCTCACCTGAAGAAAATAATGGAGAGATTGCATTCCGGCCAACAAAACAAACCACCTTCCCTCTCAGGTTAAACCGCCGGCAACCGGAGCCGGTATTCTGGCGTCGGACCTCCTGCCATTTCCAAAACAATCTGACGAACACCCTCCTTTCTGTTATTCACAGCCCACACCCACCTCAGGAATTAGTAGAGTCAGAGAGTGAAGCAGAGAGAAGCTGAAGAAAGAACACGGTGGAGCCGGCATCGAGCTCCGGCAAGGTACGGCGATGGCGGAAGAACCAGAGAAAGAAAGAGAACCGGCGGAGCCGGAGCCATCTCCGACGATAGCGGTACTTCAGGCGATGGGGTCTGTAATTCCTCCTGACGAGTCACCGACGGTGGTACAAATCGGGTATACTCACCTCTGATTTCTCGAGTTCTCTGTGACTTTTGATTGGTGAAATTATGTACATATGCTTGGTGATAAATTGCTGATATGTTTGTTGGAATTGTTGACTGATCAATTTGGGGACCTTGTATGTATGCCGTGACTGTAAAAGTTGACCTGGTGATTTGTTATGTAAATGGTTTGAGTTGTATTATAAAGGGCTGCGTTCCTCGAGTTTAGTAGGAATGATTGTATGATTGATTGTCTCAATAGTAATATTTAAAATGTATGCTTTGATGTTTTGGTGCATTTACAAGTACTAATGGTTTCAAGATGACTTAAAGATTATAGATCTAGTTGAATGATTTCATGTCATCACAGTGATAATATGATTTGTTGCAAGATGATAATGGATTCATGAATAACTTTGATGATTTTCGATGAAGATTAGGCTAGATCTGTTTTTGATATGAGAAGATGGTTTTGTCTGATGATAAATCTGATTGTGTACAAATAAAACGTTATTAAAGATTCATATCTGTTAATGATAATCTTGGAATGAATTGTTTTAATCTTGGGTTTTAAAGGGGGAGAATGAAGGGAATGGACGGATATACCCCTCACGTGGGAGGCACGTGGGGGATTTAATGGTAAAAGTTAACACCGTTAGCCATAAAGGACTTGCAATGCAACAAAATTAAAGGTAAAGGATTTGCAGTGCAACTTTTAAACGTTAAGGACGTGCACTGTACTTTTAGGTAAACCTAAAGGACGTGCACTGTCATTTTGTCTAATACTTACTGTGATGATGATTGCTTGGGTACAGGTTGTACCTACAAACATTTTCTAGAATGCAAACCCCTGAATTTCGGTGGCACTGGAGGTGCCATAGCTTTTGTAAAATGGGCTGAAAACGTGGATGCCGTTGTGCGAACGAGTGGTTGTACGCTAGAACAACAAGTCCCATACGTTTCCGGATTGCTACAAGGTGGGCTCTGTTATGGTGGGACCTTAAGGTTCGAGAAATGAGCGAGCCTGTAGCATATGCGCTAACATGGAGTGAGCTGAAGGAAATGATGCGTAAGGAGTATTGTTCTCAGATGGAGATCCAAAAGCTGGAGTTAGAATTCTGGAAACTAAAGTTGGAAGGTCCAAAAGTGGTGGAGCACGTGCAAAGGCTTTATGATTTGTCGCGAGTCGTTCCGTACGTGGTGGAACCCGAGTTGGAGAGAATGGAGCAATCCATTTGGGAACTGGCACCTCAAGCCTTGAGCTTGATCATAGTATCAACACCACCAACAACTATGATTGCACATATGATAAGTCTGGAGCTCACTAAGGAAGCCCTTAGATTGGGAAGACTTTCAATCCCGGACGAGAAGAAGGAAACTCCAGTAGAGACATCTGAGAAGAACAAAAGAAAGCTCGGTGAATTTCAAGGAGGTGATCGGGCAAATAACAAGAACAAGGCCAAAAGGGAAAAGAAGTACAAGGGTAAACTGTTAGTGCAGTAATGTCTATCGCCTCCGTCAATCAATTCCGTAGCTGAAACTGAAGATAAAGAGTCTTTATGATGTAATATGTAGTTAAAAGGGCAAGGTGGCAAACTTGTAAATAAGGAGAAATCCTTATAATCCTTGTGCCTATAAATAGATCATTTAGGTTTAGAGTTTAAGACTTTTGCTCATTTGGGAATTAGAGAGCTAATCTTAGAGAGAGAAAGTTCTCTACGTGATTCTCGGTGCATGTACTCGTCATATTAATTCAATAGAATCACGGTTATAGTACGTTCTCGTGTGTTCGGTCACGTACGTGTACGGATTCCGCACGTTACACGTTCATTACGCAATCGTTTGGTGTCAAAACCGATCCTACATAAACTACCTAAGTGCGAAGAATGCCAGCGCCATCATACCGGGCCATGCAAAAATGGAAAGTGTGATAACTGTGGCAGGGTGGGACACTGCAAGGAGGAGTGTTGGCACCGGAAGAAACGTGGAAATCAAGGTCAAGATGGTAGTGGAAAACACGAAGTAAACGACGACAACAGTAACTATCAGGACGGAAGTGGTGGCAATCAAAAGCGTAAGCAAGAGTGTTTCCGCTGTGGTGACATGGGGCATCTTCGGAAGGATTGCCCAAAGGAGACTAACCAAGACCGTGAAGGAGCGTCCAACATCGGAGCTTGTGAAGCATGCCAGGACCCAGATGTGGTTACTGGTACGCTCTTTATCAACCCAAAAATTTTTGCATCCATGTCATTTGATACCAGTGCCGACCATAGCTTCGCATCTCATGAATTTAAGAATATACTTAGTTTAGTAGAGGGTTAAGTTAGATGACCCACACTTGATAGAACTGGTTAATGAAAAGCCTCGACGTAGTAATTGGGATGGATTAGTTGCCAAGCGATCGAGCGGAGATTGATATCCGCGCCGTGATGACGAATGAAGGTACGATCGTGACTCAAGAAGCAGGATACGCCTCTATAGATCACGAATTGCTTGGAGGCACGAAAGTTGTCGCGTAAAGAATGTGTTGCTTTCTGGCTCATGTCGGGGACAGGGGAGCCGAGGAACTAAAACACGAAGATACCCCCGTGATCAGAGAATATCCTGAAGTCTTCCTCGAAGACTTGCCAGAAATTATCTCCCCAACAACGAGCCGAATTTTTGCATCAATTCGATTCCAGGCGTCGCGCCTGCAACTGACGCACCCTAACGGATTACACCTTCGGAGATGCAAGGATTGACAGTGAAGCTTCAGAAGATGATAGAGAAGGAAGATAACAAACCAAAATTCCCTTTTGGGAAAACCCCAATTCTGCTCGACAAGAGAAAGGACGATGATTTTCAAATAAGTATCCACTGCCAGGAGCCGAACGAGCTAACCCACGAGAGTCAGTGATTCTTGCTGAGGATTAACGAATTTCTTACATAACTGACTGTAAGGACCCAACTACTATTACACGACTGGTCGACGATCCAGTGTCGTTAGCGGTGAATTCGGGAAGAAAGTATACCGGGAAAATTGTGGGACAATGACTTGTTCTTAGACAAACACCAAAATAGTGCTTCCTACACAATGCACAAACCAGATCTACACGGGGCACGAAATCTGGAGGATTTAGAAAACATATATTTAGGACCTTTGGGAACCCAGGTCCAAACTCGTGAGAGTTTTCACTTAGGAACCATATCTGTCAACTCAATCAACCATCATTAACCTGACAAACTTGTCATTTTCTTTCGTTGAAATCTTCACTTTTACTTCTAGCAAGTAGATGTTTGCATCTCTACTCCCCTCAAGGTAGTTGCATCACGTTGATTCTCTTCGCTAAGAGCGAACACACGTTTGCTTCGTATGCTTGGTCACTTCTCCATTGTAGCAGTTACACACCGCTTCATTACTTGAAAACTTATATATAATCCATGCACCTTTTGCTACCATGCGGTTTCATTTCGAATGAACGTTTCATTCAAGTTCAAATATCACGTTGCTAAATCTGATTACTGGGTTGTGTTTCGAATGACCTACATTATTGAAATTGTTGGCTCTTTTACTATCAAGTCAACACACTCTCTTGAAACTTCTTTTATTACAAATTACACTCATGGTTTATTTTGTTACCATGCCGATATTCCCCTTATCCATAGATACGCTTATTGCCGGGCTACACTGAAATTAAGTTCGATTGCTTGAACTTATCCACTTCGCATATTCAGTTTCAGGCGTCATATGATGTATTGGGAGCATCATATTCAAACATTTTTGCAAAGATCCTTTCATTTCAAGTCATATCAGGATCGGTTGGTCTATGACTCCACTAAATCGTTTGATATGTTTCGATACCTTGCGGTGATATTTTCACAAAATTGAAGCTTGTGCTAATTGGGTTACTCACTTCACACACGGATTTAATTGCCTATTTATTTGTTAACAATCCATTTTGATATTCACGATCAAAGCAGTCTCAACACAATTGTGTGTTAAGGCAATGGTACATATATTCATTTCGTAAGCACAATGTACCCCCTAACGATTCTTTCATTGTCAATCGAATGCCTTACGGTACTTAATACTTTTTTTTCATCATTTGATCAAAAACAGTGACTCTTTGATGTTCCGTATTCAACTAAAAACTTTGTAACATTGTGTAAATCAAATCTTCAGGCTTGTTTCGGTACAATTTCGTTTGGTTTAAAACACAGTGAACTTGTTCAGTCACCACTATTATTGAATCATGTCATTACGACACCCTGTGGCGTCATTACAAACTTATAAATTGTGCTAACCATGGTCAACTGTTTCACGCAAAACTACACATACTTTTGTTGACTTGCCATTTAAACATTTCTGATGCAACTACAAATCAAGGCAAGGATACACCAGATTCGCTTGTATTCACTCGGCGTATTCTCGCAATTCAAAATTTTCAACACACTAAATCTTACCATTCATCTACTCGGGAGTTGACAGATCATTTTACTATTCCATTTGAGTTGTTGATTTTGAATTCATATAACGGATGCTAGGGTTCGTGAAAACTCGTTTGCATATTGCGATCGATCGTATGGGAATCTTATTAGTCAAAACCTCTCTTTTGTGGAACCCCCCTGCTAGCTGGATTACACTAGACTATACGTCAAGTTCGTCTTGTACCTTTGACAACAAATGCTAAAAGCACATACCTTTTAACCATAGGGTTTGAGTTGTTACATGTTCTGGTACTCACCTGATGTGAGTAAGGTTTGATTCGGGTTGGTGATTATCTACCACATGTAACACCTCGAAAATTTCGGGTTTAATAATAAAATGACACGTGTCATGTAAGACAAAACGCGTTGAAAAACCCGGATTTAATAAAGATGTTTCGGTAGGATTAAAGTGGCGTCATGTTAAATTGTTACCTCTGAACGACCTCAATTTTAAATCCCAAGACCCGATATAATATTACTACACATCTTTCATGCCACAATTCAGAGAATTATTGCCAATAAAGAACTTGCAAAAGCATGATATGACCTCATGAAGAAATTGAATGGTAAACCGATGTTTTCGGGTCTTGCAAATGCATTCAAATGGAACAAGTTTAAATGGTAGGGTATTATACAGGAACATGCACTTTAGGAGGGTCCTAAGTTGCAAATTGAGGCCCCAAAGTCGTGCAAGTGGGCTGCCCTTTCGAACTAAGGAAGAAACAAGTAAAACAGCCCCTGTAGAAGGCCTGCGCATCGTAGCACATGTACCCCTACGATGCGCAGGGGGTGCCCAGTTCCGAAAAAACGGGCTGTTGCCTGTTGTGCGCGTTTCTGACCCACTAAACCGGTTGTTAACATTATTTAAAGACCCTAAACTATCCTAGAAGCTCTAGGACAAGTGTTGGATGGTTGTGGTTAGTCCTAGCCTTTGTTGTCAACCAATTGTGGTGATCTAATGCACTATATAAGGACTTCCAATATCACAACATTCTTCACACTTGCAACTGATCATTGGGGCATTCCTGGAGCTAAGGAACTCTCCCTTCTGATCATAATTCGTGCATTGGGCTATTGTAAGTCTTCTAGTTCTTATTTGGTTGTGTTTAGCTTAGTTAATTAGCTAAAAGTCAAACCGTCGTAATTACGGTTTGACTTCGAGATTAGTCACTAATGACTCAGTCTTATCTCGAATTAAAAGTAGTTTTAGAATGGTATTTATGTGGGTAATAAAACCCCAAAAGGGTTTCCCCTGATCACCATCCTAAACAGGTCAAATGTCGGGTCAAAGCTTTACTTAAAAAAGTCAACATATTGCTTAAATTGTCATTTATGCATAATTAGCTATCTAGAACATTTGTAACCTGTTTGAACATTGTTATAACTTATAAATAAGTGTAAGAACATGTCCCAACATGTTCAACCCGACTATCTCCTGTCTAGACCCGGTTCGGAACCGAAAGTCACATAGTTTGACTTTTCGGTTGACTTTCAGTTCTGACCCGTTTGGGCATATTTTAGAAATGCCACAGAGCTTAAATTGGATTAGGATACATGTTAGAACAACCCTCTGTGATCATACACCTTGGTTCACTAGTTATCCAATTTATATGCAAGTTTCCGTTAAATGCTCATACTTGGACCGTTATGCCCTTATTACCTTAAATCATGATTTATGAAAATGTAAAAGTGTAGAAACCTTAGTTACTGATATATAAACTTGTATGCAAAGTTTGACATCAGTTTGACTTGTAGATTAAGAGTTATGCTTATTGTCGCTAAATTAAAGCTTTATGTTAATAAAATGGCGTAATTAGCGTATAGCCTAGTTAAACATACTTTTTGGTATCAAACGAATTACCCACTGATGTAATATAATATTTTGGGAATTTTAAAGATTTTTAATTAATTTTAGGCTGAGCATAACTCATAGTCGTAGGCTTAATTCGGTAATTGTCGGTTTTGCCCTTACGGGCCATAAAATGAGTTTTACTTATCTAAACGATTCCAAACCTTTTGCTACTGATCACATATGTTAAATAAATTATTTTAAGCCTCCTGGAAATATAAAAATATCAGATTTAGGTATAGAACCCGGAAATGGCCTTTAATCGCCATAATTAGCGTTTTTAACGCATAGTATGTCTTAGAATCATATTGGACATACCCGGGTTGATACCTACTGATATAAGAAGCAAATTATCATGTTTTAACAGTAAGCAAAAGTTGATGAACTCAGACTTCAGTTTTGAGCTTGTCGGCTTATGTGAAATTACCAAAATACCCCTACGGGGCCTAGTTTGATTAAAAATGATAAGTTTCACATACATGCTTTAGCCTACTGTTAAAACTCACCAAATTAAGTATGTTTGCTGTTTACATCAGACCGTAACTCAGTTGAACATATAAACGCTTTTACAAACTTTAAAATGACCAAACTACCCCTACGGGGCATAGTTTGAGTTTAAATTAGTTCGGGGCATAACGAAAGACATCCTACTGATGTTACAACATATTTGAAGCATATTAACTTAGGAAACCTGTATATGGCTCTTACGGATACCCGTTACGCATATTACGCGTTCGGCTCGGTTTATGTAACAAGTTTACATAAATTAGCCGAAACGGGTCAAACCTTATCGGTTTTATCTCAAAATCCAGAATGTGACTAATAAACCCATATTAAACAAGTCTTCAAACTTGTCGGGTCTGAATCACATTCTATCCGGTCTTCGCTTAATAGTGCGTACGAACCGTATCTTTGAAACTAGCCGGTCTAAGCTTATGCATAATTAAAGACCCGCTAGGATTCTAACAGGTTATATTTAACCTTCGTTCCAGATTAGGAGAAACAGTAAAAGCTACCTGCTATTTGATTATTGTGACTATACTTTGCATCAAGGTAAATACTTTTAACTTATTTTCCCTATACGGGCTTGGGTTACGGTACATAGCGTACCGCTTGATCGGGCATCAAATCTTCCATCGCTTAGGTGGTTAATTGAATAATTTGATCGGCTCGTTTTAAACAGATGTGTTTACTTTACAGCCTTTGGGGGGTTAATGACCATGTCCCGGATATCCTCGGCATTATCTTACGAGATAGCCACGACCTGAGCACGGGGTGTAGGCGTACTCCCGTGTATAACTCACTTAAAGTGGTGTGTCTATTGATCTTTAACCCGGAATACGTTCCGGGCTACTGAACGCATAAGTAACATGTAAATCGTTCACAAGATTATAATATTAAATAATTCTCCCAAGTTAATAAAAATGTTTATGCCATGTGCATCCAAACCAATTTTCAATCATTTTATAAAATGAGTCAGTTGAATGTATTTACCAGTGTAAACTGATGTATTTTCCCAAAAGATTAAATGCAGGTACTAGGCGAAATAGGCTGGGATTCTCCTAAGCATCATTAGAAGTCTCGCAAGCTTTAGATGCCGAAGTCTGTTGAACCATAAACAATATTTTTATCATTCGATCCTACTGTGGATAAACACCGGATAGTTGTGACTTTGTTTACAATAAATAAATTCGGTTGTATCTTATTTTAAATTTTGCTTCCGCTGTGCATTATTATATTGTGTTGTTTGACTATTACGTTGCCAACCACGTCACGATACTCCCCCACCGGGCCCACCGGTGACACGTGGAAATCGGGGTGTGACACCACAGTATTATTCATATATATACATGTGTGACGTAACCATAAGGAGTTAAGGTAGTACAAATTTCGAGGACGAAATTTTCTTAACGGGGGGATAATGTGACAACTGTCAAATTTGCATACATCCGTACACTTAATTAATATTTAATTTGTGCTTAATAACTATGCTTGATTACTATTATGATTAAACTGCTTTCTGTTTTCTGATACATACATACTCATGCATCACATTTTATTACTGTCACTCCATTCATTGCACACAAACAATAGTGACAAACTTGATGCACAAAGCACAGTTAGCATACTAAACGGATAACCCAGTAAACGTGCTGACAATGCCAGCACCTAGACAGATACTATATTGAGGCCAGTATGAGCCGGGAATAAATTTCTACACAGGTAGGGAGTGTAGGGAGGTGAGAACCATAAAACTGCGTCACTAGGTGATAGTTATAGTGCCCGGAAGTGCCTAAGACATACTTAAAGTGCAGAATTCTGCACTAAACACCAAAATTCAGCTTTTAACAAAGCTAATAAAGTGTAAAAACTTGCCAAAATAATCCTAGTCGCTTTCCAAAGTGTTGGTAATTTGATGTGTCACTAAAAACAACATAAAAGACACTTTAAATACTTATTTAACGGATCAATATCCAACCGAACAACCGGACTTTACCCGGAACATAAAAATATTGCCAAAAACATTGTTTCTACTTTTATGAGCTAGTTAGGCTCCCCGAACACCCTGACACACCTTATATTATAACACACACTTTAATACTCTAACTAAACATTCTAATCCTAACTAAATGGTAACAAGTTTCAATACAACCCAACCCCCCTACCCCACCCCCATTACGGTTACATGAGGGTGGAGACCCACCCATGATTATTTGATTTGTTTAATTGATATGCATGTACTTAGGGTGACACTAGAACTAATGGACAAAAGCTTGATGAAAAATCTCTATTTAAACCATTAGTTAACCACCATTATCATCATCTACAATCAACAACACCACCGAAACTCTCTCCTCTTTCTCTTGTTCGGCCGAGACCAAACCCACCCACCATCATCACTTCCAAGTTCCTTTCAAGCAATCCATACACATCCAAGGGTGTAAGAGGTTCAACAACGAAGCTTGGTGCACTCGGAAGCTCAAGGACCACTCTTGTTTCCTTTTATCCACCGCTTTTACGCCTTGTTTCTTCCCTAGCCTTGTGCTAGTAGTAAGTGCTTCTAAACATCATCTTGTTCTTGTATTTAGTGGTTAAAAGATGATTAAATGATGAAATGATAATAAACTCTAAAGAACAAAATCTAAAGTCTTGAGCATAAGTGTTAATGAGTGGATAAAGAGAAGTTATGTGTGTAAATCTTGTAGATCTTGTGTAGTTATGATTATGTGATGTTGTTTGTTAGTAAAAGTTGGATGAATCATCATCTAGACATGCTAGATCATGTTCAAGAACATGAACTAGCAAGATGTTAGTGTTAGAATTATGAAAGATGATGAAGTCATCCACCATGAACTTGAAACTTGAATAAACATAATTTTTCTTGAAAAGTAAGGTTACAAACTTGTAGATCTAAAGATCTACAAGTGGTTTTTCGGAAGAACCGAGTGAAAGATGCAAGTCTTGTTAAAACCCGGATCTTACATGGACTAAATATATTTTTAGAAGGTAAACAAGGGTATAAGCACTTGTGTAACAAAAAAGTTTAACAAAGAAACATTTTTGTAAATTATGGCAAGAAGATGTGAAACTCCAAGTTCTTTAAAAATAATTTTTTTAAGAAACTAATTTTATTTTTAAAGATAACAAGATCTACTAAATATGTTAGAAAGTTACTACGTATTTTTACACACTTTCAAGTTCATGAAGCTTATGATTTAGGTTTGTTTTGTCAAGATTAGTGATTAAATATTGTATGTTGTTGATTGATAAATTGTTGATTGAATTTTGAAAAGAAAATGATACGCTAGTAAGCGTGGACACCTCCATTTACAGAGGAAACTCTGGCGAAATTTTTCCAGAAATATAACACTTAGAAATATTTTTGTAACAAATATTTAAAAATGTGTTTTTAACTTGGTTTTTCAAAATAAACTTCGCCATGATTTTTATTTCAAAAATTACCAAGTGTCGGAGGTGGATTTTCGTAAATAAAACTTGTTAAATATATAATTAGAACATATACTTCATAATAAAACGATTGAGTGATTGTTTGATATTACGTGATCTAATATAGTATTTTTAGGATAAAAATAATATAACTTGAGAATACTGTGAAGTTACGATTCCAAAATAATACCTACGCTCTCACAAATAAATATTTAAGCTACCCCGGTAATGTTATAACAACGCGCACTTTAAAACGTAACTTATGTAGTGTTTCTGAAAAATACTCTTGTATGAATATTTTGATAAAGTATTATTTTGGAAATTGTATGAGATAAAATATAATATTTTTGAGAAAAATATGTATATTTTGGAATTAAAATATTTTAGACAAGTGATTAAAATATATTTTTCAAGTGAAGACTTAAAAATATATTTTCAGAATTATAACATGTACATGTATAAAACCCCCATCCTTGGGAAGGAAATATAAGATAAATAAGAAGTGTGAATACGGAATAGTTACCTAACTATTTCTCCAAAAACGTTAAACCATAAGCCAAGGCACGTCCATCCGTCTAATAGGCATTAGTACGTGTAGGTCGTCACGCAGCAGTTAGAGTTGGAGATTGACGTTTCTGGATACGCACTTCAGTGAGTTCATGTCCCCCTTTTCTCTTAACTGTTTTCAGTTTTTATACTTCGGGGGTGGAATACATGTTACAGTAATTACAGACACTTTTTATACATGGTATGGTTAGCTTAAGGAGGGTTTACTACTTAGATCATGTGAGTGGGTAGGCTGGAACTTGAGGCCATTAATCCTCATTGTAAGACCGAGGGTCATGAGCGGTAGATCTATTTGGGTGTAGCGAGCCCAGCTCCTGTGTCCACAGTACGGACCATGGGGTGACTTTGAACCCGACGCATAAATCTGCTAGGTTTGAGTCTTCCTGCATCACTTCACACATATCAATGGCCTTGCAAACCATTGGTGATCTCTTTTTCCTTAATTGCTACATACCAGGGATTTTTCATACATACTGACATATTACAAGGTTTATACATACTCACTCTTACATTAACTCGCTCAACTTTATGTTGATTTTTCAAACTACATGTATTTCAGGGAATTAGCGGATCTGGCGAAGTATGCATAAGTCAAGCTGCGTTGAATAAGATGTCATCCATGGCAGTAGGTTTAGGAGGTGTAACCCTTACCTGGACAGGTTGCATGTCTTAAATCTCGTTTTATTAAAAGTCTTTTGTTGTGTCTTATGAACATGTTTTAGACAAGTATGTTTTGTAAACTATTTTAAGTATCGACTTTTCCAAATACAGATGTTGTGGTATTTTAAAACTTAATGAATGGATGAATGTCTTGTATTTTTATCTTATAGCATGGTTATGATATTTGCTATGGTATTAAGAAGTCACACAAAAATAAACCCACGGTTCCGCAAAGCCAGGGTGTGACAGATTACAAGTTAGATCTCAAGTGTATGCTTATATATGTTATTTACTAGAGAATTAGTGAGTGTTATGGTGAACGAGGATCATGACAAGTCAAGAAATAAATAAACAATGTGTTTGGCAAAAATTTTAGTGTTCTGGGTAATGTCCGGTTGTTCGGTTGGATACCGGTTCGTTAAAGTGCTAAATTGCACCGTTTAGTGTCTTTTAAGTGTCCTTTTGTAACACTTTAAATTCCCGACACTTAGGGAAGTATTCTGGATAATAAAACGTAAATTCTGCATAATATTTCAGTGTCATAATTACTAAAATTATGCGCTTAAAGTGCGTTTCGGGTGCTTTCTAGTGCTTATTTTAGCTTCCGGAATGTCTATATGTAAACCCTTGTATGTACTCTTGGGTTTTAATGTATTCTTGTTGTTGGACCTACACCTAGGCTCCAATTTTATTGTCTGACTGCTTTCTGCAGATTTGTTGACACAATGTGTCTTACCGGTGAGTTTACTAGTATTTCTGACGCAACGCTCTTGTTAATGCATAAAGCAATATTTTGTAGTATAAACGTGCATGAATTCACTTGTGTAGTATGAAATCAGATAATGTTGACATTAAAGCACATAATTGCAGTCATTAAATAATAATTAAAGTGTATGGAAAATACCGGTTTGGTGCCAGTTGTCACAGTCTCCCCCCGTTAAAAGAATTTCGTCCCTAAATTCAGGCTGAACTAACTCTCGCAGGAGTCTTCTTGAATAGGTGGGGATACTTTTCTTTGAACTGGTCTTCACGTTCCCACGTGTACTCGGGCCCGTACTTAGAGTTCCAACATACTTTGATAAGTTTAACTGTGCTCCTCCTGGTCTTGTTGACTTTCCAGTCTGTAACCTCAACGGGTTGTTCTGTAAATCGGAGGGCGTCATCAATATGTACTTCATCCGCAGGGATGATCACGTCTTCTTGTGTTGGACTCTTCTTGAGGTTGGATACATGGAACGTATCATGTACTCCATTAAGTTCTTCTGGTAATTCCAACTTGTATGCCACGGTACCAATTCTTTCCAAGATTTTGAATGGTCCGATGTATCGTGGATTCAGCTTTCCACGCTTCCCAAATCTTACTACGCCCTTCCTAGGTGAGACTTTCAACAACACTTTGTCTCCCACCTCGAATTCTAATGGTTTTCGTCTTTGATCAGTGTAGCTCTTTTGTCGATCTCGAGCCGCCTTAATGCGCTCTCGGATCTGCATAATCTTGTCGGTTGTCTCTTGTATAAGTTCAGGACCAACCATACGTTTATCCCCAGCGTCTGCCCAACATAAGGGCGATCGGCACTTGCGGCCATACAGAGCTTCGAACGGTGCGGCTTTTATGCTTGTATGATAACTGTTATTGTAGGAAAACTCAACCAAAGGTAGGTGAGTATCCCAGCTGCCGCCTAAGTCCATGACACATGCGCGAAGCATATCTTCTAACGTTTGTATAGTCCGTTCGCTTTGGCCGTCCGTTTGAGGATGGAATGTCGTGCTTAGATCTAACTGCGATCCAAAGGCTTCCTGAAAGGATTGCCAGATTCTTGAGACAAAGCGTCCATCTCTGTCTGAAATAATTGAGATAGGCACTCCATGACATGCCACAATTTCTTTTTAAGTATATCTCAACAAGCTTTCCAGTGCTATCCTTTTCTCGGATTGGTAGGAAATGCGCAGATTTCGTCAATCGATCAACTATCACCCATATCATATCGTGCCCTCTCGGGGTCCTGGGTAATTTTGTTATGATGTCCATAGAGATTTGCTCCCACTTCCACATGGGTACCTCTGGTTGTTGTAGTAGGCCAGACGGTTTCTGATATTCGGCCTTAACCTTAGCACAGGTTAAGCACTTTCCAATGTAAACAACAACATCGCTTTTAAGTCTTGGCCACCAGTAGTATTCTTTTAAGTCTTGATACATCTTGTCCGATCCTGGATGGATCGAGTATCTTGACTTGTGTGCTTCATTAAGAATGACTTCTCGTATGCCACCATAGAGTGGAACCCAAATATGCTTCTTAAAGTATAAGGCTCCCTCTTCATTTGGCACCATATATTTCAACATACCCCGGAGGTATTCAGCTTTACGGTTTTCTATCTTAAGAGCTTCTTGTTGTGCATCACGAATGCGTGCAGTGAGGTTCGTTCGAATAGTCATTTCTAACGCTCGAACCCTTAGGGTCTTAACCCTTTCTTTTCGACTTAGTGTGTCTGCTACAACGTTTGCCTTTCCAGGATGGTACTTAATCTCACAGTCATAATCGTTCAGCAGCTCGACCCAACGTCGCTGTCGCATGTTTAATTCTTTCTGATCAAATATGTGTTCTAGACTTTTGTGATCTGTGAAGATTGTACATCGAGTACCATATAAATAATGTCGCCAGATCTTTAAGGCGAATACCACTGCGCCTAGCTCCAGGTCGTGAGTGGTATAATTTCTTTCATGAACCTTCAATTGTCTTGAAGCGTAAGCGATGACCATTTGGCGCTGCATAAGCACGCAACCCAAGCCTTGTCGTGAAGCGTCGCAGTAAACCACGAAGTCTTCAGTGCCTTCAGGTAAGGATAGTATCGGTGCATCGCATAGCTTATTTTTAAGTAGTTGGAAGGCTTCTTCTTGCTTGTAACCCCAGTCGTATTTCTTGTCTTTCTGTGTAAGGGTCGTTAGCGGTTGAGCTATCTTTGAGAAATTCTCGATGAAACGTCGGTAATAGTCCGCTAAACCCAAAAATTGTCGAACTTCAGTTGGGGTTTTGGGGGCGTCCCAATTCTTTATTGCTTCAATCTTGGATGGGTCTACATGAATGCCCCTCTCGTTCACAACGTGACCCAGAAATTGTACTTCGCGAATCCAGAATTCGCATTTTGAGAACTTTGCATAAAGCTTCTCTTTCTTCAGTAGGTCCAAGATGGTTCTGAGATGTTGCTCGTGTTCTTCTTTCGT
Source organism: Helianthus tuberosus (assembly GCA_030545235.1). Classification (NCBI taxonomy): domain Eukaryota; kingdom Viridiplantae; phylum Streptophyta; class Magnoliopsida; order Asterales; family Asteraceae; genus Helianthus; species Helianthus tuberosus. The sequence goes on along the minus strand of CM060374.1, from coordinate 87,428,230 downwards.
TCGCGAGTAAATCAGGATATCATCGATAAATACAATCACGAATTTATCGAGATATGGTTTTCATACGCGGTTCATCAGATCCATAAATACCGCGGGTGCGTTCGTCAGTCCGAATGGCATCACAAGAAATTCGTAGTGCCCATAACGCGTTCGGAATGCAGTCTTTGGTACGCTTTCTTCTTGTATCCTTAACTGATGGTATCCAGATCGAAGATCGATCTTGGAATAGTAGCTTGATCCTTGCAACTGATCAAATAAGTCATCAATCCTCGGTAGTGGATACCGATTCTTGATCGTGAGCTTGTTCAGTTCTCTGTAATCGATACACATCCGCAGTGTTCCATCCTTCTTCTTCACGAATAATACTGGAGCTCCCCAGGGTGAGAAGCTTGGCCTTATGAATCCTTTATCCAACAACTCCTGGAGTTGTGTAGATAATTCTTGCATCTCGGATGGTGCAAGTCGATAGGGTGCCTTGGCTACAGGAGCAGCTCCTGGAACCAAGTCTATATGAAATTCGACTTGTCGTTGCGAAGGTAGTCCTGGCAGATCTTCGGGAAAAACATCAGGAAATTCCTTCACCACAGGAATGTCTTCGAGTTTCGGCTCCTCAGCATTCTTATCTACAACGTGTGCTAGGAAGGCAACACATCCTTTCCTTAAGCACTTCTGTGCCTTCATACAACTGATGATTTGAAGAGGCGCGTCTCGTTTTTCTCCATGCACGATGAGAGTTTCATCATTCGCCAACGGGATGCGAATGATTTTCTCGTGACAAATAACTTCAGCTTTGTTCTTGGACAACCAGTCCATTCCGACAACTACATCGAAGCTACCCAATTGAATAGGTAAGAAGTCGATGCTAAAATTTCGTTCACCAAGTTCTAGTGAGCAGCCTCTAACGACTTCACCCGATTCAACAAGTTTACCATTGGCTAGTTCTATGGAATAAGGAATTTCTAATCTACTAGATTCTATTCCAAGCATGCGTTTAAATTCCACAGACAAGAAGCTATAATCGGCGCCAATGTCAAATAATATGGATGCAAAGTGATTGTTAACGAGAAACGTACCGGTGACCACATTAGGGTCCTCGCGTGCGTTCTTTGCTCCAATCACAAATGCTCGAGCCTGAGCGTTGTTTCCCTTTGGGCAGTCTTTCATGAAATGATCATTGCTTCCATAATTGAAGCATCCTTGGTTCCGCCCCTTCCCGTTACCATTCTTGTTACCAGCACCATTTCCATTCCGGTTCTTTCCTTTTCCCCAACAGTCTTCTGCTTGATGACCCAACCTACCACATTTGTCGCACCTTGGAATGCGACAAGCTCCTTCATGATGATACTTACATTTTTGGCATTTAGGCATGGTGCCTTGGTATCCTTTGGTTGCAAGGGTTTTCGTCTCCTGAGGAGGGTTAGTGTCGCGCTTCTTGCTGAAACCCTTGTTGTTGCGAGTTGCTTGATTCAGGTTTGCATGTTTCCTTTTCTTGTCGCCGGACGACTCGGCATGCGTCTCGGTCTTTTCTGTTGGGTTCAGTGATAGCTTCTTCATACGAACACAATCTTCAGTAAGGCTGACATCCAGAGTTACAGCCTCGGTGATTGTTTGAGGTTTGGCCGAAGTTACCATGCCACGGAATTCTGAGGCCAATCCCCAAATGTAGCGTTCAACACGCTTGAATTCGGGAGTCACCATGTAGGGAAGCACTCTAGACAGATCGTGGAACCTTCGAGTATAACCATTAATATCGGCACCTTCCATAGTCAAGTGCCAAAACTCCGTTTCCAGTCTTTGGAGTTCAGCACGAGAGCAATACTTCTCTCTCATTCTTTCCTTTAGTTCATCCCAAGTTAGGCCATAAGCGGCATCATCGCCCAAGGTTTGGACTTGCAAGTTCCACCAAGTCAGAGCTTCATCAACAAATAACCCAGTAGCGAAAGTGACTTGTTGATCCGCGGTACACTTGCTCATACGGATAGTAGCTTCAGTCTTCTCCGTCCAGCGCACAAACGTGACTACACCTCCTGTGTCGTCGTAGTTCATTGGTTTGCAGTCGAGAAACTGCTTGAAAGTGCAGCCTGGAATTGATTCAACCAATTCACAAGTGAGCAATCGAAGAAATAATGAAACAAGGACCGTTCATGAATTTCTCCATGCTTAGCAAATCGTCTTAAGGTTACCTTGAGCTGCGTTACCTCCAGATGAGTCTCCATTCCCATTACGCCTAGCGTTGCTTGGCCCGCCACTGTCTTGAGTTTGGTTTGCCTCGTACTGGGCGATAGCTGCGGAGATCCTTTCCTCCAGTAGAGCGTTCAGCTCTTCAGCAGTTCTTGGCAGTGGGGGAGGAGGAGGTTGATCATCATTGCGAGCATTCACAGCTTTCCTGGGCGCCATGTTCTATCATAACACAACACAGTAGGGTTAGATATTTGTTTGATATCGTCTTACGAGACAGTAGTAGTATATATATTCAGGCATATACCACATAAGTGACATCAAACAATTATTACTCCAATGGAGTACTTAGTAGGCTGGGGGAGGGGTGTTCACGTTTGACCCTTTTCTTGCACTGAGGGAATCTATACGAGACAAGACTTGCTGTGGTTTATGTGCACTGAATTCCATAATTATGTATGCATCCATAATTACGTAACTCCTTGCGCAGTCCGCACAGTTCATTTCATCCTCGTATTTCTTCCTTCAGATAGGCCATCGCTTTCAGGTAAAGTCACGTATACTTGTGACATTCTACTTCTAGTATGTGTATATAGGCTAATTATCACACATAATTGCGAGTAATTTCTAGTCAACGACAAGTGCTACTCATGTGCACCCTAAGTCTCGTAGTGTCTTTTCTTGACTCTTGTAAACAGTTTCAGGTAGTGGATGTCGCGGGACGTTTTATGCAATGAAAACTTTTGAAAATTTGTTTTTGTGAAAGGATCCTAGAGATTGTAGACTAGACTCGAGAAGGAATCCTGGTTCACTACAATCGCAGCTCTGATACCAATCTGTCACACCCCTTTCTGCGGCGGAAGCACGAGGTGTGATCATGAAAGGTTTTCATTGCATACGAATAGTAAACATTCTACATGCTCATAAAAATATCTTCAAATACCAAACATTTCATAATTTGAAAACATAAGTTAGCGTTTACATCGCGAGATAGCAAAAAAACATTGTCTTAAAAAGTTTACAACTTTATTTAAAGATAAACATAAGCGACATCCACAAGCATGAGTAAGGCCGCGCGCACATCCACTTCTAGTTACCTGAAATACATGTGAGTTTTGGAAAAACGTCAACATAATGTTGGTGTGAATTCATGCAGTTCTTGTAATGTACGTTTGTATACTTTGTATGAAAAACATGGTATGTAACTTGTATTAGTCACGTATTCTTGTATAAATCATATATTTCTGTATGTATCAAGTGTTAATGGGTTGCAAAGCCATTAACATGTGACACGACATAGGAAGTCACCAAACCATACGCATTTTTCTAGTAGTCGATTCACGACTGAGACACAAAAACACTACTCGGTACTAGTTGTCACCAAGAGTGGGGCTGCCCTGGAACCCATTAGATCTAACCTTTTGTTTTGCGGTCTAAGTATGTACACGATTAATGGTGCTTATGGTACCCTATTCGTGACACGATTGCTCGTATCAATTCTTGGCACTAGTTTTCACCAAGAGTGCTTCTTGTTTTAGTACACATCATACCATTTTGTAAACATTTAAGTATTTGTAACATGTATTTCACCCCTGAAGTTATGAAACTGAAAACAGTTAAAAGAAAAGGGGGAGCATGAACTCACAACTTTGCGTTCCTTGCGTCGTAAACTTCACCGGATTTGCTTAATTAACGTCATGACCTATACGTGTTTTCTTAACGTCAGTTACTAGACTTGTTTCGTACAAGCACAAGTCACTATCTTTTGTATTTGTACTGTTGTGTTAAAAATATTTTATATTTTTAACTAAGTATCTTACTCATATCATTTTCTCAAAAATTAATATAAGTATATTGTGTTTTGCACCCGAATTATGTATCTTGTATGTTGTATGTGTATCTTTGTGTTTTTACTTCTCAAGAGTATTTAGTGTATTTTCAAGTCCTAATACACTAGCACGTATAACACATACTACATACACTTAGCACAAAGTTTGGTGATCAAATAATATATATATTTTTCTAAAAAATATACATACTTAATATAAATTTTAATCTTGAAGAACCATCATTTCTTATCACCAAAAATTAGGGAAACCTTGGTAATATTCTTAGATACATTTTTAGGGAATAAGTTTCTCAAAAACTTATATTTTTCTAAGTGTCAAAATTTATAAAAATTTTGACAGAGTTTTCCCTAAAAATGGAGGTTTCCCATGTTTTCAAAACATGTGTTTATTTTCTTTTAAATTGTTAACAATCAATTTTCAACAACAATCATCAACAATATACATAAATTTCTCTATTCCATGAACTTGAAAATTTATAAAAATGTGTATTAACTTACTAGTGTATTTAGTAAGTCTTGTTATCCTTTAAAGTGTGATTGCTTCTTTAAAAACTTCATTTTTAAAGAATATGATTCTTTACAACTTATGTTCATGTTTTCTAAAAATACTTCTTCTTGTATTTTTCTTGTTACACATGTGTATCTTTACTTTATTAACCACCAAAAATAAGTTTATTTGTTTAAGAACCAAGATTAAGTAAAACTTATATTTTTAACTTGGTTCTTTTGAAAAACCACTCATGGATATTTAGATCTACATGATTATAACTCATTTTGATCTTTATTTTACAAGAAAACATTTATTTATTCAAGTTCATAGTTTATGTGTGGATGTTTCCATCATCCTACACATTTCTAACTTTCACATCTTGCTAGATCATGTTTTTAATCATGATCTAGCAAGTCCATGTGATGATCCATAACATTTCTACTAATAACTAACATTCAACAAGCATCATAACACAAGAATAACATGATTTCATTATCATTTTAACACTACTTCATCACAAGGTTAGTTCATGTTCAAGACTTGCTTATGTTTTTAGTGTTTCTTGTGATTTCATCATTCTTTTAGCTATTAACCATCAAAGACATGAAGAGGATGAAGATCTAAGAAACTTACCACTAGCACAAGGCTAGGGGAGTTCAAGAGGGTAAATGAAGTGGATAAAAGCAAATGAAGGTGGTCCTTCAAGTTCCGTGAGTACCGAGCATCGTTAGTGGCCTTCTTACACCTTGAATCAAGCTTGGAATAGATGGATGGTGAACAAAAATGGTGGATGGTTGGTGGTGGTGGTGAGCCGTGAGGTAAGGAGGGAGTGTGGTGGTGTGTGTAGAAGATGAAGTGAGTGCATATCTCCTTATAGATCCTTTCATGGCATATTCTAGCATATTCCCTTACACCAAATCTTATATAATCTAGTAAAATAATAATATAAGATCTTGAATTAGATTGGGAGTATGGGGTAAATTTTGGGTGGGTCCATATAGGACCGAATTCGGTTGGGGGGGGGGGTTGGTTGTAAGTTTTTGCTACTAAGTGGTGATTACAAGTTAGATCTCAAGTGTATGCTTATATATGTTATTTACTAGAGAAATTAATGAGTGTTATGGTGAACGGGGATCATGACAAGTCAAGAAATAAATAAACAATGTGTTTGGCAAAATTTTAGTGTTTCGGGTAATGTCCGGTTGTTCGGTTGGATACCGGTTCGTTAAAGTGCTAAATTGCACCGTTTAGTGTCTTTTAAGTGTCCTTTTGTAACACTTTCAATTCCCGACACTTAGGGAAGTATTCTGGATAATAAAACGTAAATTCTGCATAATATTTCAGTGTCATAATGCTGATTATAACTGAATTTACTAAAATTCTGCGCTTAAAGTGCGTTTCGGGTGCTTTCTAGTGCTTATTTTAGCTTCCGGAATGGCTATAAGTAAACCCTTGTATGTACTCTTGGGTTTTAATGTATTCTTATTGTTGGACCTACACCTAGGCTCCAATTTTATTGTCTGACTGCTTTCTGCAGATTTGTTGACACAATGTGTCTTACCGGTGAGTTTACTAGTATTTCTGACGCAACGCTCTTGTTAATGCATAAAGCAATATTTTGTAGTATAAACGTGCATGAATTCACTTGTGTAGTATGAAATCAGATAATGTTGACATTAAAGCACATAATTGCAGTCATTAAATAATAATTAAAGTGTACGGAAATTACCGGTTTGGTGCCAGTTGTCACATCAAACTAGTTGTTGAGATAATAAACTTGTTCCAGATCAAAGGAACTATATCCTTTTTAGAAAATTCATGAACAAAGAAAACGAATACAACCCTACAACATTACGGATATCGAGTTTTTGGATTGTTTTCTCATCACTCTCTTTGAAATATCTTCATGTGAGAGTATGTGTTACAACCCTTAAGTGGGTCAACCTTTAAATAGAAACAGAGAGGGATAGGTAGAAACAAAATATAACTTTCTGCAAATTCTCTTCTACCTTCATTCAAAAAACATGGTGGCTTTATATAGCCTTACAACTTGAAAAGGGAAACATGTAATGCATACGTAACTGAAAGGAAACTTGGGTGATATTGGGAACAGGGGAAACTACGTGGGTAAAATAAACGTGCAATGCAAGACTAATTTAACTTAATAGGAAAATGTGGTTGCTTTAGTTAAGGTAGTTGACCTGTATCGGTATGGTTATATTAAAATACTTTTAGTTGATGCTTTTGTTTATTTGTTTGACGTCTATTATGTCTTACATATACGCGGAGTACATTCACATGTTCAACAACTTTGTATATAAATTTCATGTGCTCCACATGCGATTGCTATGTTGATTCTATCCTTTGGTACTTGATCTCCGGTTTTTATAGAAGTGTTTTGACCTATCCACTAGTTATGAATCTCTAAGAATATTAAGCTCGAAGATTCAAACTTGTTGTTAAGGTTAGTATAAACATTTATCTGGTCAATAGATTGTTAAATACTTCCTTTTGGTTTTTCATACTTCAACATTGACCTTTCGAAATACATGGGCAATTAATAAATGTAGTTACTCGCATTTGACCTTTTTCGGATATTTTTTACAACGATAACTCACACACTCTCTAAATCTATTACTAAACGACACCTTTTGTCCACCACATAGTTTGAAAGCTAACCACTTATAAAAGGTAAAGGCTTATACAACACAATGATACAACTAGACCAACGCCCCTTTGGTACCTGAAGCATACATAATAGAAACATTTGGGGTCTGTTTGGTATGGGGTAATGGAATAAATGAGAGAATGGAATGAACGAGGTAATGGAATGGACAACGGAAAGAAATGGATCATTCCATTCCATTGTGATGTTTGGTTACTCATACGTGAATAGAATGAATCATTAATTTGTACAATTTGATAAACAAAAAAAGATGAAGTAACGAAACACAACTGTATTAAAATCGACAAAAATATAATTGCCTCAATAATAATAATAATAATAATAATAATAATAATAATAATATATTAATGATAAAAAAATTAATAATAGATTTTTGATATATATTAATATTAGTATGAATAATAATAATAATAATAATAATAATAATAATAACAACAACATACTTCTTTCCATTCCTTGAAGGAATGGAAAAAAAACACCTACATACCAAAGAATGAAAATTATTATATTTGGAAGGAGTTACATTCCTTTGGAATGCTCCATTCCATTACCACATGATAACCAAACATATTTCTTTTCATTCCATTAGAATGATCCATTCCATTCCACCTTCCATTCCTTCATACCAAACGCTACCTTGATCTCATATAAGACTATATGTTACGGTAGAGTTTGTATTAAAATAATTTATATTATAGGTTTCTATCAATATAAGACTAAATGTGACGAGTAGAGTTTTGTTGACGGAAAAAATACTATAAAATGACCAGCTACAAGCTAGCAATGAACGAAACAAATTACACAAAGAGGAGATAATTTTGTAATCATCATGTCCAACTAATGTTTATTTTTCTATTTCTATTCATAGTCTACAAATATATTCATTTGTTTTGCTCATTAAAATAGTAAACTATATAAAAATCAGAGTAAAAAATACGTATGGTAATCTCAACGAGTATGCCCAATACCTGACAAATAATGAAGCAGATGTGAGAAAAATACTTACAACCAGATACGAGACTAGAATTACTAATACTTGACCTAAACCCAACCCACCCATTGCCATCCACCATGTTTGCAAGACTAGAGTCTTGGATCTAATCTCATTAGTGCCCCATAATTATAGATTTCATCAATATGTGAAGCGGAGGGAAACGACGGCACCAGTTAGAGTAGTGGAAACTCTTACTGTCGAGGGGAGGAGAGGAAGAGGCAGACCCAAACTGACATGGGATGAGCAGATTAGGCATGATTTAGTAGAGTTGCATCTTTCTGAGGACATGGTCCAAGATAGAACTTCGTGGAGGCGTAGGATTAGGGTTAAGGACTTCTAGAAGATATTGCAGTAAGGTCTTAGGTGTATTTTAAGGAGGTAGGTTTTTCTTACTCTTTAAGGGACTTTTTCGCTTATTGCCTTCTTGTGTTTATGCCCAAATGATGTTGTATGCATGCTATTATACATGATTTACATTATATTGTGTCACTCGGATCAATTTCTTGGTATGAGAGACTTCTTATTTCTATATTCTTTGACTTGGTGTGTTGATTTGTTGTTCGTTTTCGAGCTGAGGGTCTCTCTGGAAGCAGCCTCTCTATCCCTATGGATAGAGGCAAGGTCTGCCTACATCCCACCCTCCCCAGACCCTATAAGTAGCTTTGCTATTTGTGGGATTTACTGGGTATGGTTGTTGTTGTTGTTGTATCAATATATAATATAGTAAAAAAACTAGAAAAACAAAACCGAACTAGAAAAAAAGGTTCATAAACCCTTGCAAATAGAACCGAACTATATAACAAAAGGTTCATAAACCCTTGCAAAATGAAACCTTTATACTATTCAGTATAGGGCAGCCACCATCCTGCCAAAACCCAAAACCCCATCGCTATGCAGCACCGTTTCCTCCTCCGCTACCTCCGTCATGACCACCACCACTTCCGTCACTACCACCCATCCACCACCACCTCTTCCTCCGTCGTCTCCTCCATCAACTGGGTCCGCGACAGAGCACTCGATCACGCCGTCGAGAAAGAACGCGACCTTAAACCCATGATCAACCTCAAAAACCTCATCAATTCCGAACCCTCAAAGTCTCTCCCTCTCAACATCATCTCCAATCAACGTTCGTCATTAGGTATCCCCACTCGCCCCATTGATTTCATTCGCAAATACCCTTCAATCATTCAAGAGTTTCTTCCGGGTGGCATTGGTATCCACCCACATGTCAAACTCACCCCTGAAACCCTCACCCTTGACGCTGAAGAACAGCTTCTATTTGATAGTGACATTCATAAGAAAGATGTAGCCAATAGGTTATTGAAGTTGTTAATGTTAGGTAGAGTTAATCGAATCCCCCTTTCGGTTATCGATCGGTTGAAATGGGATTTAGGTTTGCCTAATGATTATGTTGAAACTCTTGTCCCCGAGTTTCCTGATTACTTTCGTGTTGTTCGTAATAGTAATTGGGATGATCTTGAATTGGTTTGTTGGAGTGATGAGTTGGCGGTGTCGGTTATGGAAGCGAATTCGGTTAGTGAGTTTCCGTTAAAGTATTCGAGAGGGTTTGAGGTGGATAAGAAGTTTAAGAAGTGGGTTGACGAGTGGCAGAAGTTGCCATACGTTTCGCCTTACGAGAATATGTCGAGTTTGAAAAGTGAGGAAGCGGAGAAGTGGATTGTCGGGTTGATGCACGAGGTGCTTCATATTTTGGTGCCGAAGAAGACGGAGAAGGATAATTTGTTGGTTTTTGGGGAGTATTTAGGGGTTAGGTCGCGGTTTAAGAAGGCATTGTTGGAGCATCCGGGGATTTTTTATGTTTCGAGTAAGTTGCGTACGCATACGGTGGTTTTGAGAGAAGGGTATAAGAGGGATTTGCTTGTGGAGCGGGTTCAACATCCGGTGATGAAGTTGAGGTCTAGTTATATTCATTTGATGAATATGGTTAAGGAGAAACGTAAGTCGAAGGATGCGGAAGTTGGAGAGAAAAAGCAAAAGAGGACCCGGGATTTGGATGTAGACGATGATGATGATGAGTTGAGTGATGATGTAAGCGAGGAGGAAGAAGACGATGATGAAACCGAAGGTGTTATTGACGGTGATGATGATGGTGATAGTGAAAGTGAGGATCTTGAAGAAAAGCAAAGAATACCCACCAAGCGAACGAATCTTGAAGGGCGAAAGATTGCGGATCAGAGAAGCCGGAGGCGTAGAAGCGATGATAATAGTGAAAGTGAGGATCTTGAAGAAAAGCAAAGAATGCCCACCAAGCGAACGAATCTTGAAGGGCGAAAGATTCCGGATCAGAGAAGCAGGAGGCGTAGAAGCGATGATAATAGTGAAAGTGAGGATCTTGAAGAAAAGCAAAGAATACCCACCAAGCGAACGCCTTTTGAAGAGCGAAAGAATCCAGTTCATCGAAGCAGGACGCGTAGAAGTAATGAAAATCGGGAAAGTGAGGATCTTGAAAATGGGAATACAACGATTAGAGGAAGAACGAGTAGGACAGTGAGGTTTAATGATTCAAATAGAAGAAACACTTCAAATTCAAGGGATAATGATAATGATGGAAGAAGAGGCAGGGGAAACGATAGGAAATACACGTTAGATGAGAGGTATTCAAGAACCAATCGGGTGCCTGATAGAAGGGATGCGAAGGAAACAAACCCTCGAAGATTTCTCAGAACAGAGTCCCCTGGTGCTCGAGCATCGCGTGACAGATCATCAGAGAGATCGAATGGTTCAAGAACGAGAGAGGGGCGATCATCAGAGATACCGGGTGTTTCGAGAACGAGAGAGGGGCGATCATCAGAGAGACCGGGTGTTTCGAGAATGAGAGAGGGGCGATCATCAGAGAGACCGGGTGCTTCGAGAACGAGAGAGGGGCGATCATCAGAGAGACCGGGTGTTTTGAGAACGAGAGAGGGGCGATCATCAGAGAGATCGGGTGCTTCGAGAACGAGAGAGGGGCGATCATCAGAGAGATCGCGTGTTTCAAGAACGCGAGAGGGGTGATTCTAAACTGGCCCAAGCGTATGCATCATTGTTGAGTGAGTTTTTTTTTTACTTTGGTTATGTGGTAAAGTTTGTTTCCAAGATTTGTCATATCCCACATATATCAAATAACAGTTTTTATTGATCAGGAGTCTTTTCTTCATTTAGAACTTGTATGACTAGTTAACTGACACTTTGGTTTTGATACTAACTGAGCCAGTGATCATTGTTTGAAACTTGCGTTGTAAGTATGTATGTTTGGTGGGTGGCTGTAAGCAAGCCGAGACGAGCTTGACTTGAACTCGGTTCGGTTGCTCCAGGGGAGTTCGTTATGCAGGCCAAAGTTTGGGTGAACTCAGTTATAAACCATTGTACATAGGGCTCAAAACATTATATAAGAATTGGAGTAGAGTCTTTATAAGATCGAGTTTGACTTGATTAGAGTGAAAAAGACATAAGAAAATTGATTTTAATAATTTATTAAAAAGTAAAATGCCAAAATGGCGCATGAGGTTTGGGCACTATTGCCACTTTAGAAAGGAAAGTTTTTTGTTTCAATCACTGAGGCCCCTGAAAGGTTTAAAATTGCCATTTTGGCCCACTTTTTAACCCCTCTTTAACGTTGGCTGTTAGCCTCAGGGGCAAAATTGTCATTTCTCACCACAGGGGCCATTTTGGCAACTAAAAAAAAAGTATTTATTTTTTAATTTTATATAAAACCCACCCCATCCCCAACTAGCGGCGGTAATTTTTGACCCGACCCGAAACCCGACACAAAAAAAAGAACTTCGGATTAAAAAAAAGATTTTGGGCCACTTTCAACTTATTGATTTGACCTGAATTGGGTCAAAATTGCTACTTCAACTAAATATGAACCGTGAATCTCGGTTTCATATTTACCGTTAAAGAGACACATCAAATGATTTTGAAACATGTTATATTTACAGCCCTTTTTTGCTAATTTTCTTGTAGAATTTGTATATAACTAACGTTGGTTTAGTTACCGCATTTAAAATCTATTTGACCTCAGTCATATTAACACCGAATTAACCACTCTTATTGTGATTTGACTGAAACTCGGTTGCAAATTCAAACGGTCACATGAAAGTGAAGACCACGGTCAGCTGTAATCGAGTTTGACCAGTACGATTAACCTTCCTGTGGCTTGTTCTTTCAGATACAGAACCAGCAGTTGACTATCTTTGGTCAAAATAATAGCCACCGCCTGCCTGCCTTTGGATTTTTAATCTGATTAATCTGCATCAGTTATATACTTATATAAATCAAGTGATCTTTGACTAGTGGAACATTATTTGTTTGACTATTAGCCTGATAAGATTTTACTTTTTTTGGAGGATTGATTCTGTAAGCTCACAAGTAACATGTATTTAACTATGATGCAGTACCTTTTTCATTTTATATGTATTTCTTGTAGCCATAACATGCCAGCCTTTGACTTTTATGGTCAACCAATGCATTTTTATCAAGATATAATATAACTAACATATTAAGGTATAAACATCTTCAATGATTTGAACCTTCCTGTTGCATTAAGATATTACCAACATTGCTCTCATTGTAAAGACAAATATAGCGGGTCAAAACAGTTGGGTCCAAGTGTCATACTGTTTTGACCCGCTATATCTGTCTTTATTGCGGCTGGTGGCAACAACACTGGAGGCAGGGGCGGGCTAGGATTCACTCGTTGGAATGGGGTGGGTTTTATATAAAATAAATTAAAATATTTTGTTTTTTTTTTTTTTAAATTGCCAAAATGACCCCTGAGGTGAGAAATGACAAATTTGCCCCTGAGGCTATCGGCCAGCGTTAAAGGGGTGTTAAAAAGGTGGGCCAAAATGGCAATTTTAAACCTTTCAGGCCTCAGTGATAAAAAAAATCTGTCTAAAGTGGCAATAGCGCCCAAACCTCAACGGCCATTCTGGCATTTTACTCTTTATTAAAAAGTTTAATTAAGTGCTAGTAATAACTGTTAATTATCACTAATAACAATTATTGTTTATACCCTCCCAAATATTTTACAAAGCAACTTTAATCTTATGTGTATTTTTGGTATGAAATTTAGTGTATATTCCTCTTACAATAAGATACACTTTCTTCGGTCAAGTATATTAGGTTACTGTCATATGGTTATGTGATCCGGCACATGGACATCAAAACAACTTTCTTTAAAGGACCAAATATGATGCATCTGAAAGATTTTGTCGATCAGCAAGGCTGGCTGAAGTGTAAATCAAATGAAGCAGCCGCTTAGGGCCCTCACTTTTTATCTTTAGCGTTTTTGGCTCAACTTCTAACTCACTGGATGTTCTTAACTGTAGTAAAGGGTATATGCCAGCTAATTACATTTGCTACTTCAGAGTGTGTACTTTTTTGAGAAAAATATAAAGAACTGGTAAAACTTAAAGTTTTAGGTTCTTATTTTAGTATTCTTTCTGCAGTTTATATTTATTTTATTTTCATCTGCTCACAAGTGTTCTACATTTGTTTTTGGAAACACTAGGTATGTGTATGTTTCTCAGGCTGGTTTAAAGGCATTCTGCCTTTTGGATACACCGATACAGTGCCAAAGTCCAAGGCATGTTTTCTGTTGTTTTATAATCGTTGTTTTGTATTTTACAACTTTGTAATGTATAGGCGACTTTAGACTACAAGCGAATTTAGTAAAATTCGCTTATGACTTAAGTAGGCGACTTTAGTCGCCAAGCCTATATATAGATGTGTGTGCATGTGTTATTTAAATTGCTTGATTTTTTTATATAATTTTTTTTTGTTTTCTTGTTGACCTTTTATTTGTTTATTTATGTTTGGTTGTTATTCACTGATGTCATTTATTCTGTTTCTTTATACTAATACTGTTTCTTTATACTAATCTTCTATTATTAGTATTGGAAGTCTTTTTAAAAGAAAATCTACCTAATATAGTAATGATTTATGTCTTTTTGAGTTATATTAACCGGTTTAATTAATATATCATCATATAGGGTTTTTGACCCGACTCGTTTTTTACCCGACCCATTCCCCTTGTCGAAAATTTATTTATTAATCACTCGTCATCAGTTCTTCTGTTATATGTTCAAAGAGTTTGGTTTTTATTTGGGTTATAGACTGAACATCATCGACTTATGAATATCGTAATTAATCTCATGAAATATCATAAATATTTATCACTGCATACATGATACATGCATACTACAAAAAAGTGTCATTTCATGGAAGTCTTACCATTAACCATCATGAACCGTTGTAACTCTGGCATTGTAGCTCATGATATTGGTTTCGTTAATTAACTGATGATAACTAAACCGGTCAGGTTAAATCTTAGATTGTTCCTAGATGAATGGCGATTAACCATTTTAAAATCATATACATTTGTATTTAGCATCATATGGTTAAGCTACATACACAAAATCAAGCCAAATCAATGTAAAATCAGCAAAGGAGGATTACCTCGCAAAATAGAACATAAGAAAATACCCAACAATAAAAACATATACAAAAGATCAAATAAAAAATACCCTTATCATACAAAACGTATGAATAGTGTGAAAAGATAAAAAAAAAACGCGATGACATTTTCGTAATTATTTACTCGTAGAGTAATTATCAAAATTACCCTACAAATGATCTTGTAGGGTAATTTTAATCTTGTAGAATAATTTTGAAAAATGTACTTGTAGGGTAATTTTGTAAAATGTTCTTGTAGGGTAATTTTGATCTTGTAGAGTAATTTTGTAGAGTATCATAATTACTCTACAAATGATTTTGTATGGTAATTTTGATCTTATAAGATAATTTTAATCTTGTAGGGTAATTTAGTAGAGTATCAAAATTACCCTACAAGTTTCAAAATTACCCTACAAGATCATTTGTAGAGTAATTTTGATAATTACCCTACGAGCAAATAATTACGAAAATGTCACCGCGTTTTTTTTTTTCATGTCTTTCGTGCGTTTTGTACGATAAGGTTGTTTGTACGTGAGCTTAACTCTAAGAATATAATAAGGTGAAACTTCTATTTCTACCTCCAAAACCCATCGATAAGAATATAATAAGGTGAAACTTCTATTTCTACCTCCAAAACCAAAGATTTCGAGCCAACCCGTTAACGACCCGAAACGTCTCAACCCGGCCCGGTCTGTTAATGACCCAAACGTATCGAACGACAATGCCCGTTAACGACCCGTAACTTCTCAACCCAACCTAGTCCATTAACGATCCGAAACGTCCCGACCCGAACTGACCCATTAACGACCCAAAATGTCTCGATTTAGCTCGATCGGCGAGCCAGGATCGGTAAATTCCAATTCAATTGCCAAACGAACATATCAAGAATGGAACCGAGATTCCAATTCCAACAAATTCCAATTCTTATTGGAATGTTTAAATTCCAAATCCAATTCTTTCCCGTTCCAATTAATATGCAAATTCCATTTCCATTACATTACATTCTATGAAAAGAACACTACCTTAATCTTACAATCATTGCTTTAAACCAAAATCCTCCTTCGGAGAAGCAATAGCAGACGAAAATCCACTTCCGATCTACGCAACCACATCCCAAATGACAACGGCGCCAACGCCATTATCGAAAATTGAAGCTGTATTTGGTACAAATCGAAAAAATTTCATCAAGAACCAACCGAGTTTTGCTCTTAGAATGGGGGGTAAAATAACAAGAGAAAAACACAAGGCTTTTGACTGTGAGGGTGAGGGGGGCACTCCCCTAAGAGGGGAGTCCCCTCTCTTACGCATAACCAATCCTCGTGTGCCACGTCAACTCCCCTCTTAAACTCCCGTAACACCCTAAATTGATGGCGGTACTCCCCTCTTAGGTGACTTGGTTTTTTATTAAAAAAAAAAAAAAAAAAAAAAGGAAATTTTTCATTGGTCCACTCCTCCCTCTCTTCGGTGAAGTCCCACCGATTTTGGTCCCCGATGTTGGTCCCCGATTGAATGGCAGCACCTCCCTCTTCGGTGGAGGAGGTCCCCGCATGGGGTCACCGAGAACGCCCCGCTCACCCTGAAAGTAAATCCCAAACATGATGCTGTTAAAAAAAAAAAAAAAAATCCCAAACATGATGACATTGCTTACGACAAGGTGAGCACATCTTTAGACCCGGTACTGTTGATGATGTAATGTCTGTCATAGTGTTGGTTAACATCAAGAACATTTCTCTGCCACCAAGAACATTTCCCAACCTTTTCCTTTCATTTTTCCTTTTTTCAATCATTTTCCTGCCAAATTTAATTTAATAATATTTTATTTGAACGGTAAAGAATCTCACGTATAAACTCATCCTGCTAGGGGCTATGTCCAAGATCGACTCCTCGACCGCCATGAGATCGTGCCCCCTGAAGCGCGTGAACCGGATGGAATCGGTAACCTGTCTCTCCCCGTCAGGTTCGAACCTGAGATTAAAAGCGAGAATCAAATCTGGGTCTCTACTAAGGAGCTAGACCTTTTGACCACTGGACCAACATCTCAATACTTCATTTAATAATATTGAGTTTAGATAAACATCAACTCTATTTTTGATTAATTTATCAACTTTTAATTTTATTCCCCTTTAAGAATAAAAATTTTGTTCTGATCGTTGTTTGTTACCAAACTTCACAATCACTCTGTTTATTATTTATTTATTTATATTTAAAATCTATAATAATAATACACACACAGGGGAATACTTATCTGCTGCTGCTTCTTCTTCCTTTTCAACTGTTCAAACTAGAAACCCTAATTCAAAGTTTCTTCAAATCAAAACACAAATTCATAATCAAATCATAAATTGTTCACCGATAATCATCATCTTCTTCAAGCTCTATCATCCGATTCACTTAATTTCAATTTTAACGTACGGTTCCTTATCTAGGGTTTCGAATTTCAAACCCTACAAATCGTATCTGTAGCTGTTATTAGTTCATTAATCATTGATCATCATCATATTCTTCTTCCTCTTCTTCTTCTTCAATTTCTGTTGTCTGATTCAGGTAATTTCAGTTTTCACCGTACGGTTCATGATTTAGGGTTTTGATTTTGTTCAAAATTGGGGGAAATCATCGTACTGTTCCTTGATCATTAATCATCATCATCATCTTCTTCTTCTTCAAGTTTTGTTATCTGATTCAGGTAATTTTGATTTTGACTCGTGATTTATGATTTAGGGTTTTGATTTTTGAAATTGGGGGGGAATTAATCTAATTTTGTGTTTGTTGTGATATTTATTTATTTATTTAATTGTAGTAAGTCAACCATGATTAGATCATACGGAAATCCAGTTATGTTGAATATGAGTTATGATTCTGAAGAACATGAATCAGCTGTTGAATCTGAACAGTTGTTGAGTGAAGATTTTGAAGGATTGAGTTATGATGAAGATAAGATGAGGTTAAAGCTTCAAGAGCTTGAAGCAGCACTGCTTGATGATGCTATCGAAGATAACGATTCGGGGCCGAATCGGAGCATGGAGATTGAATCTTCGGGGTATTCGGGTTCCGGTTCTGCCCTAGAGTCGCCAAACGGGTCGTCTTCGTATAACTCGTATGTTAGGACGGGTGCGATTACTCCGAAAGACCTGCTTTTCGAGTGTGCGTTGGTGCTGTCGGAAGGGAACATCGAAGGGGCGTTGAATATGATAAACGAGCTGCGACGAACGGTTTCGATTGATGGAGAGCCGTCGCAGAGGATTTCGGCGTACATGGTGGAAGCTCTTGCAGCTCGTGTGGCGGTTTCGGGTAAAGGGCTTTACAAAGCTTTGAAGTGTAAAGAACCGCCTTCGAAAGATCGGCTTTCGGCTATGCAAGTGTTGTTTGAGGTTTGCCCATGTTTCAGGTTCGGGTTCACGACAGCGAATGGGGCGATTCTGGAGGCGTTTGTAGGTGAAAAAATGGTGCATGTGATTGATTTCGATATTAACCAAGGAAGCCAGTATATAACCCTGTTGCAGACGCTAGCGGGTCAAAGCCCGAGACCCCATTTGAGGTTGACTGGTGTTGATGACCCGGAGTCGGTTCAAAGACCCGTTGGCGGGCTGAACCATATCGGGATGAGACTCAAGGAACTCGCCAAATCCCTCAATCTCGACTTCGAATTCAACTCTGTGGCGGCAAACATAGCGGTGGTTGAACCCGACATGCTTAACTGCAGGGCGGGTGAGGCGGTGATCGTGAACTTCGCATTCCAGCTCCACCACATGCCCGATGAGAGTGTTTCCACCGTGAATCAAAGAGATCAGCTTCTGAGAATGGTAAAGAGTTTAAACCCGAAACTCGTAACCGTTGTCGAACAGGATGTAAACACGAACACGGCCCCATTTTTGCATAGGTTTCATGAAGCATACAGTTATTATTCCGCTCTGTTTGATTGTCTTGATGCGACACTGCCACGTGAGAGTCAGGAAAGAGTGAATGTGGAGAAACAGTGTCTGGCTCGCGATATAGTTAACATAATCGCGTGTGAAGGCGAAGAGAGGATCGAGCGGTACGAAGTGTCGGGAAAGTGGAAGGCTCGGATGATGATGGCAGGGTTTAAGCCGTGCCCGATTAGTGAAAATGTGAATGATTCGATTCGAGAACTTATAAAACAGTATAG
Organism: Helianthus tuberosus; assembly: GCA_030545235.1. Lineage (NCBI taxonomy): Eukaryota > Viridiplantae > Streptophyta > Magnoliopsida > Asterales > Asteraceae > Helianthus > Helianthus tuberosus. Next base: position 87,409,430 of record CM060374.1, on the reverse strand, counting down.
TGATAGGTATAACATGAAAGTTGAACCGAATGCAGTTCATTTCGGTTGGGAAGATAAAGTGTTGGTCGTCGCTTCGGCTTGGAGGTAAGAATCATGTTGTTAATAAAATAAGACGTGTATTGTTGTAACTTTGTAACTTGTAACTTTTTTTGTTATTCGAGTGACTCTTAACCAATAACTTATTATTGTTTCGTTTCTCTTGGTAGTCGGTAAACAGGGTTGGAACCGCAACCTACGACCAGTCTTGGGCCTAGTTTGAAACTAGTCCCAAGAAGCATGGTCCTTTGAGGTTCCGGTTCCAACCTGGTTAAGCCCGTCGGTCCTTAATATGTCTTGTAATTTAAGCACGAAGCCCGGTTGTAAGTTATAACCGGGCCCTGTTATATAATAGAGTTGCATTATATTTGTTGGTGTAATTTTTAACAACTATATTCGTTAGTGTATATGCTTTTTTAAATTTTTTTTTTTTTAATTTGTAACATCTATATTCGTTAGTGTATATGATTTTTTTAATGGATATATGTGGTTGTAACCTTGGAGGTCTTGTATCTAGAAACGATTGTAAATTTGTTTTATGGTCAACACTATTTAAAAAACATTTATCTTGATATGGTGCACTATGATATACACCAAGATTTTTCAACTATAGGACAAAAGTCAGCTCAAGTAGTGGATACTTATTAGACCAGTTCATATGTAATATGATAATTTTTTTTGCAACCATTTTCTTTGCAAGTTATCGCGAAGACTTTAAAAACGGCATTGCTTTTCATATTTGAAAAATGTATCGGTCCAATTGTATCTTTAGTTGACCTCTCATATTTGGAAAAAACGGCGTTACTTTTCATATTAAAATCTTCTAAATATAACAAGTCAGCAAGTCGTATAATAACCTCTAATTCAAAGTTTTGTAAATATATCTCAAGGATCAACGTATCTGCTATAAACGTTTTCAAGTCTGAATTTGATTTGCAAAAATATACATATTCATCTCACTGAAAAGATTAAGGGGGTGTTTGGGAGTGATTATTGTAGCCAACTTATAATTTATTGACTTTTTTAAAAGTTAAATGGTGTTTAGGATTGGGAGTCTATGTGAGGGGAAATGTCAATAAGTTACTCTATTATGCGAAGAATTTTATTTATTTTTCTAATACAGAAAATGTAAGTTAAAAGACTGTTATACCCATGGCTTTATAGCCTAGTAATATCATCTTACGGGTGGGATAAGGTTTTGAGATAAATAGGTCTTGGGTTCGATTCCTACAAGAGGGTTTTCCCATATTTATTGGGTTTTCTCCTGAATTGGTGTATAGACATCATGCCTAGTGAAGATGGATATGATCGGGTGGTTCCGCTAGTGGCACGATGATACTCCAGTGATCCAAATTTGCCGTTAAAAAAAGACTGTTAACTAAAATAAAATAATAGATAAGCATGGATACATGACATATCGGAGAACAAGTAGTTAAGTATTATCCCTACGGATTAAAATAAACATGGTTATTGTGAAGTTTGGTAACAAACACATAATTAAAGAATAATAAATTAATCAAATAGTTGTAAGCGACCCATTAATTAAATCGAAAATTTTCAATAAAACCTTCCAGAAATTCATTTGACAGAAAGCGATATTCACCTACAAAATTTCTTGGTGACAGAGAAAATGGTTTTTGACATCTGCCGTGAAAATTCTTAAATTTTTTCAATGAAAATAAAATATGGATTTTAATTATCATTCTAATAAATTATCGTTGAACAAAACAACAAATTACAATGAAGTGACAGGTAAACGGACAACACCTAGTTTGAAACTAGTCCCAAGAAGCATGGTCCTTTGAGGTTCTGGTTCTAACGTGGTTAAGCCCGACGATTCTTGATATGTCTTGCAATTAAAATACGAAGTCCGGTTATAAGTTATAACGAGGCACTGTTGTATAATAGAGTTGTTTTATATTTGTTGCAGTAAATTTTTGTCGATAGAATGATTTATGTAACTGTAACCTCTATATTCGATAGTGTATATTTTTATAGGTAGAGGATCCTGTACATTAATCCAGAAGTGTGAGAAGTGTATTAGAGCATTCTCATCCAATCCATCAAATTATACATACATTCCACTAAAAAACAACTCCTATATCAATATATTTTCACTAAAAACAAATACTTTCTCTCTCTCCTTTTCAATTAAATAATATTATCATTACATTTTTCTCTCTCCTTCACTCACAATCACTTTCAATATATATTAAAAAAATTATACTGGGTGAACAGTGTCCCCCCAAATATACAGACGAACAGTAACATTTTCTCTCTCCTCCGCTCACAACCATTTTTTATACCCTTTATAATATAAAAACTACCCCTCACATATTTTGATGGTTTGGATGAGAATGCTCTTATAACACTATATATAACACTATACGGGTCAAGTTATTCTACAAAGGCTTCTAATTGTAAGAAGTGTAAGAAGGATTTTTAGTGGGTTTTTTGTGTAGTGGGTTTTTTTAGGTTATTGGACACTTGTCACTCTATAAATCCTTCTTACACTTCTTACAATTAGGATCCTTTGTATTTGATCCTAATCCAACACTATATAACACCATATCAACACCGTATAACACTATGTAACACCATATAACATATGTAACACTATATAACAAATATAACACTATATTTTGTCTGATAATATGTCTATAGATGTACAGTGTTATATGGTGTTACATAGTGTTATACGGTGTTTATATCATGTTATATAGTGTTATATATAGTGTTATAATACGCTTCTCACACTTCTGAATTAATATACACTATCCCTACCCTGTTATTGTAATTTCTTTACTAATCGACGTATGTAGTTGTAAACTTCGTGGTCTCAGATATAGAAACGATTGTAAATTTGCTTTATTTTCAATGGTTGTAACATTTATCTTGTTATATACATTGGTCTTGAGATCTTTCAACTGTATAACATACCCAAAGTCAACTCAAGGGGTCGATACTCGAAAAACGACATTACTTTTCACATTTGAAATGTATCGGTCCAATTGTATCTTTGGTTGACCTAAGATTAAAGCTAATAAAATCTTCTAAATTGAAGAGGTATACGGGACCACATCACTCCAAGCTGGCGACCTTGCAATACAAAGGTTTCTAGAAGGTTCTAGAAAGGGACACCTGGCGAACAACAAGATGCTGTCAGCAGATAGAAATGACAACATGTGGCACCAATGGCAGGACGCCAGCATCGTCGCAAGATCTTCACAGAACAAACCAACAAACGTCACCTCCAGGCCTGACTGTGTCAGAGGGGACATAATGGATATATTCCTCCTGGTCGGACAACTGGCGAGCAACGGCTAGCTGGCAGTCCTCATCCTTCACAATTCTCCGGCTATAAATAGAAGGCTCAACATCTAGGTTTAAGGATTCGATTTCTCACTCTCTCACTCTATACACACACTTATCCTCAAAACGATTTCTCACACCAGATGGTGGTTACAAGGAGAGCCCCCATCTTCTTCTTCTTGTAGCGAGTCACCGGTGTTGTTCGTATTGCAGGAAACTTTGGAAGAATCAGTCATCCGTCGAGTGAAAACAAGAGATTGAACCATCTTATACGAGACGACCCGACAAATTAGCTCTGTGCTAACCAGTGTTTCTTCATAAATATAAGTCAACAAGTCGTAATAACCTCTCATTCAAAGTTATGTAAATGAATCTCTAGGAACGAAACATAAGCAAGTCTGACATCGATTTGGTAACATACCTATTCATCTCTTTTAGAATTTAAAACTGCATGAAGAAAATTGTTTTTCTAATACAAAAAACTAAATGTCATGAATCGTTATCTAAAATAAGTAAGCATAGATACCTGACATTGGAGAACAAGCTTTTGGTAAGAAACAATCAAAGAAGAATAAAATAAAATAAAAATCAAATAAAAAAAATAATCAAGATATAGATAAGTCCTGTCTACCCCCATTAATTAAATCAAAATTTATCAAAGAAAATGGTTTATAACTTTTGCCCTTAAAATTCTTTTTTAATTGATTTTCTTTATTTGTATCCCCCTCGCTAAAGTCTTCGATATTTGAATACATGTTGTGGATTAATTAAACTTATTATTTTATCAGTGTTACGTTACTGTCATATAAGAATCTGACCATTAACCAAATACATGTTAACAATATATTGTAGATTAACTAAATGTCCAATACCAATAATTAAAACAAAGTTAAAAAATAATAATAAAGGGTAAATTACACTTTCGTTCTTTATGTTTGTGTCATATTGCAATGGATAACATTTAACTTCAGTAGTTACAGCCATGAGCCTTTATTTGGAAAACTCATTACACATTTCGTCATTTAGCAATAACTATGTTAAAATTTTCAGTTAAGTATGACATGTGCCTTGCACATTATGGTAGGTTAGTCATTTTGTCGTTTTATTTAAAATATCCTTATAATATAATAAAACTTAAATTAAAAACCCTTACCAACAATTCTCCCCCCTCTCTCTGTAACTTTTACCAAACACAATCACCACCACCTGTGGCTGTCAACGTCGACCCCTAAAAAAACCCACCGACCAGCAAAGAAACCCCACCACCTGTGACTACCATCGCCCCTTGTCACCGTCACACCGACCACCAATCCGGCCACAATCTCTGAGATTTGACATCAAGATGTTGGGTGGTTCTTCGCATATCTGATCTGATGTTTAAAATTATATCGCAACTGTTTACCAGGGTGAAGCTTAAGACACTGATCTGATGTTTAAAATTATCCTGCAACTGTTTACCAGGTTGAAGCTCAAGGCACTGATCTGATGTTTAGGAATTCGTAATTGAGTTTAAAACATGTTTATAATGTTTGATTTCCCTTTATGACATCGTTTCCATCTTTTCATTTCCCCGTTATACGAAATTTGACTATTATACGTTCTATATGAAACGTGAAAAAGAATGATGTCGGTTTACACCAGCACCGTGTATGTAGTTCCACCGATTTGACTATCATGAAGCTTTTGTTGTAAATCTTTTCTTCTTGGTCATCATCCTGCTTGATGATGTATGATTTTATATAGTATTTGTAGTAAGAGTGTGAATAACACGAACAAGTTCTATGATACTCATGAAGTTTCTCAAGATTGTTTTATGAAATTTATGATTTTTCATATATGTTCACACTATAACAACAAGAAAACATCAAACCCTAGGAAACTTCATGAAGTTTTAGAAGGATGGGTAATGTGACATCGTTTACATCTTTTTTAACTACGTCATGAACAATATTAGTAAGACCACTTGTAGTGGTAATGGGAGATGGTGTGGAGAGAAAAAAAAAAACCCAAACATGCCCCATTGATAAGGATTGAATTTGAATGAACTTGAGGTTGAATCAACAATGGTCAAGTCCTATTAACGTTCAGGAAACTCAAGAAGAAAGAATGAGCTTCGAAAAGTCGTTAATGGCAGTTGAGAGAAAGAGAGACTAAGAAGAGTTTATTATTATTTCCAAGATACCCTATACTATTACAACCTTTCCCTTTTATACCTAGTTTACAACAACCCTTACAACTACTGGCCAACTACCATTCTAACTGCCTAACTAACTAACAACCCAATCCCCTGTTGCTAACCAACACCCACTCCACTGTTGTTAATCAACGACTCAATCCACTGCTGACTAATCCCCTGTTGCTAACTAATCAACCCAATCCACTGTTAACCAATCCCTTAACTACTGATCCGTATCAATACCCCCCTCCCTGATAACCTGATCCTTGACCTCAAGGATCAAAATTTGGAAACTTTTGCATTATTATTTTAGCATCCTCCCAAGTTGCATCTTCCACACCCACATGTTTCCACTTAATCAGCCACTGCACCACCATTCTATTGAACCTTTTAAGAACCTTAGTGTTATGGGTGGTTTTCTGCTCATATATCCTGAATATTATTCTGACTGTGTTTCTTTTGTTGTGATCAGGATACCGGATCAGGATATTGGTAACATCCTGATGTAGTATCCTGGTAGTAACTGATTAATTCACGTGCAGATTAAATGGTGCAAGTCTCTAACGTTCAAGTGGACTTCTTCTCCCAAAGACTCGGGAAAATCTGTTGGAATATGGACGTTGAAGCCAGAAGACGTGGACTACAACGTTCAGATAAGGAATATTCGTTAAATCCCGGAATAATAGGCTAGTTAGTTAGTTTCTTTTACTATAAAAAGGATTGATCGGATCAGATAAGGACACACACAATCTCTCGAACTCTCTTTCTCTCTAGCTGCAAACACTCACAACACACTTACACTTGTATTCAAATCGCATTGTAACACTTAGTTGATCCGCATCATATCCTGCACTGTATCCTGACATTTGAAGTAATAAGAAGAACAAGGCAGCTGCAATTGTCAGCTCCTAAGGTTTTACGTAGGCGATCTAGATTGATCAAGTGCTTTCCTCGTACATCTCGTGTCACCCTTTACATTTTTGCTCATTGTTTGATCGTAGATACAGCTCGATATCCTGAGCCGTATCCTGAAAACTGTTTTTGCAAACAACTAAATTAACATATTTTGATACACATTCTTAGCACACTACCTCACTTAACTAATTTGATCACTAAATTGCTTCGGTAATTTTTTACCAAAACAATTTGGCGCCCACCGTGGGGCAAGTGGTGCTATTTCTACTAAAAGCTTTTGCAAAATCATTACTTGGTTTTCTATTTTCAAAACTTTTTGCTACACTATTTTCAATGGCCTCGAGATCAAACATGAGCTCTTCCACCGTGTCTGCTACAACCTCTGCAACAATTGGTTCGGTGCTTCCACCACCTCCTCCAAGGACTCAAGCTTCTTCACAGCCTCAGGATATTATCCCCACTCGGAATATTCAGGGATCTGCTCCTGTTTTGGCCTCTAATGATGAAATTCTGACTTTATTTGGTAGTGTACAGGAACAGATGAGGCAACAACAGGAGACCAACCAAATGCTGATGAGGGAGATACAACTCTTGAAGTCTGGTCCGAGTAGGCATGCTGAGGATATTGTCACTCCTTTGCAGCCCAGAGCTTTGAACTTCAGTTCTGCAGTATATACTGAAGATAACAGGGGGAATATTGTGCCTAGCCATTCTTAGAATCATACTCCTGAGATACCCTCTTCGGTTAGGGTGTCAACTGTGAGAAGCTCAGGATATGCTTCAGGATATGGCCAGAATCCCCAGACTGGTAACATATCTAATAATAATAATAATACTCTTGCTACTAATGGTATTGGATCTTTGCAGGATGCAGGTATGACATCAGCATTTTCTAGGGAGCTTTAGAAATTGAAGGACATGATATCCAGTGTACCTGGGGTGGTCCAGCCAATTCCAGAAGTATCCCAAGACAACCACAGGATATCCCGGTTTGCATATCCTATTTGTGATGCTGAAATCCCAAAAAGATTTCAGACCCCCAACATGAAGCTCTAAGACGGAACTACGGATCCTGAAGAGCATATTGCCCAGTATAGGGAAAGGATAGAAATCAACCATATCCCTCCAGATCTTAAGGAAGCATGCCTCTGCAAGGGTTTTGGTTCTACCTTAACAGGATCAGCCTTAAAATGGCTCTTAAACGTTCCTCCTCATTCGATTACATCATTTTCTTATTTAGTGAATTTATTTAATAGTCAATTTTCTTGCAGTCAGGAGTTTTGAAAAACTAACCAGTGATCTCTACAGGATAACTCAAGGACCTCAAGAATCCTTGAGAGATTATGTGAACAAGTTTAGCCGGGAATCCTTAGATATCCCGCATCTTGATGTTGCAACAGCTGTGCAGGCTTTCAAGATGGGATTGCAAAAAGATTCTCAGTTTTACCAGGATCTTGTAATGAATCCCTGCAGGAACCTGGATGAAGCTCGGAACAGGGCTTTAAGATATATTTGACTGGAAGATGACAAAAAGATGCAAGAGAGGATGAATTCATCCACAACCTATGAGTCAACCAACAGGAAATCAGAATCCTCGTATAAACCATATCGCTCTAAGCCATATGGCAGGAATGACAACAAGAAAGTGAATGTTGTTGAAGACGAGGATCCTGAGTTGTCAGAATATTGTTTTTCTGTTAATATACCTGAACTGATGTATGCTATGCAGGGTTTAGGAGACAAAGCAAGGTGGCCCCGGAAGAATCAACAAAAAGCTGATTGGAAGGATAAGTCCAAATGGTGTGCATTCCATGAGGATTTCAGACATGTTACTGAGGATTGCATTGCTCTAAGGAAAGAAATAAGCTATCTCTTGAGCAAAGGATACCTAAAGGATCTCCTGGGAAGAAAGAAGAATAAGGGTCAGGATACCGAGAAGGATCCTGAACGAGTGGCATCACCTCCTGCGGATGCCAAGATAATTAACTTTATTTCAGGAGGATCTGATATCTGTGGGACCTCTTATTCTGCAGCAAAAAGACATGCAAAGGAGGCTAAGGTAGAGATGGTAGATAAGCCAACCAGGATGTCAACCCTCACGACTGATAAAATGATCACGCTCGATAGTGATGATAGGGCAGGATCCTCACCATGATGCTTTGGTAATAACTTTGTATGTTGCTAATCATTTTGTGCGCAGGATACTGGTGGATAATGGCAGCTCTGTCAACATAATTCAGCTGGAAACATTGAAGAGGATGAATGTATCCCCAATGGATATTACTTCGAAATCCACTGTGCTTGTTGGGTTCAGTGGAGATGCAAGGAATACCATGGGAGAGATAAAGTTGCCCGTGTATGTTGAAGGGGTCAACTCGATGCAACGATTTTGTGTCATGGACTCCTTATCCTGCTACAATATTATATTGGGTAGGCCATGGATCCATGATATGAAAGTTGTGCCATCGACCTATCATCAATGCATCAAGATCCCTACCCCTTGGGGGGTAGTCAAGGTGGAAAGTGATCAACAGGAAGCAAAGGAGTGTTATTCTTCTTCAATGAAATCCTCGACAAAGCCCAATGCAGCATAGCAATTAAAGATGTGAGCCCAGGATACCATGGAGGCTTCAGAGCAGGATGTAAAGAAAATTATCCTGGATCAGGATAATCCAGATATCTCGGTGCTCGTAGGAACCAATATCCCTCAGGATATTGAAAATCAATTAACTAACTTTTTGAAATGCAGGATGTCAACATTCGCATGGAAACATGAGGATATGACAGGTATTTCCCAGGATATTATAACTCACAAGCTCGTAATTGATAGGTCTTTCAAGCCTGTCCAACAGAAACGAAGGAAATTTGCTTCAGAACGGAACACAATCATTCAGGAAGAAGTTGAAAGATTATTAAAGAGCAAGATGATTAGGGAAGTAAAATTTCCCAAATGGCTAGCAAATGTAGTTGTGGTGCAAAAGAAAAATGGGAAATGGAGAGTTTGTGTAGATTACACATACTTGAACAAAGCTTGTCCCAAAGACCCATTTTCTCTACCTCATATTGATTCAATGGTGGATGCTACTGCCGGCCATGAGATGTTGACTTTCATGGATGCCTCCTCAGGATTCCAGCAGATCCAAATGGAACCCTCGGATCAGGAGGATACTGCTTTCATGACACCAACATGTATCTATTGTTATACTGCTATGCCTTTTGGTTTGAAAAATGCAGGTGCAACATACCAAAGATTGGTGAACATGATGTTTAAAGACAAACTGGGGGACACCATGGAAGTATACATTGATGATATGGTGGTAAAATCTAAGAAGGCTGAGGATCATCTCCGGGATATTGAAGAAGCATTCGATATCCTGGACTAGTACAATATGAAGCTGAATCCTGCCAAATGCCATTTTGGTGTGGGGGCAGGAAAGTTTTTGGGATACATGGTAACTAAAAGGGGGACCGAAGAAAGCCCAGAACAGATTAAAGCCATATTGGATATTAAGTCTCCTTCAAACATGAAAGATGTACAAAGATTAACAGGGCGAGTAGCAGCATTAAACAGGTTTATATCAAGGTCCTCGGAAAAATGCAAGGAATTCTACGATATCCTAAAAAAGAATAAGAAATTCGAGTGGGGAGAGAAGCATGAAGCAGCCTTGCAGGAACTAAAGCAGTATCTCTCGACTGCACCTCTATTGATGAAGCCCGAGGATGGTGAACCATTATCCCTGTATCTTTCAGTATTAGAAAATGCGGTAAGCGCTGTCTTGGTAAAGGATCACGAAGGTCAGCAATATCCTGTCTATTATGTTAGTAAAAGTTTATTAGATGCTGAAACTAGATATTCTCATTTAGAAAAATTGATATTGGCCTTAGTTATGGCATCGACAAAGCTTAGACATTATTTTGAGACACATAGGATTCATGTTAAAACTAACTATCCTGTTAAAAATGTGCTTAGGAAACCCGAGATGTCAGGTAGGATGGCTAAGTGGTCAGTAAAATTAAGTGCCTATGATCTAGTATATGAACCTAGAAATGCTATAAAGTCTCAGGCTCTAGCTGACTTTGTGGCTGATTTCAGTAGCGATATTCAAAATGAAGTAGACCTAGAAGTACAGCAACTAGGAGAAACCTCGGAATCCTGGACATTATATACTGATGGTGCGTCTAATGTAAGAGGTGTAGGTTTGGGTATACTGCTAAAATCGCCACAGGGGGACATAATACCCCAGGTTATTAGGTGTGAATTTCCTGCCACTAATAATGAAGCAGAATACGAAGCTTTGATTGCAGGATTAGAATTGGCCAGGAATATGAATATTAAAAGTTTACGAGTATTTGTTGATTCCTTGTTAATTACTAATCATTTTAATGGAACCTATGCAGTTAAAGGTGAGAAGTTAATCGAGTATCTCGAAATTCTTAAAAAGTTAGCAGGATATTTCGATGTTTTTACACTTGAACAGGTACCGAGAGAGGATAATGCTGAAGAAGATGCCTTGGCAAATCTAGGATCATCAGTCAGGATACCGGAGGGAACCCAAATACCAATACTACATATCCTGTATCCTGATGAGGAAGTAGTAAGCATCCAGGATCCTAAGTCCTGGATGGCTCCAATCATGGGATATCTCAAGGAAGGACACATCCCAAAGGATGAGAATCCTAAGGCTTTTGGGATGAAGGTATCACGATTCACTATTATAAATAATGTTTTGTATAAGAAATCTCTTGCAGGACCATACCTGAGGTGCTTGGAGCATCCTGAAACCAAAGAAGTGCTCCAGGATATACACGAAGGGGATTGTGGCAACCATATTGGGGGCAGATCATTATTCTCAAAGGTATTAAGAACAGGATACTATTGGCCAATGATGAGGAAAGATGCTGCAGAATATGCCCGAAGGTGTGATGCATGTCAAAGGCATAGTAATATACTGCATCAACCTGCCGAACCACTATATCCTATTGCTTCCCCTTGGCCATTCATGAAGTGGGGGATGGACATAATAGGAAAATTGCCCAAGGCTCCAAGAGGAAAAGTATTTATGCTGGCAATGACTGATTATTTCTCTAAATGGGTTGAAGCTGACGCATTTGTTTAAGTTAGAGATCAAGAAGTAGTATCCTTCATAAAAAGGAATATCCTGACCAGGTTTGGAGTACCAGCCAAGATAATTTGTGACAATGGCTCTCAGTTTATAAGTAAGAGGACTACCAACTTCTGCAAGAGTTGGGGAATTAAAATGAGTACATCTACTCCAGTACATCCTCAAGCAAACGGACAAGCAGAATCCTCAAACAAGATAATTGTCAACAATGTGAAGAAAAGACTAGGAGCTAAGAAAGGAAGATGGGCAGAAGAATTGCCCTTTGTTTTGTGGGCTGATAGAACAACAATAAAGAGTGCAACTGGCCAAACCCCATTCTCTTTAGTATTTGGAGCAGAAGCAGTGATCCCAACAGAAATGGTGATACCTACAGCAAGATCTAACCTCCGGGATCCTGAGCAGAATCCTGAAGCCTTATGCCAAGAATTGGATACTATTGATGAGACAAGAGATGCGGCAAAGCTAAGAATGGCAGCATATCAACAGAAGATATCCAGAGCATATAACAAGAATATAAGGACTAGGAGGTTTCAAGTTGGAGATTGGGTATTAAGAAAGGCTTTTCAGAACACTACCAATCCAGCTGATGGAAAATTAGCTCCAAAATGGGAAGGACCCTATGAGATTGAATCGGAATTTGGAAAAGGAGCATATCGGCTTAAGGATATGGAGGGGGGATATGTTACCAAGATCCTGGAATGCTATACACCTAAAGCTCTATTTTAAGTGAGTTTAGAATTTAATTTCTAACTCAGGATGGTATGAATTCTATCTCTTTCAATGTATTTGATATTATTTATTCTTTTGAACCCAATACTAACTTAAGCATCGGAGGGGTGTTAGCTAGGCTAACACCCACCTTAGTTTACGGTTGTTTTGCAGAATATGCTTCGGGATATAGCTCCAGGATATACCCTTAGGATAATTCGAAAGATTAGAGGATTGGCCCCCTCTCTCACGTTTAAGGGATCCTGATCCCTTCACAGGTTTAAAGGTATTCACCTTTCTCTCGAATTGGGTTTAAACACCCCACCTGGAGCGCAAGTTATCCAGGAATAGTTCAAGATAGCGGGACCAGTTCATGTAAAAGTCGCTGACAATTTTGTTATCATTGGCTATATCCTGGATCCTAAAGGTATATGAGGATTGATCACCCTCTCTCACGAAAGGGTATTTTCATACTCTCTAAGGTTTAAAGGTTTTCACCTTTCTAAGTCTTGGAGTTTATACACTCCCGCCTGTAGCGCATGAAAACTTGGGATTTTCCCCAGAATACTTATGGGTTTATCCCCAGAACACTAAGGAATTATCTCCAGTATATTTTAGGGTTTATCCCCTGTAATACAAAAATTATAGAAACAATTACAATTGATGTCCAGAAAATTTCTAAGTATTCAAAAACATAATACACAGGGGACATTCCTACTGAGGCAATTGTGCAAAGCTCAAAGGATCAAGCTTGGACCTAGTACACTAAGTGTCCCAGACTGGGGACATCTTCGTTGGGAAGATTGCAAAAGGATTGAAGTTTGAGAATGGGGTTGTACTCTACCTCTGGTATGATCTTTCCTTTAAAAACCTTATCTAAATCGTTTAAATTTTTGAAACTATGTTTGATAAAAGTTTGATTATAGCATTTATCATTATCCTGATTAGGATATGTTCTCAGGATATATTTTCAAAATATATTCTTAGAATATGCTTCAGGATATTTGGTTGGAATGTTTGGGACATGGTACTTGGATTAAAAATTGAAACTATACTTGAGTCAAACATTTATTATCAAAACAAGCTTTATAAAATGAAAGTGAACTATCCTTTTTATTTGAAAACTTTATCTAAATTGTTTGGGTTGTAAAAACCCTATTTGACAAATGTCCTGATCAAGATATTTTCATAATATTTAGATAAGACATTTGAAATATTGCACTAAGTTTGGAACATTGAAATTATATTCAAACTAAGCAATGCATAACAAAGGACAATGATAAATAAGGTCAAAAGGAAGTTATATTATTAACATAGCAAAAGTTGTGCTTTTGGTTTCATCTCAAACCGAGATCCATCCACCAAAAGCACAGTTAGTTTATTCACTTAACAGTTGAAGGCTTCATCTCAAACCGAGACCCATCCACCTCCAACTGTTATATTGTTCAAAATAAACCATACTAATTGGTGACCAAGGGCTTCATCCTGAAACCCAGGACCCATCCACCTTTGGCCATCATATTGTTTTAAGTGCAGGAAATGTAAATTGTTCAAGTGCAGGAAAAGTAAATTGTTTTGGAATTACAAACCACAACCATCAAACTTAAAAAAGTGGGCTCCATCCTAGGCACAAATATCCATCATTGCCCACTTCGTTGCATTCAGGAGGCAACACCCTGTTCATCCATCACGTCTTCACCAGCATCCGGTTCAGGATCAGCTCGAACATCCTTCTCAGCCTCGCCACCAACCTCAGTTAGCTTCTCAGTCGCCTTGGAAGACCCCTCAACTACGGGTTTAGCAGGATGCTCCACAGGATGACCACTAAGACCTCTTAGCTTTGTTTCCCAGGCGTCGACATTCCAAGAAGGGCATTCAAAGCCCAGGGCCTTGGCTTCATGAGCCATTTTTAGCCTAGCTTGAAGAAGGGAGATGACAACGGAGCTCTTATTGCCTTCCCGGTAAGAGGTCATATCCTGTTCATGTTGCACTTGGGCGGCGTCAAGGTGGGCTTGGGCTTCGTGAGTAACCTTCTTGATGACGACCTGGTGTTCTTGGGTCATAGCCTTGAACTTGTCCTCGTAATGTTGAGATTTAGCAGCAGCAATCATTCCTTGGTCGGAAATAGTGGTCTCGGCTTTCTTCAATTTGGACTCAAGTATCTTGTTAAGCCTGCAGGATTCTTCGTACAAGTGAACTAAACATTCGAGGCCCTACAACAAAAAACGCATGTATTATTATATATTAGCCAGGATATCGGTTTAACATATATATGCAGGATACGGGATAAGGATCTATACCTAGTTGAGAAAGGAAGTCATGAACCCGCTTGCCTCGATAAACCCGTGATTCTCGTAGGGAAATGTTTCGGGAGCGGCAGGCGAATCAGTCTCTTTCCTCTTACGGGAACTAGAGGTCCGGGGCTTAGTAGCTGGTGAAGGCTTGGGAATGGCGGCGGCTTTAGAGCTGGTGGGTTTGGATGAAGTAATAGGCTTGGGACTTGGATCTTTCTTGACCGGGACAGGGTCGGAGTAACTGTCCAACTCCTCAAGGTCAAAAACTTCTGGGATTTTGGCTGGTGCTGCATAAAAGGAGAAGTTCTAAATCTTTTCTACTCTTTCATTATATTAAACTAATCAGTCATTTGCAGAATAACCCTTACCAGACATGTCAGACGATGAATATTGGCTGGAACTTGGTAGGTGTGTGGAAAAGCTCCTATCACCTTCCGGTAACTGGTAAATCGCTTTGATTCTCTTTTCAGATTCTTCAGTAGGAGGGGCTACTTCTTTAAAGTTCACTGCATAAGGACCAAATAAAGAAAGTATCAGCACAGTATATAGGCCCAAGAGGTATTTGGGGATATTCTTAAAACCCTAAACCCTACCGGTGGTTAACCACTCCACCGGGAGGCTAGCACCCTCAGAGATGGAGTCTCGTTTAACAAAGAAGAATTTCCGTTGCCATCCATCCTCGTTATTGTTGGCTTTGAGAATGAGGGGTTTACTGGAAGTGGAAAAAAGTAAAAAGCGGCTAGAACCATGTGATCGGAGACGATAGGCGATTGGAATATCCTCAATGCAGAGGTTAGGAAAGTGGAGGTTTTTTATTTGGTTAAGTACGATCAGTACCCTCCAAACCATGGGCATCGTTTGGGCAAAGCAAAGACCGGTGGTTCGAAAAAATTGCATTATGAATTCGGGAAAAGGATACCGAAGGCCTAGCGAGAAGGGATATGCCAGAAAAAAACCCAATCGGCAGATGAAACGTCCGATCGAACTGACCGGTCGAATGGTCTGATAATCGTACTGTCTGGAAAAGCGCCGGAGGCTCTCAACGCTGCGATATCTGCGTTATCGAAGGCACAGATCTCCTTCTCGGGGTACTTGAGAAGGTTTTGTTGGACGAAGGTCTCCATCGATTCACCAGTATGAGAACGGGTTCTAGTAGCCATTGGGAGTAGAATGAAGAAATTAGCAGAGAAGGAAGAAGGAATGAATAATTACCTGGAGATTCTGTTGATGATATTTGGTTTTCAAACAGAAAGAGAGAAGATATAGGGGCGTAATAGATAGCCATTGAGTGTAAACCGCGTTGGAAGTTGCATAGTGATATCTCGATCATTGTTTCAACTTAATAACCTTGGTTCACGGGATAAGTTTTAAAATATATCTGTTGGAATTGGTATACCAACAGATATATTTTGGGGACAATTGTTATGGGTGGTTTTCTGCTCATATATCCTGAATATTATTCTGACTGTGTTTCTTTTGTTGTGATCAGGATACCGGATCAGGATATTGGTAACATCCTGATGCAGTATCCTGGTAGTAACTGATTAATGTACGTGTAGATTGAATGGTGCAAGTGTCTAACTTTCAAGTGGACTTCTTCTCCCAAAGACTCGGGCAAATCTGTTGGAATATAGATGTTGAAGCCGGAAGACGTGGACTACAATGTTCACATAAGGAATATTCGTTAAATCCCGGAATAATAGGCTAGTTAGTTAGTTTCTTTTACTATAAAAAGGATTGATCGGATCAGATAAGGACACACACAATCTCTCGAACTCTCTTTCTCTCTAGCTGCACACTTACACTTGTATTAAATCGCATTGTAACACTTAGTTGATCCGCATCATATCCTGCACTGTATCCTGACATTTGAAGTAATAAGAAGAACAAGGCAGCTGCGATTGTCAGCTCCCAAGGTTTTATTCCGGCGATCTAGATTGATCAAGGGCTTTCCTCGTACATCTCGTGTCACCCTTTACATTTTTGCTCATTGTTTGATCGTAGATACAACTCGATATCCTGAGCCGTATCCTGAAAACTGTTTTTGCAAACAACTAAATTAACATATTTTTGATACACATTCTTAGCACACTACCTCACTGATGCGCGTGTGGTGTGATATATATTTAAGTATATTTTAACCCCTTTTTACACGTTAGCCAAGTTTTAAATTTATAAAACACGATATTTTACTAACACCAAACACACATATGGGCAAGTGCACCCATCATGAGCGTAGTATAGTGTTGGCAAGATACCGAGGTCGTCCAAGGAAACAAGAGCTTTTAGTACCGGTTTATCCTCAACGTCTAATCAAATAAAAAGTTAGAAAAAGGTTTTAAACTAGAAAAATAAAAACTAACTAAAATGCTGAAAAATAAAATAAAAACAGATAGACAAGATGAATCACTTGGATCCAACTCGTGTTTAGTGTAACCTTTGATTATTTCCGCACTTTTGCACTTTTTAAGAGATTATCTTAGTTATTGCAGTAGGCCCCTCTTTTGAAGGTGACGTTACCCTCAACCCAGTAGTTTGAGTCAGCAAGGATACAATCCTAAAGGGTCGGATTATTGAAAGATAATTAATTAAGTTATTAATGCATATTATGGTAGACCCCTCTTTTGAAGGCGACGTTACCCTCGGCTAAGTAGTCCGAGTCAGCAGGGATACAGTCCTAAGTAGCCGGGTTAAAGTATTAATAGTAGCTTACATATGAGGGGATCAAAGAGTTTGGACCACCGCCATCCAATACCGGTGGGTATTGAAGGAGGTCCTACTAAATTTGACCCAGGTCCTTGCAGGATCTATACACTGAACAAGGCAAGACTCTTACCAAACCATTCCCTTAACCCCCGACCAGGTAGCCAACATATCTCCATATAGACCGTGGAGATATGAATGGTGAAAATCTTTTATTTTATATAGATAGTAAAATAATGCCAAGACACCACGGACAAACGATAAGGAAGAATCACCTTCAACATAAGAAACTAGTTATTAAAGTCATTAATACATAACCAAATAAAAAGTGCGAAAAGATTAAAAATAAAAAAAGTATTACACTAGACACTTGTCTTCACCAAGTGATGTAAGAGACTTAGGCAAACATGGCCTTTGATTGTCAAGAACTCTTACGATCAATCTTGGATCCCGAGACGACTCACACACTCTACGATGGACGATGGATGATGGTGGTGGATGATGGTGTTGTGATGGTGGTGGGTGGTGGGTGAAGTGTGAGAGAGGTGGTGTGCCAAGGGATGGTTTGCAAATGAGCCAAGCACCCCTATTTATAGGCTGAACAGAGACTCGGGCACGGCCCCGTGTCCACCTTCCTTCTCTTTCTTCATTAATTGCAGTTTGTTTGCATTAGTTGACCACGCCCCCGTGTCCGCTGGGCACGCCCCCGTGTGCAGAAGCGTATCTGTACTATCAAGATTTCCCCAGATTCTGCGAATCTTAGAGTTGACCACGGCCCCGTGTCCGCTGGGCACGCCCCCGTGGTGGGTGATAGAGGCTTCTACAGCTTTGTCTTTTCTGCAATCACTTGGGCACGCCCCCGTGCTAATTGAGCACGGGGCGTGTTCAGCCTTCTGTTCTCTTGTTTTGCTTGGGAAGATGCTGTCGGGGAGGTCGGGCATGCCACGTTTGTTCCTTTTCTTGTATTTATGTTAGATTTAGCTGCCTTTTTGCTTCTTTTGTTCATTTGAGCTTATTTAATCCTGAAAATACAAAAGGAAGACAAAAACACACTTTTTCCAACATTAGTACTAAAAAAGGGTTAGTTTTATGCCACAATTGATGTAATTTATATGTTGCATTTTGTGCACATCAAATACCCCCACACTTGAATCTTTGCTTGTCCTCAAGCAAAACTCTTTATTTTGTGGCTTTACACTCCCAAATGGAATGGGTAAAAGAGAAGGTTTTTTGGGCTTGTCATAGAGTGTCGGGATTTACAAGATTCTTTATTTAGTTTTATTTTTATTTATTTACAATCCTATTCGTCATGATTTATTGAAAACATTCCATAAGATAAATTACTTATTAGGGCATAACATGCCTTTTTAAAATTCCACTTATATACAAGTTCACATACCACACGGGGATCACTCAACACTCGGCCGAAGATGTATTTTAGTGGATCAGTCGAGAGCGGCATGGAACTTACTCCTATCATAAGCTTGCCAAGCAATCAATCCTCCTCCTTTTTAACTATATACCTTTGTAAATATCAAGAGGACTTTTGGGTGAAGGGTTAGGCTTGGGTTAAAGGTAGGTGGTTGGGTTAGTGGTTAGTAAAGGGGCGAAAGGCGTAAAAAGCGTCGGTTTTCGTAAGACTTTTTATTTTTGAAAATTTTATTTTGATGAAGTCATTATTCAAACAAAGTTATTTTTGATAAACTTGTTTGTTTATTTCTCTTTTGCTTCATCATCATCATCAAATTTTTTTTTAAAGTCATTTGTTACTAAAACAAAAGGGTTAAAAATAAAAAGGTTTTGGTGGGTGAAAGGGTGTTTGTTTTAGGTTATGAAATGAAAAGGTTTAGGCTCAAAGGGGTTAACTAGGGGGATTTTGGGTAGGTGGTAAAAAAAAGAAAAATAATGGTGTAGAAATAAAAAAAGGGTTAGTCCTAATGCCTCCATCATTTACTTACTCGGGTTTAAGTTGGTAAGGACCGGGAATGTATCGTCGTGGCAAGTTCTAGAGTCGTAAGAACCAAGCGGCTATTCACACAAGAAACGAAAAATGAGTATTTAGTTTAAAGATATGTATTTGTATGCTCAATAAAGGCTCAAAACTCACTTTTTGTGGGAATGAGTTTTTTATGTGATCAAGTATATATAATCAAATTTTAACTAGGTTTGTCATTCCGTTTCATAATTTTCTTATGTTGATTCTTTTTATCACGACGCTATCGGTTGTAAATTTGTAAAAATATAACCTTTTTAGAACATGTTATTCCCAAATTAAACCAAGACAAGTAAAAAATGAAAATTTTTGAAAAAATTTGGGGTGATTAGCGGTTCCAATAGAGTTTTGTGTAAGGCTTATTTTTAGGACTTGCAAGATTCAAGGTTTTAGCATCCCCCCCACACTTAAATTACACATTGTCCTCAATGTGTCCCAAAAATAAGTTTTTCGGTTGATTAAAATGTGTAAAAGTGGGTTAAAAACAAGATTTTATGTTACTGGGTAGCTGAACACGGGGTGTGTTGGCTGAGCACGGCCCCGTGGTCAGACTGCCAGTATCAAATTTAAACAGAAGGCTGGGCACGGGGGCGTGTTCAGTGAGCATGGCCCCGTGTCCAGTTACCTGAACTGGGCATTTTCTGCAGAACCTCGGGCACGGGGCGTGTTGGGGTGAGCACGGCCCCGTGCTGAACTTGCTGTAATGAAGAAAAATTGTCGGGAGGCTCTGTTTTTGTTCATGGGGTGTGGGTTCAAGCTTCCCTTAGTAACCTTCACCATTTCGAGTGTGCTTTATTCCTGAAAATTAAAACTAAACTAGAAAACATAAAAGTTAAACTAATCTAAAACTAAGGATAGTTCCGCGGAATGCCTCCGTGGTGCGCCACGTTTATAAGGGTCCTTGGCTAGATCCACCTTATCGGGTGGTTCTGGCTCGTCTTCAATTAGGGTGTCCTCATTGCCGAATGGGTATTTCATTGAACGCTCAAGATCGACACTCTTTTTAAATGCCCCTAATTGAATAGATAGATTGTTGTACTTCCGGTTTTTCAAAGCTTCGTGGGTTTTTACAAAGGGTCGTCCCAACATTAGAGGAGCATCATCGAGGATTACAAAGTCGGTTGGGATTACCATTTGATTTGTTTGGACCAAGACATCCTCAACTACACCGATTGATTTTATTATTTTCCGATTAGATAGAAAAATGGGTATTTGAAGTGGAGAAAAATCACCAATACTTAATTTTTCGAAAATGTAGTTTGGCATTATATTAACACAAAGATCTTTATCAATTGTGACATTACTAATAAAGGAGTTTTGAAAAAAACATGGAACCGGTGTAATGTTGATTTCAAATGGGTCTTCTTTTATTAGCGAAGTTTGATCATTAGTTAACTTAACGCTTACTGTTTCGTCAATTTTAGTGTTAGTGTTTAACTCTTTTAAAAACTTAGCATGAGTAGGTACTAAACAATGATTTTCAAAAGAAGGTGACAAGAGATTAATTTCTTCAAAATTAGACTCTTTTAGAATTTTAACATTAACGGACTCACCTTTTTCGTTGTTTAACTCATGTGTCGGTTTTTCACTTATTTGTTCTTCCATTTTTACACTTTCAACTATCTCTTCCTTATTACAAGTTAATTCTTCTCTTGTGCGGGACTCCTCTTCCCTTGCTCGAGATTCTTTTATATAGCGCTCGATAGTTTTAAGGTGTTCTAATATCCTATCGGTCACTTCGGTGATAGAGTAAGGATCGGGATTTTCAAAGCTTGAATCCGGTTGTTCGATCCTTTATTCTTCATAATACTCATAGGAAGTAGATGGTTCACACCATTGTCCTTCATTGTAAGTATATGATGGATAAGGGTCGTAATTTTGTTCTTCATAATACTCATATGAGGTGGGTTGTTCACGCCATGGTTCCTCATAATAAGTATATGAAGGTGGTGACTCATATCTTGGTTCCTCAAAGTACGAGTATGAAGGCTCATACCTTGGTTCATCAAAATATGAGTATGAGGGAGGAGGTTCATACCTTTGGTCTTCATAGGATGTGTATGAAGTTGATGGCTCATACCTGGGCTCCTCATAGTAGGTGTATGAAGTGGATGGTTGAAATAAGTTACAATATTGAACCGAGTGCGGGTCACCACAATTAGTGCAATAATTTTCCCTATAATCATCCACCTCATAGGTGTAGTTGTAACCTCCTGAGTATTGATCCATAAGAATCACTCAGCAGACCACAACAGAGTATCGAGACCAGAAAACAAAAATAAAGACGGAAACAGAGGCTGGACACGGCCCCGTGTTCAGTGGACACGGCCCCGTGTTCAGGGTCTGTATCTGGGCGTTTTAATTAAAGTTACTGGTTTCGTTGAACACGGGGACGTGTTCAGTGAGCACGACCCCGTGTTCAGGCTTTGTATCTGGGTGTTTTATGAAAAATATGCAGCACGGCCCCATGTTCAATGAGCACGGCCCGTGTTCAGGTTACAGTAAATGCAAAACTAAACTAAAATGCAGAAAAATGTGCGCGCGTTTTGAAAAGGTTTAAAAAAAACCGATTAGGCCGTCGATTTTAAGCTTTCTTAAAATCCTTGTGTCCCCGGCAATGGCGCCAAAAACTTGATGCGCGTGTGGTGTGATATATATTTAAGTATATTTTAACCCCTTTTTACACGTTAGCCAAGTTTTAAATTTATAAAACACGATATTTTACTAACACCAAACACACATATGGGCAAGTGCACCCATCGTGAGCGTAGTATAGTGTTGGCAAGATACCGAGGTCGTCCAAGGACACAAGAGCTTTTAGTACCGGTTTATCCTCAACGTCTAATCAAATCAAAAGTTAGAAAAAGGTTTCAAACTAGAAAAATAAAAACTAACTAAAATGCTGAAAAATAAAATAAAAAACAGACAGACAAGATGAATCACTTGGATCCAACTCGTGTTTAGTGTAACCTTTGATTATTTCCGCACTTTTTCACTTTTTAAGAGATTATCTTAGTTATTGTAGTAGGCCCCTCTATTGAAGGTGACGTTACCCTCAGCCCAGTAGTTTGAGTCAACAAGGATACAATCCTAAAGGGTCGGATTATTGAAAGATAATTAATTAAGTTATTAATGCATATTATGGTAGGCCCCTATTTTGAAGGTGACGTTACCCTCGGCTAAGTAGTCTGAGTCAGCAAGGATACAGTCCTAAGTAGTCGGGTTAAAGTATTAATAGTAGCTTACATATGAGGGGATCAAAGAGTTTGGACCCCCGCCATCCAATACCGGTGGGTATTGAAGGAGGTCCTACTAAATTTAACCCAGGTCCTTGCAGGATCTATACACTGAACAAAGCAAGACTCTTACCAAACCGTTCCCTTAACCCCCGACCAGGTAGCCAACATATCTCCATATAGACCGTGGAGATATAAATGGTGAAAATCTTTTATTTTATATAGACAGTAAAATAATGCCAAGACACCACGGACAAACGATAAGGAAGAATCACCTTCAACATAAGAAACTAGTTATTAAAGTCATTAACACATAACCAAATGAAAAGTCCGAAAAGATTAAAAATAAAAAGTATTACACTAGACACTTGTTTTCACCAAGTGATGTAAGAGACTTAGGCAAACATGGCCTTTGATTGTCAAGAACTCTTACGATCAATCTTGGATCCCGAGATGACTCACACACTCTATGATGGACGATGGATGATGGTGGTGGATGATGGTGTTGTGATGGTGGTGGGTGAAGTGTGAGAGAGGTGGTGTGCCAAGGGATGGTTTGCAAATGAGCCAAACACCCCTATTTATAGGCTGAACAGAGACTCGGGCACGGCCCCGTGTCCATTGGGCACGGCCCCATGTCCACCTTCCTTCTCTTTCTTCATTAATTGCAGTTTGTCTGCATTAGTTGACCACGCCCCCGTGTCCGCTGGGCACGCCCCCGTGTGCAGAAGCGTATCCGTACTATCAAGATTTCCCCAGATTCTGCGAATCTTAGAGTTGACCACAGCCCCGTGTCCGCTGGGCACGCCCCCGTGGTAGGTGATAGAAGCTTCTACATCTTTGTCTTTTCTGCAATCACTTGGGCACGCCCCCGTGCTCATTGAGCACGGGGCGTGTTCAGCCTTCTGTTATCTTGTTTTGCTTGGGAAGATGCTGTCGGGGAGGTCGGGCATGCCACGTTTGTTCCTTTCCTTGTATTTATGTTAGATTTAGCTGCCTTTTTGCTTCTTTTGTTCATTTGAGCTCATTTAATCCTGAAAATACAAAAGGAAGACAAAAACACACTTTTTCCAACATTAGTACTAAAAAAGGGTTAGTTTTATGCCACAATTGATGTAATTTATATGTTGCATTTTGTGCACATCACTTACTTAACTAATTTGATCACTAAATTGCTTCGGTAATTTTTGACCAAAACACTTAGTATCCACCACACTTTCAGGCTCTTTCACAGCTGTTTGCAGAATTCCTTCCTTAACCACTGATGAAGAACTGGGCTTAGGACCATAATACTTTTTAAGCATTGACACATGCACAGTAGGATGAATAGAGGATCCTTCCGGCAACTGCAGTGTATAAACTACTTCTCCAACCCTTGCCAAAACTAAGTAAGGTCTAAAATATTTGGCGGACAACTTTTGACTACTTCTTTGAACCACTGATTGTTGTCTATACTGTTGTAATTTCAAATAAACCCAATCTCCAATCTTAAAACACCTTTCTGTTCTGTGTGTATTAGCTAACTGCTTCATTCTCTGTTGTGCCTGACCCAAATTAGCTTTGAGAATTCTGATAACTTCCTCCCTGGTACTTAGACTTCTGTCTATTGCTTCCACATTGCTCTCACCCGACAGATAGGGCAAATGAATGGGGTGGTGGCTGACCATAAATCACTTCAAATGGAGTACATTTAATAGCTGAATGATAAGAAGTATTGTACCAATATTCAGCTAATGGTAACCACTTCGGCCAATCCTTCGGTTTCTTAAAGCACATACATCTCAAATAATTCTCCAAACATATGTTTAAAACTTCTGTCTGACCATCCGTTTGTGGATGATAAGAACTTGACATTTTCTGATCAATTCCTTGGAGAACCAATAATTCTTTCCAAAATGTGCTTACGAACACTTTGTCCCGGTCAGAAACTATTGATTTAGGAGGACCATCTAAACGGTATATGTGATCCAAATACAACTGAGCTACATCCACTGCTGTAAAAGGATGTTGCAAGGATACAAAGTGTGCCCCTTTACTTAACCTGTCAACCACTACCCAAATGACTTCCTTGTTAGCAGATTTTGGTAAGCCCTCAATGAAATCCATAGCAACATCTTCCCATACACCTTTAGGAATAGGCAGGGGCTACAACATACCCGGATAAGCAACTGTCTCTGCCTTGCACTGTTGACATACCGCACAGTGCTTAATATATTCCATCACATCCACCCTTAACTTTGGCCAGTAAAAGAACCTATTTACTCTATTAACAGTGGCATGTACCCCTGAATGACCCCCTTGAACCGAATCATGCATCCATTTAAGTATCTGCTGCTTTAATGTGGACACATTGCCAATGACCAATTTACCTCTCCTTCTCAACTCATTATTTTTCCAACTATACTGGCGATGGGTTAGAGGATCATGTTGTAATTCTTGGATAATTTTCACCAATCCCAAATCTTGAATCCACCCTTCCCTTATGGCAGCCCATATATCAGTGTGAACTGAAGAAGCAGCCATTTGAAAAACTTCCCCATGTGTCACCCTTGATAATGCATCTGCCACTTTATTATCAACTCCTTTTTTATACATAATGTCAAAACTAAATCCCATCAACTTAGCCAACCACTTTTGTTGAAAAGGAGTTGAAATCTTACTATCCAATAGGTATTTAAGACTATGCTGATTAGTCTTTATCATAAAAAGATTATGAGCTAGGTACGGTTTCCATTTTTGAACTGCATGAATAATAGCCAACAATTCTCGTTCATAAGTTGATAATGTCATGTGTCTTGGAGACAAGGCCTTGCTGATATAAGCAATGGGATGCCCTTTCTGCATAAGTACTGCTCCAATACCATACCCTGAAGCATCAGTTTCCACTATGAAAGTATCGCTGAAATCAGGTAAAGCCAAGACTGGAGGTTGACTCATGCTTGTTTTCAGCTGTTCAAATGCTTGCTGAGCTGTGTCAGACCAACAAAAAGAATCTTTTTTTTAACAACTGAGTCAAAGGCTTAGTTATGCTCCCATAATCCTTAACAAACCTTCGATAATATCCAGTCAACCCCAAAAACCCTCTTAACTCTTTAATATTCTTTGGAACTGGCCACTGTTGAATAGCTGAAACTTTAGCAGGATTCGTTGCCACTCCCTTTTGAGAAATAATATGCCCCAAATATTCTAACTCGGTTGCACCAAAATTCACATTTGCTCTTCTTTGCTACCAACCTGTGTTGTCTCAACACCCCCAAAACATCTTCCAAATGAGACAAATGCGACTGCCAACATGGGCTATAGACCAATATGTCATCAAAAGACTAACACATATTTTCTCAAATATGGTTTAAAAACATGGTTCATTAGCCCTTGAAATGTAGACGGAGCATTGGTAAGGCCAAATGGCATTACCAAAAATTCAAAGTGACCATTATGAGGTTTGAATGTTATTTTATGAATATCCTCTTTGTCACACCCCTTTCTATGGCGGAAGCACGAGGTTTGATCATGAAAGGTTCTCATTGCATACGAAAGGTAAACATACTACATGCTCGTAAAAATAACTTCAAACATTTCATTACTGAAAACATAAGTTAAGTGTTTACATCACAAGACAGCATATTGTCTGAAAAAGTTTACAACTTTATTTAAACATAAACAACATCCAGGAGCATGAGTAAGACCGCGCGCACGTCCACATTAGTTACCTGAAATACATGTGAGTTTTGGAAAAACGTCAACAAAATGTTGGTGTGAATCCATGCAGTTTTTGTATTTTACGTTTGTATACTTTGTATGAAAACATAGTTTGTATCTTGTATAAATCAAGTATCCTTGTATAAATCCAGTATTCATGTATAAATCAAGTATTCTTGTGTACACCACGTACTCAGGTATAAATCAAGTATTCTTGTGTACACCACGTACTCATGTATAAATCAAGTATTCTTGTGTAAATCAAATATTCATGTATAAAGCAAGTATTCTTGTGTACACCACGTACTCATGTATAAATCAAGTATTCTCGTGGTATGAATCTTGTATAAATAAGGTGTTCTTGTATGTATTAGGGTTGTTAATGGGTTGCAAGGCCATTAACATGTGACACGACATAGGAAGTCAACAAACCATAGGCATTTATCAAGTTTTTCTGAGACACAAAAGCACTACTTGGTACTCGTTCTCACCAAGAGTGTGGCTGCCCGAAACCCGTTAGATCTAACCTTTTGTTCTGCGGTCTAGGTATATTGTTGATTAATGGTGCTTATGGTACCCTATTCGTGACACGATTTCTCGTATCATTTCTTGTATCATTCCTTAAAACGCATCATACTTGGTACTCGTTCTCACCAAGAGTGCTTCTTGTATTCTCGCATCATACTTGGTACTAGTTTTCACCAAGAGTGCTTCTTGTTATCATACCATTTGTAAACATTGTAATATTTGTAACATGTATTTCACCCCCGAAGTTATAAAACTGAAAACAGTTAAAAGAAAAGGGGGAGCATGAACTCACAACTTTGCGTTCCTGCGTCGTAAACTTCACCGGATTTGCTTATCTAGCGTCGTGACCTAAACGTGTTTTATTAACGTTAGTCACTAGACTTGTATCGCACAAGTACAAGTCACTATCTTTTGTATATGTGTTCTTGTGTTAAAAATAATTTATATTTTTAACTACGTATCTTACTTATATTATTTTCTCAAAAATAAATATAAGTATTTTGTATTTTGCACCCGAATTATGTACTTTGTCCAAAACTTCATTTCATGTTCATAACTTGTCCAAGTTATTTATGCTATCAAGTAATATATTTTTATAAATATATTTTTCTTGTATTTGTCTAAGTATGTTGTATGTGCTTTTTGTATCTTCACTCCTTATGAGTATTTAGTGTATTTTCAAGTCTTAATACACTATTACATGTAATACATACTACATACACTTAGCACAAAATTTGGTGATCAATAAATATATATATTTTTCTCAAAAATATACATACTTAATATCAGTTTTAATCTTGAAGAAATCATCATTTCTTAACACAAAAATTAGGGAAACCTTGGTAAATGTTTTTAGATACATTTTTAGGGAATAAGATTCTCAAAAACTTATATTTTTCTAAGTGTCAAAATTTATAGAAATTTTGACAGAGTTTCCCCTAAAAATGGAGGTTTCCCATGTTTTCAAAACATGTGTTTATTTTCTTTTAAATCATCATCAAACATCAACAACTTATTCTACACTTATCAAGTGCCAAAATCAAGTAAATCACACTACATCATGAACTTGAAGTTTTGTAAAAACTTGTAGTAACTTACCATGTTATTTAGTAGGTTTAGTTACTCTTAAGAACATGGTGGTTTGCTTGTAAATCTCATTCTTGGAGAATTTAGTCATTTACAACTTGTAGGATGATTTTTCTAAAAATACTTCTCTTGTATTTTTCTTGTTACAAACATGTTTCTATTCTTGTTTAAACACTAAAAATATTATTAGCTTACTTAGAAACCATGACTTTGTAAGTCTTGTAAATAATCTTGGTTTCTTGAGAAAATTATTTTTGTAATCACCCATTTACAATAATTGTATTTTGTTTAAACCATCTTTACATAAGAAAACCCATTTCATTATTCAAGTTCATGAAGACATAAAGTATGAAGATCTTGGTCTTTCACAAGATCACCACTTTAACTCACTAGATCATGTGTTTAATCACAATCTAGTAGGCTCCATATGATGTCTAACATCACCAACACTAATAATAAATCAACAAGAAGCAAATCAACATATTCAACATATATTCTTATGTATTTAAGCTTATGTGAAAGATTCATGTTCATATTCTTTAGTGTTCTTGTAATTTTCACCATAACATATCTTTTAACCAATCAATATATGAAGTAATAAGAGATTATGAGGGCTCACCACTAGCAACAAGGCTAGGGAAGATTACTAGGACTTGAAGATGACAAAAGTGCTAGATAAAAGTAAATGAAGAAAGTCCTTCAAGATCTACAATCTCTAAACCTTCCTAAACACCTTCTTGCATCTTGTGGCTAACTTGAAATGGATTGGAATGAGATGAAGGTGATGGTGATGGTGGTGTGGGGGGTGGCTCACGGCCGAGATGAGGGAGAAGGGAGGAGGTTGTGTTGGTGTTGAGTGGTGAAATGGGAGTTCAAGATCTCATGTAACCCTTTCATATCTTAAAAGATCTATATAAATCTTATAGAATCCAAGAAAAGATCATATAAAATCTAAAGAAATCAAGCAAGATCTAACTATATCTTGGCAAATATTTGGTGAATATTTGGTGGGGTCACCCCCTTTGAACCGTATACAATAAGGGGGGGGGGGCAAAGTGTAAATTTCATTTTCTAGTTACAAGATCAATTTAAGTTTCAAGTGTAAGGTTTAAGGACTTGATGTGTTATTATGTTATAAGGGGTGTTATGGTGTTCGGGGACCATAACTAGTTCAGAAACATTAAAACAATACTTCTAGTAATATTTTGATGTTCCGGTTAAAGTCCGGTTGTTCGGTTAAATACCGGTTCGTTAAAGTGCTAAATTGCACCGTTTAGTGTCCTTTATGTATCCTTTTGTAACGCTTTCAATTCCCGACACTTAGGGAAGTATTCTGGATGATAAATCATGAATTCTGCATAATATATCAAGGTTAAAATGCTGAATTATGGCTGATTATAGCTGAATTTAATAAAATTCTGCACTTAAAGTGCGTTTCGGGTGCTTTTTAGTGCGTATTTTAGCTTTCGGAATGTCTATATGTTAACCCTTGTATGTACTCTTGGGTTTTAATGTATTCTTGTCGTTGGACCTACACCTAGGCTCCAATTCTTTTGTCTGACTGCTTTCTGTAGATTTGTTGACACAATGTGTCTTACCGGTGAGTTTACTAGTATTTCTGACGCAACGCTCTCGTTAATGCATAAAGCAATATTTTTGTAGTATAAAACGTGCATGAATTCACTTGTATAGTATGTAATCAAACAATGTTGACATTTAAGCACACAATTGCAGTCATTAAATAATAATTAAAGTGTACGGAAATTACCGGTTTGGTGCCAGTTGTCACAGTCTCCCCCCGTTAAAAGAATTTCGACCCGAAATTCAGGCAGATCTACCTCTCGCAGGAGTTTTCTTGAACAGGTGGGGGTACTTTTCTTTAAACTGGTCTTCACGTTCCCACGTGTACTCGGGACTGTGCTTAGAGTTCCAACGTACTTTGACAAGTTTCACACTGCTCCTCCTGGTCTTGTTGACTTTCCAGTCGGTAACCTCAACGGATTGTTCTGTAAATTGGAGGGCGCCATCAATATGCACTTCATCCATAGGGATGATCACGTTTTCTTGTGTTGGACTCTTCTTGAGATTGGATACATGGAACGTATCATGTACTCCATTAAGTTCTTCCGGTAATTCCAATTTGTATGCCACGGTACCAATTCTTTCTACGATCTTGAATGGTCCGATATATCGTGGATTCAGCTTTCCACGCTTTCCAAATCTTACTACGCCCTTCCAAGGTGAGACCTTTAACAAAACTTTGTCTCCCACCTTGAACTGTAATGGTTTTCGTCTTCGATCAGCGTAGCTCTTTTGTCGATCTCGAGCCGCCTTAATGCGCTCTCGGATCTGCATAATCTTGTCAGTTGTCTCTTGTACAAGTTCAGGACCAACCATACGTTTATCTCCAGCGTCTGCCCAACATAAGGGCGATCGGCACTTGTGGCCATACAGAGCTTCGAACGGTGCGGCTTTTATGCTCGTATGATAACTGTTGTTCTAGGAAAACTCGACTAAAGGTAGATGAGTATCCCAGCTGCCGCCTAGGTCCATAACACATGCGCGAAGCATATCTTCTAATGTTTGTATGGTTCGTTCGCTCTGGCCGTCTGTTTGTGGATGGAAGGCCGTGCTTAGATCTAGCTGAGATCCAAAGGCTTCCTAAAAGGGTTGCCAGATTCTTGAGACAAAGCGTCCATCTCTGTCTGAAATAATTGAGATAGGCACTCCATGACGTGCCACGATTTCTTTTAAGTATATCTCAGCAAGCTTTCCAGTGCTGTCTTTCTCTCGGATCGGTAGGAAATGCGCAGACTTTGTTAACCGATCGACTATCACCCATATCATATCGTGCCCTCTCAGGGTCCTGGGTAATTTCGTTATGAAGTCCATCTAGATTTGCTCCCACTTCCACATGGGTATCTCTGGTTGTTGTAGTAGGCCGGACGGTTTATGATATTCAGCCTTAACCTTAGCACAGGTTAGGCACTTTCCAACATAAATAGCGACATCGCTTTTAAGTCTCGGCCTCCAATAGTAGTCTTTCAAGTCTTGGTACATTTTGTCCGATCCGGGATGGATTGAGTATCTCGAGTGTGTGCTTCATCAAGGATGACTTCTCGTATACCACCATAGAGTGGAACCCATATGCGCTTCTTAAAGTACAAGGTTCCCTCTTCATTTGGCACCATATATTTCAACATACCCCGGAGGTATTCAGCTCTACGATTTTTTTCCTTAAGGGCTTCTTGTTGTGCGTCACGTATACGTGCTGTGAGGTTCATTTGAATAGTCAGTTTCAATGCTCGAACCCTTAGGGTCTTAACCCTTTCTTTTCAGCTTAAAGCGTCCGCTACAACATTTGCCTTTCCAGGACGGTACTTAATCTCACAGTCATAATCATTTAGCAACTCGACCCATCGCCGCTGGTGCATGTTTAATTCCTTCTGATCAAGTATGTGTTGTAGGCTTTTGTGATCTGTGAAAATTGTACATCGAGTACCATATAAATAGTGTCGCCAGATCTTCACAGCGAATACCACCGCGCCGAGTTCCAAGTCGTGAGTGGTATAGTTTCTTTCATGTACCTTCAATTGTCTTGAAGCATAAGCGATGACTTTCTGGCGTTGCATGAGCACGCAACCCAAACCTTGTCGTGAAGCGTCGCAGTATACCACGAAGTCTTCAGTGGCTTCGGGTAATGATAGTATTGGTGCATCGCATAGCTTATTTTTAAGTAGTTGGAAGGCTTCTTCCTGCTTGTCACCCCAGTCGTACTTCTTGTCCTTCTGTGTAAGGGTAGTTAGCGGTTGAGCTATCTTTGAGAAATTCTCGATGAATCGCCAATAATAGCCCGCTAAGCCCAAAAATTATCGAACTTCAGTTGTGGTTTTGGGGGCTTCCCAATTCTTTATGGCTTCTATCTTGGATGGGTCCACATGAATGCCCTTCTCGTTTACAACGTGACCAATAAATTGTACTTCGCGAATCCAGAATTCGCATTTCGAGAACTTTGCATAAAGTTTCTCTTTCTTCAGTAGTTCCAGAATGGTTCTGAGGTGTTGCTCATGTTCTTCTTTTGTTTGTGAGTAAATCAGGATATCATCGATAAATACAATCACGAATTTATCGAGATATGGTTTGCATACGCGGTTCATCAGATCCATAAATACCGCTGGCGCGTTCGTCAGTCCGAATGGCATTACAAGAAATTCGTAATGCCCATATCGTGTTCTGAATTCAGTCTTTGGCACACTTTCTTCTTGTATCCTTAACTGATGGTATCCAGATCGAAGGTCGATCTTGGAATAGTAGCTCGATCCTTGCAATTGATCGAATAAGTCATCAATCCTCGGTAACGGGTACCGATTCTTGACAGTGAGCTTGTTCAATTCTCTGTAATCGATACACATCCGCAGTGTTCCATCCTTCTTCTTCACGAACAATACTGGAGCTCCCCAAGGTGAGAAGCTTGGCCTTATGAATCCCTTATCCAACAACTCCTGGAATTGTGTAGATAATTCTTGCATTTCGGATGGTGCAAGCCGATAGGGTGCCTTGGCTACAGGAGCGACTCCTGGAACCAAGTCTATACGGAATTCGACTTGTCGTTGCGGAGGTAATCCTGGCAGATCTTCGGGAAAAACATCAGGGAATTCCTTCACCATAGGATGTCTTTGAGTTTCGGCTCTTCAACTTTCTTATCTACAACGTGCGCTAGGAAAGCAACACATCCTTTCCTTAAGCACTTCTGTGCCTTCATACAGCTGATGATTCGTAGAGGCGCGTCTCGTTTTTCTCCATGCACGATGAGATTTTCACCATTCGCTAAAGGGATGCGAATGATTTTCTCATGACAAATAACTTCAGCTTTGTTCTTGGACAACCAGTCCATTCCAACCACTACATCGAAGCTACCCAATTGAATAGGTAAAAGATCGATGCTAAATCTTCGTTCACCGAGCTCTAATGTGTAACCTCTAACAACTTTGCCCGATTCGACGAGTTTACCATTGGCTAGCTCTATGGAATAAGGAATATCTAATCTACTAGATTCTATTCCAAGCATGCGTTTAAATTCCATAGACATGAAACTATAGTCGGCACCAGTGTCAAATAATATGGATGCAAAGTGATTGTTAACGAGAAACGTACCGGTGACCACATTAGGGTCCTCGCGTGCGTTCTTTGCTCCAATCACAAATGCTCGAGCCTGAGCGTTGTTCCCCTTTGGGTAGTCTTTCATGAAATGCTCTTTGCTTCCACAACTAAAGCATCCTTGGTTCTGCCCCTTTCCGTTACCATTCCTGTTACCAGCACCATTTCCATTTCGGTTCTTTCCTTTTCCCTAACAATCCTCAGCATAGTGACCCAATTTTCCACACTTGTCGCATTTTGGAATGCGACAAACTCCTTCGTGGTGACGCTTGCAATTGTTGCAATTGGGCAGAGTGCCCAGGTACCTTTTGGTAGGAGCGTCGTTCATGGTTGCAAGAGTTTTCGCCTCCTGAGGCGATTTAGTGTCGCGCTTCTTGTTGTTGAAACCTTTGTTGTTGTTGCGGGTTGATTGGTACAGATTCGCATGCTTCCTTTTCTTTTCACCTGACGACTCAGCATGCGTCTCGGTCTTTTCTGTTGGGTTCAGTGACAACTTCTTCATTCGAACACAATCTTCAGTAAGGCTGACAGCCAGAGTTACAGCCTCAGTGATTGTTTGAGGTTTGGCCGAAGTTACCATGCCGCGAAATTCTGAGGCCAATCCCCAAATGTAGCGTTCAACGCGCTTAAATTCAGGAGTTACCATGTAGGGAATCACTCGGGACAGATCGTGGAACCTTCGAGTATACCCAGTAATGTCAGCACCTTCCATGGTCAAATGCCAGAACTCGGTCTCCAACCTTTGGAGTTCAGCACGAGAGCAATACTTCTCTCTCATTCTTTCCTTTAGTTCATCCCAAGTCAGGCCATAAGCGACATCATCACCCAGGGTTTGGACTTACAAGTTCCA
Organism: Helianthus tuberosus; assembly: GCA_030545235.1. Lineage (NCBI taxonomy): Eukaryota > Viridiplantae > Streptophyta > Magnoliopsida > Asterales > Asteraceae > Helianthus > Helianthus tuberosus. The sequence goes on along the minus strand of CM060374.1, from coordinate 87,375,614 downwards.
CCAAGTCAAAGCTTCATCAACAAACAACCCAGTAACAAAAGTGACCTGCTGATCCGCGGTACACTTGCTCATACGGATAGTGGCCTCAGTCTTCTCCGTCCAGCGTACAAATGCCACTGCACCTCCTGTGCCGTCGTAGTTAAGTGGTTTGCAGTCGAGAAACTGCTTGAAAGTACAGCCCTGAGCTGCGTTTCCTCCAGATGAATCTCCATTCCCATTACGTCTTGCATTGCTTGGTCCTCCACTGTCTTCAGTACGGTTCGCCTCGTACTGGGCGATAGCCGCGGATATTCTTTCTTCCAGTAGAGCGTTCAGCTCTTCAGCAGTCCTCGGCAGTGGGGGAGGAGGAGGTTGATCAGAATCTCGATTGTTCACAATTCTCCTAGGTGCCATGTTCTGACAGAACACAACACAATAGGGTTAGACATTTGTTTGATATCGTCATGCGAGACAGTAGTAGTATATATATTCAGGCATGTATCACCTAAGTGACATCAAACAATTATTACTCCAGCAGAGTACTTAATAGGCTGGAGGAGGGGTGTTCACGTTTGACCTTTTCTTGCACTGAGGAAATCTATACGTGATAAGACTTGCTGTGGTTTCGGTGCACTGAATTCCATAATTATGTATGCATCCATAATTACGTAACTCCTTGCACAGTCCGCACAGTTCGTTTCATCCTCGTAACTCTTCCTTCAGATAGGCCATTGTTTTCAGGTAAGGTCACGTATACTTGTGACATTCTACTTCTAGCATATGTAAATATCAATTATCACACATAATTGCACGTAATTCTTAATCAACGACAAGTGCTACTCCAGTGCACCCTAAGTCTCGTAGTGTCTTTTCTTGACTCTTTGTAAACAGTTTCAGGTAGTGGATGTCGCGGGAAGTTTTATGCAATGAAAACTTTTTGAAAAAATGTTTTCATTAAAGGATCCTAGAGATTGTAGTCTAGACTCGAGAAGGAATCCTGGTTCACTACAATCGCAGCTCTGATACCAATCTGTCACACCCCTTTCTATGGCGGAAGCACGAGTTGTGATCATGAAAGGTTCTCATTGCATACGAAAGGTAAACATACTACATGCTCGTAAAAATAACTTCAAACATTTCATTACTGAAAACATAAGTTAAGTGTTTACATCACAAGACAGCATATTGTCTGAAAAGTTTACAACTTTATTTAAACATAAACAACATCCAGGAGCATGAGTAAGACCGCGCGCACATCCACATTAGTTACCTGAAAATACATGTGAGTTTTGGAAAAACGTCAACAAAATGTTGGTGTGAATCCATGCAGTTTTTGTATTTTACGTTTGTATACTTTGTATGAAAACATAGTTTGTATCTTGTATAAATCAAGTATCCTTGTATAAATCCAGTATTCATGTATAAATCAAGTATTCTTGTGTACACCACGTACTCATGTATAAATCAAGTATTCTTGTGTACACCACGTACTCATGTATAAATCAAGTATTCTTGTGTAAATCAAATATTCATGTATAAATCAAGTATTCTTGTGTACACCACGTACTCATGTATAAATCAAGTATTCTTGTGGTATGAATCTTGTATAAATAAGGTGTTCTTGTATGTATTAGGGTTGTTAATGGGTTGCAAGACCATTAACATGTGACACGACATAGGAAGTCACCAAACCATAGGCATTTATCAAGTTTTTCTGAGACACAAAAGCACTACTTGGTACTCGTTCTCACCAAGAGTGTGGCTGCCTGAAACCCGTTAGATCTAACCTTCTGTTCTGCGGTCTAGGTATATTGTTGATTAATGGTGCTTATGGTACCCTATTCATGACATGATTTCTCGTATCATTTCTTGTATCATTCCTTAAAACGCATCATACTTGGTACTCGTTCTCACCAAGAGTGCTTCTTGTATTCTCGCATCATACTTGGTACTAGTTTTCACCAAGAGTGCTTCTTGTTATCATACCATTTGTAAACATTGTAATATTTGTAACATGTATTTCACCCCCGAAGTTATAAAACTGAAAACAGTTAAAAGAAAAGGGGGAGCATGAACTCACAACTTTGCGTTCCTGCGTCGTAAACTTCACCGGATTTGCTTATCTAGCGTCGTGACCTAAACGTGTTTTATTAACGTTAGTCACTAGACTTGTATCGCACAAGTACAAGTCACTATCTTTTGTATATGTGTTCTTGTGTTAAAAATAATTTATATTTTTAACTACGTATCTTACTTATATTATTTTCTCAAAAATAAATATAAGTATTTTGTATTTTGCACCCGAATTATGTACTTTGTCCAAAACTTCATTTCATGTTCATAACTTGTCCAAGTTATTTATGCTATCAAGTAATATATTTTTATAAATATATTTTTCTTGTATTTGTCTAAGTATGTTGTATGTGCTTTTTGTATCTTCACTCCTTATGAGTATTTAGTGTATTTTCAAGTCTTAATACACTATTACATGTAATACATACTACATACACTTAGCACAAAATTTGGTGATCAATAAATAAATATATTTTTCTCAAAAATATACATACTTAATATCAGTTTTAATCTTGAAGAAATCATCATTTCTTAACACAAAAATTAGGGAAACCTTGGTAAATGTTTTTAGATACATTTTTAGGGAATAAGTTTCTCAAAAACTTATATTTTTCTAAGTGTCAAAATTTATAGAAATTTTGACAGAGTTTCCCCTAAAAATGGAGGTTTCCCATGTTTTCAAAACATGTGTTTATTTTCTTTTAAATCATCATCAAATATCAACAACTTATTCTACACTTATCAAGTACCAAAATCAAGTAAATCACACTACATCATGAACTTGAAGTTTTGTAAAAACTTGTAGTAACTTACCATGTTATTTAGTAGGTTTAGTTACTCTTAAGAACATGGTGGTTTGCTTGTAAATCTCATTCTTGGAGAATTTAGTCAATTACAACTTGTAGGATTATTTTTCTAAAAATACTTCTCTTGTATTTTTCTTGTTACAAACATGTTTCTATTCTTGTTTAAACACTAAAAATATTATCAGCTTACTTAGAAACCATGACTTTGTAAGTCTTGTAAATAATCTTGGTTTCTTGAGAAAATTATTTTTGTAATCACCCATTTACAATAATTGTATTTTGTTTAAACCATCTTTACATAAGAAAACCCATTTCATTATTCAAGTTCATGAAGACATAAAGTATGAAGATCTTGGTCTTTCACAAGATCACCACTTTAACTCACTAGATCATGTGTTTAATCACAATCTAGTAGGCACCATATGATGTCTAACATCACCAACACTAATAATAAATCAACAAGAAGCAAATCAACATATTCAACATATATTCTTATGTATTTAAGCTTATGTGAAAGATTCATGTTCATATTCTTTAGTGTTCTTGTAATTTTCACCATAACATATCTTTTAACCAATCAATATATGAAGTAATAAGAGATTATGAGGGCTCACCACTAGCAACAAGGCTAGGGAAGATTACTAGGACTTGAAGATGACAAAAGTGTTGGATAAAAGCAAATGAAGAAAGTCCTTCAAGATCTACAAGCTCTAAACCTTCCTAAACACCTTCTTGCATCTTGTGGCTAACTTGAAATGGATTGGAATGAGATGAAGGTGATGGTGGTGTGGGGGGTGGCTCACGGCCGAGATGAGGGAGAAGGGAGGAGGTTGTGTTGGTGTTGAGTGGTGAAATGGGAGTTCAAGATCTCATGTAACCCTTTCATATCTTAAAAGATCTATATAAATCTTATAGAATCCAAGAAAAGATCATATAAAATCTAAAGAAATCAAACAAGATCTAACTATATCTTGGCAAATATTTGGTGAATATTTGGTGGGGTCACCCCCTTTGAACCGTATACAATAATGGGGGGGGGGGCAAAGTGTAAATTTCATTTTCTAGTTACAAGATCAATTTAAGTTTCAAGTGTAAGGTTTAAGGAGTTGATGTGTTATTATGTTATAAGGGGTGTTATGGTGTTCGGGGACCATAACTAGTTCAGAAACATTAAAACAATGCTTCTAGTAATATTTTGATGTTCCGGTTAAAGTCCGGTTGTTCTGTTAAATACCGGTTCGTTAAAGTGCTAAATTGCACCGTTTAGTGTCCTTTATGTATCCTTTTGTAACGCTTTCAATTCCCGACACTTAGGGAAGTATTCTGGATGATAAATCATGAATTCTGCATAATATATCAAGGTTAAAATGCTGAATTATGGCTGATTATAGCTGAATTTAATAAAATTCTGCACTTAAAGTGCGTTTCGGGTGCTTTTTAGTGCGTGTTTTAGCTTTCGGAATGTCTATATGTTAACCCTTGTATGTACTCTTGGGTTTTAATATATTCTTGTCATTGGACCTACACCTAGGCTCCAATTCTTTTGTCTGACTACTTTCTGCAGATTTGTTGACACAATGTGTCTTACCGGTGAGTTTACTAGTATTTCTGACGCAACGCTCTCGTTAATGCATAAAGCAATATTTTGTAGTATAAAACGTGCATGAATTCACTTGTATAGTATGTAATCAAACAATGTTGACATTTAAGCACACAATTGCAGTCATTAAATAATAATTAAAGTGTACGGAAATTACCGGTTTGGTGCCAGTTGTCACACTCTTCACCCATTTGTATTTGATAATAGCCTGATTTCAAGTCCAATTTAGAAAAAGAACTTGGTACCAAATAACTCATCCATTAAGTCTTCCACTAAAGGAATAGGAAATCGATCAGGTGTAACACCCCGAAATCGGGTTTGGTAATTAAACCCGTTAATACTAAAGACGGGGAAAGTACCATTAGTGGTAAAAGTAAACCGGCAAATATTAGGAACAAATTAAATAATCCTAATATTTATTTAAAGTGAATGAGAGCTTTCAAGAAAAAAAAATAGGATGGATAAAAGGCCCGATTTAACGGGACTTAAAGTAAAACGGGTTACGACTTCCCGAACCTACTAAGCTAACTAGGAATAATTCTAACCTAGTTAGATAGTGACTCATGAGTGGGTTAAAAACACTTAAATTATGAACTAAGGAAAATGGAGGGGCCAAAGATGTTAAAATTGAAACTTAAGTTGCTAATTCTAATTAAAACAAAAACCAAACACCCCATTTGGGGATGTCTGGTCGTACAAAGAAGCAGGGGGGCGACCTGGGTTTCTTCAAACCCTAAGATCCTCACAAAACTCACAAATTGGAGCCTCTAATCAAGTCTAAATCGAATTTCAAGCACAAATTCGTGATCACCTCACTGAAGGGATCATAAGGTATGCAAAATTCTAGTAATTTGATTCATCTCAAATTCTAGGTTAATTATGAAAAACTGAAATTGAGCTTGATTGTGTCATGCATGAATGAAATTAGAAGGGATATGGTGTCTAGGGATGAACCCTAGGTGAAATCTTGTTAAAAGATTTCATGTTTATTATAGAGTTCATAATCACCATTGTAGGTGATTAATGAACTTGAAGAAAACTTGATAAAACCTAGAATTATGATCTTGCTCTAGCATAATCTGAATTTAAGAGTAAATTTCAGAAATATGGATGTCAAGACTTGTGTAGAATTGTCTAATCGAAGTTAATTTAGATGATAATTACAAGTCATAAACTTGGTTTTGATGATATAAAAATCTGACCCGCTAGGTGTTTGATGAAACGCCTAAGTGAGGATTAAAATGCTAAAAGTTGGGTAAAAACGCATATTTGATTATTATAAAGAATTATGCGTTAAAGCTTATGAAAAATGGGTTTAGGATGATTTAATGAAATTTATGTTGTATTGGTGTTTACAAACACCATACTAACTTGTACGAATGAACTACTTGAACAAAAAGGGAAATTGTTAAGAATTCATACTTGATGTGAAGTGGGTCTTGACATAAGAATTAAACTCATGAGTTATGATTTAGTTCAATAAGAAAGTAGTCAAAGATTCATAAGGTGTGAAAGTCATGATTTAGAATGACTAATCTAACAACCTTGTGAATGATGGATGATAGTAGGCGCTTAACAAGCTAGGTGAAGCTTGGGGAGAAAGCGGGTCGATCGAAGCAAGTGAGAAAAGAAAAGCGTAATTCGGATGCAAGGTAAGTAAAACTTACACCTACTTGTAGTATACGTGTTTATTTTATAGGCGATAAATACGACAAAGGATTTGGTTCGAATTATGGGTTCCGACACGAAACGAATTGGGTCGTAACGAATAGAAACGTTTTAAACCATGATTAATGGTGAAAAAGGCAAAATGGTAAACTAGTCATGAATTGGTTAAGAGTTTAAGAGTTTTTCTTAAGGTTACCTTATAGCGTAACTAGTAATGGGAAATTGGGTAAAATGGAAATTTAGTCAAGTATCGACTAAAGTAAATTAGAGTTCAAAAGGGGCACCCGTGGCGTAAGCGGAATGGGTAAAAACATAAGAAAGGAGTTTAAGAGAAAAAGGGGTCTAGTAGCAAAAATCCGAAATGGGTCGGATGAACAAATTGGCAATTAATAACCATGTTTTGCTACTTATGAAAATGCTTGGTCTTATAGGCCAAACGGGTCAAATGGTGTGATAACACCATTTGACAATATCGATTAATATGGTTGTCAAGTCTTGTGTTAACAGGAGCGATTAGCAATTTGGTTAATTGCGTCCATAGAATACGTGATAATAAAAGCGAGGTATAAATCGGGTCTATTTGTTGACCCGAGCCAGGTACGCATCAATGAGATTACATTTTAAATGTGCGATTTGATCATAATTGTAGTGAAAGTCCTTCATCGTAAATGAAGGACTAATGTTGATAAATATACCTTGATGGGTAAATCAGGTAAACAGCTCCTATGGGTGGTTTGGGAATCACGTATTGTAATCATGAAATCCTTAGATAAGCATCAAGGTGAAAGGCATAAACCTTTGTGGGTCAATTGCCTAGAAATAGGTCTTTTTCGTAATATGACAAACCGAGAAGTAAAACACGACATAAATAGTTTACTATATCAAATCCACCACAAATATAATTGTGGTGGAAGACCATTTGAGAACTAATGTGAAAAGATGGTGCTAAAAATGAATGAGCGAGAATTCATGCCAAAAAGGACATAAATACCCTTAACGGGTCAAAATAAACATTTGAGTAAAAACGGGTTCAAGAATGTATGTAAACCGGAATTTTGAACCTCTTATGATACGCAACAATGAATTTATGGAATTTATGAGAAATCGGAGTCAAATAAATATGACTGTTTGACAAATACAAGAATGGGTCAAAATTTGGGTAAAAGGGTAATAAGCCGAAGACTTAAAAGTCTGAAATTTTGTTAATCCGAATGTGGGATTTTAACTCCATTAGATGGAGAATTAAATTACAGACGCATAGGAAAAAGAATCGGGTAAAACGGATGTGTAGTTTGAAAGTTATGCACATTTTCGTAAAAACTTAGATTGCTGAAAAATGCAGGTTGCAGATCTGAACCTGCTGGAAAAGTGTATCCCCCGCGCCACGCGACGGAGGGAGTGAAACATGTCGCGACACGCGACGGATGGTCGCGGCCCGCGTAAAAACTCTCGCGCCCCGCGAGAGAGCCAGAAGCTGGCAAATTGTTTAATTTTATTCGTTTGACCCATATTTCTTGTTTAAACTTGCTAATTAACTATCAAAACTAACTTTTAGGTTGGTTTTGATGATATGTGAATGTCAAGCGTACCCGGATGTAAATCAAGCAGCTTACAAGAACCGAACACAAAAGATAAAAGCTTCCGCAAGTTGTTTTCGTTGTCATCTTAAACGGCAATTCCGTAGTTATCAATTTGTATTATTTTCAAATTGTAAAAGTTTTAATTTACCCGTACTGTTCAACAGTATTTACATAAAATTTCATGTTTATTTTCGTATTTTAAACGAAAATCTTTAATTAAATAGACGGGTGTTACAAGTTGGTATCAGAGCCTTGGTTTAAGAGATTCAAGTATGGTGGGAAAACTATGCTTGGACTTAAACCTTATGCTCTTAATAAAATATTGGTGTTCGGTTCGAGGCTTGATCGCAAATCCGGTAAGTACAAGTATGTTAATAGTTTAGCATGCTAAAGTGTTGTAGACAACACATAGGGCTATCGTGTGATACACGTTACCCCAATAAAAACGATGGATATAGTTGACGAAAAATACGCGCGTTGACGCGTATAGTAGAAAAAGCCTTGTATTATAATACGGGCGATTATTGAAGTTGACGTTACTAACTTTTGTGAATGTTTTATTTGAAGGACACTCGCGTTTGAAGACGACGAGAGTCAACCGAATTGTGGATATGATGATGGAATGGTCCGAAGTATGACAAGAGGAGCATGCTCACCGAGGACTAAATCGCGTAACGACCGCGAACAAGGTTAATGGCAAGGAACGCCCGTCGGGGCAAACATTACCAGGTGCACATTTTAAATAATCGCACAAATAGTAATATGCAACAAATAAGTAGAAATTGAAAGTTGCATATGTAGATTAAAAACTTGGAAAAAAAAACCCGAATAGAAAATGTATTCGGGATATTGTTTCCAAGAGAAGCAAATAGCGGCGTTACTTACATAGGGCGTGATGTGAAAACTGTAAAAAGGTCATGTGTGTCATGTGTTAATCGCTTACTCTGGCCAAGTAAGTAGTGGCATATGATATCATGAACTTCTTATGGCGGACACGTTTACATCCGATGTAGTAAGGGCGGGGTGAATGGGATTAACTTAAAAGTACCCAAATGAAACAAATGAGCAAAATATTTGATAATAATGTAAACGCACAGCCGGGTGACGGAAGCGTATTACATCAGGATGATGAGCCCGAGTGAAGGGACAAAGATTAATGTAAAAGGACTAAGGTATGCAATTGGGAGGGGTGTGTTTATACTCGAACCCGGAGAATGCAAATATGACTCTTAACGGGCCGATTTTGTAAAACACCAAATTTGAGAACAAAGTAGGAATATAAAAAGCGAAACGAAGTCATAATGCATACCGTAAGGGTTGCAATAATAACGACTTCGGTAAAACACCTGGATGGTGGGTAAGGATTTAAACGCATGTGTAGACTGAGAAACAGGAACGCGAAATAGAAAGTCAAAAGACTCGGAATATGAGTCATGACTAAAAGATGACAAGAATTTTCGCAAACATAAATTTTGATAAAAATTACGTTCGACTAATTAAAAGTCGAACGGGTCGAACAAAGAATGAAATTTGACGTTCACCAGTGATGAAATTTCACACGAACAAGTCAAACGAATTAAATATATGATGACGCTTGCTAATGTAAGTAGGCGCGGATTGAATAAGTAAAAGTGTGAGATGTTAACTACCTATGTAAAGGGTTATGGGCGTTAAGAACGTTAAGATAAAAGAACCCGGGTAATGGGTTGTATAGAAGTATAAGTATGAACCGGGAGACGATAAGCGTAGAACAAACTGACGCGTAAATAACGTCGGAAGTCATAAAGTCGGAGGATTAGTCCGGAAGTAAACAAATGAAGCCTTAGACTACGGTCAAGGTCAATTGAAGTCAAGAGCGTAAATAAATGATTCCAAACATAATAAGAGATGTCTCGAAGCTATATATGTATATATACAATTGAATTTAGACAAGAATAAAAGATGATCTACGGGATCATCATAACCTACGGGATTAAACACAGTGTTAAGGTCTACGGGACCAAAAAGGACCCTCGAGTCATAAAGAGAAGGAAACGAGTTGTGAATGTCTCACCTTAAATTTTTTTTTTTTTAAAGAAATAGCCTATAAGGCTAAGTGAAAGAACCTACGGGTCAATCGTGTAAAGCAAGGGAACTAGTTATGATTCCCCGCGTAAAATGAGAACGGAAAATAATAAATTATGGGTTGTCAATTTCCTTAATATGAGTAATTGACATAATTAAAAGGAAAAACGTTAAACTAAAATACAGTTTTAGTAAGAAACAACGTTTTAACAAATATGAATACTATGAAACGAATTTGAAAATAACAAATATCAAAGAGTATGGGTCTTAACATCGATAGGTGCAAGACGATATATTCGAAAAAGTGGTATTTTCGAAAATGAAAGGTTGATATAAATTAAACATGACATGACACGATCACGGTCAAGAAATGCAATGTGAAGTGGAATCACATTATCACTAAGCGAGCGATAAAAAGTAACTGGACTAACAAGTCTAGTTAGTGAGACCGGTTAAGGTCATTAAAGTAAATTTGGTTGTTTGTAAACGGTGGATTCGGTATAACTGAACCGAATAAATGAATTTGAAAACAAAAGAAATTGTTGCTGAAAGTGAAAGATTTCACTAAAGACCTTTAAACAGGTCAAAGTAACGGATCCATAAAGAATTCGATAGTATATGAAAGTGATGAATAGCGCTAGGTAACTAAACTAGTGGAAATAACGAGATTACGTTATTTCGAGTTGCACTATGTCGTAAGAGATACGTAGACATTAATAGCCAAAAAGATGTTACCATATTTTTTTTTGGTAATACTAACAATTTGTTAAAAGTATAAGTAATGTTTAAAGGATTTCTCGGCTCAAATACATTGAGTTTAAACTCAATGAATTATATCATAAAAGGTTTCGAGGACGAAACCTCTTTAAGGGGGGTAGACTTGTAACACCCCGAAATCGGGTTTGGTAATTAAACCCGTTAATACTAAAGACGGGGAAAGTACCATTAGTGGTAAAAGTAAACCGGCAAATATTAGGAACAAATTAAATAATCCTAATATTTATTTAAAGTGAATGAGAGCTTTCAAGAAAAAAAAATAGGATGGATAAAAGGCCCGATTTAACGGGACTTAAAGTAAAACGGGTTACGACTTCCCGAACCTACTAAGCTAACTAGGAATAATTCTAACCTAGTTAGATAGTGACTTATGAGTGGGTTAAAACACTTAAATTATGAACTAAGGAAAATGGAGGGGCCAAAGATGTTAAAATTGAAACTTAAGTTGCTAATTCTAATTAAAACAAAAACCAAACACCCCATTTGGGGATGTCTGGTCGTACAAAGAAGCAGGGGGGCGACCTGGGTTTCTTCAAACCCTAAGATCCTCACAAAACTCACAAATTGGAGCCTCTAATCAAGTCTAAATCGAATTTCAAGCACAAATTCGTGATCACCTCACTGAAGGGATCATAAGGTATGCAAAATTCTAGTATTTTGATTCATCTCAAATTCTAGGTTAATTATGAAAAACTGAAATTGAGCTTGATTGTGTCATGCATGAATGAAATTAGAAGGGATATGGTGTCTAGGGATGAACCCTAGGTGAAATCTTGTTAAAAGATTTCATGTTTATTATAGAGTTCATAATCACCATTATAGGTGATTAATGAACTTGAAGAAAACTTGATAAAACCTAGAATTATGATCTTGCTCTAGCATAATCTGAATTTAAGAGTAAATTTCAGAAATATGGATGTCAAGACTTGTGTAGAATTGTCTAATCGAAGTTAATTTAGATGATAATTACAAGTCATAAACTTGGTTTTGATGATATAAAAATCTGACCCGCTAGGTGTTTGATGAAACGCCTAAGTGAGGATTAAAATGCTAAAAGTTGGGTAAAAACGCAGATTTGATTATTATAAAGAATTGTGCGTTAAAGCTTATGAAAAATGGGTTTAGGATGATTTAATGAAATTTATGTTGTATTGGTGTTTACAAACACCATACTAACTTCTATGATCAAATTGACCCCTAGAAGGTGGTAAGGACTTTAAATCCTGAAAGACATCATCAAAATCTTCTAATAATTGTTGTAACTGCTGTTGTTATTCCATAGATTTTTCAGCCTTTTGTAATACTACTGTAGTACTGGTATTACACCCTTCAATAGCACACACTTGCACTAAAGCTAATTCCCCTCTTTGCATATCTATCTTCTTCAAGCTACCCTTACTGAATTGAGTCAACTTTTTACCATATTGCCCTCTTAATGCCACTTTTTGCCCCTGGAACTTGAATGCAACAGTTCTTTCCTTATAATCCATTTTAATGCTTCCCAAAGTAGTGAACCACTGTACCCCCAATACCAAGTCACAACCCCCTAAAGGCATCACATATACATCAGCTTCAAACTGAATGCCCTTCATAACCCATTGGAAATTCTTGACCACCATGTCACATACTTCTTCATGACCATTAGCTACCTTAACCAACATAGCTGGACCTTTTACCAACCTACAGCCTAACTGTTTGGCCAACTTATAGTCCAAGAAATTGTGAGAACTTCCTATATCCATCAATATTTGCAACTCAATTTTACCAAAATGTCCCTTAACTCTAATGGACTTGTACATGTCATTTCCTTCTACTGCATTAACTGAAATTTGAGCACATTCCAACACTTCTTCCTCTATTTCTTCATCAACACACTCATCCTCTACACACTCTACTTCTATATGATACAACTGCGGCCTCTTATTACCCCTACATACATGTTCTTTAGAATACTTTTCATCACAGTTAAAACATAACCCTTTTGACCTTCTCTCATCCATTTCACCCCTAGTTAAAGTTTTCCTAATTACATTCTTCTTATTATCCATACTAACTGACTTAGCATAAGGTAGTGTCTGTTTAGTAGTAACTGGATTAGTCAGAACAAAATTTTTAGACCCAAACCTGATTCTCTTGGCCTTGATGGTTGCTTCTTGTAGTTTTGCCAAATAAAAAGCCTCTTGAATGTTTTTTGGGTTAAACATCCTCACCTGCAACTGTATCTCCTCTTCCAACCCCGCAACAAAGCAACTTAATGCATATTCAGTAGGTAATTGAAGTCTGCTTATGATAGCATCAAACTTATCATGATACTCCTATACAGAATTATTTTGTTTTGAATTCTTTAAATCGGTCATTGGGTCATCAAACAATTCCCCGAATCTAACCTTCAAAGCTTCCACCAATTTTGTCCAGGATAATACTTCACCTCCAACCCTCTGGCTAGTAAGAGATTGTTACCATTGTAATGCTTTTTCCTCAAAATGAATAGCTGCCAGTCTAACCTTTGTTGCATCAGTCACTCTATCAAGTTGGAAGAACTGTTCCACCTTAAACAGCCATGAAGTAAGATCATCCCCTTTAAACCGAGGGAATTCAATTTTGGTCAATCTTGCTACAAAATTGAACCCTTCTCCTTCATGCTGCGGATCTTGTCTTTGATAATTTCTGCCGTTGTTTTGGTTATTGACCATTTGGGTCAACTGTAAGGATAATCCAGTCACCATGTTCCTCACTTCTTCTAATGCTTTTGTGTTTTCCTCGATTCGATTATTCATCTGCTGACTGTTTTCAGCATCATCGGCATCGTTATAACCGTGTCTCTTCGTCACTTTGAGGTGGAATTGATCTGAACAAAGATCAATTGGAAATTGAATTGAACGGACAACAATTGAAGGAATTCGATCGAACAATGACCGAACTCAAGAATTGAAATTGAACGCAACAGATTCCCCAATTAACTGAATTAGGGTTCAAAATTGAATTGAATCGAGAGTGTCCAAGGATAGACAGCTGTGATACCAATGATAAGGATTGAATTTCAATGAACTTGAGGTTGAATCAACAATGGTCAAGTCCTATTAACGTTCAGGAAACTCAAGAAGAAAGAATGAGCTTCGAAAAGTCGTTAATGGTAGTTGAGAGAAAGAGAGACTAAGAAGAGTTTATTATTATTTCTAAGATACCCTATACTATTACAACCTTTCTCTTTTATACCCAGTTTACAACAACCCTTACAACTACTAACCAACTACCATTCTAACTTCCTAACTAACTAACTAACAACCCAATCCCCTGTTGCTAACCAACACCCAATCCACTGTTGTTAATCAACGACTCAATCCACTGCTGACTAATCCCCTGTTGCTAACTAATCAACCCAATCCACTGTTAACCAATCCCTTAACTACTGATCCGTATCACCCACCCACCGCCCCCTATGGCGCTTTTTACAAAAAAAATTTGATGGGCATGTTAAATAAAACGCTAGATGGAAAAACTTTTGGTCAATCAGACCGGTTGGCAACGATCAAAAGTAACGACTATTTTTTTTATTTCACACACACACACACATATATATATACATACATATATATATATACATACATATATATATAGGGGACCGCTAAAATGAGAACCACATCTAGTTGTAAAAACCATGAGAACTACACCGTACGGGGCAAGTTGGACCAAATTTTTTTTCATAAACGTAGATGTGTGTATTACAAACACATATGTAAAAAAAAATTCAAAAAAAAAAGGCGTGTGTGTAGTTTTTTACACCAGAAGTTTGGTGTTTACGGGTACCGTAAATTTACGGTACCCGTAAACACCAAACTTGTGGTGTAAAAAACTACACACACGACTTTTTTTTTTTTGAATTTTTTTTTACATATGTGTTTGTAATACACACATCTACGTTTATGAAAAAAAATTTTGGTCCAACTCGCCCCGGATCAAGAGGTTCTCATGATTTTTACAACTAGAGGTGGTTCTCATTTTAGCGGCCCCCTATATATATATATACACATACATATATATATATATATATATAAACAGGATCAGGAGAGAACGCCTCAAAGTGTGAGAACGGTGAGAATGATTCTCAGCCACAAGTTCTTAGTGGTTTGTGGCTGAGATTGATGCGGTGACATTTTTGTAAATAATAGGGGTCTTGGAACTACCAGGAGGGGTAAAATAGGAAGATCCAAACAAAGGTGCACATGATAATCACATGCCATTTTCCCCCATCATATTTAAACGACAATAACTTTTTTATACGTGATTATTTTTTGAAAAAAATACACCATAAAACTCAGCGTTTTTTTATCTTTCCAACAAGTATACTATTGATATACTAAGTATTTTCATGGCGTTTTTTCTGAACTGGGTGTTTTTATGGCGTTTTAACTAGGTATTTTCATGGCGTTTTTCTGAACTGAGTGTTTTATGACGTTTTCAACTGAGTTTTTCATGGCGTTTTTCTGAACTGGTGTTTTATGGTGTTTTTACAGTACAAATTATGATTTTTCTGAGCTCAAAAAATATTAATTTAGGTGGATGGCTAAAAAAATGGTTTTTTTGAGCTGTTGTATTTTATAGCTCAAAAAATAGATTTTTTTTGTTATGGCTGGGAGCTGGCTCAAAAAAAATGATTTTTTGAGCTTTTGTAATTTATAGCTCAAAAAATAGCTTTTTTTTGTTATGAGTTGGCTCAAAAAAATGGTTTTTTTGAGCTGTTGTAATTTATAGCTAAAAAAATAGCTTTTTTTTGTTATGGCGTTTTAACTTATGAGCTGGCTCAAAAAAAATGTTTTTTTGAGCTGTTTTAATTTATAGCTCAAAAAAATAGCTTTTGAGTGTTTTATGGGGTTAAAAAAATGTTTTTTTTAGCTGTTGTAAATTATAGCTAAAAAAAATAGCTTTTGATTGTTTTATGGCGTTAAAAAAATGGTTTTTTTGAGCTGTTGTAAATTATAGCTAAAAAAAATAGCTTTTGAGTGTTTGCCGTTTTTGTGAATTGGGTGTTTTATGGCGTTTTATTTGAACACTCAGTTCATGTGAGTGGGTTTTTGACAATATTACCCCTTAGTGTAATTTAACATCAATGCCACATGTCACCACCAAAATCGTTCTCACCGTTCTCACACTTTTCACCGTTCTCTCTAAATCCTGACCCTATATATATATATATATAAACTCTTACACTCCATTTTCTACAAACCATAAACCAAAACCTTCAATAACAAACTTAAACTACTGTAACGCCCATAAATTCTCTTTTAAATTATTTAAATAACAACGCACTTTTCTAACAAAATTTGGGCATGACCCATTCGTAAAAGGAGCGGTCCCCTGTTTTTCACATTCAAAATATATGTTTACACGACTCTTTTCAAAGGACAAAATATATACCACCATATAACTTGACACGCATACGAAATTCGATAAATTCGAGTAATGACAAGAACTAAGTCTTTAACTACTAGATATAGATTAAGCAACCAAAATATTAAGCGTTGTCTTCTTTACAAAAGTAGCGGAACATGAGGCGGGTCTTGAAGTGTGTTCGAACCGGGCGAAGCTTGAAAGCTAATCATGAGATTTACCTACATCGCCACGACAAAGTAAACTTATTAGCATTAAAATTCTTTCCTTTAAATCAAGAATTCAACTTACCGACTTGTAACCATTAAGACATCCGCAAACTTGAAAAATTACTACATACTTTCATTCTTTCGCACAAATATGTTCCAAATGGAACTTCATACCATTCTTTCTATTTCTTGCATTCTCATCCTTCGACCCATTCATAAAAGGGCCCACACAATACTACTTTCATACATGATTCAATTCAACACATTTAATGTTAAACACAACAACATAATAAAATCATGAATTGTACAAGTAGCGTACCTCGATCTTGGTTCCCTTGATGCTTCACTTGACTTGAACCCTCTTCCTTAACACCTATACATAACCATTCATACTTTTAATTTATGTCTCATACCCGTTTGCACACACCAATGGATAATACTTCATAAAATTTACACTTGCTTCATAAACACATTCAAATCACATGAAGTTTATAACTAACAAAGCTAACATCTTTATTAAGGCATTTTCATCAAACACTTGGCGTGCGTATCATTAATAAAGCATGAGGTACAAGTGTTCAAAGCATGCTCCTACTTGTTCACTTTCTAGTCTAACAAGAATCAACCAAGTTCATATATTTCTTTCATCCTACCTTATCTCATCTAATTTCTCTATATCAATTCAAGGTCATGTATCAATTTTCATCTAATGGCATACATGCAAAGCATTATGTTTATGATTCCTTCACAACAATTGGGTAATACACTTAAATCATTCAAACAAATCTGAAATCAACAATAATTTCGACTACTATGAAACCCTAACTCTCAATTACATGAGATATCCACATAATTTCATGATTGGGTTAAAACCCACTTTCTACAAATCATTCAAATCAGAAATTCCTACTTACCAATCGTTTAACAAGCTCAGATTATTCGAATTTTGAGTTCATGCATCCATTTGGGCTCTTAATTCCCTTTTGATTTTGAGAATTTCATGAAGTTAGGGTTTGTCTCCTTGGCCCCCTTGCTCTGATCGATCCACACAAACACACCAGAGTGTGTGTTTGTGTTTTTCTTTTATTTATTTGTTTTTATTAAACTTCCATCCTTTTTAACAAGTTTAGTCCCTCTAATAACTTAGATTGTTTATTTATCATATAACATTCCTTCTAATCAAGTTACTAACATATATACTTAACTAGGTTAAATATAACATGACTAGACATTTTAGGTAACATAAATAAATTGCATATTTTGGGGTGTTACAAGTCTACCCCCCTTAAAAGAGGTTTCATCCCCGAAACCTTAATACGTACCAAATAATGTCGGGTAGTGCTCCCTCATTTCATCTTCTAACTCCCAAGTAAGATCCAATCCTTTCCGATGTTGCCATTGCACCAAAACTTGCTTTATAGCTTTGTTCCGAAGGTGGGTTACCTTGAAATCCTTGATAGCTATCGGTCTTTCAACATAATTCAATCTTTCGTCCAATTCGATATCGTCGAGGGGCACGTATGCCGTCTCATCCGCCAAGCACTTTCTCAATTGTGACACATGGAATGTGTCATGTATTCCATCTAAATTTGGCGGTAATTCCAACCGATATGCTACTTTCCCTACCCGGGCTAAAATCTTGAAAGGTCCTATGTAACGGGGACCTAGCTTTCCTCACTTACGGAATCGGATTATACCTTTCCATGGGGAAACCTTTAATAACACATGATCACCTATCTGAAACTCGATAGGTCGTCCCCTTAGATCTGCGTAGGCCTTTTGTCGATCTTGAGCCGCTTTTAAACGGGCTCGCACAAGATCGATCTTTTCGTTAGTTTTAGCTACTACATCATTGGGCGCAATTTCTCTTTGCCCCACCTCTCCCCAACAAATTGGAGTTCTACACTTCCTTCCATACAACATTTCATATGGTGCCATTTGAATGCTGTTATGGTAGCTATTGTTGTATGAAAATTTCACCAATGGTAAGTGGTCATCCCAGCTTCCCCCGAAATCTATCGCACACGCTCGCAGCATGTCGATGAGTGTTTGAATGGTTCGCTCAGACTAACCATCCGTTTGGGGGTGGTAGGCGGTACTGAAATGTAATTTTGTACCCATACTCTCATGAAAATCTTGCCAATATCGAGATGTGAATCGGGTATCTCGATCCGACACAATAGATACAGGGACTCCGTGTCGAGATATCATCTCGTTAACATAGATCTCCGCCATCCTTTCAGAAGAGAAGGTCTCCCGAATGGGTAAGAAGTGCGCGCTCTTGGTGAGGCGGTCCACGATCAACCATATAGCATCGTGACCTTTCCTTGTCTTAGGAAGCTTGGTTACTAGGTCCATCGTCACTTCTTCCCATTTCCATATCGGAATTTCTAACGGTTGCAACTTTCCGTATGGTTTCTGATGTTCTGCCTTTACTTGCAAACATGTCAAACATTTTGCAACATACTTGACGATATCATGTTTCATACCGGGCCACCAATAACTTTTCTTTAAATCCAAATACATTTTTGTAGCTCCGGGATGAACCAAAAATCGGGATTTGTGAGCTTCTTCGAGTAACACGTCTTTTGCTTCACTAAACCGAGGTATCCATATCCGACCATACATTGATTTAATTCCACTGGGTCCTTCTTCTAATTTATCAACAAACCCCTTTGTTCTTTCCTTTCTTGAATCCATTTCGCTCAGCGACTTAACTTGGGCTTCCTTAATCATTTCTAGAAATCGTGGTGTAACTACCATTTTCATGGATTTCACTTGAATTGGAGGCGGATAATCCTTTCGGCTCAGGGCATCGGCCACTACATTTGCCTTGCCCGGATGGTAAAGGATTTCACAATCATAATCTTTAAGGAGTTCTAACCACCTTCGTTGCCTCATATTTAAATCTTTTTGCTCGAAGAAGTATTTAAGGCTTTTGTGGTCAGAATAAATTGTGCTTTTCGTACCGTATAAATAATGCCTCCAGATTTTCAAAGCGAACACTACTGCTGCTAATTCCAAGTCATGGGTTGGATAATTACTTTCATGTGTTTTCAGTTGCCTTGAAGCATAAGCAATGACTCTACCCTTTTGCATTAAAACACATCCCAACCCTTGGTGTGATGCATTAGTAAACACCACCAAGTCTTCCGTTCCATCGGGTAAGGTTAGCACCGGGGAGCTCGACAGCTTCTCTTTCAAGGTTTGAAACGCCTTTTCTTGATCTGTACCCCATGTAAACTTCTCATTCTTCTTGGTTAACTTGGTCAACGGCAGGGCCAATTTAGAAAAGTCTTGAATAAACCTCCTATAATAGCCTGCTAAACCCAAGAAGCTTCTCACTTCACTTGGGTTCTTTGGAGGTATCCATTTCATAACAGCTTCCACTTTTGACAGATCTACTAAGATACCATCCGCATTAATCACATGACCGAGAAATTGTACTTCTCTAAGCCAGAAAGCACATTTAGAGTATTTCGCGTACAATTTCTCCTTACGGAGCACTTCAAGAATTTCACGCAAATGACATGCATGCTCGACCTTACTTCGGGAATAAACTAAGATATCATCAATAAAAACTATAACGAATTTGTCTAACATGGCCTGACAAACTCGGTTCATAAGGTCCATGAACGCGGCGGGTGCGTTCGTTAACCCAAAGGACATTACTAATAACTCGTAATGTCCGTATCGCATTCTAAATGCCGTCTTCGCCACATCCTCATCCCGTACCCTTAACTTATGGTATCCGGATCGTAAATCAATTTTTGAAAACCAACTTGCCCCTTGTAACTGATCGAAGAGATCATCGATTCGGGGCAACGGGTATCGATTTTTCACCGTCAGCTTATTCAACTCTCGATAGTCGATGCACATGCGCATCGAACCATCTTTCTTTTTGACAAAAAGTACAGGCACACCCCAAGGCGATACGCTCGGGCATATAAATCCCTTGTCGAGCAATTCTTGTATTTGAACCATTAACTCCCGCATCTCAGTTGGGGCCAATCTATAAGGAGCTTTGGCTACGGGTTTGGCATCGGGATACAATTCAATCTTAAAATCCACCTCACGTTCTGGTGGAAGCCCCGGCAAATCTTCCGGAAATACAAGAAACTCGTTCACAACTTCAACCTCTTCCATCTTAGGGGTATTCTGCTTAGTATCCACCACGTAGGCTAGGAATGCTTTGCTTCCATTTCGCACATACTTGAATGCTTGTACTATAGAACAGAGCCTCGAATTGACATTCCTTTCCCCTTGTATACTCACTCGTTTTCCTCCCGGTGTTAACACATGAATCACCTTTTTCTCGCATTGAATTTCGGCATGATGTTTGGCTAGCCAATCCATGCCAACTACAACCTTGAATTCTCCCAAAACCATGGGAATAAGGTCAATGGCAAACTTCTCATCTTCAACGATAATTTCACAATATCTATAAACTTCGTGCAACAAATAACTCTTACTATCCGCTATCTCTACTTCTAATGGCACATGCATTCTTTCGATTCTAAAAGAGGGGTGTGACACTAATTCACTTGATACAAACGATCTACTGGCTCCAGTATCAAATAACACGTACGTAGGCATCAAGTTCAATAAGAATATACCTGATACAACATTCGGGTGGTCCTTTGCTTCTTCAGTCGTGATCTGAAACATCCTCCCCTTAGCTCTTGGGGCTTCCTCCTTTCTTGCTTCCTTATCGGTTCTCTGTTGAAGCTTGGGACATTCAGCCTTAATATGACCCGGTTGGAACAGTTATAGCACGTTCTGGAAGGGTTAGGACACCTATAGTATGGATGTCCCTCTTGACCACAATTGTAACAGCCCTTCTTCCCTTTCAAGCACTCCCCCGTGTGTAACTTCCCGCACGTTTTGCATTTCGAAATGCTACCCTTCGCCTTATCCTTCTTGCTCTGATCTTGAAATTTTTGTTTCTTCGACGGGCTTGAGCTGGGAACATTCTCAGGCACTCTCTTCTCACCTCTTTCTGCCTGTCTTCTTAGTTCAATCTCCCTATCTCGGGCTAAGTTAATGAGCTCATTCAAGGTTTCACATTTAGCGGGAATTATGAACTCCCGATATTCAGCCTTCAACATACCATGATAGCGGTTTATCTTCATTCTTTCCGTTCCCGCTGTTTCTTTACAGAATTTCAGCTTGTCAAGAAAAGTGTTGGTGATTTCATCAATGGTTTCGTCTTTCTGACGGAGATGTAAGAAATCTTCTTGGATCCTGTCAATGGCAGATTACGGACAGTGGTACTTTAGAAAAGGTTCCTTGAACTCTTGCCATGTCAAGACTTGAACTTTGTCTTCCCCAATCTCTTTACTATAAGCATCCCACCAGTCTTTAGCTTGGAGTTGTAACAAACCGGTGGCAAACATCACTTGATCCTCTTTTTCACAATGACTCCTTACGAACACTTCCTCAGTACTTGCAATCCACCTTTGACATGCTATAGGATCAATTTCTCCTTTGAAAGGTAATGGGTTGCACGCCATAAATTCTTTGTAAGTGCATTTGCGAGTTCCTTTCTTTCCTTGCATATCTCCAATCATTCCCTTCAACTCGTCCATCTTACTCGTCATCATTGTTTCCACCACTTCCAACACATGACTTTCCACTTCTTGGGCTAAATGAGGCATATTTGCCTGCATTGCCTTTCCAATCTCTTCCGAAATCATAGTTTTCAGTTGTTCTTGTTGTGTCGCTTCATCCTCATTCGTATCCGCCATCTACACATAAACATCATTCTTTATTTCGAGCATTCATTCATCCTTTCCATCATATAATCATGCTAATAATACATAACTTCCTTTGAAAACTCAACATTCATACATATTATCATTCTTTAGAGTCTTATAATAATGTTTTCAATACTTCCCGTATGATAGAAAACATCAAACAGAACATTACAATTGAAATAGGCTGAAAATGGTCTCAACCGTAACTTACGGTGGCGTCTTTTCCTTACGGCCCAAACCTACTGTCTTACGGTGGCCAAATGTCTCAGGGGCTACCATAAGCTACGGTAGCCACCGTAGCTTACGGTGACGCCCAGCATGCTATGGTCGAATTTTTTTTTTTGCAGCCATTTTTCCGTCCCGTCTTAACCCAAACTGATCCATTTCATCCTACACTTTTCCACATCATCCCGTAACAATTCCATAACATTCCATAACTAAATTATTCGTAATGCAAAACTCAAACTTTAAAGGTACTTACTTGCTTCGCGCCGCGGAACGAACACACACTTCGCACGAGCTTTCGGTTTGAGTTCAAGCATCTGATGCTTGAATCCCTCAAACCTAGGCTCTGATACCAACTTGTAACCCCCATAAATTCTCTTTTAAATTATTTAAATAACAACGCACTTTTCTAACAAAATTTGGGCATGACCCATTCGTTAAAGGAGCGGTCCCCTGTTTTTCACATTCAAAATATATGTTTACACGACTCTTTTCAAAGGACAAAATATATACCACCATATAACTTGACACGCATACGAAATTCGATAAATTCGAGTACATGACAAGAACTAAGTCTTTAACTACTAGATATAGATTAAGCCACCAAAATATTAAGCGTTGTCTTCTTTACAAAAGTAGCGAAACATGAGGCGGGTCTTGAAGTGTGTTCGAACCGGGCGAAGCTTGAAAGCTAATCATGAGATTTACCTACATCGCCACGACAAAGTAAACTTATTAGCATTAAAATTCTTTCCTTTAAATCAAGAATTCAACATACCGACTTGTAACCATTAAGACATCCGCAAACTTGAAAAATTACTACATACTTTCATTCTTTCGCACAAATATGTTCCAAATGGAACTTCATACCATTCTTTCTATTTCTTGCATTCTCATCCTTTGACCCATTCATAAAAGGGCCCACACAATACTACTTTCATACATGATTCAATTCAACACATTTAATGTTAAACACAACAACATAATAAAATCATGAATTGTACAAGTAGCGTACCTCGATCTTGGTTCCCTTGATGCTTCACTTGACTTGAACCCTCTTCCTTAACACCTATACATAACCATTCATACTTTTAATTTATGTCTCATACCCGTTTGCACACACCAATGGATAATACTTCATAAAATTTACACTTGCTTCATGAACACATTCAATTCACATGAAGTTTATAACTAACAAAGCTAACATCTTTATTAAGGCATTTCATCAAACACTTGGCGTGTGTATCATTAATAAAGCATGGGGTACAAGTGTTCAAAGCATGCTCCTACTTGTTCACTTTCTAGTCTAACAAGAATCAACCAAGTTCATATCTTTCTTTCATCCTACCTTATCTCATCTAATTTCTCTATATCAATTCAAGGTTATGTATCAATTTTCATCTAATGGCATACATGCAAAGCATTATGTTTATGATTCCTTCACAACAATTGGGTAATACACTTAAATCATTCAAACAAATCTGAAATCAACAATAATTTCGACTACTATGAAACCCTAACTCTCAATTACATGAGATATCCACATAATTTCATGATTGGGTTAAAACCCACTTTCTACAAATCATTCAAATCAGAAATTCCTACTTACCAATCGTTTAACAAGCTCAGATTATTCGAATTTTGAGTTCATGCATCCATTTGGGCTCTTAATTCCCTTTTTATTTTGAGAATTTCATGAAGTTAGGGTTTGTCTCCTTGGCCCCTTGCTCTGATCGATCCATACAAACACACCAGAGTGTGTGTTTGTGTTTTTCTTTTATTTATTTGTTTTTATTAAACTTCCATCCTTTTTAACAAGTTTAGTCCCTCTAATTACTTAGATTGTTTATTTATCATATAACCTTCCTTCTAATCAAGTTACTAACATATATACTTAACTAGGTTAAATATAACATGACTAGACATTTTAGGTAACATAAATAAATTGCATATTTTGGGGTGTTACAACTACACACCATTTTATATAAAAAATGGATTCCCCCACGTCATCGTCGTCTGTTGCCAATTTTTATTACAAAGAGTTTTTAGCCGATGAGGGTGAGTCGATGAGGGAGCTTGGGTGGTCGCCATTGGCGGTGGTATAATTGTCCGACCGCATGGCGAGGTCAACACACACGAGGTGACCAAGACGGACCATCTGTTATTCTTCAAGCGGTTACCTCACAGGACCTTTGGGTTTGGTCGGCTTACTTTGGTGTCGCGGGGTCATGCAATGATATAAACGTTTTCGAACAATCTCCATTGGTAGAGGACTTCATTTCTGGTAGAGCTGCAAAAACATCTTTATGCAAACGGAAACTACTACCCGCACGGATACTGTTTGTGCGATGAAATTTATCCTAGGTATTCGATTGTCGTGAAGACGTTTAGGGACCCGTACGATGAAAAAAGAGCTCACCTTAAAAAGTTCAAGAGTCTTCGAGGAAGGACATTGAGAGATGCTTTGGGGTTCTTCAACAACGGTGACATTATTTGAGAAATCCTTGTCGTGCATGGACCAAAGGAAAAAATGAGAGATGTTATGTTCGCTTGTATAATCATGCATAGTATGATATTGGAAGACGAAGGAAAAACAATATGCCAAAACTATGTACCGGAAGTTGTCTAGGAATATCCGCAAGCAACAATGGAAGAAAGAGTGAAGAATGCACATGAAATGCGGCCTGAAGCCGCACGTTCCGCGTTAGCGGTTGATTTGCTCCAACACGCATGGTCGGTTCGGTATATTCCAAAAGAGGGTGAAGAAGAAGTTGATGACGAGGAAGACGAAGATGACGAGTAGGGTGAAAACGAAGACGAAAATTAGGACGAGTAGTATTATTTGTTTGTGTTTTATTATTTATGTAATTTTTATTTATTTAATGAAATGTCATTAGTTTTAATTAAAAAAACAAAAAAATAATAATTAGGTAATCATTGGATGTGACACTATTGGACATTATACCACTAAGCTCATTTTAAACAAATGCCCCATAATGCCCTAGTGATGACTGGACCATCACATAAGGGATCATGCCTAAAGAAGGGGCATTATCTTCACTAAATAAGTGTACTGATTTTTGAGGTATTACAGTGTAACATAAGATTTGCGGGTTGGACTTTCTCTAAATGGGGTCCATACTAGTTTCTTGTCGACCACGAACACTTTATGCCAATGTTTTAAAAACTGGTTTTTAAATCGTACCGGGTTAGGTTTAGATATGGTTCAACGGGTAGAACCGGATTGTAACAGGCGGTTTAATCGGGTTGACTAATTAATTCTATAAATCCATAAGATACAATTTTTACTCAAAAAATAATAAAAAACTATATCATTTCATAATAAAAGATATTCTAAAAGTTAATCCATAATAAAAAATAATCCAAAAATTCACTATTGTTACCTTTTTAGGCGCTAGGTTTTTCTATGAAAGTAAATCGTTACCTTTTTGTGCCCATAAAAGATTAAAAGTCCGAATTTTAACCTTTGACCCGGTACCGGTATACCAGTTTAAACCGGTATAACCTAATTTACCGACGGTACAACTTCCTTACCGTTCCCTCAGTTTACCGGTATGATTCGTGCCGGCTAAGCTTCCGGCATCTGGTTTAACCGGTTCAACCGACCGGTATAAACCGGTTTTTAAAACATTGCTTTATGCTAAATTGCCGAGTTTTTATCAGCTTGACTGATTGTTAGGTTGACCTAATTATCTATTTTATTTTATTTTTAAGACCTTTTTTTATATAAAATATGTTCATGTCATAACCTAAACTTAAATGTTGTATGCCAAATCTTCAATGTTGAAAAAAGAAAACAACATCAGGTTTTCTAATTTAAATACGATCAGATTATACATATAATTGTTTTTATTTGTAAGCTTCTTTTTTAGTATAGAGTGCTGATATGTAAAAATTAAATGAATATTTTTTTCTTGGAGTAAAAGAGGTGTACGTGTCAACACGCAAATATGTTATGATTTACGATAAATCACACGATTCACGAATGCTTCATGCGATTTGGCCCAAATTCTGACTTAGAGTAAATTACACTATTATTTTCTTGTGTTCCAAACAAGTCTTTTCATAAAAGTTTTTATTAAATTAACGACAAATTTAAGAAAAGCCTATTCATCCTCAATATTTTTTTTTTATATTTGGCGCTCTTGATAGGTTACGATGTTACAAAATCAATTCTTCTAACTCTCACACGACTCTAATTCATGACAAACTACAAGACTCAAGAATAATGAATGTGATGTTAAAAAATATATAGCATGATTAATACATGATCCTTAAGAGCACAACCCATGGGTGGACCCAAGCATAAGCTTGGGTGGGCGGGCGGGCGCTCCCCTTAAAAACAAAATTTTAGTGTATTTTATAGGCAAAAAACTCAATCGCACCCCTTGAAAGTTTGGTTAAACCCCTCGTTCGCACCCCCAAGAAATAATTCCTGGATCCGCCACTGGCACAACCTGCTGAAAGATCCCTTAAGTTCATGCAAACTCATAATCCAAAATTCAGTCAAACTCAACCACAAACTCCAAAGAAAAAACAAGAACACTTGATGGTCAAGATTCGTCAAGACAATGGAAATTTTACAAAAGAAAACGAACTGCTTTTTAATTTATGTTTCTTTAATTTTTTTTCACATTGTCTTGGCGAATCTTGAACGCGAAGTGTTTCCTTTTAGTGTTTTTTCTTTGAAATTTGTTGCCAGATTTGGCTAAATTTCTGATTATGATTTTGCAGAACTTTGGAATTTTTCATCAAGTTGTGCTCGTAAATAGTGGTGCACAAAAAACCCGGACCCGGACCCGAAAAAAAAAACCCGGAATCAGGTATTATAAAAACCGGGTTTTCTATACTTGATATTTGATCTAAAACCCGAACCCGGAACCGGGTTTTTTTATACCTGGTTTATACCCGAAACCCGGTTTTTATAAATACCCGGAACCGGGTTTTATAAATACCCGGAACCGGGTTTTATAAATACCCGGAACTGGGTTTTTTTATACCCGGTTATATAGCTATGTTTCTTTTATCTATGTTTTTTATCTATGTTATTTTATCTATGTTTTCAAGCATTAAGACTTCTAGTTCTTATGATTTAACAAAATTATGTATGCACTTTGATGTAATCTTGTTTAATTATTAGGTTTCTAATGATATTTGAAGTATTTGGTCATTATTCCCCTCTATGTGCTGGAAAGATCGATTGGTGTTTGTCTAATACAAAAAAATGAAAAATTGATGGAACTTGGTTAAAACATAACATAGCAAATAACATATATTGTTGTTGAGTTAATTGCTCAGATGGTCCCTGTGGTTTCACGTTTTTTCATGTTTAGTCCCTATCGTTTGGAAATAGCATGTATGTTTCCTGTGGTTTTCTCGATTGTTACTCGGATAGTCCTCTGACTAGATGGTGGTTAATTTTTTCAGTTAAGTTGATGAGAAATGACTATATTACCCTCCCCACCCACCCACTCTCTTCTCCATCCACTCTCTTCTCCACCTTCGATCAAAAATCCAAAGCCCGTACCCCCAATCCGGCACCACATCCACCGCCTCCTGTACCGTCACATAATCACACCCACCACCCTTACACACCATCACATCCGCCTTCAACCCCACCGGAACCCCCAGTTAATTTTGAACAGAGGAGAAAGACTCAAAGATCTACTATTAATTTTCTTCGATGCGAATTTGTTTGTTTTTTGTATATTGTAGCTCGCATATGCAGACTGAGTCTTTCTCCTCTGTTCAAAATTAACTGGGGGTTCCGATGGGGTTGAAGGCGGATGTGACGATGTGTAAGGGTGGTGGGTGTGATTACGTGACGGTACAGGAGGCGGTGGATGTGGGGCCGGATTGGGGGCACGGGCTTTGGATTTTTGATCGAAGGTGGAGAAGAGAGTGGATGGAGAAGAGAGTGGGTGGGTGGGTGGGGAGGGTAATATAGTCATTTCTCATCAACTTAACTGGAAAAATTAACCACCATCTAGTCAGAGGACTATCCGAGTAACAATCGAGAAAACCACAGGGAACATACATGCTATTTCCAAACGATAGGGACTAAACATGAAAAAACGTGAAACCACAGGGACCATCCGAGCAATTAACTCCGATAATTATATATTAAAAACACAATCTAATAATTTTTTTAATGTTATAATAATATTTATTATTTTAACCTAATAATAATAGTTATTTTCTTTTTAAGTTGGATAAGCTTGGTGTCAACCGGTACTAGTATCGAAAATACTGGTACAACTCGGTTCGTTATCGGTACAAGAAGGTAAAAACCGGCACCAGCATGGTACATAAAACGCCAAAAGTCCGTACCGGATTGAGTTTGAAAATCTTTTAGTTCGGGAAATTCGGTACTACTACCCGGTACCATTTGCTCATCCCTGATCACGGGTACCATACGAACAACAACGGTACCGTACAACTTTTTTGTTGATTTTCTTCAAATTTTAATGATTTTTTTTTAGTTTCAGAGGTAGGGATGAGCCCGGCGCCAACCGATACCGAATCGGTACTGGCACCGAAAATACCGGTTACGGTACCGGTATATGAAGGTAAAAACCGGTAACGAACCGGTACCAGGAACGCCAAAAGTCAGTACCAAATTGGTACTTAGGATCTTTCGGTTCAGAAAATTCGGTACCGGTGCCCAGTACTATTTTCTCATATCAGAAAATTCATCTGAACAACATCATTACCATACAACTTTTTTTTTTAATTTTCTTTTGGTTATTTTTAGTGTTTTTTATACATTTTCTTTTTATTCTTGACAGCGGTTCCGTGTGCAACGCGCGTGTATTGATTTCAAAACACATGTAAACACAGACTAAATTACAAAATAAGTTTGTCGCAATGCGACGACGGTTTTTATAACTAGTTTAATAAATTAATGAACTATAGTTTTCACGTATAGATAATTTAATAAATTAATGAACGATAATTTTCATATATAAAAAAAAGTTACTGTGAAGATTTTTTAAATTATAAAAATGGAGTGTAGATTTGGTGTTTCTAATGTGAAGTGAAAAAAGATGATGTTTAAACGTTTAATCTTAAACTTTAAAAATATGGGGAAGATATGGAGAAGATGATGTGAATGCTCGACCACTCCAATTATAGTTGATTATTTGAAGAGTAAATTGTAATTATGTGGTTGGCATAACTTGAGTTCCTATTTTTTTTTTTAAATGGATACCTTAGTCCCTTAAGTTTGCTTTTCGCTTCAACTTGCATCCTTTGGTCAATTCCACGTTAGTTTGGTTGTTGGAAAACAAGTAAAAAGTCTACTTTACCTCAGGTCATTATTATTACCACACTATAAATTAGCAACATATTCTTGCTTTGCCCAACATACTGGTGTTCGGCATTTCCTTCCGTAGAGTGCTTCAAATGGTGCAGCATTGATGCTTATGTGATAGCTATTGTTGTAAGAAAATTCTATTAAAGGTAAATGTTCATCCCAATTTCTTCCGAAATCTATCACACAAGCTCTAAGCATATCCTCTATTGTTTGGATTGTCCTTTCACTTTGTCCATCTGTTTGAGGATGATAGGCTGTACTGAGATTTAATCTGGTTCCCATTGCTTTCTGAAAACTTGTCCAGAAATGAGAAGTAAAACGACTATCTCTGTCTGACACAATAGATAAAAGAATCCCATGTTATGAAACTATTTCATTCACATAAAACTTAGCTAGTTGTTCCATACTGAAAGTTTCTTTCATTGGTAAGAAATGCGCAGATTTAGTCATTCTGTCCATAATTACCCAAATTGTGTCATTACTTTTTCGTGTCTTGGGTAATTTGGTAACAAACTCCATTGTTATCAATTCTCATTTCCAAAGTGGTATTTCTAATTGCTGAAGTAATCCTGAAGGTTTCTGATGTTCAGTTTTAACCTGTGAACAGGTTAAACATTTAGCAACATAGTTTGCTATATCATATTCCAATCCTATCCACCAGAATTTTTTCCTTAAATCTTGATACATCTTGTCGCTTCCAGGATGCATTGTATACTTAGATTTATGTGCTTCTTCTAGAATTTGGCTCCGTAGGTTCCCTTGGATAGGTATCCAAATCCTTTTCTTATAGAATCTCCAAATTCCATCTGCTCCTTTTTCTAATTATTTAATCATTTATTTTAAACCTTCAGCATCATCCTTGATTGCTTTTTCCTGTATCTTTTTCACTTGTTCATTTAAATCCAATTGTAGGTTTAACCTGAGAGCACGTACCCTCTTTGGCTTCTCGTGGTACTTTCGACTTAAGGCATCAGCTACTACATTAACTTTTCCTGCATGATACTAGATATCACAATCATAATCGCTAAGGATTTCCATCCAACGTCTTTGCCTCATGTTGAATTCCTTTTGCCCGAAAACATACCTTAAACTCTTATAATCTGTGAAGACAATAAACTTACTACCATAAAGATAATGTCTCCAAATCTTAAGGGCAAAAATTATTGCTCCTAACTATAGATCATGGGTTGTATAATTTTCTTCATGCTTCTTAAGTTGTCTAGAGGCATAAGCAATTACCTTTTGACATTGCATCAACACACATCCAAATCCTGACTTGGACGCATCAAAATAGACTACAAAGTCTTCAGTTCCTTCTAGTAAAGCAAGTATTGGTGCGTTAGTTAATCTTTGCTTAAAAACTTTGAATACTTCCTCTTGTTTTGGTCCCCATTCAAACTTAACTGACTTGCAAGTTAGTTTGATTAATGGAATGGCTATTCTAGAAAAATCTTGAATGAAACGTCCATAGTATCCTGCCAATCCAAGAAAACTTCTTACTTCTGTTGGTGATTCAGGGACTTTCCATTTGGTAATAGCTTCGATCTTCGTAGGATCCACATGAATTCCTTCATGATTTACTAAGTGTCCAAGAAATTGCAGTTCTTGCAACCAGAATTCACATTTTGAGAACTTAGCATAAAGCTTCTCTTTTCTCAACAATGTCAGAAGTATATGTAAGTGCTTCGCATGCTCTTCCTTACTTCTGGAGTAAATTAGTATATCATCTATGAATACAGTTATGAATTTATCCAGATATGGTTTACATATCCTGTTCATCATGTCCATAAATGCGGCTGGGGCATTGGTTAAACCAAATGGCATGACTGTAAATTCATAATGACCGTACCTTGTTCTGAAAGCAGTTTTAGGAATGTCCTCTTCCTGTACCTTCTGTTGATGATATCCTGAGCATAAGTCGATCTTAGAAAAGAACCGGGCTCCTTGAAGTTGATCGAATAGATCATCGATTCTCGGTAGTGGATACTGATTTTTAATCGTAATCTTATTCAATTATCTGTAATCAATACACATGCGCATTGATCCATCTTTTTTCTTGACAAATAACACCGGTGCTCCCCATGGGGATGAGCTAGGTTGTATAAAACCTTTTTCGAGTAATTTGCCTAACTGTTTCTTCAATTCCTGCATCTTCGTTGGTGCTAGACGATAGGGTTCTTTGGCAATTGGTGTCGTTCCTGGAATTAGGTGAATTCTAAATTCAACCTCGTGATTTGGCGGTAATCCCGGTAATTCTTCTGGAAAGACGTCTAAGAAATTAGATACTACGGGAATATCTTTTTAATTATTTTCCTTTAGTGTTAATGATTACTGAAATCATATACACCATTACTCCTTTTCATGCATAACTTGCAGCTTTCATCACAGAGATGAATTTTGTTGACCTTGTCGGCTTGTCTCCCGTAATTGTGATCCTTTCGCCAGTTGGCATATAAACTTCTACAGACTTTTGATCACACAAAATTCGTGCATGATTGACTACCAACCAATCCATTCCAAATACAACATCGAATCCGGCTAGATTCATTGGTAACAGGTTAGCAGTAAACTTATGACTTAAAATTTCTATATTTCCTTCCTGCGGGATTTCGCTGATTTTGATAGAATTTCCATTTGTCGTCTCCACCAGACAGTCTTGATGAAGTTTAGTTAATGGTTGATTGAGAAGTTTATAGAAAGAAGTATTTATAAAAATTTGGTTTGTACCAGAGTCAAACAATACTTTAGCATAAACATCATTAACTAAAAACGTACCGGTAATTACATCAGGAATCATCTTAGCTTCTTCGGCTGTCAGAACGAATGCTCTGGCATTCTTCTTGGGTCCTTCTATTGCCTTTGCTTTGTTGTCTGCTGCTGGAGTTAGTTATGGGCAGTTTAGTCAGATATGGCCAGCTTCTCCGCAGTTATAGCAGATCCTAGTACTTGCTTTTGTCGTAACCCCCGACCCCTGCCTTGGGAGGCGGGCGGCCACGGCCTACTCAGAGATAGTGGTATCGGTGTTTATCATTATTTGGCAATGAAATTTACATCAGGACCGTAGTTAGGAAATATTTTATTAGAGTAAAATACCACATTTTCATAATAGTAAACACATGGGAAATTTCCAAGTTTTCATTACAACATGTTTATAGGGATAAACCCTAATTTATTGAATAAAACATCTTTCTTTATTTAGGAAACTTTTATAGCCACATTTTCCAAGCCTTCAGTGCTCTCCAGCTGGCTTCTATTTTGGCTTTCACATTTTATTACCTGAAACGCGTTTTAAAAACATTTGTTAGTGGGAAATACTGGTGAGTGAATCCCAATTTAATCAAAACATATTTTATCCTTGTACAGTATTGAGGGCAATCAGCAATTACATTTGTTTATTATTCTACCTTAATTACCACCCACGGTACTGTCAACCCGACTTGTGGTCATGTTACTACTCACAGTGTAGTAACAAATTTTGTATACAAAACCCCAACATACCGACGATAATTGTAGAATTACAAATACTCAATCACTGTTAAATATAATGTAAAACACTTGAGGTTTTGTAAAAACATTTTGCAAAAAGGTTTACAAAAAGGAGATAACTCACATTGCTACTTTAGATTTTTTCATGTGGTTTCCTGGTTATTATTTAATAAATTAAACAATGCACGCGCGTTAGTATAATAACCCAATATTTACATTAGTTATACCCTCCCCGAGATAGAACTCCAACGACTACGTAGGGCAGAACCTCGACAGCCGTTACTGAGCGCTAGATCAATCGGGTAGCGTATCTAATACGTAACCGGGGGGTTAAAATACTTACAACGAGGCAGAACTTCACTATTTAGTAGGTATAATACCCAATTATAATTTCTAATATTCAGAAAGTTGAGAGAGGTCGAGAGAATTTGAGCGAATGTAATCTGAAGGTCGATGCCCCTTATTTATAGTGTCTGATTGACACTTTGTCGCGCCCCGCGTAAGCCGAAGGCAAAGCCTTCGCGGCCCGCAACATAGGCTATGTAGGGCCTAGCTTGGCTGACTCAAAGGGGTAGCCTCGACACGCGTTGTGACACGTGGCACCTCAGGGTATGGCCTGATCTCCCAGCTGTCGAGGCCCGCGTAAGATGAAGAACAAGTCTTCGTGGCCCGCGAGAGACTATAAAACTGTTTTTTATTAAAAGAAATATTATATAAAGGTATTTAAGGCCAAATCTCGTATATGGGGTGTATTTTAGGGTGTATAGGGATGTTCTAAATATTTTAGGGGTGTCGGAAATGTTTTAGGAGAGTTGTTATATCCTCCCCACCTTGTTTTAGAACTCGTCCTCGAGGTCTACTGGAATAGGTGTGGATATTTCCTCTGCATTTCAGATTCAAGCTCCCATGTGTATTCTGGTCCTCTCTTGGAATCCCATTTTACTTTGACTAGAACTAATCTCTTGTGTTTAAGATTCTTGACCTTCCTGTCTTCAATTTGTAGAGGCTTTTCTACGAACTTGAACTTTTCATTTACCTCTATGTCCTTAAGAGGTACCACTAATGTTTCATCGGCTAAACACTTTTTGAGATTACATACATGAAATGCATCATGTATTCTTGCCATTTTCTCTGGTAGTTGTAGCTGATAAGCTACTGGTCCTATTCTTTTAATAATTTCAAATGGTCCAATATACCTGGGGCTTAGCTTTCCTCTTTTGATGAATCTCACCACTCCTTTCCAAGGAGAAACTTTTAATAAGACCTTGTCTCCTACCTGAAATTCCAACGGCTTTCGCCTGTTATCAGCATAACTCTTTTGTCGGTCGCGTGCTGCTTTTAGTCGTTCCTTGACTTGAATAATTTTGTCTGTTGTCTTTTGTACTATCTCGGGTCGAGATAATTGTTTTTCTCCAATTTCTGCCCAACAGACTGGGGTTCGACACTTTCGTCCATAAAGTGCTTCGAATGGTGCAACATTTATACTTGTATGATAACTGTTGTTATAGGAGAATTTTATTAATGGTAAGTGGTCGTCCCAATTTCCTCCGAAATCAATTACACAAGCTCTAAGCATATCTTCCATTGTCTGTATCGTTCTTTCGCTTTGTCCATCCGTTTGAGGATGATAAGCGGTGCTTAGATTTAACTTGGTTCCCATTGCTTTTTGGAAACTTGTCCAGAAATGAGAAGTAAAACGGCTATCTCTATCAGAAACAATTGATAAAGGAATTCCATGTAATGAAACTATTTCATTTACATATAACTTGGCTAGTTGTTCCATACTGAAAGTGTAAGGACTCTCAAAATATCCTAATTTGAACCATAAGTGCAAACCCGAGCCCCTGAAACCATACCTTGCATAAAAATCAAGAAAATCAAGAATAATAGGTTTCAGGCGGGTCGTGTAAGAGACAAGCTTATCTTACGTGGGCCGCGTCAAACATGGGTTGACCAGATAAACATAACCGGGCTACGTATCAACCACCTGTCAAACCTAAGCCATGACCATGCAAACCTATACGTAGACTGGGCGGCCACGCGGGCCGCGTAAGATATAGGGGATGGTTTACGCAGGCCGCGTAAGGTCTCAATTTTAGCTATAAATAGCTTGTTGCATGCACAGTTCACTGGTATCGAAACAAACTTTCAAAAAACGAAGTTTTAGTACTCTGAAGTAGAAATTTCATATATAATTAGCGAGGCGCTGCTCCGATACCGGGTATTAACTCGATCACTGCTACAATTCAATGTCCGATCGATTAAACTATCCAATGGATGTTTAAGTGCTGCCCACATTAGGGTTTATGCTTTGTCATTCGTCGTTAATATGATGGATGTTTAAGTATTGAACTTTGTCATTCGTTGTGAGGGTTTTAATCTCATGAGTTATCGTAAATGCTGTATTAGTTACTAACCGAGTTCGTGTGCATGTTATTAAATTTAGGTTAAAAAGGCTAATCAGTAGGCTAGGCTCTGCTCAAATAAATCTACAATGTGAGTCATTCTCTTTTTATCAAATTACTTTCAAAATCATGTTTATTTTCAAGGTTATAATTACAGGGATTAAGTCTTTGTAATAGCCAAATTACAGCCGGTATGTGGGGTTTTGTATACATTACTTATTCCCGTCACCATTGGACAACGAGTTAGCCAATGGGTGATCTGACCATAGTCACAAAAACGAGTCGAGTGATAAATACTGTGGGTAGTTGGTTGATATATAGAAACATTGTAATCGCTCTTAATACTGTAAATTATAACAAACGGGTCGTTTTCATAAAAAGAATGATTCACCAGTATTTCCCGCTGACAAAATTTTTTTCAAACATGTTTCAGGTGATCTGTTGTGATCCAGGAAAAGTGCAGTGAAGCACTACAAGCTTAAGGAAGTGACTCAATATAAAATAAAGAAACATGTTTTGTAAAATAAAGATTTCTCAGTGAAATCATATGATTGTAAATTTCCGGGGTTTTATCCCGAGTTGTGAAATAAAATAATCGGAAAATTTCAGTTTTAAAAAGATCCTGAAGAAAACTTCCGTTGTCAATTTAATTAAACAAATACCACGGGATTTTCTGTTCCGCGGCTCCAGGAACGGGTCAAACCGGGTCGGGGCCGTGACAGAAAAAGGTGGTATCAGAGCCACTGATTTAAGCCTATTAAGTATTTAAGATACTTAATTTTCCTAATTATTATTCTATGATTATGTGTTTATTAACTGATTATTTGTTAATTACAGTATGGGTAAGAAAAAGCTTTCAAACATCTATCTTAAATTAGATAGGTCATCAAACGAGAAGGGAAGTTCATCCCAAACAAATTCCTCAAAACCCTATGTAATTCCTGATGAAGGAATATTTATCCGTAAGGCACAATATGAGGAACCACTTTCTCCTAATAAAAGAAGTTTGATTATTAGGAAAAGTCAAGATAAACTAAAGAAATCCAAAGGAGGGAGAGTTAATCAGAAAACCCAAGAACTAGGCAGTAACCCTCCATGGGAGGACAAGTTAGATGAAAAATGGGCAGATCTTTATATGCTAGCCACTGTAGCAGTAAATGCAAACCTTTAAATACCCTATTTCAGTTTTAGTATCCTTATTACCTACAAGCCAGAAACCTTATCCAGTAAATAAATAAGTTTACAGTAAATCCTAGTGTGTTTTAATTTTCATTTGTTTTGTAGTCACCGGTATGAAATAATATTTAAAGGTTATCTATGAAATTTTGCTATAAAATTTTAACTTAGCATTTTGTGTATTTTGCATATATGCTAAACAACATGAATGACTTGTCTGAAGCCCTTCAAAATCTAAATCTCTATCCGGTGAAAATAGAGGTTTCGAGAGATTTTAATAGGTACATACCAGATCTAGAAGAACCTATGGAATTCAATGCTCCACCTCCGGAAAAGCCAAAACCTCATAAAAGAAAGAGATATGTATGGGGGAGGCGTGTACGTAGGAAAAAGCCAGCCAAGAGACTTCCCAAAATAGAAAATCCTTTAGATAAAGGAAGGGGATTGAAGTCAGGGAAGGTTCTAGGAAGATGGAAATAGAGTTCGGAGAAATTTCTAGGCAAATGGAAATGGAGTTTGGGGAAGATTCTAGGCAAACCCAGAGGGAAATTGGGGAAAGTTCTAGACAGATTGAAGAGTTACCATTTCAGGAAGAATTAGATCGTGCATTGGCAAGCTGTGATATAGTCAGGCCGGTCAATAATAATCTTTACCCATATCCTACTGAAAATCAACTCCCAATAAACTTAGAACCAGTACTTCCAGAACCTATAATCCACACCCAACCTCTAGGAATGGACGAATGGTGGACTAATGATTGGCAGTTCCAAAACCTGCTCAACAGTCCTTATTCCTTTCTTCCTCAGTTCGACCCGGAACCTATACCAAACCCACCGATGAGCAATGATAATTTAGCTGAACTCCGCCACTTTGGCGAGGAACTGGTGGATGCAGGAAATAGAATCAGGGAAGTAGGAGAACAGATCTCCTGGAAATACGACGAGAGGGAACGTCGTTACTAAAATACCAACTAACGAGGGATAATGTGGTGTGAAAATGTGAAACTGTGGTTGTAAAATAAATAAGTAGAATATAATTTTGTAAAATAACTATAAAATAAAACTTTGTAAGATAAAGGCGTGTAATGATGCATAATATATATAAAAATGGAATCGAGAAATCGATAGTTTTGGATATATGTGTATTGTGAAAATTGTATAATTGTTTTGTTTACAGTTGTTATTTATTGGATACTAATAAATTATATATATTAATTATCAGATGGAAAACGCTAATAATGAACCAGTAAATGAGGTTAATCAATCTGAGCAACACCCGGGGGATCAATATATGACTAGGCAAGATATAGAAAATATCGTTGCTCAAGGGATAGCCAATGCTATTCCAGCAATACTTGCTGCTGCTCAGAAACCTGCTGAACCTCAACAAATCATTCCTAGCAAACGTATTTCTGAAGATAACTTCAGTAATAGCGTAAATGAAGGCGATAATCATACTAATCACAATAATGATCTACGACAGGCTCCGCTCCCTAAGAAAATGAAAGCTGCAACGCCTGGTTGCACTTTCAAAGAATTTCTTGCTTGTAAACCCGCGGAATTTGCAGGCAATGAAGGAGCGACTGCGGCACTGCGCTGGTTAGAGAAAACCGAGGCAGTGATTACAATAAGTAAATGTGCCAAAGAAGACCAGGTCATGTATGCGTCAAATCTTTTCAAAGAAGGGGCACTAGAATGGTGGAACATGGTATTACAAGCAAAAGGAAGGATGATGGCGTATGCCATAAACTGGGAAGAATTTAAGAGTCTTGTAGAAAGAAAATTCTATCCCGAATATGAAAAAGAACAAATGGCAAATAAATTCCTGAACCATCGAATGGTAGGAGTAGATTGTCGAGGATATACTTCGACATTCTTCGAGTATGCGAGAGTGGTACCAACACTGGCTTCACCAGAACCGGTACTCATTTCTCGCTATATTTGGGGACTGATTAGTGAAATTCGTAACATCGTTAAAGCTACGAGACCTCGTACTATTGATGATGCGGTGGAATTAGCTAATACCCTAACTGACGAACTGGTATGCACGAGAGATGAAAACAGGAAGAAGGAACTGGCTCAGAAAATTACCCAAGGATTTCGTACGGGTAATAACAACAGTTTCAAGAGAAGAGGAACAGGGCAATCTTCAACTTCGCCATTTTGCAAGAACTGCAAAAAGAAACATTATGGAAGATGTAATGTAATTTGCAATTTTTGCAAAGCCATAGGACATCGCGAAGAAGACTGTAGAAAGAAAACAAGAGTCTGCTATAACTGTGGAGAAACAGGACATTTTAAGCCAGAGTGTCCTAAGTTGGTTAAACCAGCAGACAATAAAACTAAACCAGTCGACGGAGCTACCAAGAAGAATGTTAGAGCATTCCAGCTTACCACTCAAGAAGCGGAACTCATTCCAGATGTGATAGCTGGTACGTTCTTAGTTCACAACATTTACGCAAAAGTATTATTTGACTCTGGTGCAAACCAAAGTTTTATCAATACTTCATTCTGCCAAGCTCTTAATTTACCTTTAACCAAACTTAGGCAAATTTTTACAGTTGAAACGGCAGATGAGAATTCAGTTAGTATAAATAAGGTTTTGCAAAAAGAAAATATAGAACTTTCAGGTCATAAATTCTCTGCAAACCTATTGCCTATGAAATTAGCTGGATTCGATGTCGTATTAGGAATGGATTGGTTAGTAGCCAACCATGCTCGAATCCTTTGTGATAAAAATTCTGTAGAAATTCAGGCACCTACTGGGGAAGTAATCATGATTACAGGAGATAAACCACGTAAGCCCATGAAGTTCATATCAGTAATGAAAGTTGCTAGCTATGAACGAAAGCAAGGAATAGTATATATGATTTCAGTAATCATTAATACTAAGGGTAAAGAACTTAAGGAGATTCCTGTAGTTTCAGAATACTCAGATGTATTTCCAGAAGAATTACCAGGATTACCACCCAATAGAGAAGTAGAATTTAGAATTCATCTAATTCCAGGGACTACACCGATAGCCAAAGCACCTTATCGGTTAGCACCCACAAAAATGTTAGAACTGAAAAAGCAATTAGATGAATTACTAAGTAAAGGTTTCATACAACCTAGTTCATCCCCATGGGGAGCACCAGTGTTGTTTGTAAAGAAAAAGGACGGTTCGATGAGAATGTGTATTGATTATAGGGAATTGAATAAGGTTA
Source organism: Helianthus tuberosus (assembly GCA_030545235.1). Classification (NCBI taxonomy): domain Eukaryota; kingdom Viridiplantae; phylum Streptophyta; class Magnoliopsida; order Asterales; family Asteraceae; genus Helianthus; species Helianthus tuberosus. The sequence continues at coordinate 87,335,881 of CM060374.1, read as the reverse complement.
CAATTAAGAATCGATACCCATTACCTAGGATTGATGATCTTTTCGATCAACTTCAAGGAGCTAGATATTTTTCTAAGATCGACTTGCGCTCTGGATATCATCAATTAAAGGTACAAGAAGAAGACATACCTAAAACTGCTTTCAGAACTAGGTATGGTCATTACGAGTTTACAGTCATGCCATTCGGATTAACAAATGCACCTGCTGCATTCATGGACATGATGAATAGAATCTGTAAACTGTATTTGGATAAATTTGTAATTGTTTTTATTGACGATATACTTATTTATTCAAAAAGTCAGGACGAACATTGTCAGCACTTGCATGCACTTTTAACTTTGTTAAGAAAAGAAAAGCTTTACGCCAAATTCTCGAAGTGTGAATTTTGGCTGCAAGAAGTACAATTCTTAGGACACATGGTAAATCACGAAGGTATTCATGTAGATCCTGCTAAGATAGAGGCAATTACCAAATGGAAGGTTCCGCAATCTGCAATGGAAATTAGAAGTTTTATAGGTTTAGCCGGATACTATAGACGATTTATTAAGGATTTTTCGAAAATAGCTGTACCATTAACTAAGCTAACATGTAAATCAGTTACGTTTGAATGGGGACCGAAGCAAGAAGAAGCTTTTAGGATTCTAAAGCAAAGGTTAACAAATGCCCCAATCTTAGCATTACCAGAAGGGAATGAAGATTTTGAAGTATATTGTGATGCTTCAAAACTAGGATTTGGATGTGTGCTAATGCAACGCAAGAAGGTAATTGCGTATGCTTCAAGACAGTTGAAAAAGCACGAGGAAAACTATACAACTCACGATTTAGAGTTAGGCGCCATAATTTTTGCCCTTAAGATTTGGAGACATTATCTGTACGGAAGTAAATTTACTGTCTATACAGATCACAAAAGTTTAAGATACATATTTGGGCAAAAAGAGTTAAACATGAGGCAAAGGAGATGGATGGAAATCCTAAGTGACTACGACTGTGATATTCAATATCACGAAGGAAAGGCAAATGTAGTTGCCGATGCCTTAAGTCGTAAGTATCATGAGAAACAACGACGAGTTCGTGCTCTCAGATTAAATCTACAATTAGATTTAATGAAGCAACTGAAGAATGTTCAAGAGACAGCAATAGAGGATGCTGCTGAAGGAATGAAGGGAAGAATAAAAGAATTAGAACAAGGAGCTGATGGAATTTGGAGATTCCACAAAAGAAGAATTTGGGTACCTAAGCAGGGAAAATTAAGAAATAAGATTTTAGAAGAAGCTCATAAATCTAGGTATACCATGCATCCTGGAAACAATAAGATGTACCAAGATTTAAGAAATAACTTTTGGTGGATAGGAATGAAAAAGGATATAGCTCAATATGTTTCTAAATGTCTTACTTGTTCACAAGTTAAGGCAGAACATCAGAAACCTTCAGGTCTACTACAACAATTAGAAATGCTTGTATGGAAATGGGAACTCATAACTATGGATTTTGTTACTAAGTTACCCAAAACCAGAAAAGGTAATGATGCGATTTGGGTAATTGTGGATCGATTAACCAAATCAGCTCACTTTCCACCTATGAAAGAAACCTTTAGCATGGAAAGGTTGGCAAAGTTGTATGTAGATGAAGTAGTATCCTTACATGGAGTTCCACTCTCCATTGTTTCAGATAGGGATAGTCGTTTCACTTCCCACTTTTGGAAAAGTTTCCAAGAAGCTATGGGAACCCGACTAAATCTAAGTACGGCATATCATCCACAAACAGATGGGCAAAGTGAAAGGACGATCCAAACTCTGGAAGACATGCTCAGAGCATGTGTAATAGATTTTGGTGGAAATTGGGATGATCACTTACCTTTAATTGAGTTCTCCTATAACAATAGTTATCATTCAAGTATTGAAACTGCCCCATTCGAGGCACTGTACGGAAGAAAGTGCAGAACTCCAGTTTGGTGGGCAGAAATAGGAGAAAGTCAATTATCAGGTCCTGAAATAGTGCAAGAAACTACTGACAAGATCACTCAAATCAAAGAAAGATTAAAGACTGCTCGGGATCGTCAAAAGAGCTATTCTGACAATCGACGTAAACCACTAGAGTTTCAAGTTGGAGACAAGGTACTATTGAAAGTTTCTCCTTGGAAAGGAGTAGTACGGTTCGGTAAGAAAGGGAAACTAAGTCCAAGATACTTAGGACCATTTTCAGTAATCCAACGTATAGGACCAGTTGCTTATCGTTTACAACTACCAGAAGAGTTAGCTGAAGTACATGATGTATTTCATGTATCCAACCTCAAGAAATGCCTATCAGATAAATCTCTGGTAGTACCTCTTCAAGATATAGAAGTAAACGAAAAATTAAAATTTGTTGAAAAACCTCTTCAGATAGAAGATAGAAAGGTGAAATTTCTCAAGCACAAACGGGTAGTGCTAGTTAAGGTCAAGTGGGATTCAAAGAGAGAACCTGAATATACTTGGGAGCTGGAATCGGAAATGAAGCAAAAGTATCCTCACTTATTCCAATAAATCTCGAGGACGAGATTTTAAATAAGGTGGGGAGGATGTAAGGACTCTCAAAATATCCTAATTTGAACCATAAGTGCAAACCCGAGCCCCTGAAACCATACCTTGCATAAAAATAAAGAAAATCAAGAATAATAGGTTTCAGGCGGGCCGCGTAAGAGACAAGCTTATCTTACGCGGGCCGCGTCAAACATGGGTTGACCAGATAAACATAATCGGGCTACGTATCAACCACCTGTCAAACCTAAGCCATGACCATGCAAACCTGTACGTAGACTGGGCGGCCACGCGGGCCGCGTAAGATATAGGGGATGGTTTACGCGGGCCGCGTAAGGTCTCAATTTTAGCTATAAATAGCTTGTTGCATGCACAGTTCACTGGTATCGAAACAAACTTTCAAAAAATGAAGTTTTAGTACTCTGAAGTGGAAATTTCATATATAATTAGCGAGGCGCTGCTCCGATACCGGGTATTAACTCGATCGCTGCTACGATTCAATGTCCGATCGATTAAACTATCCAATGGATGTTTAAGTGCTGCCCACATTAGGGTTTATGCTTTGTCATTCGTCGTTAATATGATGGATGTTTAAGTATTGCACTTTGTCATTCGTTGTGAGGGTTTTAATCTCGTGAGTTATCGTAAATGCTGTATTAGTTACTAACCGAGTTCATGTGCATGTTATTAAATTTAGGTTAAAAAGGCTAATCAGTAGGCTAGGCTCTGCTCAAATAAATCTACAATGTGAGTCATTCTCTTTTTATCAAAATACTTGCAAAATCATGTTTATTTTCAAGGTTATAATTACAGGGATTAAGTCTTTGTAATCACCAAATTACAGCCGGTATGTGGGGTTTTGTATACGTTACTTATTCCCGTCACCATTGGATAACGAGTTAGCCAATGGGTGATCTGACCATAGTCACAGAAACGAGTCGAGTGACAAATACTGTGGGTAGTTGGTTGATATATAGAAACATTGTAATCGCTCTTAATACTGTAAATTATAACAAACGGGTTGTTTTCATAAAAAGAATGATTCACAAGTATTTCCCGCTGACAAAATTTTTTTCAAACATGTTTTAGGTGATCTGTTGTGATCCAGGAAAAGTGCAGTGAAGCACTACAAGCTTAAGGAAGTGGCTCAATATAAAATAAAGAAACATGTTTTGTAAAATAAAGATTTCTCAGTGAAATCATATGATTGTAAATTTCCGGGGTTTTATCCCGAGTTGTGAAATAAAATAATCGGGAAATTTCAGTTTTAAAAAGATCCTGAAGAAAACTTCCGCTGTCAATTTAATTAAACAAATACCACGGGATTTTCTGTTCCGCGGCTCCAGGAACGGGTCAAACCGGGTCGGGGCCGTGACAGAAAGTTTACTTCATTGGTAAGAAATGAGCTGACTTAGTTTGCCTATCTACAATCACCCAGATTGTATCATTACCTTTTCTTGTTTTGGGTAATTTGGTAATAAAGTCCATTGTTATTAATTCCCATTTCCAAACTTACATTTCTAACTGTTGCAATAAACCTGAGGGTTTCTGATGTTCAGCTTTGACCTGTGAGCAGGTTAGACACTTAGAAACATAAGCGGCTATATCCTTTTTCATTCCTATCCACCAGAAATTCTTTCTTAAATCTTGATACATCTTATCACTTCCGGGATGCATCGTATACTTAGATTTATGGGCTTCTTCTAATATACGGTGACGTAGGTTTCCTAGTTTAGGTATCCACATTCTTTTCTTATGGAGTCTCCATATTCCATCTGTTTCTTGTTCTAATTCTTTCATCATTCCTTTTAATATTTCAGCATCATCCTTGATTACTGATTCTTGTGCTTTTCTAATCTGTTCATTTAAATCTATCTACAGATTTAATTTAAGAGAACGTACTCTCTTTGGCTTTTCGTGATATTTTCGACTTAAAGCATCGGCTACTACGTTAGCTTTTCCTGCATGATACTGGATATTACAATCATAATCACTAAGAATTTTCATCCAGCGTCTTTGTCTCATATTTAACTATTTTTACCAAAAAAACATATCTTAAACTCTTATGATCGGTGAAAATGGTAAACTTACTATCGTAAAGGTAATGTCTCCAAATTTTCATGGCAAAAACTATAGCTCCTAATTCTAAATCATGAGTTGTATAATTCTCTTCATGATTCTTAAGTTGTCTAGAGGCATAGGCTAACCTTTTGACGTTGCATCAACACACATCCATAACCTAACTTCGAAGCGTCACAATAAACTAAAAAGTCTTCAGTTCCCTCTGGTAATGCTAATATGGGTGCGTTGGTTAATCTTTGCTTAAGAATTCTAAAGGCTTCTTCTTGTTTTGGTCCCCATTCAAACTTAACAGACTTACATGTTAGTTTTGTTAAGGGAATGGCTATTCTGGAAAAATCTCGGATAAACCTTCTATAATAACCGGCTAGTCCTAGAAAACTTCTAACCTCGGTTGGTGATTCAGGGACTTTCCATTTAGTAATTGCCTCGATCTTTGTGGGATCCACATGAATTCCTTCATAATTAACTAAATGTCCAAGAAACTGTACTTCTTCTAACCAAAACTCGCATTTCAAAAATTTAGCATAAAGCTTTTCTTTTCTCAGCAAATTTAGAAGTGCATGCAGATGCGCTGCATGTTCCTCTTTGCTTTTAGAATAAATGAGAATATCATCTATAAAGACAATTATGAATTTATCCAAATATGGCTTACATATTTGGTTCATCATGTCCATAAATACGGCTGGGGCATTGGTTAAACCAAATGGCATGACAGTAAATTCATAATGGCTATACCTTGTTCTGAAAGCAGTCTTAGGAATGTCCTCTTAACGTACCTTTAATTGATGATATCCTGAAAGTAAATCGATTTTAGAAAAGAATCGAGCTCCTTGTAATTGATCAAACAAATCATTGATTCTCGGTAATGGGTACCGATTTTTAATCGTGACTTTGTTCAATTCACAGTAATCAATGCACATTCGCATTGACCAGTCTTTCTTTTTGATGAAAAAGATCGGTGCTCCCCATGGCGATGAACTTGGCTGTATAAATCATTTTTCCAGCAGTTCGTCTAACTGTTTCTTTAGCTCTTGCATTTCTGCGGGTGCTAAACAGTAAGGTGCTTTAGCAATTGGTGCTGTTCCGGGTAGCAGATAAATTCTGAATTCGACTTCTCTGTTCGGCGGTAGTCCTGGTAGTTCTTCTGGAAATACGTCTGAAATTGGGATACTATAGGAATATCTTTTAATCCTTTCCTTTAGTGTTAATGATTACAGAAATCATATACACTTGTGATCCTTTCCTTGCACAGCTTGCAGTTTTCATCACAGAGATGAATTTCGTGGGTCTATTTGGCTTATCTCCTTTAATTGTGATCTTTTCACCTTTTGGTGAATTTACTTGTATTGACTTTTGATCACATAGAATACTGGCTTTATTGGCTATTAACCAATCCATTCCTAATACCACATCAAATCCTGCCAGATTCATTGGGTAAAAAATTGCAATAAACTTTTGATTTAAAAATTCTACTCTTGCTCCCTGCAAGATTTCAGTAATCTTAATGGATTCTCCATTTGCTGTTTCTACTAGGCATTCTTGTTGGAGTTTAGTTAATGGTTGATTAAGAAGTTTGCAAAAGGAAGTATTAATAAAACTTTGGTTCGCACCAGAGTCAAATAATACTTTGGCAAAAACATCGTTAACTAAAAACGTACCGACAATCACGTCCGGAATCATTTTTGCTTCTTCAGCTATTAGAACAAATGCTCTAGCATTCTTAGTAATCTTGTTGTTCGTGGCTGGAGCTAGTTTCAGACAGTTTGGCTTGATATGTCCTTTTTCACCACAGTTGAAGCACACTCCATTACTGGGTTTCTTCCTACAATCTTCTTCCGTATGTCCTGGTATCTTGCAGTAGTTGCAGTATGTGGAGCATCTTCCTGAATGCTTCTTTTTACAGGCTTTACAGTAAGGTGTAGAGGTAGAGCCTATATTTTTCCCACGGTTAGAATTACTGTAGCAAAATTCTTGGGTAAGCTTTTGAGCTACATGTCTAATTTCACTAATTAATCCCCATATGTAACGGGGGATTAACACTGGTTCTGGTGATGCTAGGGTTGTCACTATTCTAGCATATTCAAAGAATGTAGTAGTGTAACCCTTGCTGTCTACTCTAGTCATTCTAAGGTTTAAGAATTTATTGGCTATCTGTTCCTTTTCATTGGGAGGACAGAATTTCCTTTCCACCATGTTCTTAAACTCGTTCCATTCCATACTATAGACCCTGTCACTTCCCCTAGACTGGAGAATAGTGTTACACCATTCTAGGGCTGCATTCTTAAATAAATTGGAGGCAAACAAGATTTTATCTTCTTCTGCGCACTTGCTTATATTTAAGACTGCCTCAGTCTTTTCTATCCAGCGTAGAGCTGCAATGGCCCCTTCATTGCCAGAGAATTCTATTGGTTTGCAGGACCATAATTCTTTTTAAGAACAACCATAAGACATGGTTCTTCTTCTTTTTGGAATTGACAATTGAAGTAATGGCCCATTGTTCACGCTGTGACTAAGTTCAGTATGTGTTCACTTACTTCTACCATTACTGTTATTATTTTCTGCTTCCCTAACATTTTGGATGATAGCTGGCATAGCATCTCTAATTCCTTGGGTAATATGTGTCGAATTTCACTGTTATTTATTTGATTAACATTATTCTGGTTTTCCTGATTTGCTGCGTCGGCCATCTGGATTATAAATATTTACCAAGTATTAATATCGCAACACAATATTAAATGCAAACAATCTCACAACACAAACAGATTGGTCAAAATCGTCGTTCATTGCGACCTTTACTCTATTTTATATATGCATCTAATACAAACCACAACTGGAAATTTAAAATACAATACTAGTAGGCATCAGTAGCTATAAAATTATCTATATTTTATTATATATTTTTTTTCAAGTCACCCACATTTATATATATATTTATATTATTATTATTATTATTATTATTATTATTATTATTATTATTACTACTTAGTGGGGATCCATCCAAAATTGCATATTACGCTCGTCATCCTTCCAAACGAGCCTCTCACCTATCTGTCTTATCCTTTCACTTTCATATAACAACTCCTCACCAAATGTTCGGAGTTCCTGTATGTTCTCAGTGTTCATGGGTGGTGCGGGTGCTGGTATTGGGTCTGGGTATTGTGGCATCGGTTCCTCCTGAGGGTAGGGGTTTTCTAGAATCTCCCTGATATATTGGTTATTATCATAATATGGGTCTAGAGGATCCAAGTTGGGATAGGGTGCTACTGGGTTTTGCATGGGTTCCTCTATTGGGTAAAGTTGTTGGTAATCCCTGTGGTCGTCGAACCATGGGTCAGAATCTGGGGGATGGGGTGCTGGTACCCTAGGAATCTCGGCTGGATCAAAAGCAGGTATATGTGGTTGGTCTGCTGGGTTTAGTTCGATTTCCATGGGTTGTGTGGGAAATAGTGGTAACGGCTGGGGTGCTATGAGTTGTTCTAGATTAGGGTCGGCAGCGGTGGTAGTTAATATATGAAAATTAGCTAGTCTCCTATTGAGTATATCCTAGGTTTGAACATTCATTTCTCTATTGGCCGCAGCTAAGGCCCGTTTTTGTTGCAATTTTCTCATGCTTTTTCTACGTTCATGAGCTCCTCTGCTGAACCATCCTCTCTTCTTAGGAGGGAATGGCGCCTCAGATTGTGCTTTGAATACGAAAATCCCTTCTTCGGTATCAGCCGAATACCCCGAGGGGGTAGGCTGAGAAGAGGTTCCTTCGTCCCTAGGTGAACTGGACAGTTGACGGTAAGCATCCGAAGGTCCTTGGTCACTCATATTGTAAACTAACAAATTGTCAAATAACACAAAATAATAATCTACACGTATGCACATAGTCTCATTGATTATTTCCTAACAAAATTGATAATTTCAATATCATCAGAACACTTCTTTGGCTGAAATTAGTGGTTGTAGCTCTGATACAACCTTCTGTCGCAACCCCCGACCCCTGCCTCGGGAGGCGGGCGGCCGCGGCTTACTCAGAGATAGTGGTATCGGTGTTTATCATTATTTGGCAGCGGAATTTACATCAGGACCGTAGTTAGAAAATATTTTATCAGAGTAAAATACCACATTTTCATAATAGTAAACACATGGGAAATTCCCAAGTTTTCATTACAACATGTTTATAGAGATAAACCCTAATTTATTGAATAAAACATCTTTCTTTATTTAGGTAACTTTTATAGGCACATTTTCCAAGCCTTCAGTGCTCTCCAGCTGGCTTCTATTTTGGCTTTCATATTTTGTTACCTGAAACGCGTTTTAAAAACATTTATCAGTGGGAAATACTGGTGAGTGAATCCCAATTTAATCAAAACAAATTTTACCCTTGTACAGTATTGAGGGCAATCAGCAATTACATTTGTTTATTATTCTACCTTAATTACCACCCACGGTACTGTCAACCCACTTGTGATCATGTTACTACTCACAGTGTAGTAACAAATTTTGTATACAAAACCCCAACATACCGACGATAATTGTAGAATTACAAATACTCAATCACTGTTAAATATAATGTAAAACACTTGAGGTTTTGTAAAAACATTTTGCAAAAAGGTTTACAAAAAGGAGATAACTCACATTGCTACTTTAGATTTTTTTCTGTGGTTTCCTGGTTATAATCTAGTAAATTAAACAATGCACACGCGTTAGTATAATAACCCAATATTTACATTTGTTATACCCTCCCCGAGACAAAACTCCAACGACTACGTTGGGCAGAACCTCGAAAGCCGTTACGGAGCGCTAGATCAATCGGGTAGCGTATCTAATACGTAACCGGGGGTTAAAATACTTACAACGAGGCAGAACTTCGCTATTTAGTAGGTATAACACCCGATTATAATTTCTAATATTCAGAAAGTTGAGAGAGATCGAGAGAATTTGAACGAATGTAATCTGAAGGTGGATGCCCCTTATTTATAGTGTCTATTTGACACTTTGTCGCGCCCCGCGTAAGCCGAAGGCAAAGCCTTCTCGGCCCGCGACATAGGTTATGTAGGGCCTAGCTTGGTTGACTCAAAGGGGTAGCCTCGACACGCGTTGTGACACGTGGCACCTCAGGGTACGGCCTGATCTCCCAGCTGTCGCGGCCCGCGTAAGATGAAGAACAAGTCTTCGCGGCCCGCGAGAGACTATAAAACAGATTTTTATTAAATTTTTTATTATATAAAGGTATTTAAGGCCAAATCTCATATATGGGGTGTATTTTAGGGTGTATAGGGGTGTTCTAAATATTTTAGGGGTGTCGGAAATGTTTTAGGAGGGTTGTTATATGCTCCCCACCTTGTTTTATAACTCGTCCTCGAGGTCTACTGGAATAGGTGTGGATATTTCCTCTGCATTTCAGATTCAAGCTCCCATGTGTATTCTGGTCCTCTCTTGGAATCCCATTTTACTTTGACTAGAACTAATCTCTTGTGTTTAAGATTCTTGACCTTCATGTCTTCAATTTGTAGAGGCTTTTCTACGAACTTGAGCTTTTCATTTACCTCTATGTACTTAAGAGGTACCACTAATGTTTCATCGGCTAAACACTTTTTGAGATTACATACATGAAATGCATCATGTTTTCCTGCCATTTTCTCTGGCAGTTGTAGCTGATATGCTACTGGTCCTATTCTTTTAATAATTTCAAAGGGTCCAATATACATGGGGCTTAGCTTTCCTCTTTTGATGAATCTCACCACTCCTTTCTAAGGAGAAACTTTTAATAAGACTTTGTCTCCTACCTGAAATTCCAACGGCTTTCGCCTGTTATCAGCATAACTCTTTTGTCGGTCGCGTGCTGCTTTTAGTTGTTCCTTGAGTTGAATAATTTTATCTATTATCTCTTGTACTATCTCGGGTCGAGATAATTGTTTTTCTCCAATTTCTGCCCAACAGACTGGGGTTCGGCACTTTCGTCCATAAAGTGCTTCGAATGGTGCAGCATTGATACTTGTATGATAACTGTTGTTATAGGAGAATTCTATTAATGGTAAGTGATCGTCCCAATTTCCTCCGAAATCAATTACACAAGCGCTAAGCATATCTTCCATTGTCTGTATCGTTCTTTCGCTTTGTCCATCCGTTTGAGGATGATAAGCGGTGCTTAGATTTAACTTGGTTCCCATTGCTTTTTGGAAACTTGTCCAGAAATGAGAAGTAAAACGGCTATCTCTATCAGAAACAATTGATAAAGGAATTCCATATAATGAAACTATTTCATTTACATATAACTTGGCTAGTTGTTCCATACTGAAAGTTTACTTCATTGGTAAGAAATGAGCTGACTTAGTTAGCCTATCTACAATCACCCAGATTGTATCATTACCTTTTCTTGTTTTGGGTAATTTGGTAACAAAGTCCATTGCTATTAATTCCCATTTCCAAACTGGCATTTCTAACTGTTGCAATAAACCTGAGGGTTTCTGATGTTCAGCTTTGACCTGTGAGCAAGTTAGACACTTAGAAACATAAGCGGCTATATCCTTTTTCATTCATATCCACCAGAAATTCTTTCTTAAATCTTGATACATCTTATCACTTCCGGGATGCATCGTATACTTAGATGTATGGGCTTCTTCTAATATACGGTGACGTAGGTTTCCTAGTTTAGGTATCCACATTCTTTTCTTATGGAGTCTCCATATTCCATCTGTTTCTTGTTCTAATTCTTTCATCATTCCTTTTAATATTTCAGTATCATCCTTGATTACTGATTCTTGTGATTTTCTAATCTGTTCGTTTAAATCTATCTGCAGATTTAATTTAAGAGAACATTTTGCAAAAAGGTTTGCAAAAAGGAGATTACTCACATTGCTACTTTAGATTTTTTCTTGTGGTTTCCTGGTTATAATATAATAAATTAAACAATGCACACGCGTTAGTATAATAACCCAATATTTATATTTGTTATACCCTCCATGAGACAGAACTCCAACGACTACGTCGGGCAGAACCTCGACAGCCGTTACGGAGCGCTAGATCAATCTGGTAGCGTGTCTAATACATAACCGGGGGTTACAATACTTACAATGAGGCAGAACTTCGATATTTAGTAGGTATAATACCCGATTATAATTTCTAATATTCAGAAAGTTGAGAGAGATCGAGAGAATTTGAACGAATGTAAACTGAAGGTCGATGCCCCTTATTTATAGTGTCTGATCAACACTTTATCACACCTCGTGTAAGCCGAAGGCAAAGCCTTCGCGGCCCGCGACATAGGTTATGTAGGGCCTAGCTTGGCTGACTCAAAGGGGTAGCCTCGACACGCGTTGTGACACATGGCACCTCAGGGTGCGGCCTGATCTCCCAGCTGTCGCGACCCACGTAAGATGAAGAACAAGTCTTCGCGGCCCACGAGAGACTATAAAACTGATTTTTAATTATATAAAGGTATTTAAGGCCAAATCTCGTATACGGGGTGTATCTTAGGGTGTATAGGGATGTTCTAAATATTTTAGGGGCGTCGGGAATGTTTTAGGAGGGTTGTTATAGCTTTTCTTCTACATTCTTCTTCCTTATGCCTTGGCTTCTTGCAGAAGTTGCAGGATACCGCAGATTTTTCCGGAATGTTTCTTCTTACAGAGCTTACAACAAGGTGAAGAAAATGAATCTGTTCCCTTTCCTCGATAGGAATTACCATAACGTAGTTACTGGGTAATCCTTTGAGCTAGATTCTTTTTCTAGTTTTCTTCTTCCGTACGTATCAATCAATCTGTTAGAGTCTTAGCAACTTCTACTGCTTCTTCTATTGTTTGTGGTCTAGCTGCCTTGACTATATCTCTGATCTCACTGGTTAATCCCCAGATATAACGGGAGATTAATACTGGTTCCGGTGAGGCTAGTGTTGGTATTATCCTGGCATATTCAAACAATTTGGTAGTAAATTCCCTGCAATTTACCCCAATCATTCTATGATTAAGTAATTTATTAGCAATATGTTCCTTTTCATAAGGAGGGAAAAATTTCCTTTCAACTATTTCCTTAAAGTTGTTCCATTCCATATTGTAAACCATGTCACTTCCCCTTGATTGGATAATGGTATTCCACCACTCTAGTTCTTCATCCTTGAAAATATTAGAAGCATACATGATCTTATCCTCATCTGCACACTTACTTATTTTTAAGACTGCTTCAGTCTTTCCTATCCAGCGTAAAGCAGAAATGGCTCCTTCATTACCTTAGAATTCTATTGGTTTGCAGGATAAGAATTCCTTGTAAGAACAATCATGTGAGATGGTTCTCTTTCTTTTTAGAATTAGAGCATTGATGAGAAGTCCGTGGTCTCCATTCACACTGTGACTTGGTTCGTCGTGAGTACGTTTACTACCTGTTATGGTATTATTATTTTCTGCCTTTTTATTAAGTGTGTCAATAATAAATGGCATGGCATGGCATCTATGATTCCTTAAGCTACTATGTGTTATATAGCACTTTTATGCACTTGGTTCCCGTTATCATTATTATTCTGGAATTCCTGATTTACTTCGTTTGACATCTGAATTATAAACATTATCAGGTATATCACAAAATAAAGTAAACAAACAAATATTCAAGCACATTGAACCAAAATCATCGAGCATTGCGACGTTTACTCTTTTTTCATATATATGCATCTAGTACAAACTATAACTGAAATTTAAACGTTAGTAATTATGCATCAATACATATATATATATATATATGTGATATATATTATATATTTTTAGTGGATTATATATATATATATATATATATTATCAAATTAAAATAAAAGTACACACACACACACATATATAGTATATTAAACGGTGGTTTTCTAATATTGCATCTCTCTCCCTCATCGTATTTCCAGACGAGATTCTCCCCTATTTGGCGTATCCTGTTTCTTTCCTCAATTAGATCTTCACCATAGTGGCGAAGTTCTGCTATGTTTTCCTGATTCATGGGTGGCATTTGGGTTGGTATGGCCTCATTGTATACTGGTTCGGGTTCTCCGTATGGCATATAGGGATATGGGCCATTCATCAGATCTTGAAATGCCCAGTCATTGGTCCACCATTGTTCTAATTGGTTTGCTGCTGGTAACCTGGGTATTTCGTTTGAGTTGAAAGCTAGGATTGGTAATTGATTTTCTTGGTTTGGTTCTGGGTACATTGGTATGAGTGCTATGGGTTGTTCCGGGTATAGAGGTAATAGCTGTAGTTCTGGTGCTGCTATACGGTTAAGATCGAGAATATTTTCTGTGGTTTGGAACATGTCAAGATTGGTTAATCTTCTATCCAGTTCCTCCCACAGAGGTAAAGTTACTGGAATTTGGGCAGTTCCTTCAGCTATGGTTATTGTTGCTTGTTGTTGGATTTTCCTTATTCTTTTTCTCCTTTCCCTTTTCTCTTTACTAAACCATCCTCTTTTCTTAGGTGGAAAGGCTTCATCGGATTTAGATCTAAAAACAAAAGGTTCCTCGGAATCAGCTACGTATCCAGATGCTGAACCAGATGGTCCTTCATCCATTGGAGATTGAGACATGTTACGATAAGCGTTGGATGTATTCTGATCACTCATATTATAAACTCAAAAATTATCAAAATAACATAAAATCATAAGATACATATTAAGTTTTATTTACACAGAATAACACGCAAGTTATATAAATTCCCAACATAATGATTAAAACTTAAGTATTAAAAGAACACCTAAATAGCTTAAACCAGTGGCTCTGATACCACCTTCTGTCACGGACCCCGACCCCACCCCGGGTATGGGCGCCGCGAGAGCGAGCTGGCGGTATCAGTGTTTATTAAATTTGCAGCGGAATTAAAATATCAGTACCGTAGTTAGGAAATAATTTCAGAGTTTGCAAACACCAAACTTTTTATATTAAACAAATGGGCTAAAACCCATATTTCATTTATCATGTATTTATAGGGATAAACCCTAACTTGCTGAAAATATACTTCTTCTTTTATTTAGGTAACTTATAGCCACTTTATTTAAGCCTTTAGTACTCCATAGCTGGCTTCTAATAGCTTCACATCAAGTTACCTGAAACGCGTTTTAAAAATATTTTATCAGCAAGAAATACTGGCGAGTACATTCCATTTTATAAAAAGACATATTGTTATATTTACAGTATCAAGATGGAGATTACAATGTTTATATCTAACAAATTCTCCAAAGTACTTGTCACTCGACGGATCTGTAACTATGGTCATATCACACATTGGCTAACCCATTGTCCAATTGTGAAGGTTATCAAGTAATGTATACAAAACCCCATAATACTGGCAGTATTTTGTAGAATACAAAGACTCGATCACTGTAAGTATAACTAAAAAACATTTAGGGTTTTGTAAAGCAAGTTGATGAAAAGAAGAATGACTCACTTTGTAAACTTGGGTTTTACTACAGGCTTCCTTGTGATATTTTCTGATAATTTTCTTGAGTTCCTATTAAAAATATACAATGCACGCATGTTAGTATAATAACCCAGTTCAACTTTATCTATACATCACAAGACAGAACCCCAACTTAGTTTACAAAGCATACCCTTTATCAGGCAGCGCTTTGGCATCAGTTGCAGGGTTCAAGATCGATCGGACAGAGTATCGAATCAGTGTTCAGGGGTTAAACACTTACAACGGGACAGATCTTTGTGAAAATGGGGTATAATTTTCATCCTTAATATTAGAGAGAAAGAAAAGAAAGTGAGTGATTGTGAAAGGCAGACTGAAGCACTATTTATAAGTGAAATCCGACTATCTCGTGCCCCGCGACCGTCCCAAGCTAGTTCTCTCGCGGCCAACAAGAGCCTCCTAGCTAGGTTTAGGGCTGACCAGTCATGAGGTAGGTGTGACACGTGGATGACACGTGTCCTCAAACGTAACCAGAAAGCTACATGCCTCTCGCGCCCCGTGAGAGGTTTGTGTCTAGTCTGTCGCGGCCCGCGACCGGCATAAAATCATTACTTTATTCATTTTTCAATTAAAATATCATTACGTGGGTTCGGTTTTTCGTTTACGGAGTGTTTTAAGGCATTTTTGAGGGTTGTTATAATTTCGGTAATCATTAACACTAAAGGACAAGAATTAAAAGATATTCCCGTAGGATCTAAATTTTCAGACGTCTTCCCAGAAGAGTTACCGGGACTACCGCCAGATCGCGAGGTTGAATTTAGAATTCACCTGATACCAGGAACGACACAAATTGCCAAAGCACCCTATCGTCTAGCACCAACGAAAATGCAAGAATTAAAGAAACAATTAGATGAATTATTAGAAAAAAAGTTTTATTCAACCAAGTTCATCGCCATAGGGAGCACCGGTGTTGTTTGTCAAGAAGAAAGATGAATCTATGCATATGTGTATTGATTACAGAGAATTGAATAAGATTACGATAAAAAATCGGTATCCACGACCAAGAATCGATGATCTATTCGATCAACTTCAAGGAGCCCGCTTCTTTTCTAAGATTGACTTACGCTCAGGATATCATCAACTGAAAGTATAGGAAGAGGACATTCCTAAAACTGATTTCAGAACTAGGTACGGTCATTATGAATTTACAGTGTTGCCATTTGGTTTAACCAATGCCCCAGCAGCATTTATGGACGTGATGAACAGGATATGTGAACCATAACTGGATAAATTCATAATTGTTTTTATAGATGATATACTGATTTACTCCAAGAGTAAAGAAGAGCATGAGGAACATTTACACATACTTCTATCATTGTTAAGAAAAGAGAGGCTTTATGCTAAATTCTCAAAATGTGAATTTTGGTTGCAAGAAGTGCAATTTCTTGGACATTTAGTTAATAATGAAGGAATTCATGTGGATCCTATGAAGATCGAAGCTATTACCAAATGGAAAGTCCCTGAATCACCAACAGAAGTAAGAAGTTTTCTTGGATTGGCAAGATACTATAGACGTTTCATTCATGATTTTTCTAGAATAGCCATTCCATTAACCAAACTAACTTGCAAGTCAGTTAAGTTTGAATGGGGACCAAAACAAGAGGAAGTATTCAAAATTTTGAAGCAAAGATTAACTAACGCACCAATACTTGCTTTACCAGAAGGAACTAAAGACTTTGTAGTATATTGTGATGCGTCCAAGTCAGGATTTGGACGTGTGTTAATGCAACGTCAAAAGGTAATTGCTTATGCCTCTAGACAACTTAAGAAACAAGAAGAAAATTATACAACCCATGATCTAGAGTTAGGAGCAATAATTTTTGCCCTTAAGATTTGGAGACATTATCTTTACGGTAGTAGTTCATTGTCTTCACAGATCATAAGAGTTTAAGGTATGTTTTCGGGCAAAAGGAATCAAACATGAGGCAAAGATGTTGGATGGAAATCCTTAGTGATTATGATTGTGATATCCAATATCATGCAGGAAAAGCTAATGTAGTAGCTGATGCATTAAGTCGAAAGTACCATGAGAAGCTAAAAAGGGTACGTGCTCTCAGACTAAACCTGCAAGTAGATTTAACTGAACAATTGAAAAAGATACAGGAAACAGCGATCAAGGATGATGCTAAAGGATTGAAAGGAATGATTAAAGAATTGGAAAACAGAGCAGATGGAATATGGAGATTTCATAAGAAAAGAATTTGGGTATCTATTCAAGGAAACCTACGAAACCAAATTTTAGAAGAAGCTCATAAATCTAAGTATACGATGCATCCTGGAAGTGACAAGATGTATCAAGACTTATGGAAATATTTTTGGTGGATAGGATTGAAAAAGGATATAGCAAATTATGTTGCTAAATGCTTAACCTGCTCACAGGTTAAAGCTAAACATCAGAAACCTTCAGGGTTACTTCAGCAATTAGAAATGCCAATTTGGAAATGGGAGTTGATAACAATGGACTTTGTTAGCAAATTACCTAAGACACGAAAAGGTAATGACACAATCTGGGTGATTGTAGACAGATTGACTAAATCTGCCCATTTCTTACCAATGAAGGAAACTTACAATATGGAATAATTAGCTAAGTTGTATGTAAATGAGATAGTTTCATTACATGGAATCCTTTTATCTATTGTATCTTATCGACATAGTCGCTTTACTTCTGATTTCTGGACAAGTTTTCAAAAATCAATGGGAACCAGATTAAATCTAAGTACAGCCTATCATCCTCAAACAGATGGACAAAGTAAAAGAACAATCCGGACTACGGAAGATATGCTTAGAGCATGTGTGATAGATTTTGGAGGAAGTTGGGACGAACACTTACCTTTAATAGAATTATCTTACAACAATAACTATCATACAAGCATAAATGCTGCACCATTTGAAGCACTCTATGGACGGAAATGCCGAACACCAGTATGTTGGGCATAAATTGGAGAAAAACAACTGTCATGTCCTGAAATTGTACAAGAAACAACGGATAAAATTATTCAAGTCAAGGAACAACTGAAAACAGCACGAGACCATCAAAAGAGTTATGCAGATAACAGACGTAAACCTTTGGAATTTCAAGTTGGAGACAAGGTATTGTTAAAAATCTCACCATGGAAAGGAGTTGTTAGATTTGGTAAAAGAGGAAAGCTAAGCCCAAGGTATGTTAGACCTTTTGAAATTATTAAACGAATAGGGCCAGTAGCTTATCAGCTGCAGTTTCCAGAAGAAATGGCAGGAGTACATAATGTATTTCATGTATGTAACCTAAAGAAATGCTTAGCTGGTGAATCATTGGTGATACCTCTTCAAGATATAGAGGTAAATGAAAAGCTTAAGTTTGTAGAGAATCCAATACAAATTGAAGATAGAAAGATCAAGAATCTCAAGCATAAGAGATTAGTTCTGGTCAAAGTAAAGTGGGATTCAAAGAGAGGGCTAGAATACACATGGGAGCTAGAATCTGAAATGAAAAGAAAATATCCTTACCTATTCCAGTGAATCTCGAGGACGAGATTTAAAACAAGGTAGGGAGGATATAACAACCCTCAAAAATATCATAAAACACCTCGTAATAAAAAAACCCAGCTTACGTAACATTAAGAGAAATCCTCCGCGGGTCGCGAAGACCCTATAACTTTCCGAGCACGCATAAGGACACGCGTCGTCCACGTGTCGAGCCTACACCCCTGACTGGTCAAACCTCAGCCTAGCTAGAAGGCTATCGCAGGCCATGGCGGGCTTAGCCTTGTGCTCCGCAGGGCGCGACGGGATCAGAAAACAAGTATAAATAAAATGTTTCAGCCAAAGTTTCCATCGTTCAAATTTCTTTTCTTTCTCTAAACATATAGAATGAAAATAATACCCCAAAATCACAAAGCTCTGCCCCGTTGTAAGTGTTTTAACCCCTGGTCACTTATTTGATACCCTGTCCGATCGATATTGAACCTAGCAACGGATGCCAAGGCGCTGCCTGATAAAGGCTATGCTTTGTAAACTACATTGGGGTTCTGAGACGTATTGATAAAGTTGAATTGGATTATTATACTAACACACGTGCATTGTATATTTTTAATATGAACTCAAGAAAATCACCAGAAAATATTCTCAGGAAGCATATAGTAAAACCTAAATTTACAAAGTGAGTCATTCTCTCTTTTTACCAAATTGCTTTACAAAACCCTAAATGTTTTCAATTATACTTACAGAAGTAAAGTATTTGTATTCTACAATTACTGACAGTATGTGGGGTTTTGTATACACTACTAGTCAAGCGTTGCTATTGGACAAAGAGTTAGCCAATAGTAATATGACCACAGTCATTGTAACTGCCAATGTGACAAATACTGATTGAGTTTTTGGTAGATAAAAACATTGTAATATCCTTCTTAATATTGTAAAGTATAACATTATATTTTTGAAAAATGGAATGAACTCACTAGTATTTCTTGCTGATAAAATATTTTCAAAACGCATTTAAGGTAACTTGATGTGAAGCTATTAGAAGCCAGCTATGGAGCACTGAAGGCTTAAATAAAGTGGCTATAGTTACCTGAATAAAAGAAGAATTTTACATTTTCAACAATTAGGGATTTTCCCTATAAATACATTATAAATGGAATATGGGTTTCATGTGACAACTGCCAAATTTGCATGCATCCGTACAATTAATTAGACAATAATTAAGGATTAATGACTGTGTTGATTTACAATTTATGACTTGAATTGCTTTCTGATTACTGCCATATGCATACATGTGCATCACATATTACTTAATGTTATATCATTACTGCATAAGGACTTTATTGACTTAGATGATGCATGAAACACAGTTAGCACAGTTATCAGACAAATCAGAAAAATGCTGACAGAGCTCAGCAGATAGACAGACTTTGTATTGGGACACAGAATGAGCCAGAAACCAAGTCTTACACTAGTATAGTGTGTAGGAAAGTAAGGATCATAAAACTGTCTTCCTAGAGATAGTTTAAGTGCCGAAAAGTGCCTAAAACTCACATAAGCTGCAGAATTATGATTAAATGGTCCTGAATGCTTTCCTAAGTGTTGGGAATTGAAAGTGACACAAAAAGTAACATAAAGCATACTAAACTGCAAAGTTTAGCACTTTAACGAACCAGTAACCAACCGAACAACCGGACACTACCAGAAACATCACATTTACATTAGAAGCATTGTTTTAACATTGCCAAGCTAGTTATCGTCCCCGAACATCATAACACACACTATATAAATATCTAGTAACTAATCCCTAACTAATGCTTGGATTCTAACCATAACAACTAACATTTAGTTGGAGCCTACACCTATACCCCCCCCCACCTATTGGCGGATCACATGTGGCCCCCACATGTGATTTTCTTTGCTTATTATATGGGATCATGTTGGGCTTGGAAGAACATAAGGACCATTGGAAATCACTTGAATTTGGACTATAAGTATATACACTAGGACATAACTCCTCATAACTGCAACAAACCAACACCTTCACCTTTCTCCTTCTTCCTCTCTTTGGCTCACGGCCAAGAACAACAACAACACTAACATCATCATCAACCATTTTCCATCCATTCCACATAAGTACAAAGGTGTAAGAAGGTATATTAGGAAGCTTGGGGCTTTCGGAAGTTGAAGGACCTTCACCGTTTGCTTTTATCCACTTGTTTCCTCCTCTTGATCATCCCTAGCCTTGTGCTAGTGGTAAGAACCATGATCTCTTCATTTTACATCTATTTTAAGTGGTTAAAAGATGATATAAGATGATAATCTTGAAGAACACTAAGAATCATGAGAAGTAAACTTGAACATAAGCTTAAAATTATAAGAAATCATGAAGAAATCATGTTATTTATGTGATGTTATACTTGATGATTGTTGTTTGCTTGTGTAAATGATGTAGATCATCATATGATCTTGCTTGATCATGAATAAAAACATGATCTAGCAAGATGAGAGGATGATTATGTTAAGAAATCAATAGATCATCCTTTTGTAAATCATGAACTTGAAGTATAAATTGTTTTTCTTGTAAAATGATTATCAAAGTAAGTTGTGATACTTGTAGATCTATAAATTTTATGGATGATTTCTAAAGAAACCGAGTTAAAAACATAAGTTTCATATAATCTTAGTTCTTACATAAACAAGACTTGTTTTTAGTGATTAACCAAGTGTAGAAACACTTGTGTAACAAGAAAATTTCATAAAGAAACATTTTTATAAAACATGATTACAAGTTGTAAACATCTAAATCATTGAAGAATGAAGTTTTTAAATAAACAACCACACTTTAAAGGGTAACTAAACTTACTAAACACACTACCAAGTCACTACAAATTTTCATAAACTTTCAAGTTCATAGAAAATGCATGTTTTGGCAAGATTGGTAAGAGTAAGTTGTTTAGAGTTGATTGTAAATTGATTGTGATGATTTTTACAAAAGAAAATGATATGATTGAAAGCATGGAAACCTACATTTTTAGAGGAAACTATGGCAAAATTTTCTAAAAATATTAACACTAAGAAAAATATTTTAAACAAATATTTACAAGTGTATTTTAACCATGAGTTTTCCATATAAACTTTGCCATAATTTTTGTTACAAAAATATAAGTGTTGGAGGTTGGTTTTTAAAATAAAAGTGGCTAAATATATATATATTTAGAATATATATACATTGAAGAGACACATGTGTGATTATTTGTATGCCTTGTGTATTAGTTATATTATTTTAGGACTTGAAATAATATAACACATCAAAATACCAAGGATTACAATCCAAAATATTACCAAAATCTCAAGGAATAAATATACAAGTTACACACAAAGTATTGATGAAAACCGAACAAGAAATGTAACTTACAAAATATTTCGGAAAATATGTTCACAAAGTATATTTTGGTAAATAATATTTTGGACACAAGGAAATGAAAATATGATATTTACAGTTATTACAAAGTTATATCATATTTTTGACAAGGAGAAATATATTATTTTTGGGAAGTAAAAATATATTTTCTTGGAATTTTTAGAAGATATATAATTTTTGGGAAAGATATATATTTTCTTGAGTACACTTGAAATACATTATTTTTGGATAAAAATAAGTTTATATATATATATATATATATATATATATATATTCTAAGTGAGACTTGAAAATATATTATTTTTGGAACTTATATGACAATACGAATATTTTTGCCAAAGGAAAAATTATAAATAATTTTTCTAAGTAATATTCCTTAGAATATATATTTTGGAAATATATGTGAAATTCTATTAGAAATAATATTCCAGAAAATTAATACGAAATTAAGTATAAGAATACTTAATGAATACAATAAAAATACGCATTTTCATACGTATAAACACACACCGGAATACGACCCTAATACATGGCAAGACTATACAAGTGAAAGATACCCCCATCCTTGGGAAGAATATACAAGTATAAATACTTGGGAAGTATTAAGTTGATATATATTGTTTTAACAATTATTCCAAAATTTAATAAATATAATTTAAGTTAAAATATTTATTATTTTAACAAGGCAAAGGCACTAATTAATACTAAGTCAAGGCACGACCCGCTCGTCTAATAATACCATAGTACATTGTAGGTAGTCGTGTACACCAGAGGAAACTTTGAGTTACAGACGGATTCGAAGAACGCAAAACTGTGAGTTCATGTCCCCCTTTTCTTTTAACTGTTTTCAGTTTTATAACTTCGGGGGTGAAGTACATGTTACAACTGTTTACAAACATTATTATTTGGTATGGTTAGCTAAGGAAGGGTACACTTAGATCATGTGAGTGGTGGGCATAACACTTAAGGCCATTAATCCTCGTTGTAGGACCGAGGGACATGAGTGATAGATCTATTCGGGTGTAGCGAGCCCCACCTATGCGCACGCCGAATGAGCCATGTGGTGACTATGTCTTATTGACAAAGTTTGCTAGGTTTGAGTTTCCTGCATCACGTCACAAATATTAATGTTTTAGCTACACATTAATTGATCTGTTTTTCCTTGTTGCTTTCATACCGAGTTTTCAAGTACATACAAACATACTTACAAATGCTTCAAAGGTTTATTCACAAACACACACATGAACTCGCTCAACTTTTGTTGATGTTTTCAAATTACATGTATTTTCAGGAAATTAAGTATGGATCTGGCGGGCGTTGGAGTTTCAAGTCATATTGAGAATAAAAGATGTCATCCGTGTCTTAGGGTTTGGTTAGTGTGTCTTATCCTGGACGGGATACATCTTTCAAAACCTGGTCTAAACTAAAGTCTTTTGATGAGTCCTTATGGAACTCTAAACAATTTATATGGTTTGTAACTCGGATTTTAAGTCTATGTTTTCAAGACAATGATGATGTAATGTTTTAAAACTTAATCAATGGATGAATATCTTGGATTTATCATATAGTTGTTGTTATGGTTGAATGCAATGATATTAAGCAAGTCACACCAAATCACGCTTCCGCAAAAGTCAGGGTGTGACAGTTTGGTATCAGAGCTTCGATTGTAGCGAACTAGGATTCTTTCTCGAGTGTAGACTACAATCATTAGGGCTCTCACGAAAATGTTTTTACAACATGTTTTCATTGCATACACGAAACGCCCAGATCCAAGAAACAAAACAATTTTTATAAAAGAAAAGACACAAAACACATTTCAAGGTTTATGTTCGTATTTCAGTTTGAGAGACTGGGTGTTTTAGTCTGAGAGACTGGGTAGTTCAGTCTGGGAGACTGGGTATTTCAGTCTGGGAGACTGGGTGTTTAGTCTGAGAGGCTAGGTAGTTCAGTCTGGGAGACTGGGTATTTCAGTCTGGGAGACTGGGTGTTTAGTCTGGGAGGCTAGGTAGTTCAGTCAGGGAAGACTGGGTGTTTCAGTCTGAGAGACTGGGTATTTTATTCTGGGAGGCTAGGTAGTTCAGTCTGGGAGACTGGGTATTTCAGTCTGGGAGACTGGGTGTTTAGTCTGGGAGGCTAGGTAGTTCAGTCTGGGAGGCTGGGTATTTCAGTCTGGGAGACTTGGTGTTTAGTCTGGGAGGCTAGGTAGTTCAGTCAGGGAAGACTGGGTGTTTAGTCTGGGAGACTGGGTGTTTAGTCTGGGAGACTGGTTGGTTTGGTCTGGGAGACTAGGTGGTTTAGTCTGGGAGACTAGGAAGGATAGAAAGTTTCATGAAGAATAATGTGAATACATGATTACATGATAAATTGTCTTTGGTTGCAATGCACTAAGTGTTAGCAATTACTATGGATATACATGCTATGATTATTATGTACCGGCACATATGTCACCTTCTTCAGAGAGCGAGTTGTCAGACATTGACGACCCGATGGCCACCGCCACAAATAATGAGATTGCACCTGCGCCGGAGATGTTTACGTCAGACACTGAGAGTGACCCTGACATGCTGACCAAGGAAGAGGACGACTTCCAACCATTCACGCTACTAGACCTTGGTGATGGTTTACCCTTGCTGATGGCTTCCCTGACGAGGGTCCTTTTGTCACTCTTGTTTTGGTCCACGACCACCCCATCACTGGTCATTCCGATGGTGAGCCTATCATGACTCCGATCCTCGACGCCGTACCTCTCGTGGTCATTCCACCCGAGGATCTGCCTTTTTGACAATTTGTTTGATGATGACGTTGATTTGTTTGTTGACGATCCTCCAGTTGACGCCCAGGGTGATGGAGAGATAGCTGAGGATGTCGTCGCTATGCTACCTCCAGAGATTCCCGCCATTGAAGTATCCTCTGCTTCCATTTTTCACTCGATTTTAGACTCCTTTGAGTCTGTGACATCTGCAACCTTACAGACGGCCGGATTGCAGCTTTCTACTACTGGCTCAGACGACGACACCGCTATGACTGCTGCACTATCACCTGCTCGAGATCCCACACCTTCACATGACCCAGAGCCTACTCCTGAGCCAGCTCCTGTTTCTTTTGGGTCAGCTTGATGTTGCACCTACCAATCTTGAGCCGATTCCTGATCCTGACCATGTTTCTTTTGGTTTACCAAACATTGCACCCCTTATACCTGACCCAGAACCTGCACCTGATGGTCTTCTCTTTTGTTGAGACATTTGTTCCTGCAACCGCTGATGTTGCTCCTTTTCCCCTATGGAGACCGACGTCCATGGCACCGAAGTGCCTATCGCTTTCTTTCAGGACATACCCGCACCCCGGGAAGGAACTTCTAGTCAGCACCCGTGTGACAATACCCCATTATTCAGACCCCTACCATCCCTCACATTATGGAGGCTACACACGGGAGGAGTTTCCCCTGTTACTTCAGCTACAGTTTGGAGCCTGAGCTGACACCACATTCTCACCCTGTCTATGCCAGTATACTTTGATCCTCCACATTCATCATTGTCTCCTTTTGCACTCTCACCTGCTGCTATTACACCTTTCCAGGTTTTGATGCTCGTTTCCTTACTATCGAGCAGCAGATCAGTTAATTACTTCGACGTGTATACAAGCTCGAGGAGGAGCTTGCGCATGTTAGCAGTTTTCTTTTCTTCCCTCCTCCACCTCAGGCACCAGTATAGTTGGTTTCTAGATTTATGCGGATTGCATTACTTTTGAGAAGAGACACTACTAATGAGCCGAGATTGTGGAGACTTTTGAAGACCACTTTTGACCACGTGATTTTGATACACTGATAGACTTATTGGACAAGGGTAGGGTGACCCGGTGTCCCTTTTGATGTGATACACTTTGTAGACAATGTGATTGTGGTCGGTAAGTAATGAGAGCTCAGTCGCTATGTCCTCGCTAAGCACGTTGTTGATCTGCATGTGTGTGCTATGGTTATGATGCTACATGTTTACTTGTTATGTTCTCATTAAACATGATCCTATCTACAATTTGTGCTATAATTGTGATGATTATGTGATTGATTGTCATAACGATTGCTTATATATGTATATATACACACCTCCTAGTTCTCATTTGTTAAGTAGATGCTTAGGTGCTTGTGTCTTTAATGAGACCAGATCTATCCGGTCTTCTTCTTAGAAGATGTCGATTCAAGGGAACACTGATACCAACAACCCTCTGCCGACGACGGAGGCAAAATTACAAGAGCGCATTTCACAGGCCATCGCACAGCACGAGGCCCTCCGCTCCGAACGTAGCAGAGGCACCTTAGGAAATAACCCACCCAACGGTAATGTTTAGTCGCTTAAGACGCATTACAAAACGTTTGGACATTTCCAAGAGTGCTTTGCTAATGCCTTATGTGAATGATGTTGCGTATGTCGCAGGCTGCACCTACAAGCAGTTCTTGAGCTGCAAGCCCCGAGACTTCGACGACACTAGGGGTGCCGTAGATTTTGTGCGTTGGGTTGAGAAGACGGATTCTGTTTTGAGTTTGAGCAAATGTACTCCAGAGCAACAAGTCATGTATATATCTAGATTGTTTCTAGATGGGGCTCTGTCATGGTGGAACCTTCAGGTTCGGACATTGGGTAAGACTACTGTGTATGCTTTGACGTGGGACGAACTGAAAGAACTGATGCGTAAGAGATATTGCTCGAGGGCAGAAGTCCAGAAGTTGGAGACTGAACTGTGGAACTTGAAAATGGAAGGTTCAAAGATAGCTGAGTATGTGCAGAGATTTCATGATTTATCACAAGTTGCTTCGCGTCTGGTGGAACCAGAGTTTAAGAGGATCGAACGCTTCATCGGGGGATTGGCACCTCAGATTCTAAGCCTGGTGACAACATCTAAACCTCCAACGATCACCGATGCTTTCGACTTAAGTGTGGCGCTCACTGAAGAAGCGGTTAGACTAGGAAAATTTTCCACTTCGGAAGAGAAAATGGAGACTCCTGTAGAGCCATCTGGAGATAACAAGAGAATGTTCGCAAACTTCAAGAAGGGTACTCGGGTGAATAGCAAGAACAGGGCCAAAAAGGGAAAAGTACATGGGTATCCTACCTAAGTGCGACAATTGTCGACGTTATCATATCGGGCGATGCAGATATGGAAAATGTGAAAACTGTGGCAAAGTGGGACATGTCAAGGAGACTTGTAGGCAAGGTACTGAACGTGGAAATAGAGGCCAAGATGGTAGCAAGAATCTCGAAGGAAACAACGACAACAACGACTATCAAGGCAGGAAGAGTGACAAACAAAAACGTGCTCAAGGATGTTTTAACTGTGGAGACAAAAGGCATTTTAGAAAATACTGCCCTAAAAACACTCAGGCACGTGGATGAAAGCTCAACCCCGGAGCTAGGAAAACACGCCAGGATCCAAGCGTGGACACCGGTACGTCCCATATTAGTCAATGTTATGCTTTTGTGCCGCTTGATACTGTTGCCAATTTTAGTTTCGCATCTCTAGAGTTTGAAAGTATACTTGGTTTAGTTGCAAGTAAGTTAGATTACCCGTACTCGATAGCACTAGCTAAAGGGAAGCTTCGACGTGGTAATTGGGATGGATTGGTTGCCAAGCAATCAAGCGAAGATTGTTATCCGCATCCCGATGGCGAACGAAGAAACGATCGTGATTCCTGAAGCAGGAAATGCCCCTACGGATTATTAGTTGTTTGATGGCACAGAAGTTTTTACGAAAAAGGTGTATTACCTTCTTGGCTCATGTCGTGGACAAAGAAGCCGAAGAACTTAAGCTCGAAGATACCCCTGTGGTAAGGGAATATCCTGAGGTCTTCCCCGAAGACTTGCCAAGATTACCTCCTCAACAACAAGTCGAATTTTGCATAGATTTGGTTCCAGGCGCCGCGTCTGTAGCCAAGGCACCCCATTGACTTGCACTTCTTGAGATATAAGATTTGTCAACGCAGCTTCAGAAGTTGCCAGATTGGGGACTTATAAGGCAAGCTTTTTTCCCTAAGGAATCTTAGTACTGTTCGTCAAGGCGAAGGACGATGATTTTCAAATGAGTATCAACTACCAGGAGCTAAATGAACAAGAGTCGGTAACTCTTGCTGAGGATTAACGAATTATTCATTTAACTAATTGTGAGGATCCAACTACTATTCCAAGATTGATCGCTGATCGCGTATCATTAGCTGCGGATTCAAGAAGAAAGTGTACTGAAGCACAGTGGGTCAACCATGTGTTTTAAACATACACAAAAATCGTGTTTCCTACACAATGCACAAAACAGTTTTACACAGAATACGAAACTTTGAGAACCTAGACAACATGTACTTAGGACCTTTGGGAACTTAAGTCAAAACTCGTAAAGGTTGTCACTTAGAAACCACATCTGTTAACTCAAGCAAACCCCATTATTATGCTATTTCAGTTAACCAAACAGGTAAAGCACTCAAATTTCTTACATTGAAATTCCCACTATTGCTTCTAACAAGTAGAATTTTGCACCTCTACTTCTCCTAATGATAGTTGCTTCATAACAATTTTCTTCATTATAGCAAACACTCATTGTTTCATTTCTTGGAAACTCATATGCTACACATGCACCATTTGTTATGCATGTGGTATCGTTTCGAATAGACGCTTCATTGAAGTTCAAATATTATTTTTGCTAAAGCTAATTATTGGTTTATGATTCGAATAACCTACATTATTGTAATTGTTGGCTCCTTTGCTATTAAGTCAACACACTTTCTTGAAACTTCTTTTCTTTCAAGTTACATTCATGGTTTATCTTCATAACCATACTGAGATTCCCTTGTCGACACATACGTTTATTGTCAGGTTACGCTGAAACCAGGTTCAATCGCTTGAACTTGTCCATTTCGCATATTCAATTCAAGACGCCATATGATGTATTGAGAGCATCATGTTCAAATTTATTTTTGCAAATGTTCTTTTGTTTCAAGTCATAGTAGACTTGTTTGGTCTACGACTCCACTAAGTCGTTTGTTGGTTTTGACACCTTATGGTGATGCTTTTCACAAAATTGAAGCTTGCGCTAATTTGGTTACGCACCTCATACACGGATTTAATTGTTTATTTATTGACCTGCTCTAAATCCGTTTTGTTTATCACGAATAAGCGGTCTCAACACAGTTGTGTGTTAAGACAATGGTACATAGATTCATTTCATATCACGGTGTACCTCCTAACGATTCTTTCATTGTCGATCGAATGCCTTGCGGTACTTATTACTTTTTCATCTTCGATCGGAAACAGTGGCTCTTTGATGTTCTATATTCAATTGAAAGGTCCTACTATGCCGTTTGAATCAAATCCTCAGGATTGTTTCATTACACTTTCATTTGATCTCAAGCACGGTGAACCTGTTCGGTCACCGCTATTATTGAAATATGTCAATTACGACACCTTGTGGTGTCATTACAAATTTGTAGCTTGTGTTAATCATGGCCAACCGTTTCACACAAAACTACACATACTTTTGTTTGACTTGTCATTTAAACATTCCTAATGCAACTACGAATTAAGACAATAATACACCAGATTCGCTTGTATTTCATTCGGTGTATTTTCTCAATTCAAGAATGTCAACACACTAATCCTTACCATTTCTTTATTCGAAAGTTGACAGATCATTTTCATGTTACTATCATATTCGAGTTGTTGATTTTGAGTTCATATAGCAGATGCTATGGGTTTTTTTTTTGAAAACTCGTTTGCATATTGTGACCGATTGTTTGAAAATCCATTGGTCAAAACTCTTTTGTTGCACCCCTGTTAACTAAGTTACACTAGATTATACATCTATACATCTCGTGTCCTTTGACATCAAATGCTAGAACACATACCTTTTAACCATTGGGTTCTTGTTGTTGTAATATATCCTTGGATTCACCTGATGTGAATAAGATTTGATTCGGTTTTGTGGTTATCTACCTCAGTATTATTCATATACATCCACGCATAATGTAACCCTAAGGAGTTAAGGTAGTACAAATTTCGAGGACGACATTTTCTTAACAGGGGGAGAATGTGACAACTGCCAAATTTGCATGCATCCGTACAATTAAATAGACAATAATGAAGGATTAATGACTGTGCTGATTTACAATTTATGACTTGAATTGCTTTCTGATTACTGCCATATGCATACATGTGCATCACATATTGCTTAATGTTATATCATTACTGCATAAGGACTTTATTAACTTAGACGATGCAGGAAACACAGTTATCACAGTTATCAGACAAATCAGAAAAATGCTGACAGAGCTCAGCAGATAGACAGACTTTGTATTGGGACACAGAATGAGCCAGAAACCAAGTCTTACACTAGTATAGTGTGTAGGAAAGTAAGGATCATAAAACTGTCTTCCTAGAGATAGTTTAAGTGCCGAAAAGTGCCTAAAACTCACATAAGCTGCAGAATTCTGCAAAATTCAGCAAAATACAGCATTTTAACAACTTAATATCATGCAGAATTATGACTAAATGGTCCTGAATGCTTTCCTAAGTGTTGGGAATTGAAAGTGACACAAAAAGTAACATAAAGCATACTAAACTGCAAAGTTTAGCACTTTAACGAACCAGTAACCAACCGAACAACCGGACACTATCCGAAACATCACATTTACATTAGAAGCATTGTTTTAACATTGCCAAGCTAGTTATGGTCCCCGAACATCATAACACACACTATATAAATATCTAGTAACTAATCCCTAACTAATGCTTGGATTCTAACCATAACAACTAACATTTAGTTGGAGCCTACACCTATACCCCCCCCCCCCCACCTATTGGCGGATCACATGTGGCCCCCACATGTGATTTTCTTTGCTTATTATATGGGATCATGTTGGGCTTGGAAGAACATAAGGACCATTGGAAATCACTTGAATTTGGACTATAAGTATATACACTAGGACATAACTCCTCATAACTGCAACAAACCAACACCTTCACATTTCTCCTTCTTCCTCTCTTTGGCTCACGGCCAAGAACAACAACAACACTAACATCATCATCAACCATTTTCCATCCATTCCACATAAGTACAAAGGTGTAAGAAGGTATATTAGGAAGCTTGGGGCTTTCAGAAGTTGAAGGACCTTCACCGTTTGCTTTTATCCACTTGTTTCCTCCTCTTGATCATCCCTAACCTTGTGCTAGTGGTAAGAACCATGATCTCTTCATTTTACATCTATTTTAAGTGGTTAAAAGATGATATAAGATGATAATCTTGAAGAACACTAAGAATCATGAGAAGTAAACTAGAACATAAGCTTAAAATTATAAGAAATCATGAAGAAATCATGTTATTTATGTGATGTTATACTTGATGATTGTTGTTTGCTTGTGTAAATGATGTAGATCATCATATGATTTTGCTAGATCATGATTAAAAACATGATCTAGCAAGATGAGAGGATGATTATGTTAAGAAATCAATAGATCATCCTTATGTAAATCATGAACTTGAAGTATAAATTGTTTTTCTTGTAAAATGATGATCAAAGTAAGTTGTGATACTTGTAGATATAGAAATTTTATGGATGATTTCTAAAGAAACCGAGTTAAAAACATAAGTTTCATATAATCTTAGTTCTTATACCGGGTTTTCAAGTACATACAAACATACTTACAAACATACTTACAAATGCTTCATAAGTTTCATAAGTTTCATGATTAATGTTTTAGCTACACATTAATTGATCTGTTTTTCCTTGTTGCTTTCATACCGGGTTTTCAAGTACATACAAACATACTTACAAATGCTTCAAAGGTTTATTCACAAACACACACATGAACTCGCTCAACTTTTGTTGATGTTTTCAAATTACATATATTTTCAGGAAATTAAGTATGGATCTGGCGGGCGTTGGAGTTTCAAGTCATGTTGAGAATAAAAGATGTCATCCGTGTCTTAGGGTTTGGTTAGTGTGTCTTATCCTGGACGGGACACATCTTTCAAAACCTAGTCTAAACTAAAGTCTTTTGATGAGTCCTTATGGAACTCTAAACAATTTATATGGTTTGTAACTCGGATTTTAAGTCTATGTTTTCAAGACAATGATGATGTAATGTTTTAAAACTTAATCAATGGATGAACATCTTGGATTTATCATATAGTTGTTGTTATGGTTGAATGCAATGATATTAAGCAAGTCACACCAAATCACGCTTCCGCAAAAGTCAGGGTGTGACATTTCAGCCCATTTGTTTTATATAAAAAGTTTGGTGTTTTACAAACTCTGATATTATTTCCTAACTATGACCCTGATGTTTTAATTACGCTACAAATTTAATAAACACCGATACCACCAGTCAGGTTCGCGACACCCGTTCCCCGGGTGGGTTCGGAGGCTGCGACACATTACAATACCGACACTCAAAATAACAACGAAAGAGAAAACCCCAAAAAAGTATATTAAATTTGACCCAACTCAGTTTTGAATAAAATTTACATCGAAATGTAA
This sequence comes from Helianthus tuberosus, assembly GCA_030545235.1. Classification (NCBI taxonomy): domain Eukaryota; kingdom Viridiplantae; phylum Streptophyta; class Magnoliopsida; order Asterales; family Asteraceae; genus Helianthus; species Helianthus tuberosus. Next base: position 87,303,463 of record CM060374.1, on the reverse strand, counting down.
ATAAAAATAAGTGTTTCGTGTCATAACGAGTATATTTGAAATTTTGTAAAACAATATATTTTAAAGAGTTAATTGCCCGGATAGTCCCTTTGGTGTGCCATTTTTTTCAAATTTAGTCCCCAACTTCTCAAAATAGCATGTTTGCTCCTTGTGGTTTGCTCACTTGTTACTCGGGTAGTCCTCTGAATGGATGAAAGTTAGTTTTACCAGTTAAGTACGTGCGAAATGACTTAACTACCCTCACTTTTAGTATAAATAAATGAAGAAAAAAAATTGATCGGTCACTAAAAAACAAATGGCCCCACCATTATTTAAATATAAAATAAAACCCTACACCCACTTTTTCTTCCTCACCACCACTCTCCGCCTCCCTCCCCACCACTATCCGAAACCGGCCACCGACTCTAATCCTCCACCTCCTACCTTCTCCACATCCTCCACTCCTCCACCGTCTCACTCTACCGTACACCCACCACTCTCTGATTGTCGGCCACCACATGTGGTCCTCCACCCCCTAATTCCTCCGCACCCTCCTTCCTCTAGCATCTCACTCCACCATACCCCCATCACCCTGCGATAGCCGGCCACCACCATGTGAGTTATCAACAGAAACTATGGTGGCATTTTATAGTTAAAGCAGTGGCGGCACCGGCTGTTTTTCCGGTGTGATGTGTTTTTCTGCATCTTGAAGGGAAAGCAAACATATCGATTGGTCAAAACCTGCAATTGTTGAAGGAAAGCAACAGATCGACATGGGAGACAGATTTTTAAAGGGGTACGACGGTCGATAGGGGAGTTGAATTTACAGATGAGGAAGGTGGTGCTTTGAAAACGAAGGTGGTGATGGTTCAGACAATGGTGAGGCAATGGTGGTGGCATCTTAATGCATAAATGGTGTGGTGGGTGGTGGCAGGATGGTGAAATTGTTGTGGTGGTCGGAGGTGATTAGAGATGGTGATGATGGTCGTGGGATATGGCCGGAAAACTCTGATGGTGGTGGTCGGCGTTAAAGCTCGCAAGAGATAATACAGGTGGGATGGGTGAAGTTTTTTAATTATAAATATATATATATATATATATATATATCTATATATATAATAAACAAATAAGGTTTGGGACACGTGTCAATTTGTGGTGCAACCTCAATAGGTTTTTGGCGGGAAAATGTGGGAGACATGTTATTTCTACACACGATCCGAATGGAGATAACCATACCCGCAAATATGACCCGGAGTATAAATCATGTAAGAATCCATCATCCTTTCACCCTATGTTTCAGAAACCCTAATCTCCTTCGCCTCCATCGTTCGTTCTTTCATCATCGGTCATCGATATCAAATCACCATTCTTTTGTAAACCCTAACCTTCCTTCCCCTTCATCATGAATCATCATTCTCTTCTCCAATGGTTAAACAAACCAGGTACCACTTCCGATTACAATAACAATCTAAATGGTATCACTTTTGCTCCTAACAACAATTGGAACATCATTGGGTCTTTCGATTTCTAGGGGATATTGGTGTAATCCAGTCAGGTTTATCTTTCGATCCTGATTTCTAAGTGTATTTAGTGTTTGTGAATATGTAGATAGGGTTTCCATTTCCTCATCACAATCTAATTTCAAATCTCAGAAACTCTATGCAATCCGAAGATATCCTTAGGTGCTTTCCTTTTGTGAAATTTATACTTTCATTGTATTATGATTCTTCATTCTAATATTTTTTATTTGATTAATTTAGGGTGTGATTAGGGTTTCGTGGTACACAATCATCCATCCTTGATGACACTTTATTATTTACATTTATATTATTTTGATGTTTTTTCTTTGTATGATCTGTGTAGGATTGTTTTCGAAGCCCTAGATATCGCATACATCTTCCTTCTCGATGAAGCCTCTTAAATCTAAACATTCAAGCATCAGGTATACTCTTTCATTTTCTGTTCTCGCTTTCATATGTTGTAGTTGTTGCAACAAGGGTTTATAAGAATTCAAGATACCTTTGTTGTTTTGTAGTCTAGGGTTCCGGTGGTAAAACTCAAGCAGATCGGTGGAAATAAAGACGAGTTCCCAGGTGTAGATGGTGGTTGAGGTAGGTCCTGACAAACAGAGGTATGTCCGATGACCTTCTTTTGATTTTATTAGGTCATGCGCTTTAGTTCTCCGATTTTTGTTGCTCTAAAGTTGCAGATCTAGGGTTTAACTTTCATGTGTGGATTTTTTAACTCTAAAGTTGCTTCTGAGGTTTGTTTCTAACTTTTTTTCATTTGAGAAATTTATTTGGGTTTGTTGTTGTTAGGTAGCTGGATTGTGTATTTCTGTTGTTCTTGATTCTGACATCATGATGATTGTTTGTTTGTTTATTTATTAAAAAAGTTGTTCTAATGAATTTAATTGATGGATGATGGAGAAATGTGGTGATAATATATTGTGTTCCTAAAAGAATATTGGGCTTTGATTTATATGATTGTTGTTGTAGACTCTTGTAAGCAGAATTGGTCTTGCTGATAAACTGTTAGGGGATGAAGGGTGCACAAACACAGTTGCTTTTGTAAGAAAAATAGTTTTTTTTGTATAAAACCTCAAAACCGAACCATCAAACCATGAAAACCGGCCAGTTCGGTTTGTATTTTCACAAAACCATAGTTACCAGTTTGGCCCAACAAATATAGGGTATGTGATCCGTTAGATGTGAATAATGTACGGAATAGTATGATTGGTGAAATCGAAAACCGGTCATCTCATTTGCTTGCGGTAAGTTTTTTGATAAATTGTCTTGATTTTTCAACTTTTAGTTTAGTAGATGAGAAATCATGTCTGGATATTGACATTTTATGTAATTTTTAGATAAAGGAGGATGTTGAGACTCAAGGGGAATTCGTGAATTCGTTAATATGAGAAGTCAACAATGCGATTTTTATGGAAATAGAAGACGTGGGGGCTTTTGTGAACTGGCTGGATGATGAACTCGGCTTTCGTGTAAGTTTATCGTATGAGCTAAAGCAGGAAATTTTGACCCGTTTATGAATAAATGGATCCATTCGGGTTATGTTTTTCCTCAAATGGGTTAGTTGTGTAAAATAGTTGGCTTAAAACATGTTGGATGGATCAAGATTGCCATCATAAAAAAACATACATTTTAATCAAATTAAAACATTATTTTTGTCTTTTTTTTTTTTTGAACGGCAAATTTGGATCACTGACGGACCACTGGAGTATCATCGTGCCACCAGCAGAACCACCCGTTCATATCCATCTCCACTAGGCAATAATGCCTATACACCAATTCAGGAGGAAACCCAATAATTCTGGGAAAAACCCCCTTTGTGGGAATCGAACCCATGACCTAATGGCCATAAGCTTTATCCCACCACCAAGATACCACTAGGCTATAATGCCATGGGTTCTACTTTACTATATAAAGACCTATTGACCATTGTTGTATGTAATGCTTATTGGATATTCCAGTCAGTGGCAGAGGACATGTGCGAATGTTACGACCACGAATTTGGGACCGATTATTCTGGACTCTTCAGGGCTACGTCACATGTTAATTATAATGTTCGAATGGCTGCTGCTGACGCACTATCTGTTGTATTAGATGAGTATCCAGATACATTAGTGGTGATTACAATATTTTTAAAGGTGGCACTTGTAAATGAGTTGATTTGGGTTTTGTTTTCATCTCTAATGGGTCAAATAAAAGCATGTGCTCACTTTGAAACTGGTCAAATGGGTTTATTACTGAGTCAGCCCATTTTGCTACCTTAAATATTCATATCAGAGGATTTGGTGACTTTTAAACATCTTAGAATTGTTATCTTACTTACAGATTAATGTTTTTTTTTTCAGGAATCTTTAGAAAGTTTATTCTTTCTTTATCGTGATGGTGGTATTGGTGAGGGAAACATAGATTCTGGTTGGATGGATAGGCAGACAAGGGACTGCACTGGCTTTACATGCTGTCGCTGATGTACTTAGAATGAAAGACCTTCCAGCTGTCATGAGATTCTTAATATCCCGAGCGCTGGTAAAATATTTGTTTTTGAAGGATTAGGGACTGTTTGGTTTGTGGGTATGGGCTTAATAGTACAGAAAGTTAGATTACTATTGAAATAGTACAACTTTTGTAAATTACTTTTTCGCAAGAAAGGCACGTAGAGTTGTGCCAGTTTTTCAGTTTTCATTGCTACCCAACCCGCCAAATCCACCCGTTTTGGTAATTTTATTATTAAATCAAGCAAATGTATGGCCACTTGTAGGTCGTAGTTTTCATATAGCTTGATCAAATATCATTAAGTAGCTTTGACTAGATGCTTATTTATATTCAACTGACATGATTTTACTTTTGTGATTTATATTAAGTTGCTTTTTTATACATAACTAAAAGCTCTACTTTTTATTTACGGTTTTTTTGACGTAAACAACACCATTCTCCAAGTGAATATATTTACTTGTAAATGAAAACAAACTTTCAAATTTTTTTTTGGTAATGTTTGGTTGGTAGTATAACAAGCAAAAACTAGAATTTACTTAATATAGTGCATACCCTTATTCGAATTTGTTTTTATGATGTCAACTACAGACTGATACCAACGCTGATGTTCGAGGAAGAATGATCAATGCCGGTATCATGATTATTATCAGACATGGAAAGGATAATGTCTCATTGTTATTTCCTATATTCGAAAACTACTTAAACAGAAAGGTATGTGTACATTTTAAATTTCATAATTAATCAAATTAATTAAATGTACTCACAGATAGATTATTGACTTAACTTTTAGGAATCAGACGAAGAAAAATATGATTTGGTACGTGAAGGCGTGGTCATGTTTACTGGAGCTTTAGCGAAACATCTATCACAGGTTTAATATCATTTCATCAGCCATCTCTTAAAACGAATTTTTTAATGTTTTTTTCTGTCATTATTTTTTTTTAGTTCTATATAACGGTTCTTGGAAAACAAGATTATCCTAAAGTCCATGCTGTTATAGAGAAATTGCCGGAGGTGCTAAGCATTCCGTCAGAAGCTGTTCAGATGAGTACCCAAATATTATAATATTTTTAAAGGTAGCACATGTAAATGGATTGATTTGGGTTTTGTTTTCATCTCTAATGGGTCAAATAAAAGCATGTGCTCACTTTGCTGCAAGGATCTACACAACAAGGTATGTACCCTCACATATTCTTGGTTCAAATTAATTTCATGGGATGATAACATTTTCATTTTTACTATTTAGTTTAAGGATTGAATTTTGTGTAGAGATGGAAGGAAGAAGTGGGCACCTGTTTCATCAGACGAGTTTCGGTGTAATCGAATCGAATTTCGGTTTATTTCAGACTGAATTAATTGATTTTCTGTGAATTTTGATTCGTTTTGGTGTGTCGTTTTAAAATTTTGAACTGTTTTCAGTGAATTCGAATGACTTTCAGTTGATTTTCAACATGATTCTAATCTGTTTGAATCGTATTTTGAACATTCTGATTGGTTTCAATTTATTTAAATGAATCTCGATCTCAGTATGATTTATTTCGGATTGTTTTAACGACTGAGATTGAATCAAAACATGACATTTTAATCACAAAGTCATGGAAATCTTATTGAAAACGTAAAACTGTAACAAAAATTCCATTTATATACAAGATCACATACCTCACGGGGGATCACTCAACACTCGGCCGAATATGTATTTTTGTGAAACACTCGAGAGCGGCATGGAACTTACTTCTACCATATGCTTGCCAAGCAATCAATCCTCTTCCTTTTTAACTATACACCTTTGTAAATATCAAGAGGACTTTGGGGAAGGGTTATGCTTGGGTTAAAGGTAGGTGGTTGGGTTAGTGGTTAGTAGAAAAGGGCGAAAGACGTAAAAAGCGTCGGTTTTCGTAAAACATTTTGTTTTTGTGACTTTTTTATTTCAATGAAGCATTATTCAAACAAGCCTTCTTTTGATGAGCTTTGTTTGTTTATTGCTAACTTCATTTTTCTTTTCTATGATTTTTTTTATAATAAAGTCACAAGAAAACCGAGCTTTGTTACTAAAATAGAGGGTTTAAAATGAAAAAGGGTTTTGGTGGGTAAAAGGGTGTTTGTTTTAGGTTAAGAAATGAAAAGGTTTATGCTCAAAGGGGTTAACTAGGGGGATTTTGGGTAGGTGGTAAAAAAAAAGAAAAATAATGGTGTGGAAAGAAAAAGTTAGTCCTAATGCCTCCATCATTTACTTACTTGGGTTTAAGTTGGTAAGGACCGGGAATGTATCGTCGTGACAAGTTCTAGAGTCGTAAGAAACCAAGCGGCTATTCACACAAGAAACGAAAAATGATCATTTAGGTTAAAGATGTGTATTTGTATGCTCAATAAAGGCTCAAAACTCACTTTTTGTGTGAATGAGTTTTTTTATGTGATCAGGTATATATAATCAAATTTTAACTAGATTTGTTATGCCTTTTCATAATTTTCTTATGTTTGTTCTTTTTATCACGACGCTGTCGGTTGTAAATTTGTAAAAGTATAACCTTTTTAGAACTTGTTATTCCCAAATTAAACCAAGACAAGTAAAAAAATGAAAATTTGTGTTTAGCAGTTCCAATAGAGTTTTGTGTAAGGCTTGTAATTAGGACTTGCAAAATTCAAGGTTTTAGCATCCCCCTACATTTAAATTATACATTGTCCTCAATGTGTCCCAAAAATAAGTTTTTAGGTTGATTGAATGTGTAATAGGTGTGTTAAAAACAAATTTTTATGTTACTGGGCATCTGGACACGGGCCCGTGGTGTCCGGGCACGGCCCCGTGTTCAGGTTGCCAGTAACAAAAATTAGTAAAAAGGAACAGAAGCCTGGGCATGGGGGCTTGTTCAGCGAACACGCCCAGTATCCAGTTACCTGAACTGGGCGATTTCCTGCAGAATGTTCAGCACGGGGCCGTGCTGGCGGGACACGCCCGTGCCGAACTTGCTGTAACGAAGAAAAATTATCGGGAGGCCCTGTTTTTGTGCATGGGGTGCTGGTTCAAGTTTCCCTCAGTATCCTTCACCATCCCGAGTGTGTTTTACGCATTACGTCATCATCCAAAGACCAATTTGATTAAAACCATCATTCTATTAAAATAGAGAGAGTTACATAAAGTTCCTAATAAACTAAAATTATAAGTAAATAGGTCAGAAAACACAAGAAGTCTAAACCCGAAAAGAAGTTCTAGCCTATGGTTTATTCTAAGCAAAATTTCTGAAAAGATAAATTTTTCGGTTGGATGCGGCTTGTGGAACTTCTTTCTCCGGATATGGGTCCCTCACACGTCGGCGAGCCATTCTTCTATCTCCCTAGGGAGAAGGAAGGTGGGCTCATAGGCATCATTTTGTGGGGGTGTAACTTCCACCGGGACGTCTTGGAGGTTGTCGAGAGGGGGTTCCGCGGGGATGTCATCCCATCAGGTGGGATTATTGACTCCAAGTGCTAGGCTCCAATCCTCTTGGGGGAGAATTGGTTCCATGGGAGGTGTCACAAGAATGTTCAACCTCTGGTGCAAGAGGTTGATTTCCTGAAAACTGTTTTCCAACCCCACCGTAAGATAATTTATACGGTCTATTAGGACCTCCTCTACCGATGTCATCTCATCAAGAGCCTCACGCAATGCCATCACGTAGCTTACGAGAGTTGCTTCGATTGAAGACCTTCGTTCTCTCCGACTGTTTCTGGAATGTGCCGACGAAGTTCCGCTGTTTTGGCTTGACATTCTACGAAAATAAACTGAAAAGAGTTTATTTTAATGAAATAGTTCCTCGGGCACGGCCCCGTGCTCAATGAGCACGGCCCCGTGTTGGGTTGTCTGCAGATTTTTGGAACAAGAAATCTTGAAGTTTCAAATTATTTTTCTGATTTTTAAAGCATTTTTAAGCAGAAATAACTTAAAACAATGTTGTAGAACTTATTTTTAACAAGATTCCTTGAATAAAAATCTAACAAACATCACAATAAAGCTTGGAAACATGGTGATTTCAAGCTTTAATGGAGGTGTTGAGGTGAAAATTGGAGAAGAAGGCAATGAACAAAAGTAGAAAAGACAAGATGGTTGTTGAGAACCTTCTTTAGAATATACCTTAAATGGTATGTGTGAAGATTCAGCAAATCTCTGTCTTTTGGAGTGGTCCAAATGTGCAGGATTCTTGGCTGCATTTATAGAAAACGACAGCAAGCTGCACGCGGCCCCGTGTCGGCTGGACACGGCCCCGTGTGCAGGCAAGATCCTGGCATATTTTATCCGTATTCTGACAAAAAGTTAAAAGGGAATCGTTTGGTGGACACGGGGGCGTGATGACCTGGACACGGCCCCGTGTCTAGAGGCTGTTTATGAAGTTTCGTCTATATCTAAGGAATTTATCCGGATCGGGTGGTTCCTTATTGGACGGAACAACACCGAAGTGCCTGAGATACCTTAATTGCTCTAGATTTAGACGAGAACGCAAGAGGTTGTCGGTAAGGGTGATTCCTATGCTAAATGTAGGTGGACAAGTCCAACCCTTTCCCGGGCTCTCGTTAAAGAAGGTGTATGCCGAATCGCTCAGGTCTATGTATGCACCGAACGAAGTCGATGGGGAGTCCTTCACGGCACAATCGACACAGGGACAACTATCGCTCAAGTCCTCACGAGAGTTAGAAGTGGTATCGGGAACAACGAAGTTGTTTTTACTCGAATGCGATCCCAATAATTCTTCTTGGGTATCGTCTTGAGGTGAATTAATGAAATCCAATTCAAGTTCTTTTACCCAATTAAGAATTAGATCTTCCATTTGAAATAATTCATCAAGAAGCATTTCTCCTAGAAGGGTCGATTGAGAGCATTCGAGGGAGAGATAAGGATTATTTTTACTTTCGCCCCTCTTAAGGCTACAGGAAAACAATGGGTCTATATAGTGTGGCTTGTAATTTAGAAAATAACATTCTAAATCTTTATGATTGCCACCACATATTTGACACCACGTACCATAAGAGGGCCGATAGTAAAAAAAATCAGTATCACTCATAGTTGTGTCAGAAATTACCAACCGTCGGGATCTTACGGTTCTGTTTTCAGTAGTTGATACTTGGGCACGGGGCGTGTTGAGTGGGCACGGCCCCATGTTCAGCTACTGTCTGACTTAAAACAGGATGCCAGTACCAAAGATTGGGCACGGGGCGTGTTCAGCGGGCACGGTCCTTGCTTAGTTCTGCAGAAGCTGAAAATCTAAGAAAAATCCTAAAAGAAATAGAAAAATAAGAAAAAAATGATTAGGCCGTTGATTCCTAACTTTCTTAAAATCCTTGTGTCCCCGGCAACGGCGCCAAAAACTTGATGTGCGTGTAGCGTGATATATTTTTAAGTATATTTTAAGCCCTTTTTAACACTTTAGTCAAGTTTTAAATTTATAAAACACGATATTTACTAACACTAAACACACATATGGGCAAGTGCACCCATCGTGAGCGTAGTATAGTGTTGGTAAGATACCGAGGTCGTCCAAGGACACAAGAGCTTTTAGTACCGATTTATCCTCAACGTCTAATCAAATCAAAAATTTAGAAAAATGTTTTTAAACAAGAAAATAAAACTAACTAAAAATGCTGAAAATAAAAATAAAAACAGATAGACAAGATGAATCACTCGGATCCGACTCGCCTTTAGTGTAACCTTTGATTATTTTCGCACTTTTGCACTTTTTAAGAGATTATCTTAGTTATTGTAGTAGGCCCCTCTTTTGAAGGTGACGTTACCCTCAACCCAGTAGTTTGAGTCAGCAAGGATACAATCCTAAAGGGTTGGATTATTGAAAGATAATTAATTAAGTTATTAATGCATAATGTGGTAGGCCCCTCTTTTGAAGGTGACGTTACCCTCGGCTAAGTAGTTTGAATTAGCAGGGATACAATCCTAAATAGCCGGGTTAAAGTTTTAATAGTAGTTTACATATGAGGGGATCAAGGAGTTTGGACCCCCGCCATCCAATACCAGTGGGTATTGAAGGAGGTCCTACTAAACTTGACCCCGGTCCTTGCAGGATCTATACACTGAACAAGGCAAGACGCTTACCAAACCATTCCCTTAACCCCCGACCAGGTAGCCAACATATCTCCATATAGACTGTGGAGATATGAATGGTGAAAATCTTTTATTTTATATAGACAGTAAAATAATGCCAAGACACCACGGACAAATGATAAGGAAGATTCACATTCAACATAAGAAACTAATTATTAAAGTCATTAATACATAACCAAATAAAAAGTGCGAAAAGATTAAAAATAAAAAGTATTACACTAAATGCTTGTCTTCACCAAGTGATGTAAGAGACTTAGGCAAACATGGCCTTTGATTGTCAAGAACTCTTACGATCAATCTTGGATCCCGAGACTACTCACACACTCTATGATGGATGATGGATGATGGATGATGGTGGTGGATGTGGGTTGTGATGGTGGTGGTGGGTTGGTGAAGTGTGAGAGATGTGGTTTGCCAAGGGATGGTTTGCAAGTGAGCCAAGCACCCATTCGAACGATGCAAGATCCAGGGTTGTGATGATATTTAAGTATAGGATGCAACAAAGACGAGACGAGATAATGGTGTTATACGCCAATGCACAAGATGATGATGATGATGAGTCTGAAGAAAGTGATGAACAAAGCGATGGTTACATCTCTGATGTAATACCATCCACAGAAGACTATTAGTTTTTGTTTGATTTCGTCTTAGTTGTACTCTTTTGAATTACTAATGAATTATAATGAATTTAAAAACGCCATGAACGTCAAGAAATTTACCTTTATAACATATATGGGATTAATTGAACTGGTGAAATCTACAAAAACGCCTGATGAATTTGGGAACGCCATGGACGCAAAGATGTTAGAATTATTAATTGATTTTAATGAATTTGGGAACACCATAAACGCCAAAATATTTACTACGTAATACAAAAACGATTAATTCATCGAGGCAGATCTAAAAAAACAATAAAACGCCAGTTAGTTATGGAAACTAACTAAACGCTAAAAAATCTTAAACGCCAAAAATGAAGCGTTGTTATGAGACTCATTGAAAAAAAAAGAATACAAAAGGACAAAAAAGCCCCTCCGCCATTCATTATATCGTGTGCCACATGTACGACCATGATCCGTTCTCACCGTTTTCACACTTTTAGGCGTTTTCTTCTGATCCTCTTTCTCTCTATATATATATATATAAACTCTTACACACCATTTTCTACAAACCATAAACCAAAACCTTCAATAACAAACTCAAACTACACACCATTTTATATAAAAATGGATTCCCCACGTCCTCGTCGTCCGTTGTCAATTTTTATTACAAAGAGTTTTTAGCCGATGAGGGTGAGTCGATGAGGGAGCTTGGATTGTCGCCATTGGCGGTGGTATAATTGTCCGACCGCATGGCGAGGTCAACACACGAGGTGACCAAGACGGACCATCTGTTATTCTTCAAGTGGTTGCCTCACATGACATTTGGGTTTGGTCGGCTTACTTTGGTGTCGCGGGGTCATTCAATGATATAAACGTTTTCGAACAATCTCTATTGGTAGAGGACTTCATTTCTGGTAGAGCTGCAAAATATCTTTTTATGCAAACGAAAACTACTACCCGCACAGATATTATTTGTGCGATGGAATTTATCCTAGGTATTCGATTGTCGTGAAGATGTTTAGGGACCCGTACGATGAAAAAAAGCTCACTTTAAAAAAGTTCAAGAGTCTTCGCGGAAGGACATTGAGAGATGCTTTAGGGTTCTTCAACAACGGTAGCACTATTTAAGAAATCCTTGTCGTGCATGGTGGACCAAAGAAAAAAAATGAGAGATGCTATGTACGCTTGTATAATCATGCATAATATGATATTGGAAGAGGAAGGAAAAGCAATATGCCAAAACTATGTACCGGACGTTGTCCAGGAATATCCGCAAGCAACATTTGAAGAAAGAGTGAAAATGCACATGAAATGCGGTCTGAAGCCGCACATTCCGCATTAGCGGTTGATTTGGTCCAATACGCATGGTCGGTTCAGTATATTCCAAACGAGGGTGAAGAAGTTGATGCCGAGGAAGAAGAAGATGACGAGTATGGCGAAAGCGAAGACGAAGACGAAAATTGAGACGAGCAGTATTATTTGTTTGTGTTTTATTATTTATGTAATTTTTATTTATTTAATGAAATATCATTAGTTTTAATTTAAAAAAAATAAAAAAATTAATAATTGGGTAATCATTTGATGAGACATTATTGGGCATTATACCACTACAGCCAGTTTAAACAAATGCCCTAGTGTTGACCGGACCGTTACATGCCTAAAGAAAGGGTATTATCTTCACTAACCACTACACAGGGTCTATGTACTGATTTTTGAGGTATTACAGTATAACATAACATAAGATTTGCGGGTTGGACTTTCTCTGAATGGGTCCATATTAGTTTCTTGTCGACCGCAAACACTTTATGCTATATTGCCGAGTTTTTATCAGCTTGACTCATTGTTAGGTTGACCTAATTATCTATTTTATTTTTATTTTATTTTTAAGAACTTTTTATATAAAATGTGTTCATGTCATAACCTAAACTTAAATATTGAAGGGTATGTTTGGTATGGAGCTTTTAGGAGCTTATAGCTTTAAGCTTTTAAGAAAAAACTCCTACTTAATAAAAAGCCATGTTTGGTTGAAAGAGCTTGAAGCTTTTAGGTTAGGAGCTTAAAGTTTTTTGGTTAAACGCTCCTACTAGTAGTGTTTAGAAGGACCTACAAGTTTTTAGGGAAAATATGACTATTTTGGGTATGTTTGGCAAAAGTAGCTGGTGGCTGGTATCTGATAGCTGTAGCTTTTTAGATATTTTAGATGTTTGGCAGAGTAGATGGAGCTTTTAAATAAAATGTATAAAATGACCAAAATTGACATTAAAAAGTTGGTGCATTATAAAGTTTATTATCTTTAGAGGTTAAAATAGTCTTTTTTTTTTCCCTAAAAGCTTATAGTTCCTTCTAAACGCTACTAGTAGGAGCGTTTAACCAAAAGCTTCAAACTCCTAACCTAAAAGTTTCAAGCTCCTTCAACCAAACAAAGCTTTTTATTGAGTATGAGCTTTTTCTTAAAAGCTTAAAGCTAGAAGCTTCTAAAAGCTCCATGCCAAACATACCCGAAAAAAGAAGACATCAGGTTTTCTAATTTATTTGTTTTTATTTGTAAACTTATTTTTATTATAGAGTGCTGATATGTAAAAATTAAATGAATATTTTTTTCTTGGATTAAAAGAGGTGTACGTGTCAACACGCAAATACGTATGCCATGTTATGATTACGGTAAATCACACGGATACTTCATGCGATTTGGCCCAAATTATGACTTAGAGTAAATTACACTATTATTTTCTTGTGTTCCAAACAAGTCTTTTCGTACAAGTTTTTTATTAAATTAACGACAAATTTAAAAAAGCCTATTCATCCTCAGTATTTTTTTTTTTTTATATTTGGCGCTCTTGATAGGTGACAATGTTACAAAATCAATTCTTCTAACTCTCACACCACTCTAATTCATGACAAACTACAAGGCTCAAGAATAATGAATGTGATGTTAAAATATATAGCATGATTAAAATACATGATCCTTAAGAGCACAACCTGATGAAAGATCCCTTAAGTTCATGCAAACTCATAATCCAAAATTTAGTCAAACTCAACCACAAACCCCAAAGAAAAAACAAGAACACTTGATGGTCAAGATTCACCAAGACAATGGAAATTTTACAAAAGAAAACAAACTGCTTTTTAATTTATGTTTCTTTAATTTTTTTTCTCATTGTCTTGGCGAATCTTGAACACGAAGTGTTTCCTTTTACTTTTTTTCTTTGAAATTTGTTGCCGGATTTGGATAAATTTCGGATTATGATGTTGCAGAACTTTGGAATTTTTCATCAGGTTGTGCTCGTAAATGATCAGGTATTCAAAATATTTCTAAATGCTTAATTTTTTGAATTTTATCATAGTGCTTTTGGGATTCTTATGGGCCAGGCCTAAGAACTGGACCTACAACCGTCTCAGCAATAATTTTGCAGTAATTAAGAAAATTAATCTAAAACGGGAAAAGCAGAATTGCGTATAGATAATTTAATAAATTAAATAATTAATGAACGATAGTTTTCACGTATAGATAATTTAATAAGTTGATAGTTTTCATATATAAAAAAAAAGTTACTGTGACGATTTTTTAAATTATAAAAATGGGGTGTAGATTTGGTGTTTCTAATGTGAAGTGAAAAAAGATGATGTTTAAATGTTTCACCTTACACTTTAAAAATATGGGGAGATATGGAGAAGATGATGTGAATGCTCGACCAATTATAGTTGGTTATTTGAAGAGTAAAGTGTAATTATCTGGTCGGTATAACTTTGAGTTCCTATATTTTTTTAATTGTTTCCTTAGTCCCCTAAGTTTGCTTTTCGCTTCAACTTGCATCCTTTGGTCAACTCTACGTTAGTTTGGTTGTTGGAAAACAGGTAAAAAGTCTATTTTATCCCAGGTCATTTTTATTATTATTAAATTGTTGATTTTATTGAATAAGAAAAGGAAGAATTATATAAATTATATAGTTATATATTATATAATTATATTATATTATATATATATTGTTAGTGAAAGATAATGAATAGTAATTTTTATTTTATAATAAGATATAGCTTTTTTTATTTTTTATTTTTAATAACATATTTTTTATTTTTTTCCTTTTTTAAAACCATATATTCCCTATACTGTTTTTTTAATAATTCTCTTTTCTTTTTTTAGAACATATATTATCGATTAATTTGATACTTCTTTAGTAATTTACGTTTATAACTTTTTTAAAAACTTAAGTACGTAGTTATGATTGATTTTTCCCGGACATTCTGTTATAAGTTTTGTTAAAAACAAAATTGTACTCCAAATATAATTGGTTATTTAAAGAGTAAACTGTAATTTGCCTCTTTAAGGCATGTAATCTGCATCAACTTGAGTTCATGTTTTCAAAATATGGATACCTGAGTCCCCCAAGTTTACTTTTCGCTTCAGTTTGCACTCTTCGGTCAACTCTATGTTAGTTTGGTTATTGGAAAATGGGTAAAAAGTCTATGTTACCCCTAATCCTTATTATTATTATTATTATTATTATTATTATTATTATTATTATTATTATTATTATTATTAGTACTACTGCTGCTGCTATTATTAAAACAATGTTGATTTTACTATAAAAGAAAAGGAAGAATGAGAGTTAAAATTGATAAACACACAAAACCCAATCCTAAAACCAAAAACCCTCATTGAAGATGAAATCAGCAGACATCGAAAATCAGATGGCAAGTTCTTGCAAATACGGTCGTCATTATCTCCATTCCCACGAATCCACTACAAGTAAAAGCTCTGCAACCTTTTCTGAAACCGTAAGTTATTCACTTCTACACTCGCAGTCGCCATCGCAGAGGACTGGTGCTGGTTATTATACTTTTCTGTTAATGAATGGTGGAGGGGTTCAATGTGTTAGGAGTTTTAATCAGGAGGAGGGGTTCAATGTGTTAGGGGTTTTAATCAGGAGGAGGGGTTCAATGTGTTAGGGTTGTGAGATTATCAAAATACCTTTTGGACCAACAGTCAAACTAATGACCACTTGACGACAAAGGAATACAAAGTGTAACGTAAACCAAATGACGGGGGGACTCAGGTATCCATTTTTTGAAGAGAAAAAAGGACTCGGGTTGATGCCACCCTCAAAGATGCAAATTTCACTATACTCTTCTCTTAAACTAGAATGGAATGTGGAGGTTTTAGTTATTTTCTCTATATTGCAGAGAAAGTTTGTCACACCCCAACCGATGGCGGAAACATCGGGGTATGGCTCTGAGCGAAACAGATTGTCCAGAAGTTTCCATAACAATTATCATTACCAATCAATTTAAAGTAACATGTCCCATACCATGTCTCAAAAGGTAAACAAATTATTACAGACAATTCTAGGCAAATAGTTCTATTCCGACAACTCAGATTTAAATAGAGCAATTGTTTATCTGCTTCTAGAGACCCTTGATTCAATTTGTACAGACAACTATTTGTTGGCCTCTAGAGCCTTATTCTAGCCTCGATTTCCTAGCAGATGTGCATCCTAAGCACCTGTCACATACGTTAAAATAAAGTCAATACATATAATGTAAAGGTGAGCATACAAGTTTGATAATAGCATATAGAGTTCGAATTTCGTTTACGCATAACCAGCACGTACACATAGAGAAATGAAGCACGTTAGTTATCGACATAGATCCATCGATACCAATGACTGCGGGTTGACTGCCTGAGGCAGTTCGCAATACATTATTACCACCATAATCCATGCAAGTAATTGTCCTTAACAACCCCTGCGAACAGGTGCTGAGTCCAAACTATAGTACTATCGTTGCTAAGGCAGGTAGACAGCATTCCATGTGTAAACATAACAAACAAGCATTCATAAGCCACGTATAACATGCATTAACGGTTAGCGTTCAAATAGTATTGAGTAGTGTGTTGATTGTGATTTGAATATTCGTAACGTATGTAACACCCAAAAGTGCGTAAAGCAAAAAGGGATCGAGTATACTCACAGCGGTTGATGGATTGAAGGGAGCGCTTAGAGCGGAATTAGCCTGATTAGAACGATAACATAACGATAAGTGACGCGTAAAACGATGCAAGGTGTAAGTGGCTCAGACAGCAGCTCGGTCAGCTTGGTAATCCGATCGGACGGTCCGGTCGTGCGGATGACAATCCGTTCGGATGGTCATCCGGTCGGACAGGTTATCCGGTCGGATGACTGTTCGAGTGGATTGTTTCTTCCTTTGATGTGTTTGTGTATGATGGCTTGTCCTTTGAAGTTTTCGTTGTAGCATTTTGAAAACATTGAAGTATCTCTACCTTTCAAGTCGGTCAATCGGACGGCGACTCAAGGGGTGAGGTTACTCAGTGAGAACAAATCCACAGCAGGTTGTCACTCGATCGGACAGCAGTCCGGTCGGGTGGCATCCTTAGTGCATTGAACACATTGAAAATTGTTCGAGTGTTAAAGTCCAAGTATCTCATGATCCGAAGAGTAATCCGGTCGGGTTGGTAGTCCGATCGGATAGCAATTCGTTCAATACTCAACTTCAGATAAAGTTGGTTAAGTGTGGGATCCAAGGTGTAAGCCGTTCGGATGACCTAGTCGCTCGGATGACTTATCCGTTCGGACAGTAGTCCGGTCGGATAGCACTCCATGCTGGTCGTTCCGTTCGTCTTTCACTTGGCCGTTTTGATTGTTTGTTGCTTTTATCGAGACGTTTTGACAACGTGCTAACCAACGGAACCCCATCCTAACCCAAGTGACCCGATCAAACAGGAATCACCCTAGTTCGACCAGTTAACCGGTTCATGACGGTTGTTCTTGGTTAACCTGAAATCGGTGGTCTCGTGAGTAGAATCCAGATCTTAAACTAGTACAACACCGCGAATGAGTAGAAGACTAGAACAAGGTCCGATTCTATCGGTTTTGAGTGCATTGAGTGTAAAAGAGTTGAAAGAAAGTTAGAAACCATCTTTCAATCCTTTTCCACCATGAAAGTGTTTAGATCTCTGCAAGATCTTTGTTTATTTGTGTGGAAATCGGTTGGATCCAAGTTGTTCTTGATGGATTGAGGCCAAGACATGAAGTTCTTCAATGAACACCATGATGACGTCATCCTAGAACACCTCAAATCTAGTGATTTCACGGTTAAAAGTTAAGATTCAAAAGATAGAAAGGTGTAGGAGTGCGTGTAGATTAAGGAAGTACAAGATTTAGGACGAGATCTTACCGGGATTGAGAGAAATCGAGGAAAAGGTGAGGAGCACGGGCTGGTCGGTCAGAGAGTTTCCAAAAGTAGAAAGTTTGAAAGTCAAGGGTATTTATAGAGTTACCCAAAGAGGAAAGTGTTGGCCGGTCGGATGGCATCTCGCCTGGATGACCTATTCGGTCGGATGTCATCTCGGTCGGATGACACCCTGGCACCATGATCAAGTGGCAGCCCGGTCGAATGGCTTATCCGGCGGATGGCACTCGGTTCGGGTGTTTGGCGCGACGATTTTTGAGGTTTCGATTGTAATTGCGAGTGATGCGATGCGATAGAGTCTCCTATTCAAATTACTTTTAATCCCAACCATTCATATCTAGCACTGTCCCTTCTCCACTAATTACCATAGTTCGATTTCGATTGAGTTCGTTTGCGATTCGAGTTCGATTGTGTTTCGATTGATTTCCACACATAACATAAATAAACATGCACAAGTAACACATAAGGCACACACACACGTATAACAATAACCAAAATGCATATTTCGAATTGCGAGTGCGATGGTGATTCGATGTCGATTTGATTAGCATAGTTTGATTATCATTTAGTTAACTTTATCGCATTGTTACTTCTTATAGTTCACAGTCGTAAGTCGATTAGATTGCGAATAACATACGTCGATTATTATATTTATTGACACTTACTCCACATAATACAACTAAAATAAACACCTAAAAGAAATTCACTACTAGTCAAGTCGCGCGAAATCGATCGTTGACTTTGACCTTGACTTTGACTTTGACTTCAGAAACACAGGGTGTTACAAAGTTGGGTTTAGAGAGTGAGATACGAATGCTCTAACTCATCTTTTTCATTATCACTGTACCTAAATAATAATCAGAAGACATGTATGTCTTCCCCAGGCCATAACTCTGTCGTGGCTCCTCCAATCATTGTCAGAAAACTCTCGTTATGTTATTTCCACTCTTCCATTCACTTTGGCGATGTTGTTAGGGCCTTTGAATTTTTAGAGGACGCCTTTGGATTTTTCTAGAGGGTGTGGTTAAGTTTTATCCTCAAACTCTTCGACTTTTATAGGGTAAACGCCCAAGCTATGGGCACCCCCTGAGCAAAGCATGCATCCGCCCTTGGACGTGTATTTTTTTTTTTAACATTTTAGAATATACATTTCATATCATAGCTTAAACTTGAATAATGTATATCAAACTAGTGGGTTTTTCCGTGCTACGCGGCAGGAATTTGGTCGATTTCATTTGGCTCATTATGTTCGGTCGGTTTCAACACGCAAATACGTATGCCATGTTATGATTACGGTAAATCACATGGATACTTCATGCGATTTGGCCCAAATTATGACTTAGAGTAAATTACACAATTATTTTCTTGTGTTCCAAACAAGTCTTTTCGTACAAGTTTTTATCAAATTAACGACAAATTTAAAAAAGCCTATTCATCTTCAATATTTTTTTTTTTATATTTGGCGCTCTTGATAGGTTACAAATTTACAATGTTGCAAAATCAGTTCTTCTAACTCTCACACGACTCTAATTCATGACAAACTACAAGGCTCAAGAATAATGAATGTGATGTTAAAAAAATATAGCATGATTAATACATGATCCTTAAGAGCACAACCTGATGAAAGATCCCTTAAGTTCATGCAAACTCATAATCCAAAATTTAGTCAAACTCAACCACAAACTCCAAAGAAAAAAAATAAGAACACTTGGTGGTCAAGATTCACCAAGACAACTAAAATTTTACCAAAAAAAAAAAAACGAAATGTTTCTTTAATTTTTTTTCCACTGTCTTGGCGAATCTTGAATTTTTTAGAACTTTGGAATTTTTCATCAAGTTGTGCTCGTAAATGATCAGGTATTCAAAATATTTCTAAATGCCTAATTTTTGGATTTTTATCATAGTGCTTTTGGGCTTCTTATGGGCCAGGTCTAACAACTGGGCCTACAATCGTCTCAGCAATAATTTTGTAGTAAATCAATAACATAAATCTAAAACGGGAAAAGCAGAATTGCGTATAATTTAATAAATTAAATAATTACAGAACGATAGTTTTCACGTATAGATAATTTAATAAATTGATAGTTTTTCATATATATAAAAAAAAGTTACTGTGACGATTTTTTAAATTATAAAAATGGGGTGTAGATTTGGTGTTTCTAATGTGAAGTGAAAAAAGATGATGTTTAAATGTTTCACCTTACACTTTAAAAATATGGGGAGATATGGTGAAGATGATGTGAATGCTCGACAACTCCAAATATAGTTGGTTATTTGAAGAGTAAAGTGTAATTATCTGGTCGGTATAACTTTGAGTTCCTATTTTTTTTTTAATTGTTGCCTTAGTCCCCTAAGTTTGCTTTTCGCTTCAACTTGCACCCTTTGGTCAACTCCACGTTAGTTTGGTTGTTGGAAAATTGGTAAAAAGTCTATTTTATCCCAGGTAATTTTTATTATTATTAAATTGTTGATTTTATTGAATAAGAAAAGGAAGAATTATATAAATTATATAGTTATATAATTATATATTGTTAGTTAAAGATGATGAATAGTAATTTTAATTTTATAATAAGATATAGCTTTTTTATTTTTAATAACATATTTTTAATTTTTTTTCTTTTTTAAAACCATATATTTCCTATACTGTTTTTTTAATAATTCTATTTTCTTTAGAACATATATTATCGATTAATTTGATACTTCTTTAGTAATTTACGTTTATAACTTTTTTTAAAAACTTAAGTACGTAGTTATGATTGATTTTTCCCGAACATTCCGTTATAAGTTTTGTTAAAAACGAAATTGTGCTCCAAATATAGTTGGTTATTTGAAGAGTAAAATGTAATTTGCCTCTTTAAGGCATGTAATCTGCATCAACTTGAGTTCATGTTTTCAAAATATGGATACCTGAGTCCCCCAAGCATGGTTTAAAAAAATGACCGAGGCGGTCGTACTGAGGCGCACCTCAGTTCAAAACGGAAGGAAAACGCATATGAGGCGGCGCCTTAGGTTCAGATATTATACGGACGCCTCAGTTGAGCGAGGCGTAAGTTTCAGATCGAGGCGGTACGAATATGGCGAGGCGTACATATTTTTTTTAGGCGGTATAAATGATGGATTAGGGTTTTTTTAGGCGCCAAAACCATATTGGCGGCAAAAAATTATTAGCGCCATTATTTTTTGTTTCTTTAAATAGCCTTAGGGTTTTTTATTTTAGACATTCAAAAAACACAAGCGTTCTTGCATCTGGCTGCATTATTCTTCAATCGTGATCACTGATTCTTCACTGCAATTATTTCTTTCAATCTTATTCAATCTTCAATACAAGTAAGTTCTCTTCACTGCTTTCTTATTCAATCGTGATTCACTGCTGATTTTTATTGATTGTGTTAGTTGATCTTGTTATTTTTATTCAATCATGATTCACTGCTGATTCACTTGCTATTTGCTGATTTTTATTGATTGTCTTAGTTGATCTTGTTATTTTTATTCAATCGTGATTCACTGCTGATTCACTTGCTGTTAATTTACTTCCTGTTAGTGTGTCCTGTTAATAATATTGCTGTTAATACTTGCTGTTAATTTACTTGTTGTTAGTGTACACTCAAAGGAATCCTGTTAATAATTTTGCTGCTGTTAATTATATTGCTGCTGTCAATAATATTGCTCAAATATATTGTTGTAGCTTGTTAATAATCGTTTTATTATCTCTGCTTTTGTTAATACTGGTGCTGCTAATAATCGTTTTATTATCTCTGCTTGTATTAATACTTGCTGAGTTGGCTGTTAGCCTATTAATAATACTTGCTTGCTGAGTTGCTGTATAAATACATTAATACTTGCTGAGTTGCTGTTAGCCTGTTAATAATACTTGCTGTCTTGTTGTTAACAGTTGATATATATATAATACTTGCTGAGTTGTTGTTAGCCTGTTAATAATACTTTCTGAGTTGCTGTTAGCCTGTTAATAATACTTGTTGTCTTGTTGTTAACAGTTGATATATATATATAAGACTTGCTGAGTTGTTGTTAGCCTGTTAATAATACTTGCTGTCTTGCTGTTAACAGTTAATATAAATATAATACTTGCTGTATAAACTATATAAGTTGTTGAATTTGTTTAGATTTTAGGGATGTCTAGTAAAAACGCAAGGAAGGATCCCGCTTGGAAGTATTGTGTAGAAATTGGCGTATCGTCATCGGGTGTAAAAAAGGGTTACAAATACATGAAATGTAACTTTTGTAGTAAAGATTTTAAAGGAGGAGTGAAGAGAATGAAGGATCATCTTGCCGGTACACACAAAGATGCCGCCCCTTGTCTTACGGTGCCCGCTGAAGTGAAAGAGGAAATTAAGCAATAATTGAAGGCTTTTCAGGATTCTAAGTTTGCTGCACAACGCAATTTTGAAGAAAACGTCGAAAGTGGGGCATATTACACCGGTAGTAGTGCTAGTGTTAGCAATCGTGGTGTTAGAGGACCAATGGATCGGCATGTGCATGTGGCGAGTGAAGGAGGATCACAACCGACCGAAAAAATGCCACCGGTGAGTGCTAAAGAGCACCGGAATCAAGTTTGTTTGGATATCGGGAGATTCTTTTACGAGAATGGAATCTCGTTTAACGCAGCAACTAGTCCTTCATTTACTAGTATGCTACGTTCGGTTGGTAACTTTGGACGAGGATTGAAGCCTCCTACGATGCACGAGTTAAGGACTTGGATCCTTAAAGAAGAAGTTAAAACAACCACCGAAATGGTGAATGACATCAAAGCAACCTGGAAGACAACCGGGGTTTCATTGTTATCAGACGGTTGGTTAGACATGCGAAACCGAAGTCTAATAAACTTTTTGGTCAACAATCAATATGGCACGGTTTTTTTGAAAACGGTTGATGCATCGAATTGCGTTAAAGATGCTGAATTTTTTTTGAATTGCTTGATGGGGTTATTGAAGAGATTGGGGAAGATATAGCCGTTCAAGTGGTGACCGACAACGCAAGTAACTACAAAAAGGCCGGAGAGATGTTAATGAAGAAGAGGAAGAAATTGTATTGGACCCCATGTGCCGCCCATTGCATCGATTTGATGCTTGAAAAAATTGGGGAATTGCCACAACACAAAAATGCTTTGCTTAAAGCAAAAAAAAGTTAGCAATTTTATTTATAATCATCAATGGGTGTTGAGTTTGGCAAGAATGATTCTTGGGAAAGATCTTCTTCGACCGGCCGCCACAAGATTCGCCACGACATTTTTGACGATTCAAAGTCTTTATGATTCTAAAGATGCTTTGCAACAAATGTTCGTTTCTAATGATTGGAAGAATTGTGATTGGGCTACGAAAGACGATGGAAAAATGTAAAGAAAATAATTATGGATGAGAGATCTTTTTGGCCTAGTGTGGTCTATACCCTTCAAACCACAAGCCCACTAGTTGAAGTGTTGAGGATCGTTGATGGTGAGCAAACACCCGCAATAGGATTTCTCTATGGAGCGATGGACGCGTGCAAAGAAAAGATTGCAAAGAACTTGAATAATGTCATCGCTTCTTACAAAGAGATATGGGACATCATCGATGAAAAATGGGACTTTCAAATGCACCGCGATTTGCATGCGGCTGCCTACTATCTAAATGCTAAATTTCGATGGAGTCCCGATGTTTCACAGCATCCAGAGATTAAGAGAGGGTTGTATGATGTCATGGAACGACTCGTGAAGGACACCGAAGTGTACATGAAGATTGAAGAACAACTAATTCTTTACAAGGAAAAGAAAGGATTATTTGGTTATAGAGGTTCTTTGGCAACTTATCAGACACGCCCACCGGGTAAAATATTTGCTAGTTATGTTATTATAGACTTATAGTTTGTATAAATTAAATAATTAACTAACTAATTTCTTAATATATATAGTTTTATGGTGGGGCGAATATGGAGATGATACCCCGGAACTCAAGGCCTTTGCAATGAAGATTTTGGGTCTTACGTGTTCGGCTTCAGCTTGTGAACGTAATTGGAGTACGTTCAATCAAGTCCATACAAAGAGACGAATCCGGTTGACCACCGAGAGGATGGACGATTTGGTGTTCATCATGTACAATAGAAAGCTGAAGCAAAAGTTTGTAAAAAGGTCCAATTTAAAAGAAGATGAAGATCCTTTACTTGTTGAAAACGTCATGTCGGATGATGAGTGGATAGCCGACCCAAGAGATGATGATGAAGATGCAATTGAAGATGATGCGGCAAATGTGGAGGAAAGTGACGAGGTCATTAGAACAACAAGAGGTAGTGGGGCAACTAAAACACGTAGAGGTGGTGGGATAATTGAGCGAGGCGGTGGAAGTTCCTCATCTAAGAAAAGGAAAGCCGTTCATTTGATTGACGAGGATGACGATGATGAGGATTGGGTTGAGGAAGATTATGAGGATGATGAAGATGATGTTTGTTATGCTATTTGAGTTAATTAGAAACTATTTATGTTTTTTTATGTTAAGTATTTGATGAAATTTGAATCTTTTTTTATGTTTTTAACTGCTAATTTGATGAGAAAAGTCATTTTTTGATGTTAAGTATTTTATTATTTTATGATATATATAATTTTAATATTTATTTATTAATACCGCCTCGGCCTTACGCCTCGTTCCGCCTCAATACTTACACCTCGTGAGGCGAAGGGAAAACGCCTCGATACTCGTTTCCGTTTTTTTAAACCTTGCCCCCAAGTTTACTTTTCGCTTCAGTTTGCACTCTTCGGTCAACTCTATGTTAGTTTGGTTATTGGAAAATGGGTAAAAAGTCTATGTTACCCCTAATCCTTCTTCTTCTTCTTATTATTATTATTATTATTATTGTTGTTGTTGTTGTTGTTGTTATTATTATTACTACTACTACTACTATTATTAAAACAATATTGATTATACTATAAAAGAAAAGGAAGAATGAGAGTTAAAATTGATAAACACACAAAACCCAACCCTAAAACCAAAAACCCTCATTGAAGATGAAATCAGCAGACATCGAAAATCAGATGGCAAGTTCTTGAAAATACGGTCGTCATTATCTCCATTCCCACGAATCCACTACAAGTAAAAGCTCTGCAACCTTCGCCGAAACCGTAAGTTATTCACTTCTACACTCGCAGTCGCCATCGCAGAGGACTGGTGCTGGTTATTATACTTTTCTGTTAATGGATGGTGGAGGGGTTCAATGTGTTAGGAGTTTTAATCAGGAGGAGGGGTTCAATGTGTTAGGAGTTTTAATTAGGAGGAGGGGTTCAATGTGTTAGGAGTTTTAATCAGGAGGAGGGGTTCAATGTGTTAGGGTTGTGAGATTATCAAAATACCTTTTGGACTAACAGTCAAACTAATGACCACTTGACGACAAAGGAATACAAAGTGTAACATAAACCAAATGACGGGGGGACTCAGGTATCCATTTTTTTAAGAGAAAAAAGGACTCGGGTTGATGCCACCCTCAGAGATGCAAATTTCACTATACTCTTCTCTTAAACTAGAATGGAATGTGGAGGTTTTAGTTATTTTCTCTATATTGCAGAGAAAGTTGGGTTTAGAGAGTGAAATACGAATGCTCTAACTCATCTTTTTCTTTATCACTGTACCTAAATAATAATCAGAAGACATGTATGTCTTCCCCAGGTCATAACTCTGTCGTGTCTCCTCCAATCATTGTCAGAAAACTCTCTTTATGTTATTTCCACTCTTCCATTCACTTTGGCGATGTTGTTAGGGCCTTTGAATTTTTAGAGGACGCCTTTGGATTTTCTAGAGGGTGTGGTTAAGTTTTATCCTCAAACTCTTCGACTTTTATAGGGTAAACGCCCAAGCTATGGGCACCCCCTGAGCAAAGCATGCATCCGCCCTTGGACGTGTATTTTTTTTTTAACTTTTTAGAATATGTATTTCATATCATAGCTTAAACTTGAATAATGTATATCAAACTAGTGGGTTTTTCCGTGCTACGCGGCAGGAATTTGGTCGATTTCATTTGGCTCATTATCTTCGGTCGGTTTCATTTCGCTTGTTACAATACAGACACATATCAACAAAAAGAAGAAACATAAAAGTATATATGTTATATATGAAAAACTCATTTTCGCACTATGTGTCAGAAATTTGCTTTGTTTTGTTTCGGCTCATTATGATACCGACACTCAAAATAACATATGAGCCATATAACCTTATACGGCCCATATACACCATGTGAGAATAAGATTTTACCATGTGTGATTATTACTTCCCTTATTTTCAACTTAGAAGTAAACATTAATTATAGGTACATGCTTTATACGGTGACATGGCATTCACGTTAATGAGAGGAGATTTGCATAAAAAAGTTGTTTTTTAAATAGGGTCTACATATTCACACACCCAAAGGCCTATTTCCATACCCTTTAAGACGCCTCGTATAGGTCTAGGCGGGGTGTCTAGGGTTTTTGTCTCCTAACAATACACCCTTTAAGACGCCTCGTATAGGCCTAGACGGGGCGTCTACGATTTTTGTCTCCAACCAGATACTAAACCTCATACTAAGTCAAATCAATCACATCAGACGGGACGTCTGGGTCTAGACGATAGAGGAATACGATAGAAGAAGACGCCTCATCTAGGCCTAGACAGGGCGTCTTGAAGACTGATTTGACTATCTTTCTAGCATGTGATTACAGTGATACGATACGTATAGAGCTGTACGAGGCATACATATTGGAATTAAATAGGGACATGCAGAGCATGCTTCAACCATCGAAATTCTCTGCTTCTTCTTTGCCTTCTATTTGATATCTTTCAAAGGTGCTGAAATGTCATCATACTGGGACAACAATTGTTTCTTTGGGCCGTATTCTGGCGAGTCATGGGTGCCCGAAGCCGTTCCGATAACAGTTATTAGCTTAAATTACTTGTTGTTTTAAGTAATTAATTACTTATTAGCTTAGATTATTCTGGCGAGTCACGGGGTATAATCCCTATGGTGGGTATCACCTATTCAAGCACAATGTACAAGCCCTTAATTGCAAGGAGCATGATTTTTCTCTAAAATCGATTTAAGGTCAGGATATCATCAATTAAAGGTACAGGAAGAGGACATTCCTAAGACCGCTTTCAGAACAAGGTACGACCATTATGAATTTACTGTCATGCCATTTGGTTTAACCAATGCCCCAGCTGCATTCCCGACATGATGAACCGAATATGTAAGCCATATTTGGATAAATTCATAATTGTCTTTATAGATGATATTCTTATTTATTCCAAAAACAAAGAGGAACATGCAGCCCATCTGCACGCACTTCTAGGTTTATTGAGAAAAGAAAAGCTTTATGCTAAGTTTTCGAAGTGTGAGTTTTGGTTAGAACAGGTACAATTTCTTGGACATTTAGTTAATCATGAAGGAATTCATGTAGATCCCACCAAGATCGAGACAATTACCAAGTGGAAAACCCCTGAGTCACCAACTAAGGTTAGAAGTTTCTTAGGATTGGCCGGTTATTATAGAAGATTTATTTGAGATTTTTCTAGAATAGCAATTCCCTTAACTAAGTTAACCTGTAAAATCTGTTAAGTTTGAATGGGGACCAAAACAAGAAGAAGCCTTTAGAATTCTTAAGCAAAGATTAACCCATGCACCCATACTAGCGTTACCAGAAGGAACTGAAGATTTTGTAATCTATTGTGACACTTCCAAGTTAGGTTATGGATGTGTATTAATGCAACTTCAAAAGGTTATAGCTTACGCCTCTAGACAACTTAAGAATCATGAAGAGAATTATTCAACCCATGATCTAGAGTTAGGAGCTACAATTTTTGCCCTTAAAATTTGGAGACATTACCTATACGGTAGTAAGTTTACCATATACACCGACCATAAGAGTTTAAGGTATGTTTTTGGGCAAAAGGAATTGAATATGAGACAAAGACGTTGGATGGAAATGCTTAGTGATTATGATTGTGATATCCAGTATCATGCAGGAAAGGCAAATGTAGTTGCTGATGCTTTAAGTCGAAAGTATTATGAAAAGCCAAAAAGAGTACGTTCTCTTAAGCTAAATTTTGTAAATAGATTTAAATGATCATATTAGAAAAGCACAGGAATCAGTAATCAAGGATGATACTGAAAAGTTAAAAGGAATGATTAAGGAATTAGAACAAGGAACAGATGGAATTTGGAGATTCCATAAGAAAAGAGTGTGGATACCTAAATTAGGAAACCTACGTCACCGTATATTAGAAGAAGCCCATAAGTCTAAGTATACGATGCATCCTGGAAGTGATAAGATGTATCAGGACTTAAGAAAGAATTTCTGGTGGATAGGAATGAAAAAGGATATAGCAGCATATGTTGCAAAATGTTTAACTTGTTCACAAGTCAAAGCTGAACATCAGAAACCCTCAGGTTTATTGCAACAATTAGAAATGCCTGTATGGAAATGGGAATTAATAACAATGGATTTTGTTACTATATTACCCAAAACAAGGAAATGTAATGATACAATCTGGGTGATTGTAGACAGGCTAACCAAGTCAGCTCATTTCCTACCAATAGAAGAAACTTTTAGTATGGAACAGTTAGCTAAATTATATGTAAATGAAATAGTTTCATTACATGGAATTCCTCTATCAATTGTTTCTGACAGAGATAGTCGTTTTACCTCTCATTTTTTGACAAGTTTCCAAAAAGCAATGGGAACCAAGTTGAATCTAAGCACCGCTTATCATCCACAAACGGACGGACAAAGCGAAAGGACGATTCAGACAATGAAAGACATGCTTAGAGCTTGTGTAATTGATTTTGGAGGTAATTGGGACGATCATTCACCATTGATAGAATTTTCTTAGAATAACAGTTATCACACAAGTATCAATGTTGCACCATTCGAAGCACTTTATGGACGAAAGTGCCGAACGCCAGTCTGTTGGGCAGAAATTGGAGAAAAGCAACTATCTGGACCTGAGATAGTACAAGAAACAACAGACAAGATCATTCAAGTCAAGGAACGACTGAAAGCAGCACGTGATCGACAAAAGAGTTATGCTGATAACCAACGAAAGCCATTGGAGTTTCAAGTAGGAGATAAGGTTTTATTGAAAGTCTCTCCCTGGAAAGGAGTGGTAAGATTCATCAAAAGGGGAAAGCTAAGCCCCAGGTATGTTGGACCTTTTGAGATTATTAGAAGAAAAGGACATGTAGCCTATCAGCTACAACTGCCAGAGGAAATGGCAGGAATACATGATGTATTTCATGTATCTAATCTCAAAAAGTGTTTAGCTGATAAATCACTAGTAGTACCTCTTAAGGACATAGAGGTGAATGAACAGTTGAAGTTTGTAGAGAAGCCTCTACAGATTGAAGACAGGAAAGTTAAAAACCTCAAGCACAAGAGTTAGTTCTAGTCAAAGTGAAGTGGGACTCCAAAAGAGGACCATAATATACATGGGAGCTTAAATCAGAAATGCAAAGGAAATACCCACACTTGTTCCAGTAGACCTCGAGGACGAGCTCTAAAACAAGGTGGGGAGGATATAACAACCCTCCAAAATATTTTCGACACCTCTAAAATATATTATAATGTCCCAATATGTCTTAGAATATAACCCGTATGCGAAAACCGAGCCCAAATACGTTAAAATATTTAAAATTAAATAAAAACAAAAATAATTAGGATGTGGCGGGGCGCGACGCCCTTAGCTACCATCGTCGCGGGCCGCGACGAACCTGGCCACCCGCCCTCCTCCGGAAGCCGCCACGTGGCAACACGTGGCGAAGCTAGACTGGTGAAACATCAAAGCTACGACCTAAATCCCCTATGTCGCGGGGCGCGACGGCCCCCCCTAATCTCCGTCGCGGGGCGCGACGCCTCGTCTGATCAGCCCTATATAAGAAGGCTTCGAGCCTTCAGTCCCAACTCGTCCCACATCTTTTCTTTCTCTTAATTTTCACGTAGTAGGCATTATACTCGGGTATAATACTCCCCTAGTCAACGAAGTTCTACCCCGATGTAAGTATCATAACTGTAACAACCCGCACTTTCGTGCGTTGTTACTACTCGATATACTCGTTACGCCTAGCACCAGAGATTCGGATCATAATGTAACTATGTCGCATACATCGCTATTCGAAGGATAATCGCATATTTTCTCAATACATTATCGTTACATCACATCGCAAACATTAACACTCATGATGACATTGAGTGAGGACCTATTCTACCCTCCTCGGTGGCCGTGATGTGTCGAAATGCAGCCAATTAACGCTAACAAAGACTCTCGGGTGAGTGCTATAGCTCCAGTCGTCATGACGATGATGACAATATGAGTGAGTGGTACCCCGTCAGTCATTGTGGCACAACACACAATAACGTTCACGATGACATCGAGAAAGGACCTATACTACCCTCCTTGATGGCCGTGAAACGTCGCTAGTAATCGTACACTCGAAACGAAAACCGATTGTTATACCAAAACCTTGAAATATGGATACGTAAATACGACCCCTAGTGATACATATATACATATATAATAATAATATAAATTAACTATAGAAAGCGCGTACTACAAAAACTATCGCAACGCTCAAAAACGGAGAAATTCCCCCGCGCCGGAGTGGCCATCCGAACGGATGGGCCATCCGAACGGACAGCCATCCGACCCAGTAACTCCAACTCCCTCTGTTGCCTATAAATAGCGCATCACATCACTTGAACAGTGATGTGACAGCTCCCACTCGACCAAGCATGCTCTAGGACCTTTTTCTCTCGATTTCTCGCGATTCCGGTAAGATTTCAATCTAAAACTCGTACTTCTATGATCTACACTCAATTCTACATCATTCTGTCTTTTAAAACTCAATTTCTAACCGTGAAATCTACTGATTTGAGGGGTTTTAAGGTGATGTCACCAAGAGTTCATATGAACTTCAAAGTGTGACCTCATCCCACCATAAACGACTCAGATCTGGGTGATTTCCACATGTTTTTATAACAATCTCACCTAAAAATATATGTATTTAATCAAGAACTGAACGATCTCGGGATTAAACTTGAGAAACCGTCAAGAACGGCCAGATCTGATGGAACGGGGTGGTTCCCGGCCGTTAGAACGGGTCGAAACTGATGAAATATCATTGTTCAAAATGATATCGCAACATCTCCGTGAAACCACACGTATTTCTTCCGAAAACACTCAAAAACAGTTAATCGGGACGTTAAAACAGACGTGTTATCCGACCGGACAACATGTCATCCGAACGGACCACATGCCATCCGATCAGATAGCATGTCATCCGACCGAATGACTGTCATCCGACCCAATCAACATGTCATCCGATCCACTGGACTGGTCATCCGAACGGAGATGGTCTCATCCGACCAGGAAATGGTCATCCGACCGGATATAATCATCCGACCAGGAAATGGTCATCTGACCTGATATACTCATCCGACCAAGAATGGTCATCCGACCGGACCAGCTCACCCGACCGGATTTACATCTGATCGAATCACCATTTAGGCCGATCATTTGGCTCTTCGCGTTTAACTCGCTTACGATATCATCCGATGTTCAGGCTAACTCAGACGTACTCGCAACCGATCCAATCAAGTTGTATTCTCGCTAAACACGCACTGTGAGTATACTTGAACCCTTTTTAATCGCATTTTGGGTGTAACATACGTTTCTAACAAATCGAACTTATCAAACGAATTATTCAATCAATCGAATTATCACTTGCGAATAACTGTTATGCATAGATATACGTGATGCTAGTTGCATATGTGCTAGGGCAAATATTCGCGACGTCCCACCATGACTAGTATAGTACTATTGCGCCCGACGGGGTCTAGTTTGCCATCGCGTATTCGAGCATCGAGGACTTAGTTGGTAGTATCAGCTTTGTGAGTATATATGTCGTGTGTTACGTTTATGCATGTGGAAATTCGCAACACCTTTTAATCTATTACGCTATACATATCAAACCTGTATACTCGCCAATACTTTTGTATTGACATTATTTTAACGTATGTTGTAGGTTAGATCGCAGACTAATTCAAATCAAGCTAGGAAGTCTAGAAACTCAACAAAGAAACCTAGGTTGTCGGATTTGTATTGTTCGAGAGGACAAGAAATCTGTGATAACTTATGTGATTGTATTATTTGTTAGTATGGGATAACGAATGTATTAAATATTATCACAACATAATTGTTATGGATTCTCTTGAGCAATTTGATTCGCCTAGTGCCGCGCCCCGATGATTCCGCCATCGGTTGGGGTGTGACAATAACCCCGGTTACGTATTAGATACGCTGCCCGATTGATCCAGGGTTACGGCTGTCGAGGTTCTGCCCGACGTAGTCGTTGGAATGCCGTCTCGGGGAGGGTATTACTAATGTAAATAATGGGTTATTATACTAACATATGTACATTTGTGTAAATTATAGATTATCACCAGGAAACCCTTACAGAAAACCTAAGTCAGCAATGTGAGTAATCTCCTTTTTGTAAATTGTTTTTACAAAACCTTAAATGTTTTACAATGCCATTAAGTAGTGATTGTGAAATCGATTGAAACAAGTACTTCTTTTCTCAAACACTCAATCAATGTGTTATTCAATTTCTTTGAAGAAACCCAGTTTATTTTTATGCAATTTCTCATTTTTTTTCAATTTAACATAATACAATGGAACTTGAGAAATCGATTGAAACAAGTACTTCTCTTCTCAAATGCTCGTTTTTTAGTACTTGTTATACAGTGATCTTTGTGATGATTGCATTTTGTGTTAAATAAGTGACTTAATGATTGTGAAACTGATATTATTTGGTAACCATGGTAGGGTTTGGGTTGACCAACTTGGACGGGTAGTTAACATACCGAGCAAATCAAAGGTGAGTTCATTCCTCTTGAGCATGCATCCCGGTGGGTGGGACAGTCATTGGGTATCCCTGAGAGGGATAGGTCTTTTGGGATCTATAGGGATCTAGAGGGATCTTGTGGGTAAAATCTGGAATGTTGGATAATATACTCAATCCCTAAGAGGAATACGTCTTGTGGGTAAAATCTGGAATGTTGGATAATATACTCAATCCCTATCACCTTTAAGTCCCATCTTGTTTGTTACCTGAGAGGTAACGGGGTATTAGTTGGTAGCGCTATCTAGGTTTGGCACCCTCACCCCGTACCTGAGAGGACGGGTGTGAACTAATGACCCAGTCATGCCCAATGCTTTGATAGGAGCATTGGGGAACGGGCAAAATAAATCTGGAGTCGTCTTGTATTCGAGTTATTATCAACATTATCATCAATGAACTGAACTAATTACTTGGTAACCATGGTTCGGTATGGGTTCATCGTTTAAGTGATAGCGCGACACATAATCCCTATGATCATCAAACCATGGATCATAATCCGGGTCTAAGGGATTAGGGGCTGGTATCCTAGGTATCTCCTCAGGGTTGAAATCATGCATTTCTACTTGATTTTCAGGGTTTTCTTCTATCTCCATCAGCTGAGTAGGGAACAAAGGTAAGGGTTGTGGGGCTACTAGTTGTTCCAGATTTGGGTCGGCAGCAGTTGTTGCTAGGATATGGAGATTAGCTAGGCTTCTATTAAGCATATCCTGTGTATGGGCATCTGACTCTCGCTTAGCGGCTGCTAGGACTCTTTGCTGTTGCAACTTTCGCATTCTTTTCCTACGCTCAAATGCTCCCTTACTGAACCATCCTCTCTTTTTCTGAGGGAATGGCTCTTCAGACTGAACCTTAAAGACAAACATCCCTTCTTCATTATCAGCGGCATACCCAGAGAGGGCAGGATGTGAAGAGGTACCTTCACTCCTAGGTGAATCGGACAATTGCCGATACACGTCTGAGGGTCCTTGATCACTCATATTGAAAACTAACAATAGTCAAATAACACACAACAGTAAAATACAGATATGCACGTATTT
This sequence comes from Helianthus tuberosus, assembly GCA_030545235.1. Lineage (NCBI taxonomy): Eukaryota > Viridiplantae > Streptophyta > Magnoliopsida > Asterales > Asteraceae > Helianthus > Helianthus tuberosus. The sequence continues at coordinate 87,269,634 of CM060374.1, read as the reverse complement.
CCATAATTTACTAACAATTTTGAATAATATTTCGGTGTCAGTAGAACACTTCTGTGGCTGAATCAGTGGCTTAGTTCTGATACCACCTTCTATCGCAACCCCCGCCCCCTATCTGTCCCGGGAACGGGCGGCCGCGAGACCAGTTGTGGTGGTATCATTATTATTATTTTGGCAGCGGAAATTTCATCAGGACCGTAGTTAGGAAATATTTATCAGAGTAAAACCACCATATTTTATATTAATAAACACATGGGTAAAACCCAAGTTTCTTATTACAACATGTTTATAGGGATAAACCCTATTTTATTGAATTTAAAACATCGTCTTTTAGGTAACTTTTATAGCCACATTTTTCCAAGCCGTCAGTGCTCTCCAGCTGGCTTTCTTCTAATTGGCTTTTACATTTTGTTACCTGAAACGCGTTTTAAAAACATTCGTCAGTGGGAAATACTGGTGATTGAATCCCAGTTTAATCAAGAAACATTTTATCTTTAACAGTATTGAGAGCAATCACATTGTTTATTTCTACACAATTACTCATTCAGTATTGTCAATCCTGACTGGTGGGTCATATTACACATTGGCTAATTCGTTGTCCAATGGTAACGTGTTCCACATTTTGTATACAAAACCCCAACATACCGGCAGTAATTGAAGAACTACAAAGACTTAATCACTGCTTAATAGCATTGTAAAACATTTAAGGTTTTGTAAAAACAATTTACAAAAAGTAGATTACTCACATTGCTGACTTAGGTTTTCTGTAAGGGTTTCCTGGTGATAATCTATAATTTACACAAATGTACATATGTTAGTATAATAACCCATTATTTACATTAGTAATACCCTCCCCGAGACGGCATTCCAACGACTACGTCGGGCAGAACCTCGACAGCCGTTACGGAACCCTGGATTAATTGGGCAGCGTATCTAATACGTAACCGGGGTTATGAAACTTACATCGGGGCAGGACTTCGTTAATTAAGGGGGTATTATACCCGAGTATAATGCCTACTACGTGAAAATTGAGAGAAAGAAAAGATGTGGGACGTGTTGGGACTGAAGGCTCGAAGCCTTCTTATATAGGGCTGATCAGACGAGGCGTCGCGCCCCATGACGGAGATCAGGGGGGCCGTCGCGCCCCGCGACATAGGGGGTGTAGGCCGTAGCTTTGATGTGTCACCAGTCTAGCTTCGCCACGTGTTGCCACGTGGCGGCTTCCGGAGGAGGGCGGGTGGCCAGGTTCGTCGCGGCCCGCGACGATGGTAGCTAAGGGCGTCTCGTTCCTCCACGGCCTAATTATTTTTGTTTTTATTTAATTTTAAATATTTTAACGTATTTTGGGCTCGGTTTTCGCATACGTGTTATATTCTAAGACATATTGGGACATTTTAATATATTTTAGAGGTGTCGAAAATATTTTGGAGGGTTGTTATACATAATGGCCATACCGCGTTCTAAATGTTGTCTTAGGGACATCCTCCTCTCGGACTCTCACCTGATGATAGCCCGATCTTAAATCGATCTTCGAGTAGAAACTTGACCCTTGCAACTGGTCAAACAGATCATCGATACGTGGCATGGGATAACGGTTCTTGACTGTCACCTTGTTGAGTTCCCGATAATCAATACACATACGGAAAGATCCGTCTTTCTTCTTCACAAACAAAACTGGGGCTCCCCAAGGCGAAGAGCTGGGTCGGATAAAACCTCTATCCAACAGTTCTTGAAGTTGGTTTGACAACTCTTGCAACTCTCCTGGTGCAAGACGATAAGGAGCACGGGCAATCGGGGCTGCTCCTTGAGTAAGGTCAATCTGTAATTCCACCTGACGGTGTGGAGATAAACCAGGAAGCTCTTCAGGAAATACATGAGAAAACTCACGGACAACTGGAAGGTCTTCAATCTTCCTTTCTCCAGGTTGAGTATCAGCAACAAGAGCTAAAATAGCAGGGTAGCCCTTTCGTAGACACTTCTAGGCTTTCATGGCTGAGATGATGCCAACCATTTCACCAATACGATGACCCTGAACCGACAAAGATTCTCCACTGGGGACAGGGATACGCACGATTTTCTCCTTGCAGAGAATTTCCGCGTGATGCTTAGACAACCAATCCATGCCAAAGACCACATCAAAACTTCCAAGAGTAACGGGGAGTAGGTCGATGTCGAACACTTGACCCATAAGATCGAGTTTACAGCCAAGAAGAACATGTGAAGCTTCAATCGATTTACCATCAGCTAATTCCACTACATGCTTATTTACAAGAGGTGCAGGAGTCAACCCTAACTGACGACTGAGCCCCTAAGATACATAACTCCAATCGGCACCAGAGTCGAATAAAATAGAAGCAAATAGATTGTTCACAGAAAACGTACCGGTCACAACATTGCCATCATTGCGAGCTTCCCCAACACCAATAGTAAACACTCTCCCATGCGCACCGTTCCCACCATTGTTCCCATTGTTGTTGTTTCCAGTGTTGTTATTGTTGTTGTTACCAGCATTCTGATTGAGTTGAGGGCAATCTGTAACACCCCCAAAAATGCTTTAACATGCATATATGTGTAAGAATATGGGTCTAAAATTTTTGTTTTTGATGTAGGTAAATTCGCAACTTAGACTTTATGGCGATCTTGGAACGAACACACATGATACACCCACCTCGCGCTTCCGTAGCTATCTACGAATATGGGTCTAAAATTTATGATTTTGTTTATAAAATCAAGTACGTGTAGTCTTTTGGTGTTCGTATGTACTTTAACCTAGTTATAACTAGTAGACCTTGTGTTCTAAATGTTGTTTGACATAACTTGTACTTGTGTTGGAATGTTAAAGTTTTACAAATGTTTTAATGCTAAAAGCAGGGAATCGTCTATTTTTAAACGGGTCATGCCCAAATTTTATTAAAATTTGTATATTATTATCTTTATTTTTGAATGGGAAAGCGGGTGTTTCAAGTTGGTATCAAAGCCGAGGTTTGAGGGATTCAAGTACTAGAGTTAAAATGCTTGAACTCAAACCGAAAGCTCATATGAAGGTGTTCGTTCCAAAGCGCTATGCCAGTAAGTAAATTGTAAATTTAATTTTTGCTTATAGTTAGAAATGGAAAGGGATTTATAGGTTATTTGCTCTTAAACCGAATTTTAAGGTGAACGACGATGTTAAACGGGTCCGCATTTAAATTACGGACACATAGGAAAAAGAATTTCGTAAAATGAATTAGTAGAACTAAAGATATGAGGTTTTAAAGTCAGAGTTTTAGAAAAAGTTGGAGCTGGGAAAATGCAGCAACACAGAACCAAACATTCTGTTAAAAATGGGGTGTCGCGTCACGCGACACCCACCCAGTTTCATCGTCGCGTCACGCGACCGTGGTCTCGGCCCGGGACAAACGAGGGGGCAATTCTTCGCGGCCCGCGAGAGCTCCAAACGTAGGCAACTTTTTTGTTATTATTATTATTATTATTATTATTATTTTATTTTGTTGTTTTGATTAGGGGACTTGTTTTAACCAGTTCCTAAAACCTATCCCGTAACCTCATCAGGACCCCGAAAAGTGATAAGGACAAATAAGAAGTCATGTGACTCGAATTGTGCTATGATAATATGTCTCGGGAACATAAAACTTCGGAAAAAGGATAAGAATGTATGTAATAATAAGTCCTTTAACTTATTGACGGCACGTAGATGATTCGTGATCGTATTGATCATTTAATGGAATGAACAGAAGGAAAGTCATGAAATTCAGAATGTTAGAATGAATTAAGTATGTTGAAAGAGGGATGATAAAAGTATGCGTAAGAATGAAATTTTAAATTGAATAAGTAAGGAATGGTATTGATCTATAATGTTTTTTGTAAATGCAGACGAGAACGTGTGATTAATATAAGATGTATATGACATTCATGAGACCATGATAATTATCACAAGTATGTCCGGTAGAATCGGGAAGTAGGTTGACGTGTGATAAAAGGAGTTGTAAGACTCTTAAGAAAATGAGAGTATTCTATAAGAACGAAAGGTACGAATGAAAAAGTTGAATCCGTAGTTGATATACAGTTTAAACTTACAAGAATGGAACATAATAGTGAAAGTAAAATATGTGACCAAATACAGATCGAACATATAAAAGCCATAAGTAAGAATGAAAAGACTTGAATCCATAAGTATCTGTGAACCAGACACGTAAGAATACAAGGTCGAATCCATAAACAAAGTTGGAATGAGTAAGTGTGAAGGGAGGAATGTGTTTCTTCATCATACTAAGGTAGGTATAAATCTTATAAGTAAGTGGTGCCGGTAGCCTTGTCAAGTCAGGACGGTCACTTGACTAACATGATGTATATATATACATATGATGCACTTACGAACAAACGAGGGATAGGTTGTGTAGAATAAAATTAACCTATCTAGAAATGTATTGACGGTTTGACCTTGTTGGAGTCGAATGGGTTACTTGGGTAAGTGTAAGACCAATGACAATATGAGGGCAAGGGAGATAAATCTAAATGGATAAGGAAGAAAAGTTGTTCGCGAACTTTTAAAACAGTGAAATGATGTTTTATTAATATGTTTGAATTGAAAGTAAGTACAACACATGATCCAATATATGCATACAATAAGTAATAGGTGGCAAATTGATCTTGAGGAGTCAAACTGCAAAATTGGCATATAATTGATAAAATGCAAGAGTAGTGCGTAAGAAAACGAAGTGTGTAAGGTAGTATACCAAAAAAAATGAGAAATTTGTGAAAGGAAATATAGGTGAGTTAACACCGAATACAATGAATATCTAAATGAAAATAGTATGTTAAAGAATGGTTATGTATTGACCCGTCATAAATAGGTCAAACGAATTAATGTTTTAAAAGAGTCTAGAATGGGTTAGTATGTAAACAATATGAGCTGATAAATGTCATGCTTAAAGGAAACTGAATAAAATGTGCTAACCCTTAATTTGTAGATGAGAATGGTCGAACTCTTGGCGTGATAAAACTAGTAGTGTTGGTGAAAAGATGCACACGAGTGGAAGCTCATCATATGGATGGACGAGGTCAACCTAGTTTTTGGCACTCGCTCATGAAGGGGCAGACTGAACTAGGACACGGATTGTTGTTTATGTAAATAATAAGGTTAGTAAAGTATTTGACTTGTAAATGTTAAATAGAAAGTTATAGATGGAATAAGGTTCCATACGAACAAATGATAACACAAGTATGACATCGTTTGGAAGGTTTGACTTTTAGAGGTCAAGGAAATGAACGAAATTCTTTGTTCAAACTTAATGTTATTAATCAAGGCGTAGTCGTGTATAGTAAGTAATGCAATAAAAAAATGATGATGGACGGCCAAATCATGGTGACCTGAATGAAACAATACGGAGATTAACCTAAGGATGTACTTAGTACCATGTCACGGTAACAAACCTAAAACAATGTTAAACTCTCGAGACAAGTACGAATGAATAAGAAGGAAATAATGGTTGGGCTGTGATAACTATATCTATGATGAAATGTCTAAGTGAAGTTAGGATGTGGGATTGTATGAAAGACTTGATATTTATGAATGAAGTATGATAATGATGTAACTAGTAGTAAACTAACTTGAGGAATGTGCTATAGATGGAACTCGTACAAGAATTCAGGCTAAATATATGTTTCGGAAAAGATTATGCATTAAGGGCTTGTACATTGTGCTTGAATAGGTGATACCCACCATGTGTTATATTAATTACTTAATTTGCGACCAAGAAGTGAATGTGTGCTAATAGTAAAATATATAAACTTGCTAGCGAAGGATGATGTTATGATTAAGTTAAATTGACTAACCTTGTATGTGGTTGTCAAATGTAAGATAATAAAAGCATTAGCTTGTGTAAAATTGATTATATGTATTTGTGTATGTAACTAGGTGATTACATGGTTGTATGGATTTCACTAAATAGGTACGAAATGTTAATGGTGCCATTAACATAACCGACTACATCGATATGGACATATGTCCCTAAGTTGGAAATTTGCATACTTGATCGTTGACTTTTCAGAAAAGTCAACGAGTACGAGAATAGCATGATTAGAAATCCTAATGTGATTGTAAGAATAGGAGGGTTGAATGATGCATGATGGATCCTTATATGTTATACTTAATGATATGTTAAATTTGTTGGGTTTTTAACATGTTTATCAAAGTATTTTATCCGTATAAAATAAAAACGCAACGGAAAATTTTATTTAAAACATGTTACTTACAAGATATAAAACCTATTTTATATGTAAAACCCAATCCCGGATCCATATACGAACATGCATGCTATCAAAATTAAAACACAACCATAGAGTGTTTAGAATCCTACCTTCCATGGAGTAATGGATATGAAGAAGATGATGCTTCTTGAATGGTTGCCTTCAAGTGTAGAAGACCTCAAGCTTGTATACCCCAAGCCTTCCAACAAACACTTGGTTTAGCTAGGATTTATACACTCATGAACTCACTTGAAGAATCCCTCATGGACAACCCAACTTGGCCGAAAATTAGAGAGACCTTTCTTGAGTTTTCTTGCACTAGAAAATCACTTGAAAAAACCTCTAAGATGGCACACATGTTGGCCGATTTTTAGAGCATTCTTACCAAGTCTTCATCTTGGAAAATCAAACTTGAAACTCTTGGAACATTACCCCATGGCCGAAAATCCTAGAAAGAATTCTCTAGTATTTGTTTCAAGTTCTTATCTTCCATTTTGTCATACAAAATGAATATAAAAGATATGAGAGATTTGCCACCCATTTTGACCAATCATGAGCCATCTAGACATGCATAATGCATGTATTCCTATTGGACCAAAATTGCTTGGGAAGACCACCCAATCAAGAGTCATCTAAGTATGGAAATTGCATGTAATTCCATTGGTCAAAAATCTTGGGAAGACACCAACCAATCAAATGCCATCTAACTTGTAAGATATGCATGTAACATGATTTGACCATAAAATGCTTGGGAAGAGTACATGTTGGGGGCGGCCCACATGTTTATTTTGTAAAAAAAAATTCAATTCTTTTATAAAATATAAGTCTTGTATATATTTTATACCTTTTATAAAATATAACATCATATGTTTACAAGACTTATGCAACCTTTTAAAATGTTATTTAACCCATTAAATAACAAAATAAAATATTCTCTCGAAATAAATTATCCATATAATTTATTAGCTTGTCAAGTGCAATTATTTAGAAAACCAATTTCTAAATATTCTAAGTGTTAATATTTATTTGTTTGATCATATCATAAATAAATATTGTAAGTGTTTGTCTAGCTTGTATTTGGGTATGACTCGACTTGGATCATAACGTACTAGCCACATCAATTTAATATGTGTCTTGGGCATACAGAGTCCAACAAAATTTGCGTGAATTTGGAATGATGTATTATTGAATCTATGCCTTGTGCATGTTACAAACGATAAGTGAAAGTCAAATATGAGATATGAACTAGTTATGATAGGTGATTTATAAACTCTTGTATGATAACAAGAATGTAAATGTAGTGACATGTAAGGAGAAGCATCATGTCAAGATAACGCAAGCACGTAAGGCAAATGGGTCAAAAGAAGGCGAGAAAACGATCACGAATACGAACGCTAAACGTAAGTGACCATCGATATCACTTCTTATTTTGTTTAGATAAAGTTATCTATAGTGGAATAATTGAAATCGAGTAAGGATGTACAAACAATGGAATTTCTAGGATGATAATGGTTGAAATGGTCGTTCGATTTCAATCCGGTGAAACCTCAACGTAGGGGCAAGCGGGTCAAAACTTTTAGTAGAAGGATTTAGCCGAAGAACATGTGGATTGGGTTGGGGAAGGTATGGAATGAATTGAGAACTTGAGTAATGATTTATTTCACGTATTAAAACCCCCGGGACACACGGTTAGTGAGTAGAAAGAACAAAACGCAAAATCAGCATCTGAACTGCAAAGGAGGCGTTTGTGACGCCCTACCCTGTTGCAGCCGACGCCTTATCTTAATGTCTACACGGGTCTGACGCCGGAAACCCATTTTTTTTTTGCATTTATCTCACTTTTCCTTGCTTCCAAGGCCCCAATAAGTTTCCCAAAGGTATCCCAAGCCTACTATAAAGTTTTGTGAGGTACATGTAAGAATGGAAATTTAGGAGGTGGGTCAAAGAGAACTTGCATCAAAGGACATTGTGGCCCAAACTAATGAGAAGATTGACATGGTACGAGCCCGATTAAGGCGGCTCAAGAGAGACAGAAGGCATACGTAGACCGTAGGAGGCGTCCTATTGAGTTTCAAGTAAGAGACCATGTCTTACTAAAGGTCTCCCCTTGGAAAGGCATAATCCGTTTTCAAAAATGAGGGAAATTGGGACCATTTTATATAGTACCTTTTAAGGTCCTAGCTCGTGTCGAGAAAGTAGCTTACCGGCTAGAATTACCCCCGCAAATGGATGAAATTCATAATGCCTTCCATGTATCACAATTACGAAAGTGCCTAGCGGATGAATCGGCGTATGTGTCTCTTGATGACATTAAAGTAGACGAAAGATTAAGTTTTGTCGAGAGACCGATAACTATAAAAGATGTTAAAGTAAAGAACCTTCGCAATAAGGCCATTAGACGAGTTTTGGTCCAATGGCAACACCGAAAGGGATCGGATCTTACGTGGGAATCGGAGGATGAAGTGCGGGAGCACTACCCTTATCTATTCAGTATGTAAACGTTTTTCCAATTTATGTGTTCAGGTTTCGGGGACGAAACCTCTCTTAAGGGGGTAGACTTGTAACACCCCCAAAAACGCTTTAACATGCATATATGTGTAAGAATAACAAGAAAACATAACTAAGTTAGAATGTATGTAAAATATTGCCTTATGAATGAACTATGACCAAAAATTTAATTAAACATATAATTTAAGGACTAAACTTGGATAAAGGGAAAGACAATTATTAAAACCAAATATTAAAACACAAACGCACACATCTGGTGTGTGTGTGTGTGTGTGTCGCCCCAGATAAGAGAAAAGGGGGAAGAAACCCTCACAACCTGAAATTGTTAAAATTGGGGAAGGAAATTACAATCAAATTGAATGCATGAACCTGAATTGGCTACCATCTAAGCTTTCTCAACAAGTGGTAAGTCGAATTTTTAAATTAATGATTTGTAAGAAATGGGTTTCGACCCAATCATGATGTTCATGTAAAAATTTGTGTAATCGGGAGTTAGAATTACACTATAGAACAAGAATCACGTTTGATTCTGGTCATTTGGATGATTTAAAGTAAAAACCCATTTGGTGTAGTGTTATGATGAATGTGGTGTTTATGTAAATGCAACTATAAGTAATTTTGATGCATAATCCTTGATGTATAATCTTGTATGAGTAGGAAATCATAGATAAAATTTATGTAGATTATGAAGAATATGTGAATTTGATTGATTATGATCATCCATGGCATGAACTAGTAAAAGTATGCTTAGAATACTTGTACCTTGTGCTTTGTTAATCTGATGCACACCAAGTGTTTGATGAAATGCTTGAGAGAATAGATATGTGAAATTATGAAATCTAGCAATAATGTTCATAACTTGAATATACAAAATGATTGTATATGATGGAATGAATACATTGGGTTAAACGAACGGATGCATTTAATGTAGGCGTAAAGAAGAAGGCCCAAGTATCAAGAAAACGGAAAGCTCACAAGACCGAGGTATGTTATTCTACGCATACACTTTTACTATGCTATTTAAATGTTCTTATGCGAAAACCATAGTGATATTAGCTTACGGTAGTTTAAGAGTATATAGTCTAACTCGTTACGAATGGGTCATATATATGAAATTACTATGGAAGGAAATGAAGTATAGTCGGCTCGCCTTAAACGAGTGACGTGACCGTGTCGTCCCGATCAGTCAAAAACCCAATTAAACCTAGGTAGCTAGGGTAAGTCGGGTATCGAATCCACGAAGAGCAGATGGTCAGTATTGCACGACCCGTTCGATTAGTTAGACTATTTACAAATAATGTACAAGGTGATTATGAAGTTTGCTAATTTTATTTGTTTAATTAGTTTGAAAGGATATCGGAGTGAACCGACAAATTGATATTATCTAAAACAATGATTTATTAACTAAACTTGTAAACTAAACTAAAAAGTTGAAGCAAGAAATTAGAATACGGATCACACCCGGTTCGATAATTGCAAGACCTAGGGTTCCTACATGTTTTAACTTGATTCAATTGCATATAGTGATTAACGGATTACTGTCACGAAGCTTAGGTGCCAATTGCTATCAACGTCATAGACAATGGACCGTAATGCACTTCGTTGCCTCGGACATGTAAATCCTAACCTACGATAAGGCATAAGTGCACAAATTCATTTCGCAAAGTCATAACTTTATCATCGTTCGAAAATTCACAAATTCAATTCAAATGCACGACAATTATCATAAGTTTCAAATACTAAACAATTTGTCACAAAACCAAATTAAAATACAAATGCATAAACCCTAGAAATCTTACAACATCTACACCGGGGTGAAACCGACGAGACTATCCGCTCATTGTTGAATGGACGCGATCACAAGCTTGAAATAGTGATGAAGACATGATTGGTTCTGTATGTACGGATGACTAATGATGGATGATGCGATCCCCCCCACTGTTTCCGTTTTAATGATCGAGATTATGTTGTTGCTAAAAACAAAACCCCCTTTACGTGGACCTTCTCAATACTCCAAATATGGCTGCCAAGGTCTTAGAGTTTGGCCCAATAACAATCCTCCAAGATCGGCCCACTTGTGATGATGGATCATATTTAATGTTGTTGACTTTTGTTGTGCTTCTAAAAAAAATCCTCAAGTTCACGTGAATATGACTGCCACTATTGTGAAGATGATGATGGATTTTTAGAATTCAGTTGATGTCCCTTGACTTTTCGTGCCCTCCTTCATGTGCATCTTTTGCCACATGTTTGTAGGTTTTATTTTTTTTTCTTTTTAATTCCTTAGCCAACAACTACACATGTGCTGCCTTTCTTTCTTCACCGTGGCCTACGGTTCAATCCGTAGGTTACGAAACAAACATTCTGTTTGTTTTGTTTCGGCCAAACCATAAGCTACGCAATGATACATAAGCTACGGTACACTTTCAATCTTTTTGCTTCACTCATTTCAACTTTAATCAATTGACAAAACAGCCCCTAAACTTTATTTCATCACATGTTTCGCACATTTGAGTTATCTCCTGACCCGAACAACTCCCGTTTAACTTGATATCCCTCTAATAATCATCGTGCCTGCCCCTTTTCATCACTAATCTCTCTAACTTTGCCATATTACGCATTTTACCTGTAAAATCATAACAACCCGTAGTTATCATACTCACGACGCGTAATCATTTAAAACACAATAAATTACGTAATTTAACACACTTAGCTCTTGTGTTTCACACCTTCCATCACATCTCCACACTTGTCGTTTGCTTGCCCTCAAGCAAATCTGTTTCTCACTTTCACATGGGTCGAACAAGAAACACACATCCCATTCCCGAGACTAAGGTTAAGGTCTAAAGTCAGACCCGGTTCAAAATTCTTACACTTTTCGAAATATCTAACGGTAAAGTGAATAATCACATATAAAATGGTTATCCAAGATTAACCCGCCCTTGAAACCAATAAATCATGCACATCCCTCACAATGTTCTCTCCACTCGGTTTATAATTTGGCTAATTTTTTTATGATGTATTAGCACTTTCAAAGGTAATCACTCAAAACCGATTAGAACACGTACCCGCATAGGCTTGAGACTCAATCATTCTACACCACCGAACACAAATACTAAGCACAAGTCATAAAGTCTTTGTAAGGGTTATAACGGGGCCAGGCTAAGGGTAGGAAATAGGATATTTAAAAAGGCTAAGGTGATGAAAATTCGATTTTTATTACAAAATAACTATTCTAAACACGACTAACTACCAACATCAAACTAGAAGGCAACAATTTTCGCCTTTTATTCCACAAACTAGAAACGCATATTTTTGTTCTTTTCTCAATGATTTTCAATTCTTTTTCAGAACATTTTCTGATTTTTTTTTTTGTATATGCAAACAATCAAATACAACTATACAAACTCGACTCCTATAATCGAATTTCCATCACACGGGTTTAAACGAAAAAGGTTTAAGGTTATGGGCTTGGGGTGGTCAAACGAAAGGATTAGGCTCAAAGTTGGCTACTAGGGGATGATTTTTAGGTAAGGATATATAAAGGGTGTAAAAGAAAAAGGTTTACCTAATGCCTTAATCATTCTCGTGCTTGTATTCGGTCTATGGTCTCAAACGTATCAAAAGTTGCAAGTTCTACAATACATAACTAATGGTCCACTCAAACAAAGAAACATGTATATGTAAATCTATGATATAAAAGTGGCTCAAAACCTCACATATAAGGGTATGGTATGTGATATGCATGATGTGCTAGTTTCTTAGGCGAATTATTCCCAAATAACCACCCGCTAAATACCCGTCATGCTATTAATTCGAACTTGAACATGACAAAAGACCAAATGGGTTGTGTCATCCCTTGTTGACTTAGTTACTTGTGCTTTTTAGATCGCTTCAAACAAAGACATTTTTGAAAATTTTTTTGAAATTTTTCCCCACATCCCCACACTTGAGGTCAACATTGTCCTCAATGTGTAGTGTTTAAATGAACGGATCAAAAATAAAAAAACTTTTACTCCCCCATCCCCACACTTGAGGTAAACATTGTCCTCAATGTGTAAGAATTGAGCTTTTAAACGCACAAGGGATGTGACATGGCTAACCTCCCCAAAATTTCACCCCGGAAAATAAAATACAATTTACAATCCACTTATTTGCTAACTAAAAATCAAAAGTAAAAAGAAATGTATGCACCTGATTTTTGTCACTAGATGCTCCTGTCTTCTTCTTCTCTTCACAAAAATGGTTGTCTCACGAACATGGTGTACCTACAAATCTAAACCCTTGTGTAGAAGCATGCTTCTCACAACCATTAAAATTTATTAGCTACCTAGTTCTACCACTTTTATGAAAATATTACCAAGACATACGTTAATTGACTTTGATTTATGTGGAAAAATAATTTACAATAACAACAAGCCTAACTCACTTTCGTAGGAATCACGGTTGCATTTAGCGTATGCAACAAGCCCTTTTAAACCACCCGATAGCTCAGGAGGACGAGTAGGTCTCGTGAGGGTTATATAGGGAACACACCCACAACGTTCACTTAACTAAGAAAATAAAATAAAACGAAAATAATACAAACTCTACAACAATTATACCTGATTTGCCTCTCATGGTGGTCAAAGTGCACATTTGCCTACCGAGTTTCCAACATACGCTCGGTAGTTGGCATGCCGAATCCACTCTTTTTTTCTTCTATTCGGCATGCGTAATGTACAACTTCGGGGTCGCTTCTTACCAAACCGGACAATGTCTTGCAACGCTACCCTTCGAATCCTTATACCCGAACCCTCATCCCCAACTTTGTTGGTTGGAGTGATAAGTTTGGTAGAAAGATGAATATGAATGTGAGTTTCTTTCGAATCCGATTCGTCTTGCGGTGTCATGTCTTCCGCTCGGTTCAAACATTTAACTTCTTGCTCTGAAAGATCTCTAACCTCTTCCACCACATCACCATCCACCATTGTACCACTAGCCAACACCTCTTGGTCTCGTCTAAGTTGAGCCAATTCTTCGGCGAGTTGACCCACTTTCTTTGCCAAGTCTTCATGAGCTTTATCTCCCGCCTCAAATTCCTTCTTAATCTCTTGATTTGAAGTGGTGATGGCATTCATGATGGCATCGAGCTTGGAACTTATTGAGTCTTGAGGCTCCTCGTATGCCGGTTGAGGGTATTCATTATCATAATCATCATACTCCTCCCGGTAACTTGAGAAGTGTGGCAATTAGGGTTCATAGTAGTATTGTTGATAATGTGGTGGTGGTGGTGGATTATCATATGGATAATATGAGGATGGACCATTGAAATCTTCATAATCCGCCCTCCTATACTTATATAATCCGCTGAGGTAGTCTTCCCGATCCTTGTTGGCTTGAACTTTTTCGTAGAAAACAGAGCAATCCTCTAAATAATGCTCTCCGCTTCCGCAACACTCAAACGGATCATCATCTACCCAATTCATATTGAAAGATGGTGCCTGCAAAACATGTACCTGCACAAACAAGCTCGACCACCCAAAGTAAAATCATAAAAATACAAGAAAGAAAACTAAACGAAAATCGAACAAGCAATGAAATACTAAGCGCACTAGCTCCCCGGCAACGGTGCCATTTTGACGTGACCGTGTCGTCCCGATAAGTAAAAAACCCAATTAAACCTAGGTAGCTAGGGTAAGTCGGGTATCGTATCCACGAAGAGCATGTGGTCAGTATCACACTAGTTGTTCGATTAGCCAAAGTTATTTACAAACAAATATGCAAAATAATTATGAAGCTTGCTAATTTTTATTTTTAGTTTGTTTAGAAAAATTATTAGAAACCACTAATTAGAATAAGTAAAAATAACAAGTTAGAAACAAGGGTCACACCCGGTTCGACAACTGCAAGACCTAGAGTTTCTACACGTTAGACTTAATTTAGTTGCATTTGATTATTAACTGATTTAGTATTACGTGGCTTAGGTGTCAAGAGCTATCAACGTCATAGACAACGAACCGCACTACACTTCGTTACCAAGAACAAGTAAATCCTAACTTATAGCAAGGCATAATTGCACATATTCATTTCACAAAGTCAAATTTAATAACTCATTCGACAATTCATGAATCCAATACAAATGCAAGACAATTGATATAAGTTTCAAATGGTTAAATACAACTAGTCACAAATTAAATCATAAACAAAATATTGAAACCCTAGAATTCTTACAAAGTCTACACCAGGGTGAAACCCTTAGGAGATTAGCCGCGTATATTCATGACATCTCGCAATAATACCAATCACAAAATCTTGTGCTCTCTTCTTGAATTGCGTGCAAAGCAGCCAAAGGGCTACCACAGCCAAGGGGCTGCCTTCCGTGCGTTTCTCGTAACCGTCCCAAAAGTGTCGTTCAATCTTTTTTCTTTTTATTCATGTCATCGATCCACCTCTTCATTCTAATGGGCCTCCAATGCATTCAATTAATTGAACTCATACAACCATATACTCCACGTAGCCTACACCGAAAATTGATGTATTTACTTTATTTCTTTCTAATCTTTTAGATGATCTCTTTTCTGTAATGGGCTGAAACCAATTTAAATAATGGATCAAAAGTTAATTAAGTCCATGCTATTGGATTTAAGTAAAACCCATTTAATGTTTATTACTCGTCACCATTCTCGTTAACTAAACTGTAATCTTTTGATTCTTTATTATTGAGTTTTGTTTAATAAGAAAAACAACTATACACACGTTTATTTATCACAAATACAATGTTGATGTAGTTAGTAATTAACTAAATACACAAATGATTTCAAGTTGTTAGACATTATCAATTTTATTACCTCACTCACACTAATTATTAACTTCTTTTATTCATGACCCTAAAAATGTAAAAACCACTATAATGGTGCATTTTGTACTAAAATTATTGCATTTATAATCTAACTAAAATAAACTAGAGTGTACATAAAATGTACCGATCAACGAGCCGGATGAATGAATAAGTTATGTGAAAAAGAATAGCGTGGTTTAGCCCGCCATGAATGGGTTAAATTGGATATATATATATATATGGAAGATGAGATGAATGTATTTGATCCGTTGTAAACGGATTAAATGAATGTTATGTTATGAATATGATTAATCCGTTATTAACGGATTAATGGATGGAATGTTTTATCTCAAGTTCGAGATAGTAAGTATTGACCCGTTTCAGCGGGTCAAGTAAGTGTAAAAGTGACATGAAAGCATGGAATGGAATTTATCGACTCGCTAGATTAAATATTGTCAAAATTAATGAAATTGATTTTAGAAGTTTTGTTTTTGATGTAGGTAAATTCGCAACTTAGACTTTATGGCGATCTTGGAACGAACACACATGCTACACCCACCTCGCGCTTCCGGAGCTATCTAGGAATATGGGTCTAAAATATATGATTTTGTTTATAAAATCAAGTACGTGTAGTCTTTTGGTGTTCGTATGTACTTTAACCTAGTTATAACTAGTAGACCTTGTGTTCTAAATGTTGTTTGACATAACTTGTACTTGTGTTGGAATGTTAAAGTTTTACAAATGTTTTAATGCTAAAAGCAGGGAATCGTCTATTTTTAAACGGGTCATGCCCAAATTTTATTAAAATTTGTATATTATTATCTTTATTTTCGAATGGGAAAGCAGGTGTTTCACAATCCCGCCTGAAATGACCCTCGTCACCACACTGAAAACACCCCTTACGATTTCCCTGATTCGGTTGAGGCTACTGCCTCTCCTGTTGCTACGACTGATGTTGCTATGGGGGTTGCTGCTGCTGCCTTGGGAGTGAGACTCTACAGTGTCTGGCCATATGGCCCACCTTATTGCACCTGTGACAGACTTGGGTGCACGGCCCACGATGATGAAAGTTGCACTTGTTACACTTCGGTTGCTTTCCCCGCATAGGAGCCCTGATTCGAATTGTTGCTCTGATTCTGATTCACAGAAGATGACTGGCTAAAGCTGCGGTTGATACTGTTGTCTGGTTTCTTCTGTGACTGATTTGAGTTGGACACCTTGTCCACATCATTCCATTTGCGTTTGCTATCAGTATCAGGAGTAGTAACTGCAGCAGTAGTGGCAGTAGTAGAAACACGCGGTGGAAGCGAGCCATGCTCCACCTCATGATCTGTGATCTTGTGAGCTAAGCGGATGATCTGAGGTAAGTTGTTGAGGTTCGATGAAGTAACCAAGCCCTTAACCTGCGGGGCTAATCCCTTGATGTACAGCTCGATTCTTTGGTGTGGAGGTCGTGATAAGTTCGGGCACATATTAGCTAGCTCATGGGACCGCTTCGTGTATGCCTCAATCTCGGACCCCACCATTTTCAGATCATAATACTCGTTCTCCAGTTTCTGCAATTCATCACGAGGACAGTACTCCTCTCTCATCAACTCCTTAAAATCCTCCCAAGTAGTGGCATTCGCCATCTCAATGCCAGCATCTGGACTTGGCCATTCCACCAAGTCAAGGCACCATCCTCGAGTGTGCCTGAAGCATACTTCACTCTGTCCCCAGCAGGAAAGTTACACATCGCAAACACCGATTCTGCCTTCTCAAACCAACGCAGTAGTTCCACAGCCCCTTCAGTCCCACTGAATGTCTGTAGCTTACAATTCATGAACGTCTTGAACGTGCAAGCAGGCGGATTGTTTTAATTCTGATTCGCTTGTTGACCTAAGGATGAAAGAAAATACAACGCACGGGTAAGAGTTGAGTACGCGACACAAGAATAAAGGGTATTGGGCACATATCGTACCGGCTTGATAGGCTGCCAAAGCCTCAGCCACACGTGTGTTATGTCAGCTCGGCCTGAGTCATCGCAATGTGACCACGCCCATGGCCTCGTCCGCTCATGATTCTATATAGGAAAAGGGAAAAGGTTAAAAGTCGAGATAAGGTAGGAGTTATACCTCACGATGACTTCTATGGACTACTAGGTTTTAATCAGACAACAGAGCGGAACCCCTTTCACACTCGTTAGGCCTCACTGGGACTCACATGCACCCCACATTATTATTATGTGTGCACCCATAATAACAATGCAATTTGCATGTTTATCTCAGCTCCTCCCAACTTATGCTAAAAGGTTCCTCAAATTCGAATAGCAAAGCGAAAACACTACATCATAAATCAGGAAGGTTTCGGGAAGTATCACACTATCAATCACGCAACATAAGCTAATATCACAAGAACGTATAGTAATACTAGGTGTGCATTCACATGCAATGCCATACTCAAGTGTTCACTAAATATGATGTGCAATAAGTAAACGAGAGACGAACCTTGCAATCTGGAGCTGAGTGTCATGGTCGCTTTCTGAACTGTTCGGTTATAGTCTGGTTTTATAAAAACTTTTTAAAACCTAGTTCACTATAACCAGTGGCTCTGATACCAAACTGTCACACCCCTAAAATACCACGTGCGGGAACCCCCGCGAGGCGTGTGACGTACCAGGATCTAGCCACCAATCACATTGAACTAACCACAAGATATTTAACAAAATTCCCATTCATTAAGTTAAAACATTCATAAAACATTATCCGAGTCAAATAGTTTCAGCGGAAGCAAGTAGTAAAACATTGTTTAAACGTCTCAAACTAAATGTATGTCAAGTCATTAGGCAAGCATGCCTATCCAAGCAGTACGACCCATGACCTCTCCAGCCATCCAGACAGCAAGTTCCTTATCCATAGTACCTAACGACCTGCGAGCATGCAACAAGTGTATCAGACAACGCTGGTGAGTTCATAGTTTTACAAAAAACGTTGGTTACCAAGTAATTAGTTCAGTTCATTGATGATAATGTTGATAATAACTCGAATACAAGACGACTCCAGATTTATTTTGCCTGTTCCCCAATGCTCCTATAAAAGCATTGGGCATGACTGGGTCATTAGTTCACACCCGTCCTCTCAGGTACGGGGTGAGGGTGCCAAACCTAGATAGCGCTACCAACTAATACCCCGTTACCTCTCAGGTAACAAACAAGATGGGACTTAAAGGTGATAGGGATTGAGTATATTATCCAACATTCCAGATTTTACCCACAAGACGTATTCCTCTCAGGAATACCCATTTGATTTACCCAAAAGACCTATCCCTCTCAGGGATACCCAATGACTGTCCCACCCACCGGGACACATGCTCAAGAGGAATGAACTCACCTTTGATTTGCTCGGTATGTTAACTACCCGTCCAAGTTGGTCAACCCAAACCCTACCGTGGTTACCAAAAAATATCAGTTTCACAATCATTAAGTCACTTACTTAACACAAAATGCATTCATCACAAAGATCACTGTATAACAAGTACTAATTGCCCAATTCACATACAAGTCCACATCCCATGTGAATACTACAATTCTGATAAATGTTCTAACCACACAAGACAAACCAGATTCCTTATTCTTAGTCCATATTATTATCATGCAACAAGTAACTTTTGTAAACACAAGTGTACACCAACCCTAAGCATCACAATATTGTTTACTGTTCTGTTCAGTCCAAGGCACGGCGAAGAACCCTGGCGACGAAGTATCTATTCTTCGTCGAAATCACAGGTGACGAAGTACCTAATCCTTCGTCGAGGTTGCATGCGACGAAGTATCCATCCTTTATCGAGACTACAGGTGACGAAGTATCCATTCTTCACCGTGACTGGGGGTGACGAAGTACCATAAAGGTTCGTTAAGATCACATATTAACTGCTAACATGTCTTCAGCGGGTTTAATGGACCAAACATTAGTTTCTTTACAAGTTCTACAAACCCTAACTACTACTAACATCAAACTAATAACCCCACAAATTTAATATCGAAATACAACATCATGGATTAACACAAGTCTTGATCATATACAATCACGTTTTCAATCCAATCACTAACATTCTCATTCACATATAAATCAGGCTACCCGTTTCATTAATCAATAGTCCCATCATGAATCCGAACATATACAAATCATCAAATCCTCATCATGCAAGTTCTAAGTTTACAACCTTATCAATGAAACCCTAATTTCACATGAAATCACATCATCGGGATTCTAGCAGAAATCAAAGATAGACACTAACCGTAATACCAGATTGATTAGATAAATCGAGATGTACAAGCTTCGAGACTCCCTACTGCCATCACACAGAGAATGAAGAGAAATAGGAATTAGGGTTTCTGTGTCTTACGTAACTGATTACAAGAGGTTATACAAATAACATAAAAGGGCTGGGCCGCAAACCATTCTGGGCCGAGGTCCCTCTTCGGTGAAGGACATGCTCGACGAAGATCCATTCTTCGTCGAAGCTAGGGATGGCGAAGAACCCATTCTTCGTCGGGACCAAGGGTGACGAAGAATCCCATTCTTCGTCGAGGAGAACTTGTGGCGAAGAATCTTATTATTAAACCTTAAATTAACTATCATTAGCACCACACATTTAACAACCAAGCATTACACATAAAACATTTATCATTCAAATAACATAACACCACGTAAATCAAATTGTAAAAACGGGATTGAGAAGTCAGTGATGTGTATAGGAAAGACCTTGAAATCTCGGGTTGTCACAATCACAACGTCAGTGAAGACCCTTTGAACGTAATCCAGGGATTTGGGGATTCGACATTGGCGCCATCCGTGGGACCTTCAGTCCAACTGATTTTCCCACTCAAAAAATCACCGGCGTTGTAATAATCCAATCTACGAAGGAGACGACATGGAAACACCACCAAGTTCACGAACCATCCAGACGGTGCTAGATAACCACAACATGGTCACAGTGGAGGACATTACTCACGAATAAGAGAATGAGAACCGGGCTGGAACCCTGGAAAAAGAAAAAACCATCATCCCAGATTTTGTCGCCATGCGCAGGGAAGAACTCAAAAAGTATCTCGAGGACGTGGAGAGACAGGAGAGGCTTGAGAGCCTCAAGGCCAGATTATCCTTTGATATACCACCCAACAAGGGATAAACGGGTCCACAGAACAAGAGCGATGACTCTGACCCTCTAGAGACCTTCATGACAGCCCTCAGGCAGATGTCGTCAGAAGAGAGAGAAGACCTCATCACGGGAAAAGGACCAAAGGGAAAAGAAAAAGAAAAGGAGAATCAAAGCGACAATGGTTTAGATCAACCCTACCTTCCTTGAGATTTAGCTGAGATCTCAAAATTTACCAAAAGGATCGTCGAGGCTCCCATGCCCCCCCAAGCTCAAACTACCCTTGAACTTCTATAGATATGACGGGACACGGGACCCGGAGGATCACCTGCATGCCTTCAAGGGTGCGGGACAACTAGGACGATGGCCCATGCATGTCTGGTGTCACATGTTCATACAAACCCTAACGGAAGGAGCCAGGCTCTGGTTTGACAGCCTTCCTCCCGGAGGAATCGATAGCTATGATGAGCTGAGCGAGAAGTTCCTGAGAAACTTCAGCCAACAAAGAAAGGTGGTCAAAAACCCAAATGAAATCATGCATATAAGGCAGCGGGATATCAAACGGATAGATCAATACATGGAGAGGTTCGCCAAGGAAAGCATGAACATCAAAGACGTCCCGGAGGTCATGAAAATCAGCAGCTTCATCAACGGACTGAAGCATGCACAATTGTGTGAGAAGCTGGGAGAGGAGTTCCCACACACGTTTGATAATCTTATAGATCAGGTCAGGGCCTTCGTCAGGGGAAAGGACACGGTCAGCAAGGCTAAGGAGATAGACGTCCCAGCCCGAAGGAGCACCCCTACTCCAAAACCCCCGGAAAAAGGTACACCATACTCCTGAAAACCAACTTTTAATAAAACATTGCATGATAGGGTGAGGTCCACCTACTCCCCGTATAGACCCCGGGGCAGGGGATCAACCCTTTACTATGACAGTTTCACCCCCTTATCAAAACCCCGAGCGAGATACTGGCCACTGAAAGGGTGAAGAACTCCTTTTCGAGGTCACCCCCCATAAAACCAGGGCCGAAAGCACAACCAAATGAATACTGCGACTTTCACAAAGGCTATGGCCATAAAACTAGTGATTGTATGTACCTGAAAAAAGAAATAGAAGGAGCAGTAAAAACGGGTAAATTGGCACATCTAGTTAAAGAAATCAAGGAAGGAGGGGATCGTAAGGGGAAAGATGTAAAGGAGCCGGATAGGGCATACGTAGACATGATTAGGCGAAGGGATGAGTTTGACCCCACTAGAAGTGTCAAGGCTAGGGTCCTAGGCCCCCCGGACCGCATGAAAGCCCCCATACTGATGCCACATCTAGAGGAGCACGAGGTGCAGAGGCTCCCCCTCAATATATCGGCCGTCATAGCCGGACACAAGGTGGCTAGGATATATGTGGATGGAGGAAGTGGAGTGGAGGTAATATATGAACATTGTTTCTTGAGGTTCAACAGAGATGTGAGGGACAGGCTGGAGGAAGACTCGATTCCCCTCGTTGGTTTCAATAACAGCGTGTCCCATCCCCTAGGAAAAATTAGACTACCATTCACTGTTGGAATAGGGGACCGTGTCCGGACCATAACTCTCACTTTCATGGTGGTCCGGGCACCCTCAAAATACAGTGCAATCCTAGGAAGGCCAGGAATCGGTGATCTGCAAGCACAGGCTTCAACCCCACACGGGGCTTTGGTATTTCAAACACCAAAGGGTTTGGCTTGGGTAAAATCCTCATACGAAGTAATATCCTCGGTTTCGGAAGGGGAAGTGCCCGAGAAGCTCCAAAAAGAAGGAATAGAAGAATGGGCCATCTGTGACAGATTCCCGGAGCAAACAGTCAAGGTAGGAAGCCACCTCAGCGACAAATGCAAAAGTGCTCTCAAGGAATTACTCCTCTTCAACATAGATGTATTCGTATTCCAACACGGAGACATGACCGGGATCCCAAGGAGCCTGACTGAACACCGGCTCAACACGTACACCTGGGTGCAGCCGGTAAAGCAAAAGAAATGAAGCATGGGCCCTAGCAACAGAAGGGCTGCATGTGAAGAGACTCGGAAGTTACTTAGAGCTGGGATAGTAAGGGAAGTAAAGTACCCCTCCTGGGTGGCCAACCCAGTTATGGTTAAAAAGAAAGACGGAGGATGGAGGATGTGCATAGACTTCCAGGACCTTAACAAAGCGTGCCCCAAGGATTGCTATCCTCTCCCAGAAATCGACGTCCAAGTGGATTCTCTTTCTCAATACCCTCTGAAATGCTTCCTTGATGCATATAAGGGGTATCACCAGATCCAAATGTCACTGGAGGATGAAGAAAAAACGGCGTTCATCACAGACGAGGGAACATTTTGCTACACCAAAATGCCTTTCGGACTGAAAAACGCGGGGGCCACTTACCAGCGGTTCATGAACACCCTCTTTAGGGAACAGAAGGGACGAAACTTGGAAGTGTATGTCGACGACATTGTCATAAAAAGCCTCACAGAAATGGCCATGATAGAGGACATAGCCGAAACTATACGAACCATGCAAGATGTGAACATGAAACTAAATCCGGGGAAATGCTGCTTCGGGATAGAGGAAGGAAAATTCTTGGGAGTGGTAGTCACCAAGGGAGGGATCAAGGCTAACCCGGAGAAGACCCAGGCGGTAGCCGAAATGCGATTCCCTCGATCCGTAAGAGATATTCAGCAGTTGAACGGGAGACTGATAGCTCTTAACTGTTTCTTATCAAAGGTGGCTGACAGAACTCTCCCTTTCATGAAGGTACTGAAGGACTGTCTCCAGACAGACAAATTCAAGTGGACCCCAGAAGCTGAAACGACTTTTCAAGAAATGAAGGAATACATTTGCAAGCTCCCGACCCTAGCCACTCCGGTTCCCAGGGAAGAACTACTCCTATACTTATCCGCCTCAAAGACAACCATATGTGCAGTAATGATGGTAGAAAGGGAGGAAAAGCAGATCCCAATATACTTCATTAGCAGAACCTTCAAAGGCCCCGAAGAGCGTTACATGCCCCTGGAAAAACTAACCCTGGCACTTGTCTTTGCGTCCCGAAGACTCCGAAGGTACTTCCAGGCACACAGGGTCACGCTGCTGACATACCAGCCGCTTCAAAGGGTCCTCAGGAGACCAGAGTTATTGGGAAGATTGGCCAAATGGGCCATCGATCTGGGGGAGCATTCTCTTGAATACAAAGACAGAATAGCAGTGAAAGGGTAGATACTGGCAGATTTCCTGGCTGAAGTCCCGGAAGAAGAGGAAAAAGAACTCCTGAAATAGGAGGCCTTGGAGAAGGAGGAAAGGGAAAAGGAGAGTGAGGCGGTATGGAAATTGCTCACAGATGGGGCCTCAAGCGAGGAAGGAAACGGGGCAGGGATCACGTTGATCAGTCCCGAGGGAGTCGAGCTAACGTACGCCATCAGACTAGACTTTGAAAACACCAATAACACGGCAGAATACGAGGCCCTCCTAGCGGGGTTAAGGCTAGCTAAGAAGGTAAAAGCAAAGCACGTGGAGGCCAACACCGACTCATAATTGGTGGTCAAGCAGTTCCACGGGGAATATGAGGCGAAGGACAGCGTGATGGCTCAGTATGTAGACAAAGTGAAAGATCTGGCCAAAGCCTTCAAGACTTTCAAGCTGGATTACATCCCCCGAGGGAGAAACAGGAAGTCCGACGCCCTTAGCAAACTAGCCTCTGCAGCCTTCGATCACCTGGCGAGGGAGGTCAAGGTAGAGGTCCTGACTTCCCCCTCCATCAAGACGGAAGAAGTGGCTACGATTGAAAACACTCAGGAGACTTGGATGACGCCGATCGTGAAGTTCCTCAAGGACGGAGTACTGCCTGAGGGAGACTGGGCAGCCCGTAAAATAAGAGTCAAAGCCCTACAATATGAATTGATTGACGAGGAGCTCTATCGAAGGTCATACTTAGGGTCATCGTTAAAGTGTGTTGACAATGAGGAGGCCATATATGTGGTGAGGGAAATACACGAAGGTATTTGTGGCATGCACTCTGGACCAAGGACAGTGGTGGCAAAGGCAATGAATGCGGGATTTTATTGGCCCCGATGTATGAAACAGCGTCAGAAGAAATCAAGAAATGTGACAACTGTCAAGTTCATGCACCCATGACACACCGCCACAAACACCCAATGATACCCATGTCGACGTGTTGGCCATTCCAGAAGTGGGCCATTGACATTATTGGGCCATTCCCGGAGGGCCCTGGAGGGGTTAAATACGTGGTGGTAGCCATTGACTATTTCACTAAATGGGTTGAGGCCAGGCCCCTGGCAAAGATTACGGGAGAACAAATGAAGCGATTTATGCTGGACAACATCATATGCAGGTATGGGGTACCATTGGAGCTAGTAAGTGACAATGGGGTCCAGTTCGTAGGGAAACCCTTTAGGCCATGGTGTGAACAAATGCATATACACCAAGTGTTCACTTCAGTCACCCATGCCCAGAGCAACGGGTTGGTAGAAAGAGCTAACCAAAGTGTGATTAAGGGGATGAAAGGGAGGCTAGGAAGGAAGCAAAAGGGGTGGCTGGAAGAACTGCCTTTCGTTCTATGGGCATACAGGACCACCCCCAAAGACTGCAACGGGGAGACCCCCTTCAGCTTGACCTACGGGACAGAAGCTGTCATCCCAGCTGAAATTGTCACACCCTGGCTTTGCGGAAGCGTGGTTAATTTGGTGTGACTTCTTAATACCATAGCTTAACCATAACAAAGCTATATGAAATAAAACCATGCAAGATCATCCATTTAATTAAGTTTTAAAACCAAATACAATAACATTGTCTTAACGGAAAACATCCTAACGACATAAACATTGTTCAACAAACACAATATAACATAAACATAGTTTAAGGACTGTGACTTGTCCAGGAAAGAGTCACATTCCCCAAACCCGGATGACCTCGTAACTAGTGCAGCGGGAAAACGTATCATACCGCGCCAGATCCTTTAATTCCCTGAAATACATGTAAGTTGAAAAATCAACAATAATGTTGAGCGAGTTCATGTGTAAGTGAGTATGTAAAACACTTGTAAGTATAAAAATCCCTGGTATGTAGCAAATAAGGAAAAAGAGATCACCAATGGCTTGCAAGACCATTGATATGTGTGAAGTGCAAGTAGGAAGACTCAAACCTAGCAGATTTAGCGTTGGGTACAAAGTCACCCCGAGGTCCGTTCTGGTTGGGCCTGGGGTTGGGCTCGCTACACCCAGATAGATCTACCGCTTACGTCCCTTGGTCCTACAATGAGGATTAATGGCCTCCAGTTTCTGCCTACCCACTCACATGATCTAAGTAGTAAACCTCCTTACGCTAACCATACCATGTATAAAGTACTTGTAATCAAAGTAACATGTATTTCACCCCCGTAGTTTAGAAAACTGAAAACAGTTAAGAGAAAAGGGGGACATGAACTCACAGTGGTGCGTCTCTACCAAGTATGTCTCCTGATCAAGCAGCTGTATGACGACCTACACGTACTAATTCTATTAGACGGACGGCCGTGCCTTAGCTTTAAAGTTTAAGTTTTTGGGAAATAGTTAGACAACTATTTCGTGTTTATATTCTGTATATACTTGGTAGTTATTTTCCTTCCTAAGGATGGGGGATTTAATACATGTGCGTTCGTAACATTCGAATTACACTATTAAGTCTCACTTAATATATATTTTATTCCTAACTCCCAAAATATAAATATTCTTCTAAAAAATATTATATTTTCTATTACATAATTTTCCCAAAATAATACCTTGACAAAAATACGCGTTAAGTCATATTTTCTCAAAATGCGTAAGTTACGTTTTAATGATCGAGTGGTAATAATAATTACCGGTGTAACTTATATATTTATCGTAGAGACGTTTGTATTATTTTGGATTCGTTAACATTCGATAGTATTATTTTTACCCTAAGAATAATACTAGTATTTTCACAAAATAATCATAAGCACCTGACAAGTGTCGTTAAGAAAAATATATACTAAATATATATTTACCAAGTTTTATTTTGTGAAAATCCCACCTCCGATGTTTTGTAAATATAGTCGCGGCGAAACTTATATTTTGAAAACATGTCGAAAAGTATGTCTAACACTTATAGTGAAAATATTTCTAAGTGTTAGGTTTTTGGAAAAATTTCGCCAGAGTTTCCTCTGTAACTGGAGGTGGCCACGCTTTCAAGCGTATCATTTTCTTTTATAAATCAAACCAACAATTTCCTTATTCAACCAAAACAATGTTCAACGTATCAAACTAGTTAATAAACATGTAATTTGCAAGAATCTCATGAACTTGTAGTTTTCTAATATTATGAAGTAAATCCCATTACTTTTAGTGGATCTTTATATAAAGCAATACGATTTCGTAAAAGTCTTGTTTTTAAAGAAATTCCATCTTTACAACTTCTTGTCAACTTTTACAAAAATAGTTATTTTGTCGAAACTTTGTGCTACACAAGTGTTTACACACTTGTGTGTTCCAAAAATCATTCGTGTTAGTGTAAGATCCGTCTTTAGAAAACATGATTTCTTTGATACTTGGTTCTTTGAAAATACCGCTTGTAGATACGTAGATCTACTAGTTTTAAACACTATTTTACAAGCAAAATCGCTTTTACACAAGTTCATGATTCGCGTGTGGTAGAGTTTCATCCTTTAACCCTTGTTACTTCCAAAACAACCTTATGTCATGATCCAAGATCGTGACCAACCCGGGTTAAATGATGATCCGAGCTACCACAACATAGATCGGGTCCAAATAATCACACAAATCAATTACTACAAGTTTTACACAACATATGCACTTTTAACCATCACTTTTAGTGTT
This sequence comes from Helianthus tuberosus, assembly GCA_030545235.1. NCBI lineage: Eukaryota > Viridiplantae > Streptophyta > Magnoliopsida > Asterales > Asteraceae > Helianthus > Helianthus tuberosus. The sequence goes on along the minus strand of CM060374.1, from coordinate 87,242,064 downwards.
TTTAGTAGACTTTTATGCTTCATCTTGTATGTTTGCGTCTTTTAACCGTTACATATCATATTAACCACTTTAAAATGGTTCGAGAAGGTGATTTAAGCAACTTACTACTAGCTCGAGGCTAGGGAAGAATCTAAGCGCAAAATGAGTGGATAAAAGCAATGTAGTGAGGTCCTTCGCCTTCCGATTGCACCAAGGTTCCTTATACGCGATCCTTATCACTTGTATGCACTTGGAATGAGAAGATCAAAACTCGATGATGGATGGATGGTTGTTGTTGTTCTCGGCCGAGAGCCAAAGAGAGAGGGAGAGAGTGTGTGTTGTTGAGTTTGTGATGAAAGTTATGTTGTGCTAATCTTGCAACTTATAGACAATTCTTATGATAATTATCCAATGGATCATATGCTATCTAGATATTAAACATGTTAGATTATAATAATCATCAAAGGACATGAGGTGTCCCCATTGGGGACCGAATTCGGTTAGGGGGGGGGGGGGTACTAGTTCGATTTCAACCAAAGGTTAAGTATATAGTTAGGTTAATCTAGGTTAGTTAAGTGATTAACCCGGTTACTAGTGTGTTGTGCTTTACAGTGGATGTTAGGGTATTCAGGGACCCTAACTGGCTCAGAAAAAGACAAATAATGTTATTAACAATATTTTCATGTTCCGGGTATAGTCCGGTTGTTCGGTTGGATAGTAATCCGTTAAAGTGCTTAGCAAAGCTTTAAAGTGTCGTTATTATTATTTTTAGTGACACAACTTATTCCTCCAAAGTGTCAGGAATATTTTCCTCATGTTTTGGCACTTTATTAGGTGGCTAAATGCTGAATTATTATGTAAAGTGCTGAATTTTGTGCTTAGAGCACATTTTAGGCACATCCAGTCATTGTAACTTATTCCTAGAGACGCAGTTCTACAACCCTTATATCCTTACACTCACCACTAGTGTAGTAAAATATTTCTGGCTCATACAGGCCTTAGAGGCAGTGTCTGCCTGATGCTGGCTTATCAGCATGTTCAATAGGTTATCCGTTTATAGTGCTACTGTGCTTTTCGTGCATCATGTTTGTCACTAAGGTTCAGCATGTAAATAATGTAGTGACGGTAAGTAAAGTATGATGCAGGTATATGCATGTATCAGAAATCAAGTAGCAGTTCATCAGTAATTTCAAACAAGCACAGTAATTAAGCAGTAATTAATTATTAATTAAGTTGTACGGATACCTGGTTTGGTGAGGGTTGTCACATTCTCCCCCCGGAGATTTGGTCCTGAGGGCAAACGAAGCCAGCTTGCAAGAAAGCACCAGAAAGCTGGGACCTAGCTGGGAGGGACCCTACCGGGTCACCTGGGCAAATGGCAAAGGAAGCTGTAAATTTGAGACACTTTAGGGGAAGGAGGTTCCGAGAACCTGGAACCTCATGCAACTCCGGAAGTATTACATATGAAAGGCAAGATCACCTTCAAGAAGGGACCTCAATGAAAAACGGCTTAGGAGCCACTTTTTGTAAAAGTCAACTAATAACTAAGGACTGTCCCAAGAAAGACATTTTGTATAATCTTGTACTGGAGGACTGAGTCCCCAAAACATATGATAATGAACGATCTACTTGTTCCTTTTGGTAAATTACAGGTGATGTATTAGGGCAGACGTGCCAAGAAACTACAAACCTAATAACAACCAACACACGTGTAAAAAGGTGTACCCAACACACCAAACGCCAGGCTGTGGGGCAAAACAGGGCCTAGCTAACCCGAAGAAAGCGGACAAACAAGTTAGGAAGCATAATCTGCGGTTATAAACTTGTCCAAGGATCATCCTCGCACAGACGATCCTGGTTTACAAAACAAACCACGAACGGACTTTTGTAAACAGACTACAAAAGAAACTAAATATGAACATACACACTAAGGATTTTTTTTGTAAATAAGCTACAGAAAAAAAGAAAACAAGTGTACATGAACACAATAGGGAACTTTGTTATCTATAAAAGAAAAAACAAATGTACAAACAACACACTAGAAAATCTTGTAAGCAAACTACAAAGCTTTGTAATCATGCTACAAATAACCGAAGGTCTTCAGGCAGACACTGGACCAGCTCCCGGTAATAACACCTGCAAAAAACAACACAACAAAGGCAAAAAAAAAAAAAAAAACAAGACGACAACATACGGTTATAAGATAACCAGTAGAGCACACGTTAGATACTGGGAGGACCCCAACATAAAGGCCCTCCTCCAAACATCAAAAGTCAACAAGTGTTTAGTTACAACCATATCAAAATAGTTATTGTTTTGAAATTACTGGGAGTCATCCCCAGACAAAGACTTCGGTGAAGAGGGACCAGTGGGAGCCAGCAAGGCTTTGAGTTCATCGATGGACATCAAGGGGCGCTCAAGGATTTTCTCAAGAAGAGCAGTGGTCTTTCCCCCAAACTCTTTGTCCAACTTGGACAACCGTTTCTTAGCCTTGGAGTTGTAAAGAGGGGTTTCTTTCTTTCCTAAACCTTGAGCAGAATAGGCATACCCGTCCTTCAAGCCTGACTGGTACCCCACGTCCCGGTAAGCCCTGTAAATTTGCTCAAGACTGCTCTTAAACTCCTCAGACTGGGAGACAACAGTGAGGAAGGATCTGAAACCTTCAATGATCAACCAATACCTCTCTTTGGCCAGCTTCTGGTTGTCATCCGAGGTCATTCCCCACTCGGCATACATGGCATCCAAATCCTTTTGAGACACGGAATCAAGCTCCCTCTGTCGCTTCAACTCAGCAGCCAATTCTTCTTTTTCTTCAACCAAGGCCATCGTCTCCCTAGCCCAAGCACATTCCATCTGCTCCAGCATAGCCCCAGCTCCCTAAAGAAAATTAAAAGAAATCACAAAAAGTTAAGCAACAAAAAAATAGGGGGGGGAGAAGGATTAGGCACCTTCTCCTCCTACAATCGACGCTCAGCGTCAGTCACCCGGCACCGAAGCTCAGCAGCAACAGTTTGGGAGGTCTTAAGGTCAGCCCGCAACTCCTCATTCTCTCTCCTCAACTCATCCATTCGCTGTAACATACCAGCCCCTCTGAAGAACCCCTCACAAAGAGACATACTGTATTGGTCATCGAAAAGATCGGACCTCAAGGCAGAATTCATAAACCTGTGAGAGGGAGAAACAGCATGAGCCAAAAAGTCCCGGGCAGTTTCGGGAGTCCCCACCACTGTAGACTGGGTTATCTTCCATCAGGGAATATATGGAACCGGAAGAGCATCAGCAAACAAGGGAGCCAAGGGAGATTGGGAGACAAAACCCTCCGGATGGGAAGATTTGCTAGTCCCAGTAGCATGAAGAGGAGAGACCTCAAAGGCCGGAACAATACGAGCAGCGCCAATCTCAGGAGTCTTGTCCCAGACTCGAGAGGAGGAAGGAGCAGTAGGGATCTAGATCGGAGCTTTAGAACTCCCCTGTCCCAGACACATAAGTAGAAAAAAGGTCAAAGGCCAATCAAATCAAAAAGGGTCCTAAAAGAACAATCATGGAACACGAAGGGAAGGCTCACCAGAAGAGGCTCGCTTACAACGCTAGACGATCGTAATTGCTTGGATAAAGAGCCTTTGACCCCAGCAGGAGGAAGTTCAGATGCAGCCTTAGTAGCAGGGAAAGCTTTCTGGCCACTAGCACTTCGAAGCCTTAGTCGGATATTGCAAGGGGCAGGAACTCGTTTAGGGCTGCTGGCCTGGGCTGCTTTTCGCTTACGAACCAAGCGACTCTCCAGATCTTCATCGTCATCATCGTCGCTTGAACCTTTAACTTGAAGTGAACCCAGGGGACCCTCTTTCTCACTAGAAGAAGCTTCTTCGTCCTTCTCTTCGGCAGCAGAGTCCCCAGCTTGGACAGATCCTTTAGGAACCTTCTTCTCAATGCCTCGGCTCATACTTGGCTCAATTTTTTCACCCACCATAAATTTAACATCCTTACAATCCCCCTGGAGCAAACTCCACTGGGTCATCTCTGCATAAAAATGGCACTAAAGATGACTACACGAATCCCTAGAAAACTTTCAGAAAAAAAGATAAACACAACAGATAAAAAACAAGGAAATACCTTTCTTGCCTACAAAAGCTTTTGGCCTGACTGAATAGGGCTTAACCCTCCATAGCCAACACCCCCTCGGGGAAAGTAAAGGCCCTTGTGGGATTCTCATGCATGCGTTTCCACTCGACGATCTCATTGGCAGATAAGACTGGGACGCTGTCTTCAATAACCGCCTTTGCATCCCTCAACGGCGGCGATTCCGGTATCATAGCGGCAGAGACAAAGATGAACAGACTTTTCAACTCCTTGGGATAGGTAGAGGTTGGCATAAAGGAATAGCAGGGAGGGGATACGCTGTCCTTCCGTTTGGCAAACGTAAACCAATCCCCGTCCGAGATTAGCTTATAGAACATACAGAACAGAGGAATCGATGGTTCACCAGAAACTGCCACACATGACACATCAAAATGCACAACCCTCATGAACCCCAAGGGGTGTAGCTGTGAAAAATGAACCCTAAAATGCCGTAACAGATCCATCTTAAAAGTCGAGAGCGGATAACGAACACCACAAGAAGAAAATGATAAAGTGTAGATGACAATCCGGTCAAGGGTGCACTCCGCTGAATCATCGGGCCCAGGCAGAGTTGGGGAAAAACGTTCGGGAATCTTGTAAGCCTCGACAAAAGATTCCAGGTCCCTCGCCGTCAAGACGGAACGAATTGAAGAGCGGCTAGTACGGCTCATTGTAAAACAGAACGGTGATCGGAAAATTATAGTAAAAGAGAGAAAAGGGGAAAATGTGAAGGAAAACAGTGGAAGTTAAGGGGAATTAGAGGGGCAGCAAGGGTTTTAAAGAGGATAACTGACACAAGGGGAAGAAACCATCACATCACAACTTTTCAAAATTTAAAACTACCCGGATCACGTGTATTAAGGGGATTAAACCCCCGCCGTTGATTTCTAACATTTGATGGCTCTCGAGAAATGAGAGAGGCGCGTAATAATTAGCAAGGGGTGGGCCCACATTCATAGCCCAAGAAGACTACCCTCGTTAGAAATCATGACTCAGCCCTGGATCATGAGATTTGAATCTCAGAACCAGGGACTAAAGATGACTTGACGACGGGCCAACTGGTTGCCCAACTTGACCCGTCTTGGGCTTCTATCATATAGGCCCAACTGTTAAGACCCAATAGCGATACTTGTCTCTTAAGGGACTCTCACATGCTAAATGAGCGAGAAAAGGATCTTCAGAGATAACAGGGGCATTTAATGACTGATAAGAAAAGGATCGCCGGCAACATGGTACTTCCGAGTTGTCCTCGTTAAATGAAGACAACAATCTCGCCGTTGGGGCTCAGACACGTGTCTGAGTCCCCCAAAGATGGTCAGAGACCGTTAGATCTCCTCGGTACCTCTCCATTAAGAAGATAAACTATCTCGGCTATATAAGAAAGGTAAGGGGATCTACTTCTTCAACTAAGGTTCATATCATCATTTATTCCGACCATAATTCTCTCACATTAAATACCCACATTTATAATTAATCCACACCATAGAGGATATTCCGGCGATTGCTCTCGTCGGAATAAACTTCTCTTTCATTCCCGGCAAGTTTACTTACTCTCACGCCGGAGCTTGGTCACGGATTCCCCCCCCCCCCCCCCCCCCCGCGGGGGGTCCTCCGAGACGAGGCTAACGGTTTTCTTTTTTGTAGAGAACAAAAGCTGGAATATCACAACGTCAGCGAAGACCCTTTGAACGTAATCCAGGGATTTGGGGATTCGACAGAGGGTGTGATGGATTTCATAAAAAGTGTGGGTGGGTCGGAGGCTGAGTATGTGATCGAGAAGAGGCTGACGATATCGGATGTGACTCCGAACCAGGGGCGGCTGCTGATTCCGGTGTTGCAAGTTGAGAATCAGGGTTTCTTGACAGCGGATGAGGAAACAATGATGGGAAAGAAAGAAGACGTAAGTGTGTGGGTGTTTGATCCCGAAAGGCGTAAATCGACTTTGAATCTGGCAAAGTGGAGGATGAGTAAAGAATGCTATGTGTTAAAACCAACTGGAACCAAGTTGTGAAGACAAATGGGTTCAAGGAAGAGATGGTCATACGGGTTTTGTCCTTTAGAGTTGACCATCAACTTTGTTTTGTGCTTGATCGTGTAGCATGATGACTTAATCAAAGTAAGGTAGGTACTAGGTAGTAATTTAGGGATGAGCATTAAGTACCTGGTACCGGTACCGAACCGGTACCGTACCGAACCGAACCGGTACCGGGTATATTCGGTACCGGTACCGGTTCCTACTTTACTCGTTTTTCGGTACCGGTACCGGTATTTTTGGGTATATTCGGTACCGAACCGAACCGGTACCGGGTATATTCGGTACCGAACCGAACCGGTACCGGTATTTTTGGGTAAAACACTAGTAAAGTACCGAAAGTACCTGGTACCGGTACTGAACCGGTATATTCGGTACCGGTACCACTTTTCAACGTTTTTCGGTACCGGTACTTTCGGTACCGGTACCGGCTCGGTACCGGACCGGTACCGAGCTCATCCCTAGGTAGTATATATAGTTGAAGACGTATATACATAATTTGTCGTGCGGTTTAAGGTAGCTAACACTTATCATTTGGGATTCTATATGATGGCATGGCAGGAAGCTAACACTTATCATTTGTTTATTCGAATAAGTACTGATATTACTGAAGAAGCATATATCAATGTCATTCTTTAATGTTGTTAAATGTATATTGAATTCATTTATTTGAGTTACATTTTTCTTATTAATTAATTAATTTGTGGGTTTTTACTTTTTACCCATTTTAACTCCATGCATTGAATAACTGATATAGGAAATATGTTGTAGTGCTTAACAGCTGAAATGGTCATCTTCTCTCCAACATCCTGCTAAATCTCTCATCGGCAACTCATACATTTGATATTACATATGTTTTTTTTTTTTTTTATTAAACTGGGATTTGGGGGCCCTTGGTGCCCAAAGTAGGGCTTGAGTAAAATGGCGTGGGATATCATATCTAAAACTTATAGCATAAACTGCATAATTAAGTAACAAGCAACATCAATATTATAAGAGTGATACCAAAGTTTGGATTACCTTCACTTAATAGCTCATCAATTACTTGAACATAATAATATAAACAATCAGAAGAACTTAGTATTGTGAGACAGACAAATCCAACATCATTCCGTATATGTGAGAGCTTAAAATAATGAGTAATAAGCAATGTCACACCATTATATGCTTCCAAAATGCATTGGTGGTATTCTAGTTCCTACATTTCTTATAACCACCATCTCGCCTATGGACATGCGATGTAGGATTTGCCTAAGCAGGGCCGGCCCTGAGAATTCATGTACCATGTTCGAGCTCGAAAAAACGTGCCCTTAGGCCTTAACGAAATTGGGTATTAGGCTCATTAAAGGTTTAAACCTAATGACAATGGGCTAATAACTAATCTAAACCATAAAAATAGTTTTGTAAGTGGGCTAATGTTGGTGTTTGTATGAGTATACCTTATTAATTTATTTATTTTTACATTTACATATCGAATTTTTTGTTGGTGCATATGTCTGTCGACTTCGTCTTGTAAACGTTGTTTTATCAATAAACAAGACATTTAGAGTGAATATCAAGCTGTTTCAAAGTCGATACGTTAGTTTCCGCCTCTCGTATTGACAAGAACTCTTCTGAACGACTCGTTTTGGTCGTGCAAACGATCCTACATTTTTTTTTTTTAAATAACGTGCCTTTCGAAGTATCGGGCCTTGGCCGATGATCCTCCCCGCCCACCCTAAGGTACGAACATGTGCCTAACGTACCACAACAACTATAGTGATATCACAACAGGGGTCAAGGAATCTTATTGTGTACATCCGTGACGTAGTGATATCACAATAAAGTTCAAAGAATCTTATTGTGGATTTATACATCCATGACGAAAAAAGTAAAAAAAATAAACTTTTCTGTCTTTCGCCTCTTATCTTGCAGGTGCTAGTAATGTTCATAAGGGCAGGCGGGGTGGTTTACTAGTGATAGAATTCTATCACTCACAAGCACCAATCAAGTTCCGCCATGTCATCAACCATTTTTCCATCACTCACAACCTTTTTTAGGCGGGGTGGTCATCACTCACCACCACACCCAACAATTTCCCTCCAACCAACAATTACACTCACAAAATAAATCACCACGCGTTGAAAAAATAACGAAAATCGGATTTCGTGGAAGATTAACGCGTTGAACTTTTAGCCGGCGGTGGAGGATCACGCGTTGAACAACCTTTCCGTGATAGAATAACGCATGGCCCCGTGTGGCCTAAAGGGTCCAGATTTCTCTCTATCTTCGTTAAATTTTAAATTCTACTATTTAACTTTTCATAATTTTTATTTGTGTTTCAATTCATTGTATCATATAAGTTACATTTCATCAACCATACGGTGTTTGATTTAAACACGTTTGAAAATTGACCCAAAACCAATGAGCCACTTCCTTAAATAGGTTGTTCATAAGTTAAAAATTTAATCGTGAGCATTTTGGATATGTTTGGCCCATCGGGCCTAAGTTGGGTCATACTACGGTGTAGAGGTGCACAAACTGGGTGTTTTTTTAATACCCGGGTCTGGCCGTCTCGGTATGATCGGGTTTTGATTTTCCGGGTATTGACCATACCCTTTGTCGGGTTCGGGTCTGGGTATTGGCTAGAAAATCTATACCCTATATATCCGGGTTCGGGTTTGGTTTTTTAATATCCGGGTATTAGAATACCCTATTTCCAGGTCCGGTAGGATTCGGGTGTGGTTCGGGTACAGATCGGGTTTTTCGATTCATTTTTTCTGGCATAAAACATAGAAATATAATGGAAACCTTTATTTATACAATATTGTATGCTTTGACATCTGCCAAAAAAATCTCACACAAGCTCTAAACATTCAATAAAAGCTATTTACACAACGGGTCCGGGTATTATGAAACCCTAATGTGTAAGCGACAGAAGATCAACCACAACAATGTTGGCATGCAGTTGATCATCAAGATAAGCAATCAAGTGATGGATTTCATAAAAAAATGTGGGTGGATCGGATGCTGATTTTGTGATTAAGAAGAGGCTCACGATATCGGATGTGACCCTGAACCAGGGGCGGCTGCTGATACCGGTGTTGCAAGTGGAGAATAAAATGAAAACAAAATATCTTTAAACTAATTATATTATTAACGTAACTAAATAAATAATCGAATATTAAAACCACTCTTGGATGAGCCACCATTTATTAATTTGCAAAATGTTATAAAATAAAATAGAGTTAAATGCCATTTTAGTCCCTGTGGTTTGGGTCATTTTGCCAGTTTAGTCCAAAGGTTTCATTTTTAACCTGTGGGTCCAAAAAGGTTTCACAGTTGCCATTTTAGTCCACTGGGTTAACTTCATCTATTTTTTCTGTTAACGAGAAGGCCAATTTGGTCATTTTGTATGTAATTATGTTAACTAAAAGGGCAATTCAGCCATATAAAATGACCGAATTGGCCTTCTCGTTAACAAAAAAAATGGATAAAGTTAACCCAGTGGACTAAAATGGCAACTGTGAAACCTTTTTGGACCCACAGGTTAAAAATGAAACCTTTGGACTAAACTGGCAAAATGGCCCAAACCACAGGGACTAAAATGGCATTTAACTCAATAAAATATTTTCAAACTTTTCTGGTGAATAATTACAAACTTAAAAAGTCTACTATGTTTATAACTTTAAATTTAAATTGTTATACTATATAATTTTAAATATTAAATAAGAAAGAGGATGATGTTTTTTAATTTAAACATCTTCGGATTATATATATTTGTCTTTTTAGTTGTAGATTTTTTTCCTTTAATTTTTGAGTGTTGATATGTAAAAAATCAAAAGAATATGTTTTGGTTAAAAGAGGTATTTGTAAGTAAATTGTGTTATGATTTAAAGTAAATTACACGGATCTTCCATATTACACTAATACTTTATTGTGTTCCAAACACGTATTTTCACACAAGTTTGTATTAAATTAACTAACACAAAATTAAAACCCCATTTACCTCATATAGTTTTCTACCATCATAACCCACAATTTTGATAGGTTACAATATTACAAAATCAATCTTTCTTCTAACTCTCACACACACTCTAATTCTACTTCACAATGACAAACTTCAAGACTCAACTCGCAAGCATAATGAATGTTACGTTAAACATATCATGATTAATACACGATCCTTACAAACACATCTTGATGAAAAACTTCTTTAAGTTCCACAAATTCATAAACCAAAATTCAGCCAAATGTAACAACATCGACTGATCAAAATTCACAGATCGTTTTTGAGCATTCTTTTCTTCTTGTGCTTTGATAGTTTGATTTCTTGGTTAGTTTGTGCTTCGATATTTTGAATTTTGTTAGGTTATTCAAATTTTTGGTGATGATGATACAATCTGAATGAAACAACTCCGAATGTTGATAATGATAATATTGATGCAAGTCCGATCTAAAATAAAAATAAACCTAGCCCAATCTAAAACCTAAAAACTTATTGCAAATATTAATTCATAAAGCCTAGCCTAAATGTGAAATGCTCAATATTGATCGGTTAACCTAAATACTAATAACATGAAAAAAAAAAACTAGTTTATAAAATTTAATTCGGTAAGGCCTAAGGGTATTTTTTTTTTTGACTCGCCAGGGCACTTGAATTTTCAGGATCGGCTCTGCCCCGTAATGTAGGTAAAAAAATTTCGTTCTATAAATGTACAGTAAAAAAGTTGAGATACCCCTGGATATTTCTTCTAGTTCCGCCACTGAAATATATCATGATTAATACACGATCCTTACAAACACATCTTGATGAAAAACTTCTTTAAGTTCCACAAATTCATAAACCAAAATTCAGCCAAATATAACAAAAAATTCCAAAGGAAAAACAAAGAAATAACACTTGGCGGTGAAGATTCATCAAGACAACAGAAAATTTACAAAAGAAAAACGAAGTGTTTCTTGTAACACCTCGGAAATTCACGTCCTATAATATGTTGACACGTGTCATAAAGTTTAAACGTGTGAAAGAAATATTATGGAAGGACTAAAGTTGACAAACGAGGAAAGTATGTAAATATACGTATTCTAAGTGTCAACTGTGAATAAATATATTGTATATTAACCCTACACGATGCTCATACCTTCAAACGAATAAATCATGGATCATACGAAGCAAAATGTGAGTGATTTCAAACTACAGGGACCAAATGTGTCAACATGTTTAATTTATACCTCTGAGTGACCTTTTGACAAACCCGAAGCTTTGTAAATATTAATTATGCTCACGAGAATGCACCATAAAAATTTCATAAAGTTTGGTTAACGTATGAGAAAGTTATGATCAAATCCGTGTGCGAAGTGTTAAAGCGTAAACGTAGAAAGTTAGGACTTTTCGGGTGAAAATAAAGTTACCCGGGGACTTGGCAAAGTGGGTATATGTTTTAAGGCCTTAGTAAATCGATTGTGGGGGTTTAAAGTGCAAGAAATCAGTACCTATTCGGGTTTTGAAGAGCCAAGGACTGAATCGCAAACAAAATTTAAAGTTGCTGATATGCATGTCCTCGCGCCACGCGAGGGTCCCTCGCGCCACGCGAGGGACTTCCAGAACCGCAAAACGGGGCTGCTTGTCTGCCAAGGCTGTTATGCGCGACCTTTACCCGTTTTTCCACTTCTCCTGGCCCCTAAAACATCCCCTAAGCCTCTAGGACACCTGTTGATCAATTGTGGGGACTTGTAGAGTAAGTTTTCAACTTCTTATGGTGAGTACTTTCACTATATAAGGCACTTCATGTTGCAAACATTCTTCACACTTGCATCTGATCATTGGAGCATTTCTGGAGCTAAGGAACTCTCTCATTTGATCTTATTTCGTGCATTGGACTCTTGTAAGTCTGCTAGTTCTTGTTTAGTTGTGTTTAGCTTAGTTAATTAGCTAAAAGTCAAACCGTCGTAATTACGGTTTGACTTCGAGATTAGTCACTAATGACTCAGGCTTATCTCGAATTAAAAGTAGTTATAGGTTGGTATTTATGTGGGTAATAAAACCCCAAAAGGGTTTCCCCTGATCACCATCCTAACCAGGTCAAATGTCGGGTCAAACCTTTAATTAAAAAGTCAACATATTGCTTAAAATGTCATTTATGCATAATTAGCTATCTAGAACATATATAACCTGTTTGATCATTGTTATAACTTAGTAATTAGTGTAAGAACATGTCCAAACATGTTCAACCCGACTATTTCCTGTTTAGACCCGGTTCGGAACCGAAAGTCACATAGTTTGACTTTCACTTTGACTTTCAGTTCTGACCCGTTAAAGCATATTTTAGAAATGCCTTAGAGCTTTAATTGGACTAGGTTACATGTTAGAACAACCCTCTGTGATTATACACCTCGGTCCATTAGTTATCCAATTAATATGCATGTTTCCGTTAATTGCTCATATGTTGACCGTTATGCCCTTATTACCTTAAAACGTGATTTATGAAAATGTAAAAGCATAGAAATCTTTGTTACTGATATATAGACATGCATGCAAAGTTTGACATCAGTTTGACTTGTAGATTAAGAGTTATGCTCGTTATCGCAAAACTAATGCTTTATGTTAATAAAATGGCGTAATTAGCGTATAGCCTAGTTAAACATACTTTTTGGTATCAAATCTTTTACCCCCTGATGTAATATATTATTTTGGGATTTTTAAAGATTTTTAATTAATTTTAGGCTGGGCATAACTCGTAGTCGTAGGCTTAATTCGGTAATTGTCGGTTTTGCCCTTACGGGCCATAAAATGAGTTTTACACATCTAAACGATTCCAAACCTTTTGCTACTGATTAGTTATGATAAATAAATTATTTTAAGCCTTCTGGAAATATAAAAATATCAGATTTAAGTATCGAACCCGGTAATGGCCTTTAATCGCCTTAATTAGCGTTTTTAGCGCATAGTATGTTTTAAAATCATATTGGACATACCCGGGTTGATACCTACTGATATAAGAGGCAAATTATAATATTTTAACAGTAAGCAAAGGTTGATAAACTCAGACCTCAGTTTTGAGCTTTTCGGCTTATGTGAAATTACCAAAATACCCCTACGGGGCCTAGTTTGGTTAAAAATGATAAGTTTCACATACATGCCTTAACCTACTGATGTAACTTAGCAAATTGAGTATATTTGCTGATTACATCAGACCTGTAACTCAGGTTGTCACTTAAACTCTTTTATAAACTTGTAAATGACCAAACTACCCCTACGGGGCCTAGTTTGGGTTTAAACACATTTCGGGCATAACGAAAGACACCTTACTGATGTCACAACATATTTGAGACATAATTAACTTAGGAAACCTGTATATAGCTCTCATGACTACCCGTCACGCTTATTACGCGTACGGTTCGGTTTATGTAACAAGTTTACATAAATTAGCCGAAACGGGTCAAACCTTAACGGTTTTATCTCAAAATCCAGAATGTGAATGATAAACCCATATTAAACAAGTCTCCAAACTTGTCGGGTCTGAATCACATTCTATCCGGTCTTCGCTTAATCGTGCGTACGAACCGTATCTTGAAACTAGCCGGTCTAAGCTTAAGCTTAATAAAAGACCCGTTAGAATTCTAATAGGTTATATTAAACCTTCGTTCCAGATTAGGAGAAACAGTAAAATCTACGTGCATTCTGCTATTTGTGATTTATACTTGCATCAGGTAAATACTTTTAACTTATTTTCCCTATACGGGCTTGGGTTACGGTACATAGCGTACCGCTTGATCGGGCATCAAATCTCCACGCTTAGTGGGTAGTTGAATAATTTGATCGGCTCGTTTTAAACAGTCTTGTTTACTTTACAGCCTTTGGGGGGTTAATGACCATGTCCCGGATATCCCTGGCATCATCTTACGAGATGGCCACGACCTGAGCACGGGGTGTAGGCGTACTCCCGTGTATAACTCACTTAAAGTGGTGTGTCTATTGATCTTTAACCCGGATTTGATTCGGGCTACTGAACGCATAAGTAACATGTAATTCGTTTACAAGATTATAATATTAAATAATTCTCCCAAGTTAAATAAAAATGTTTATGCCATGTGCATCCAAACCAATTTTCAATCATTTTCCAAAATGAGTCTGTTGAATGTATTTACCAGTGTAAACTGACGTATTTTCCCAAAAAGACTGAATGCAGGTACTAAACGAAATTTGGCTGGATTGTCTCCTAAGCATCAATAAAAGTCTCGCAAGCTTAGGATGCCAGAAGTCTGTTGAACCATAATTGTTATTTTGTTTCGATCCATTCTGTGGATAAACACCAGATATTGTGACTTTGATTACAATAAATAAATTCGGTTGTATCTTATTTTTAAATTGCTTCCGCTGTGCATTATTATATTGTGTTGTTTGACTATTACGTTGCCAACCACGTCACGATACTCCCCCACCGGGCCCACCGGTGACACGTGGAAATCGGGGTGTGACAGGTTGGTATCAGAGCCAACACTGAGTGAATTAAACACTAGCCTTTTGTGTTTAATCTCAGTTACACAGTTGCACATATCTAAACCTTCGAGTCTAGACTTATAACTTAGGACAAATTCCACCTTTTCGGTTTTTGTTTTGTCTTTTAAATTTTATATTTTTGTTATTGTTATCTCATGCTTTATTGACAGGAATAACAACAAAATGCCTCCTAGATTCTTCCGAACACGAGGACGTGGAAAGGGGCCAGTTACCGCCCCCAACGATCATGAAGCTGGACCTTCACGAAGGCGAGCTCCATCCAACACCGAGAGTGATGACCCTCGGGAAAACCGAAGAAACCAGTACAAGCCGGCCAGACGGTCGGTTTCGCATGCTTCAACACCTCCTCCTCTTAATCCGTATGAGCCCAATAACCCTCAACCGTCCTACGTACCTCTTCAGAGATCCATATCTCATCATTCATATGGAGACCCTACATCTGCTTTTCGGGGACAGTTTAACCCGGTTGGGTTCATACCAGAGCCCGTGGGTTTTAACCCACTGGGTCCAGAGGACCACTTCTCTAGCGATCAAGCTGACGATATGGACGAGGAAACGGACCCCGTCATGCCTGCTAGTGGCACTCCAAATCATCCGATTGAGATCTCCGACGGATCGTCCTTTCACGGATCACCCTACGGTGGTCCAGACAGTTTCCAAGCCCTGTTTGAACCACACCAGTGGTATTATACACCATCACACCACTCGTCGTCTCATGGGCAGCATCAGCAGCAGCAGTCCCAGCAGCAGCAGGAGCCGCAGCCACAGCCGCATCATCAAGATTCGTCCGAGGATCACCGGTTTGTGGCAGTTACGCCACCACCTCCACCGCCACCAGTTCAACCGCCACCTCCTCAACCGCCAAGGCGTAGGAGAACCGGTGCCCGCATGTCGGTGCGACCAGGGGACTTTCATTTTAGTTCCCCACGACAGTCAAGTGCTAGCCACTACCCACCGCACCAGGAGGACCCGCAATTTGGTGGACCCTCCAACCCTGCTGTACTACAACCACCGCCGATGGGATTCGATAACCCAATCCCGGCATACACGAGTGGCATGGGATACAACCCATTTGAACCCCCAACGCATCGCGACTATGGGTACGCGGAGGCTGATCCGTACATGTTAGCAGCAAACTACAACACCCAAGGACCCTATGGGGATCCATGGGGGGTGAGTTACCCGACTCAGGGATACGCGATACCTCCTAGACCCATCATCCGAGCTCAATCGCAGCCACCTAGATTCTCATCACCCGAACATGAAGAACTCCTGCAAAGGTTAAATCAAGTTGAACGGGTAGTTCACGAGGACCGCCGGGAGAGGCAAACATTCTTCCAGGGATTAGTGGGATTGATCAAGGGGAAGAACAAGAAGGATCGTTGAATCCTTCCACACTTATTTTCTCCTGTATTTACTGTTGAGCCCCTGCGTGGGTATAATTGTTATGTTGCTTTGAGCCCCTGCGTGGGCATGCTTGTTTGTTTGAACCCCTACGTGGGTGTATTGTTAATGTGTGATATTTAGTCCCTGCGTGGACATGTGTGATATTTAGTCCCTACGTGGACATGTCTGATATTTAGCCCCTGCGTGGGCATGTGTGTTATTTAACCCCTGTGTGGGTAAGTTTGTAATTTGAAAGACCCGTTTAGGGCAAGTGTGTAATGCTTTGAATAAATAAATGGAATGTTTGTTTTTATAAATTTCATGATTGCCATTTGTGCACATATACTTTATAAATGAAATAAATAAATTAAAAGCATTCCTTTTAAATTAATCTGCCTACGTAATTATTTAAATTAAGGATCTTAAAGTGTGAAACCTGGCCACGTGTCAAATAAAAGACCGGGCCAAAATGGTAAGACCTGTTTAAAAGATTCAAATCCCTGTTAACATCTTAAAACATGTTAACACTCCTGGCAGAAGTGATTCGTTAAAATCGCATGTCATTTATATATGTATAAGGATTCTTTAGAAGATTCCAAACCCAATTATGTGATCTCTGAATCATGGGTTAAGATCATCAATTAAGATGATCATATTTTTACCATACATGGTAATATGATGCCTACGGGCCCCGCTCACTTTTATATGAGCCAAAAGACAGAGGTAGCTATGACTCCCTGTCTGATAAGGGTAATGAACTAGGTTCAAACCTTAAAAGTCTTGATTCTCTGAAATCATAGCTTATAATTTAAATTGTCCATGTGACCAAGCCTTATGTGCTAATATATATTGTTATTGTTTATGTTTAGGATAAATTTTGATTGAAATCCTAAATTAATGCGATTAATAAGTTAACCACATGTGGTCTCTGTTACCATGGTTAACGAGTTACCCTAAGGGGTAATTCCATAATAAACTCTCAAATAAAAAATATTGTCCTTGTTTTCTGCAACAGTTCAATACAAATGGCTAACTCTGATGAAGGCAATAGCCATCCAGCAGAGCCGAATGAGAACGCCCAGATTACCTTAACAGGTGCCGAGTTAAAAGCAATCATAAACGGCGCTGTTACTCAGGCTTTGGAGAGACAGTATGAGGAATACAGTGGTACTCGAAATAGGACCCACTCTGCATCACATTCAAAGACCAGGACACATTCAGAGGCTCATAACAAGCCTCCTCCCAAAAAGGACGGACCCAAGAAAGATGGTGATGACCGTCAGTCCACCAACCGTCAAAGTGTCCCATCTCAGCAATTGATACTGCATCAGGGACCCTGTAACAAGGGTTGCACTTATAAGTACTTCGTGTCTTGTAAACCCAGGGATTTTACTGGGGAAAAGGGGGCCGTCGACTGTATGACTTGGCTGGATGAAATGGACACGGTGGTGGATATCAGCGGGTGCGCTGAAGGAGATATAGTTAAGTTTGTGTCACAGTCCTTCAAAGGTGAAGCATTGGCATGGTGGAGATCTCTGATGGAGGCCTCCGGAAAGATCCCGTTGTATAGCATGACGTGGGATCAATTCATTGCCCTGATCAAAGATAATTTCTGCCCTCAACATGAGGTGGAAAAGATAGAATATGACTTTCTATCATTGGTGATGAAGAACCTCGACTGCCAAGCTTATCTGACAAGCTTCAATACGCTGTCCCGGTTGGTTCCCTACCTGGTAACCCCGGAGCCAAAGAGAATCGCTCGCTTTATTGGTGGTTTAGAACCCGAGATCAAGGCCAGTGTTAAAGCTTCTCGGCCAGTTACCTTCAGGTCTGTAACTGATCTTTCCTTATCCCTCACTCTGGATGCGGTCCGACAGAGATCGCAGAGGAATAAGGAGGCCGAGAAGAGGAAGCGTGAAGATGATGGTTCGCGAAAGTCGAACAAGAAACACCGTGGAAACGGTGATAACAAGAAGAGTTCTGAGTCGAGAAAGGATGGGCGTCAAGCTGGTGAGAAACCCACATGCAAAACTTGCAAGAAACAGCACTTTGGAAAGTGCAGACTCGCGTCGAGTTCTCAGACTCCGTCCAAAACCTATGCTTGTGGTATTTGCAAATCCACGGATCACAAAACCTTGGATTGCAAGAAGATGAAAGACGCAACGTGCTACCGTTGCAATGAGAGGGGGCACATCAAGACCAACTGCCCAAAATACAACAAGAAGCCTGAGGAGGCTAAGAAGACTAATGCCAGAGTCTTCAGAATGGACGCGAAAGAAGCTGTGCAGGACGATAATGTCATAACAGGTACTTTCCTTGTAAATGATATCTTTGCAAGAGTACTTTTTGATTCAGGCGCAGATAAGTCTTTCGTAGATCATAAGTTTTGTAAATTGTTGAATTTACCTGTCAAAACCTTAAACGCAAACTATGAGGTAGAGTTAGCAGATGGTACCATAGAAACCGTCTCTACTGTGTTAGATGGATGTGCTATATCCATTAAGAACCATTCTTTTCCTCTGTCTCTACTTCCGTTTAAGTTAGCCGGTTTTGACATAGTTCTGGGTATGGACTGGTTATCTCATAACCAGGCCCAAATTGTCTGTAACATGAAGCAAGTAGTGATAAAGACTCCGTCTGGTGAATCACTTACCATTCGGGGAGATACCCAGTATGGGCTGCCTGAGCAGGTGACTATGCTCAAGGCTTCCAAGTGTTTGAAGAAGGGATGTGTTATTTACATGGCGCAAGTGATTATGGAAGAACCTAAACCGAAGTTAGAAGATATCCCTATCATTTCTGAATACCCAGAAGTGTTTCCTGAAGATCTACCTGGATTGCCACCAGATAGACAAGTTGAATTTAGGATCGATATCATCCCAGGAGCGGCACCAGTTGCTAGAGCACCATACAGATTGGCACCCACAGAAATGAAGGAGTTGCGGACGCAGCTAGATGAATTGCTGGCTAAGGGTTTCATTCGACCTAGTTCATCTCCTTGGGGAGCGCCAATCTTGTTTGTCAAGAAGAAGGATGGGTCGATGCGTCTGTGCATCGACTACCGCGAGCTTAATAAAGTCACGATCAAGAATAGATATCCATTGCCCAGGATCGACGATTTGTTCGATCAGCTTCAAGGGGCAAGTTACTTCTCAAAGATTGATCTGAGGTCAGGCTACCATCAGTTGAAGGTTAAGGATGAAGACGTTCACAAGACTGCATTTAGGACTCGTTATGGTCACTACGAGTTCCTAGTGATGCCTTTTGGGCTCACTAATGCACCAGCCGCGTTCATGGATCTCATGAATCGCGTCTGCAAGCCTTACTTAGATAAATTTGTTATCGTCTTCATCGATGACATCCTTATTTATTCTAAGAATCAAGCTGACCACGAGAAACACCTTCGTTGTATTCTCAAACTTCTACGTCAAGAGAAGCTCTACGCCAAATTCTCTAAGTGTGAATTTTGGCTACGAGAAGTCCAATTTCTTGGACACGTGGTTAGTGAGCGTGGTATCCAGGTGGATCCCGCTAAAGTTGAAGCTGTTATGAACTGGCAAGAGCCAAAGACGCCTACGGAGATACGTAGTTTCCTGGGATTGGCAGGATATTACAGGCGTTTCATTGAAAACTTTTCAAGGATTGCTGCACCCCTAACCTCCTTAACTAAGAAGAAGGTTAAGTTTGTTTGGGGCCCTAAGCAGCAAGAATCCTTTGATATTCTGAAGCAAAAGTTGAGCAACGCCCCGGTACTGACACTGCCAGATGGAATTGAAGACTTTGTGGTATATTGTGATGCTTCGCACACTGGCATGGGGTGTGTGCTTATGCAGAAAGGCAAGGTGATTGCCTACGCTTCAAGGCAATTGAAGGTGCATGAAAAGAATTACACCACCCATGACTTGGAGCTGGGTGCCGTTGTATTCGCACTGAAGCTTTGGAGGCACTATCTTTATGGTGTCAAATGTGTGATCTTTTCCGATCACAAAAGCCTCCAGCATCTGTTTAATCAGAAAGAATTAAACATGAGGCAACGCCGTTGGATGGAAACCTTGAATGACTATGATTGTGAAATCAAGTATCATCCCGGCAAAGCGAATGTAGTCGCTGACGCCTTGAGCAGAAAGGAAAGGGTTAAACCCATCCGAATTAACGCCAAGCGTATGGAGATAAAGAACAGTTTGATAGAAAGGGTGTTAGCTGCACAGAAGGAAGCTGTGTTAGAAGCTAACTATCCTAATGAAAAGTTAGGAGTAACTGAGGAGCAGTTAACTCTTAGCAAAGACGGAATTTTACGATTAAACGGACGAATATGGGTTCCAATTTATGGAGGACTTCGAGATGTCATCCTCCAGGAAGCCCATAGTTCCAAATACTCCGTTCATCCTGGAGCTGATAAGATGTACCAGGATCTAAGGGCAAATTATTGGTGGATAGGCTTGAAAAAGTCTGTAGCCGCCCATGTAGCAAAATGCTTGACATGTGCGCAAGTCAAAGCCGAGCATCAGAAACCGTCAGGTTTGCTACAACAGCCTGAACTTCCTACGTGGAAGTGGGAAATGGTAACTATGGATTTTATTACCAAGTTACCCAAGACAAGGAAAGGCAATGATACAATATGGGTTATAGTTGACAGACTGACTAAGTCAGCTTATTTCTTACCCATCAATGAGACTTATAGCTTCGATATGTTAGCCCAGTTATACGTTGATAAGATTGTAGCCTTACACGGCATACCTGTAGCTATTATCTCTGATAGAGATACTAGGTACACGTCACATTTTTGGAAGAGCTTCCAGCAATCTTTGGGCACACGTTTGAACTTTAGTACGGCTTACCATCCTCAGACAGACGGTCAGAGTGAGCGTACTATTCAAACGTTGGAAGACATGCTACGTGCATGTGCGATCGATTTGGGAGGTAGCTGGGATAAGAACCTACCATTGATCGAATTCTCCTACAACAATAGCTACCATACCAGCATAAAGGCTGCGTCTTTTGAGGCATTATACGGTAGAAAGTGTAGATCGCAAGTTTGTTGGGCGGAAGTTGGAGAAGTCCAGTTATCAGGACCAGAGATCGTGTTTGAAACAACGGACAAGATTGTCCAGATTCGTAACAATCTCCAAGCTGCCCGGAATAGGCAGAAGAGTTACGCTGATCCTAGTCGTAAGGATTTTCACTTCGAAGTAGGTGAAAAAGTTCTACTAAAAGTGTCACCCTGGGAAGGAGTGATGCGATTTGGTAAGAAGGGCAAACTAAGCCCGAGATACATAGGACCTTTCGAGGTTATCGAACGTGTCAGGTCAGTTGCCTATAAGTTGAACTTACCAGAAGAGCTCAGTGGAATTCACAATGTATTCCACATCTGCAATCTGAAGAAGTGTTCCGCTGACGAATCACATGTCATGCCACATACAGATGTGCATATAGACGCGAGCTTAAAATTTGTTGAAAAACCTTTGTCGATTGAAGATCGACAGGTAAGGAAGCTTCGAAGGAAGCACATACCTTTTGTAAAGGTCAAATGGGATGCCCGTAGAGGTCCCGAATACACGTGGGAGGTTGAATCCACGATGAAAGAAAAGTACCCTTACTTATTTCAGTAAATCTCGGGTCGAGATTTATTTTAAGGGGGTGAGGATGTAACACCTCGGAAATTCACGTCCTATAATATGTTGACACGTGTCATAAAGTTTAAACGTGTGAAAGAAATATTATGGAAGGACTAAAGTTGACAAACGTGGAAATTATGTAAATATACGTATTCTAAGTGTCAACTGTGAATAAATATATTGTATATTAACCCTACACGATGCTCATACCTTCAAACGAATAAATCATGGATCATACGAAGCAAAATGTGAGTGATTTCAAACTACAGGGACCAAATGTGTCAACATGTTTAATTTATACCTCTGAGTGACCTTTTGACAAACCCGAAGCTTTGTAAATATTAATTATGCTCACGAGAATGCACCATAAAAATTTCATAAAGTTTGGTTAACGTATGAGAAAGTTATGATCAAATCCGTGTGCGAAGTGTTAAAGCGTAAACGTAGAAAGTTAGGACTTTTCGGGTGAAAATAAAGTTACCCGGGGACTTGGCAAAGTGGGTATATGTTTTAAGGCCTTAGTAAATCGATTGTGGGGGTTTAAAGTGCAAGAAATCAGTACCTATTCGGGTTTTGAAGAGCCAAGGACTGAATCGCAAACAAAATTTAAAGTTGCTGATATGCATGTCCTCGCGCCACGCGAGGGTCCCTCGCGCCACGCGAGGGACTTCCAGAACCGCAAAACGGGGCTGCTTGTCTGCCAAGGCTGTTATGCGCGACCTTTACCCGTTTTTCCACTTCTCCTGGCCCCTAAAACATCCCCTAAGCCTCTAGGACACCTGTTGATCAATTGTGGGGACTTGTAGAGTAAGTTGTCAACTTCTTATGGTGAGTACTTTCACTATATAAGGCACTTCATGTTGCAAACATTCTTCACACTTGCATCTGATCATTGGAGCATTTCTGGAGCTAAGAAACTCTCTCATTTGATCTTATTTCGTGCATTGGACTCTTGTAAGTCTGCTAGTTCTTGTTTAGTTGTGTTTAGCTTAGTTAATTAGCTAAAAGTCAAACCGTCGTAATTACGGTTTGACTTCGAGATTAGTCACTAATGACTCAGGCTTATCTCGAATTAAAAGTAGTTATAGGTTGGTATTTATGTGGGTAATAAAACCCCAAAAGGGTTTCCCCTGATCACCATCCTAACCAGGTCAAATGTCGGGTCAAACCTTTAATTAAAAAGTCAACATATTGCTTAAAATGTCATTTATGCATAATTAGCTATCTAGAACATATATAACCTGTTTGATCATTGTTATAACTTAGTAATTAGTGTAAGAACATGTCCAAACATGTTCAACCCGACTATTTCCTGTTTAGACCCGGTTCGGAACCGAAAGTCACATAGTTTGACTTTCACTTTGACTTTCAGTTCTGACCCGTTAAAGCATATTTTAGAAATGCCTTAGAGCTTTAATTGGACTAGGTTACATGTTAGAACAACCCTCTGTGATTATACACCTCGGTCCATTAGTTATCCAATTAATATGCATGTTTCCGTTAATTGCTCATATGTTGACCGTTATGCCCTTATTACCTTAAAACGTGATTTATGAAAATGTAAAAGTGTAGAAATCTTTGTTACTGATATATAGACATGCATGCAAAGTTTGACATCAGTTTGACTTGTAGATTAAGAGTTATGCTCGTTATCGCAAAACTAATGCTTTATGTTAATAAAATGGCGTAATTAGCGTATAGCCTAGTTAAACATACTTTTTGGTATCAAATATTTTACCCCCTGATGTAATATATTATTTTGGGATTTTTAAAGATTTTTAATTAATTTTAGGCTGGGCATAACTCGTAGTCGTAGGCTTAATTCGGTAATTGTCGGTTTTGCCCTTACGGGCCATAAAATGAGTTTTACACATCTAAACGATTCCAAACCTTTTGCTACTGATTAGTTATGATAAATAAATTATTTTAAGCCTTCTGGAAATATAAAAATATCAGATTTAAGTATCGAACCCGGTAATGGCCTTTAATCGCCTTAATTAGCGTTTTTAGCGCATAGTATGTTTTAAAATCATATTGGACATACCCGGGTTGATACCTACTGATATAAGAGGCAAATTATAATATTTTAACAGTAAGCAAAGGTTGATAAACTCAGACCTCAGTTTTGAGCTTTTCGGCTTATGTGAAATTACCAAAATACCCCTACGGGGCCTAGTTTGGTTAAAAATGATAAGTTTCACATACATGCCTTAACCTACTGATGTAACTTAGCAAATTGAGTATATTTGCTGATTACATCAGACCTGTAACTCAGGTTGTCACTTAAACTCTTTTATAAACTTGTAAATGACCAAACTACCCCTACGGGGCCTAGTTTGGGTTTAAACACATTTCGGGCATAACGAAAGACACCTTACTGATGTCACAACATATTTGAGACATAATTAACTTAGGAAACCTGTATATAGCTCTCATGACTACCCGTCACGCTTATTACGCGTACGGTTCGGTTTATGTAACAAGTTTACATAAATTAGCCGAAACGGGTCAAACCTTAACGGTTTTATCTCAAAATCCAGAATGTGAATGATAAACCCATATTAAACAAGT
The DNA here is from genome assembly GCA_030545235.1 of Helianthus tuberosus. NCBI lineage: Eukaryota > Viridiplantae > Streptophyta > Magnoliopsida > Asterales > Asteraceae > Helianthus > Helianthus tuberosus. The sequence goes on along the minus strand of CM060374.1, from coordinate 87,217,862 downwards.
CTCCAAACTTGTCGGGTCTGAATCACATTCTATCCGGTCTTCGCTTAATCGTGCGTACGAACCGTATCTTGAAACTAGCCGGTCTAAGCTTAAGCTTAATAAAAGACCCGTTAGAATTCTAATAGGTTATATTAAACCTTCGTTCCAGATTAGGAGAAACAGTAAAATCTACGTGCATTCTGCTATTTGTGATTTATACTTGCATCAGGTAAATACTTTTAACTTATTTTCCCTATACGGGCTTGGGTTACGGTACATAGCGTACCGCTTGATCGGGCATCAAATCTCCACGCTTAGTGGGTAGTTGAATAATTTGATCGGCTCGTTTTAAACAGTCTTGTTTACTTTACAGCCTTTGGGGGGTTAATGACCATGTCCCGGATATCCCTGGCATCATCTTACGAGATGGCCACGACCTGAGCACGGGGTGTAGGCGTACTCCCGTGTATAACTCACTTAAAGTGGTGTGTCTATTGATCTTTAACCCGGATTTGATTCGGGCTACTGAACGCATAAGTAACATGTAATTCGTTCACAAGATTATAATATTAAATAATTCTCCCAAGTTAAATAAAAATGTTTATGCCATGTGCATCCAAACCAATTTTCAATCATTTTTCAAAATGAGTCAGTTGAATGTATTTACCGGTGTAAACTGACGTATTTTCCCAAAAAGACTGAATGCAGGTACTAAACGAAATTTGGCTGGATTGTCTCCTAAGCATCAATAAAAGTCTCGCAAGCTTAGGATGCCAGAAATCTGTTGAACCATAATTGTTATTTTGTTTCGATCCATTCTGTGGATAAACACCGGATATTGTGACTTTGATTACAATAAATAAATTCGGTTGTATCTTATTTTTAAATTGCTTCCGCTGTGCATTATTATATTGTGTTGTTTGACTATTACGTTGCCAACCACGTCACGATACTCCCCCACCGGGCCCACCGGTGACACGTGGAAATCGGGGTGTGACATTTCTATATTTTCTTTTTCCAGTGTCTTGGTGTGTGGCTAAATTCTGGATTATTATTTTGCGAACTTTGGAATTTTTCATCAGGATGTGCTCGTAAATGATCGGGTACTCAAAATGTTTCTAAAATGCATTATTTTTAGGTTTATATCACAGTGCTTCTGGGCTTCTAATGGGCCAGGCCTAAGGACTGGCTCTTGGGCCTACAACCGTTTTGGCAGATCATTATGATAAGTTTTTGGAAAAGGCAAAATGTATTTGAATTTTGAAGTCATAACATAAACTTGAATATGGTATACCAAAATTATCTCGATATAAAAGAAAAAAAATTATCTCTGCGTAAAAGAAAAAATATTGAATAATGCCAACATGATAACATGAACTTTGGAGTCTTGAAACAATCACCCCCCTAGTTTAGTATGCTAACATGAGTTATTTTTAACAAACGAAATTATCACTTTTAACTTTTGAAAAATTTTAAACAAATTGAACATGCACAGATGTTCTTTTGGACATATTTTTTTACTTTTTTATTTTTGTTTGCTATAACTAGTGCACCAAAACCGACCGAGTTCATATTGTTTTCTTTTACGTTTACATTTGTTATTTACCTTATTGATTTATCTTTTCTTATTATTTTGATGTTTAGAGCCGAGCTACGACACAAATAGCATTAACACATTTAGATATCATTTTGTTTAATTTTACGGATGTATTTATCAGTTATCATGGTGTGTGATACGTAGCAAATTCCAATCGCGTCCCAGTGCACGCGCGGGCTATTACAACCCTAGTTTAAATACATGTTTGTCTTTCCTAAGGGTGCAAACGAGCCGAGCCCGAGCTCGGCCAGGCTCGAGCTTGATTAACTTATGAGAGCTCGGGCTCGAGCTCGGCTCGATTCGAGCTTTGTTTTCAAAGCTCGAGCTCGGCTCATTTGTATTTTATCAAGCTCGAGCTCAGCTCGGGCTCGGCTCGTTTATTATCTATTAATTAGTATATTAAATAAAAATAATATAAATAATAGACTTTTTAGGCTTGCGAGCTCGATAAGTAAAGCTCGGGCTCGGGCTCGTTTACTAAATAAGCTTATTTTTAGGTTCGAGGTCGGCTTGTAAACAAGTTTAAATAAGCTCGGCTCGACTCGGCTCGTTTACACTAAGGCTCGATAAGGCTCGACGAGCCTAACGAGCTTCACATGTGTGGCTCGAGCTCGATAAACAAACGAGCTTTGTTTTGAGGCTCAAGATTGGCTCAGGCTCGATAAGGCTCGGCTCGTTTCGAGCTTTTTCTCGAGCCGATCTCGAGTAGCTCGCGAGCCGCTCGACTTGTTTGCACCCCTAGTCTTTCCAATTGTAAGCTTGTTATTTTAGGGTGCAAAAACAATAATAGAACTTTTTTGTTAAAAGAGGTGTTCGTGTCAACTCTCAAATACATATGTTGTATTATGATTTATGTGCCTAATATTATTTTAAGGTTTTCATTAGGTTCGACCAAGTAGCACGCCACTTGTAGCTAGAGGTATTCAACTCGGGTTTTTCAACAAACCAATTTCGTTTCCAAACCAGTTTCAATTCTAATCAACAAAAGTCAAAAACGATTTCACCCAAACCAGTTTCTGAGAGAAAAAGTCATCGATACAGTTCCAAACTCACCATGGTTTTTTGCCAGTTTGGTTCTTTTAAACAGGTCTCAACCCTGTTCCAAACCGTAGATACCCATAACCATTCCTAAACCTTCAATTTCAATCCATTCCATACCATGTTCCTCCCAAACTGGTTTAATTTTCGGTTTCACTTCGCTTTATAAACCGATCCGATTTCCGAACCGGTTTTGTCGTTTGCCCATCTCTACTTGTACCTAGAGGTGCACATAATAACCCGTTTATTAACCGGAACCAGTTATTAACATGAACCGGTTAAGATGAATAACCAAACCAGTTAAGGTAATAACCGGCTAAAGAAAAAAAAAATAGAAGATAATATGCACCTCTCCTTGTCCCACACACCCACCGTGCTTTTGGGCTTTTAATGGGCCAGGCCTAATGACTGGGCTTTGGGCCTACAACCGTTTTGTCAACAATTTTGTATATAAATCTGGAAGAGAAAATAGAATTTGTTAACCAGTAAACAAAATGTCTCGAACGTTGGTGCAGCCGGTAGGTCAAAAACGACTCACGAACGTTGCAGTTGTTCGTCTAAAGAAACATGGAAATCGATTTGAGATTGCTTGTTACAAGAACAAAGTCCTCTCATGGCGTTCTGGCGTGTAAGCATCTTCTAAATAGCATATTATTCATTGATTATTGATTTATTCACAAGTTGGTTAATATTAGGGTTTATAATTTTATTTAGCGTATGAATTTGGTGTCTGTTGCGTTTGTTTTAAATGATTTATTGTTTTGTGGTATTATTGGAACATTTTGGGTGGTTTTTAGGGTTTTAGGTATGGAACTAATTGAATGAAAAATTTTGAATTATTGCATCATAATGTTTTAAAGTTAACTAGCTATCTTTGATTTAAGCACTTAATTGCAATAATAATTTTGAAAACACACAATTGATTTTTTTGTTTATGATGAAATTGTTTGATATTAGGGTTTAATAATGTTATTTTGTTTGCAAATTTGAGCTGTATGGTGTTTATTGTGTTTGTTGTTAGAGTTTATTTTAATGATTTATTGTTTTGTGGTACGGGATAGAGAGATATTTGAAAATTTAGGGTTTTATATTTCGAACAAGTTGAATGAAAGACTTGTGGATTATTGCATCATAATGTTATAAAATTAAGTAGATATGTTTGATTTAAGCACTTGATTATCTGGTTCTGAATGGTGAAATTGCAATAATCACTTTGGAAATGCACGTATAAATACTTTTATAAAAGTCCCTCATGCTATTGCAACTTGTGAAGAATGTATTCTATTCATGGCTGCATGTTGGAAATGAGGGCTGATTGGCCGGTGGAAATGAGGGCTGAACGGACGGAGAGGGTGTTTGTTGATGGCAAACGTAAAGCCTTTAGGCTTTAGTGAAGGTTTTAAGAGTGTATGACCTATAAGTTTATGTTTGTTATTTGGCGGCTATTTATTTTGTAGGAATGATAGGGCTTGACTAGAGTAGATTAGAATTTTTATGACTTAGGCTAAAGGGTGTGGGGGTCATGGTTGGGACATGATTCGTCACATAGGAACATGAATGGAAGGCTACACCACCCCCTTGCATGATCCACCATGGTTTGCATGGATTAAACCATGGCAACCATGGTCCTCCTTTCCATTTTTTCAAGAAATCAGTTCCTTTTTCTTTAGATAAAGATAAATTAAAATAAATAAGGGGATAGTGGTTGGGTCATGACCACACCCTTAGGGTATTGGTTTTGGATGGTTGATTAGAGGTGGGTGACATGGCACTGACGTGGAGGGTCATGGTGGTCATGGGGGTCTTGACCACACCCTATAGCCTTATGAGTTTGTATAATGATTTTGAGTCAAGATGCCAAGATTCTAGTACCACTGTTTTTTATTTTTATTTTTTATGTTTATGGCCAAGATTTTCTGAAGAATTGTCTTCTGTTCATGGTTTCATGATGATAACTAGGTTAATTTCCAGTTTTCCACTAGTAGATGAGATGATGTATGTAGTCTGTTTTTACACATAAGGACCGGGCGCTACATGAAAATGAGGGTAAAACCGACAGGCGGGTGCGTAAAGGTACTAGTGTCCCATTTTAAGAGTGTATGGCCTAGGGGGGGTGCACGGTTCGGTTCGGTTATTAGCATTATCTGTAACTGTAACCTAAATCTTCGGTTAATCGGTTCGGTTTATTCGGTTAATTTGTTGGTTTTCGGTTCGGTTCGGTTAATAACCAAACCAAGCATTGGCTAAATTTTTTGTTTAGAAATTAGAAATACATGTAATGGAGGTATAAATACACGAAATTTATATATAAATACATGAATTGGATGTATAAATAAATAAAATGGAGGTATAAACACATGAAATGGAAGTGTAAACATGACATGGATGTATAAAAGCTAGAAATATATGAAGATTTAAATGATTCGGTTCGGTTCTGTTAATTTCGGTTAACCGATGGTACAAAAAATATCCGTTAACCGATTTTTGGTTAATTCGGTTTCGGTTAATTTCAGTTCAATTTTATCGGTTTTCGGTTTGGTTTTGGTTAACAGTTCGGTTATTGCTCACCCCTATGGCCTATAAAATAATGTTTATTATTTGGCAGCTATTTATTTTGTAGGAACAATAGGTCTTGGCTAGAATAATTGCTGTACACTTTTAGGGTATTTCGGATAATTAGTTTGTTATTTATTACTCATGAGCTTTTTTTTGGCTTCATAAAGTTTTTCTGACTAAAGGTACAGTTTGCTTAATGTATAAGTTTCATTGTTTTCTAAGGCATTCTCTTGCTCCATTAGAGATGTCTGAGTAATAGTAATTGTCTTTGGTATTGTTTTTATTTCTCTGTCTTGCTAAATATGATTTTGATTTCTGAATTATCGCTGCTGATGTGCAATGCAATTCTGTGTCAGCGAGAAAGATTTGGATGAAGTGTTGCAATCACACATTGTTTACTCAAATGTTGCGAAAGGAGTTCTTGCAAAGTCGAAAGATCTAAAGGCGGCTTTTGGGATGGATGATCAGACAAAGATCTGTCTTGAGGTTTTTTTCAACTACATTCAGAATTTTAGTTTCTTTTGAGCTTTATTCGTTGCTTAGGGTCAAATATTGTAACAGATATTAGAGAAAGGAGAACTGCAAGTCGCAGGGAAGGAGAGAGAATCACAATTATCAAATCAATTTAGAGACATTGCAACTATTGTCATGCAGAAGACTATCAATCCCGAAACTCAGCGCCCGTATACTATAAGCATGATTGAGCGTTTGATGCATGAAATTCATTATGCTGTAGATCCACATAGCAATTCCAAGAAACAGGTAATTCGATCTCTTCCACTTCATATTAGAGCTGAGTGGGTTTGAACGTTGGGTAACATGATTTTGGGTCAAAACAGTTACTTTTTTTTTAAAACACAGGATGGGTTGGATTGGATTGTAACTCTACAACATGCTCATGGTTTTGGGTCATTAATGGTTACTTTATTTTGATACTTTGCTAACTACAGGCACTAGATGTCATCCGTGAACTTCAAAAACATTTCCCGATTAAGAGGTCTCCCATGAGACTAAGGCTAACTTTACCACAAGACAAGTATGATTCTCTTGCGGAAAAGCTTAGTGAGTGGAAAGCGATCATTCTCTCTAAAGATGAATCTGGAAGTCAGATTTCTGTTGTAAGTAAACATTCAACTTCCCTGTAAATTCATTTTTGAGTTTTAATTTTCATAAGTTTTGGTTGCATACTTGCATTTGTTTGTTTTGTCTGTTATGCCATATAAATTAGACTTGTATATTTTACCCTCAATGATACTATCTTGAAGAATTGCTGCTTATTTTTGTATATTTCCATCTTTACCCCCCTAATGCCCTGTACACTGGATCTTGTGTATTTGCTTGCATATTGCACATACAACTCTTTATAAAATTTGCGTTTTGTCGGTTTTTTTGTTTGCTCTTTACAAAATTTGCATTTTGTTGGTTTTGTTTGGTTTCAAGTACACAAAATGGGCGAGCCAGTCAGGCTGAGTAACATATCAAAGCCATTGTTTCTATGTGTGGGTCAAAAGGGGCCGGTTTGGGCCGTTGGGCAGGCCTTCTCAACCCTTTTGTGCCCACTTTTTCCTTATATATTTTGTAAATATGCAACATATCAAATATGATTATGGTAACTGCATTGCTTATATTATAATCTAGTTTCTTTAGAATTAAAGACGATTTAGGACATTGTAAGCACTCAATGCACATTAGCCAACTTTTGACTTGTTTAACCTGACTTGACCCCTTTGACCAGTTTCATTTGTTGCTCCTTTTTTTTTAGAGTAAAGTACATGGATAGTCCTTGTGGTTTATCAAAATTTTTGGTTTAGTCCATAACCTTTAGATTTGTTGGCTAGGGAGTAAATGCGTTACAAAGTGCAAACCACTGGGACCATCCGTGTACTTTTGGAAAGTTAGGGACCAAATCCAAAATTTTGGTAAACCGCAGGGACTATCCGTGTACTTTACTCTTTTTTTAGAGTAAATTGCCAAAATCGTCCCTAAGGTTTGGACATATTTGCCATTTTTATCCAAAACAAATTTTTTTGTACATTATAGTCCTTCACTTTTGGGATTTTTTGCCATTTCCATCCAAACATCTAATTTGCTTTATTTTTTCTATCAAAAATTTGGATGAAAATGGCAAAAAATCCTAAATCTCATGGATGATTTTGGAAAAAAAAAGTCAGACGTTTGGATGAAAATGGCAAAAAATCCCAAAAGTGAAGGATTATATGGTACAAAAAAGTTGTTTTGGATGAAAATGGCAAACACCTAAACCTCAGGGACGATTTTGGCAATTTACTCTTTTTTTTATATATATATTTTGCATGTTTGACTCGTTACCAATAAAATGCAGCCACGGTTAACCGGTTATCCATGCAAAAGGCTCAACATAGCCACCTACTAATTTATAAAATGGAAATCGAAACCTTCACATTATACCGTCTTGTTAAATAATGTTTTTTTTTCTGTTCTATCTAAAATTGCACATATAAACATGTTTTAACAAGCATTTATTATCCGTGACTTGTATTGTTAAATGATTGGTGGGGCAGGTATGTGAAATTGACCCGGGGATATTCAGAGATTGCGATGCATTGGTGAGAAATCTGCAAGGAAGGTCTGAAATTCTAGCGATCTCTGTGCACGGTGAAGGTGATATTCATGCAGATGATGTATCATCATCAAGCCAAGAAACCTCGACATCAACAGAAGTCGTCCAGCAATTGACTGACAAAATGCAGAAGCCGACGTTTGTGAGCGAACCCACCAGCGACTTAAAGCAATGCACTACATGTGATGCAGTTGTTGGGGATGCTAAACAATATAGAGAACACTTCAAGAGTGATTGGCATAAGCACAATTTGAAGAGAAAAACACGACAATTGCCTCCCCTTTCTGTAGAGGAATGTGCGGCTGATGTGGAACTCACCGACTCAAAGAAAGATCTCAGTGAATACTCCTTTTGAGGTTTGTTTTTCATTTGGATGTCCAGGTCGTATTGTGTGTTACAAACCCATCTTTTTTGATGAAGTAGGAGACTTAAATTTTGAAGTTTGAATCATATGAACAGTATATACTTTGGACCGGTAAAAATCACTTTGTGTGTGTAAAACTGGAAATGAGCTTCTTTATCAACTCAATATATGTGTGTGACCATGTAGGTTCATGTGTGTTATTAATCGTGTCATCATATGTTGTGTATTGGGAATTTAGATCCAACATTTTTAGGCTTTTAACAAGTCAAGGTCCTTACGCATATTGGAATCAATATATGTTTTTTCTCTTTCATTAGGTTATAGTAATGTGATGTCATGCACCTATTAAAATATCTTGTGAATTTGCATATTCCTATTTTTATTTAAGTATGCAAGTTCCTAATGTTCAATGCATGAAAAGTATTTGAAGATATGGTTAGGTATAGTTTCAATAATTAATTAGTGTCTTGTTTCCTTTAGATTTTCTTCTTGTCCAATCTCACCTTTTCAACACTTATGCTCCACTCATGACATCTTCGCCCTTTCTTCTAACAAAAAATGCCGTTCGTAATGATGGATTGGACGAAAATGTCATGTACGGGCGACGTCTCATCCATTCTTGTTATCATTTCAACAAGAAAATCTAAATAATAGGGCCCTAAGAGCATTCACATTCTATCCATCAAAATATGTGAGGGGGAGTTTTTATATTATAAAGGGTATAAAAAGTGGTTGTGAGTGGAGGAGAGAGAAAATGTTACTGTTCATCTGTATATTTGGGGGGACACTGTTCACCTAGTATAATTTTTTTAATATATATTGAAAGTGGTTGTGAGTGAAGGAGAGAGAAAAACGTGATGATAATATTATTTAATTGAAAAGGAGAGAGAAAAAGTATTTGTTTTTAGTAGAAATATATTGATATAGGAGTTGTTTTTTAGTGGAATGTATGTATAATTTGATGGTTTGGATGTGAATGCTCTAAGTAGGGTTTTTTAATTGGCTAACTCGTACACTCTACGATCCTACTTTAAAATTTTCCACCGGGGGACTTAAACACAAAACCACATGGGGAGGAACACCATTTGAACACACCTTAAATTCTACTAGGCCCATGCCCTTTGATCCCTAATTAGTTATGGAAACTGTACTTAACCAGTTAACCATATTTTTAAATATTTTATGAGTTGAACTTGTTGGAAAAGAAATATAAATTGAAATTAAAAGTAGAAACTATATTTAGAGGTTCACACAATATAACTATTAATTAATTAATCTGTTGAAAATGTATGTGGTTTTAAACTTGCATACATAATAAAATTAGAGTTAAATGCCATTTTAGTCCCTGTGGTTTGGGCCATTTTGCCAGTTTAGTCCAAAGGTTTCATTTTTAACCTGTGGGTCTAAAAAGGTTTCACAGTTGCCATTTTAGTCCACTGGGTTAACTTCATCCATTGTTTCTGTTAACGAGAAGGCCAATTCGGTCATTTTATATGGCTGAATTGCCCTTTTAGTTAATAAAATTACATACAAAATGACCAAATTGGCCTTCTCATTAACAGAAAAAATGGATGAAGTTAACCAAGTGGACTAAAATGGCAACTGTGAAACCTTTTTGGACCCACAGGTTAAAAATGAAACCTTTGGACTAAACTGGCAAAATGGCTCAAACCACAGGGACTAAAATGGCATTTAACTCATAAAATTAAGTGCATATTTATCATAGATTTTTTTTTTTTTACCTTTATGGGTTTGTAAAAGTACATTATTATAACCTAATGAAAGGAAAGGAAAAAAAACTTTATATTTTCTTCTATATGCATGAACATGTTTACTCCAAATGATATGATAAATAGCAGAAACTAGCTGACCCCCACCCCAACACACACACACAACCAACATGTAACTAACAATTCTTCAACCCACATGAATGATAACAAGTTAACTCTTATTTATATAACAAAAAATTAAAACGTTAAAATTTGATTTGTATCCTGTTTTCGTAAACAATATCTCATAAAAATCATATATTTAAATGTAAGGGTGAAATGTCATTTTAGTCCCTGTGGTTTGAGCCATTTTGTCAGTTTAGTCCAAAGTTTTCATTTTCACTATTGCCATTTTAGTCCAACGGGTGTTAACGAGAAGGGTAATTTGGTCATTTTATATTAGACATGGGCAAAAAAAACCGGTTATTTAACCGAAACCGGTTAATAACCGTAACCGAAACCGGTTTTTAACCGGTACCAAAATAACCGGTTTAGGTTTCTTATTAACCGCCGGTTCGTAACCGGTTTTAGATATTCATACCAATAACCGGTTTTAACCGGTTAATTAAAAACCGGTTTTTTATGATTGTTAATAACCGGTTAACCGGTCTCAGCTTCATCTTCAACAGCAGACAGAAGCACAGCAGCAGCACAGAACAATTGCAGTCATGAAATGTTACCGTTTGAAATGAAAAAAACGGTAATATTACCGTTATGGACCTGTTTGGATGTGTATAAATAAGATTTCAATGCATATGTATAATCCCACTTCAATTCTAGCTAAAAAACACACTTACAAAATACGTTTCAACTTTCAAATGGCGAGTTCGAGTGGCGATGCTTCGACCGTTGTTGGTTCAAATAGCGAGTTGTTTGTGAAGAAGATCTTGACCACGAATAGGGACCCGACACTATGGGTGAATTTTGATTTATGCGAGATGTCGATTGGAAAAGAAAAGGCGAGGTGCAAAAATTGCGGGGCGTTTCTTGCGGCGTCATCGAACTCTACTTTGAGAGCACATTTGACGTCGCATTGCAAGCCATTAAAAAAAAATCCCGCCAAAGATCAAGCGCAAATATCACGGGGTATGGGTGTTTGGAATTTCGACCCGGAGGCGGTTCGTTTAAGGATGGCTCAATTTGTTATTCAACAATCGTTGCCGTTCGATCACTTTGACAATCCGCGCTTGACTAAGTTGATTCAAGAGACGCTTCAACCACGTTATGTTCACGTAAGTCGTTCAACTCTTAGACGCGATTGTTTAAAGATGTGGTCAAAAGCTAAAAAAGAAATGATTTTAGGTTTTGAAAAATTAAACACCGGTGTTAATTTAACAACCGACGTATGGTCGGCTCCATTTGGTTTACCGGATTCTTACATTTGTGTTACCGCGCATTGGATCGATCCCAATTCGTGGAACATGATGAAACGTATAATCGCGTTCGATATATTTGGTTATCCACACACGGGGGAAAATATATTTCATGTCTTAGACGATGTTATCAAAACTTATAAATTAGAAAATAAAATAGTTTCTATTGCTTTTGATAATGCGTCGAACAACACAACCGCAGTGCAAATGTTAAAAATAAAATACAATCCGATTTGCGATGGAGAATTTTATCATAGCCGATGTGTTGCGCACATCATTAACTTGGTTGTGCAAGACGGGCTAAATGTTGAGTCCGTTAAAGAAGTTAAAGAAACTTTTAAAGATATGTTACGTGACGTTTTTCAAGGTAGTCGAAAAAGATATGCGGATTATAGAAAATGGTGTAAAGCTTTAAATAAGAAATGCTATAGCGCACATTTTGACATGGTCGTCCGTTGGAACTCTACGTGGAAAATGTTTGATAGCGCGATAATGCAAAAAGAAACCTTAAAATCTTTCCACGATAGTCTTGCAACGTCCGGGTTGGTGGAACCATTTGATGACGATGGTTGGAAGTGTATTGAAACGTTAACACAATTACTTGAAGTTTTTAGAACCGCGACAAAGATTTTATCGGGAGTTTATTATCCCACTAGTTCTTTGGTGCTTAAACAACTATTTTTGATGTGTCAAAAAGTAAACGACTTTGAATTCCAAGGTGACATTTACGAACATATGATTGTTCCAATGAGAGAAAAGTTTAAAAAATATTTTCAAGAAATGCCACCGGTTTTTACATGTGCCGCCGCCTTGAACCCGACTATAAATATTGCGGGTGTTGAGATGATGATTTCGGATATTTGTTCGGATTTGGAGTTAAATGATGCCGACCCACATTTTACAAGAAATGCACTAAAACGTTTTGACGTTTCTTTAAACAATATTTTTGATCATTACTTTCAAAGATATGGTAACGTGTCATCGTTACACCAACAAATGGCGGAGAGCTCGAAGGCGTCGAGAAAAGATGCGGACTTAAATTTCTATAATTCGTTAAGAAATGAAAATAGTAAACGTTCTCGAGGTGATGCATCAAATAGTGAACTCGGGAGGTATAAATATACCGATTTTTTAGCAACCTTGTCACCCGACGAGTTTCACAACTTTGATGTTTTGGCTTGGTGGAAAATACAAGAACCGCATTATCCCGTTTTAGCCGCCATGGCACGTGATCTACTAAGCTCCCAAGCTTCTACGGTAGCTTCGGAGTCGGTTTTTTCTCTTAGTGGAAGGGTACTATCTATTCGACGAACAAGACTTACACCGGAGGCGATGGAAATGTGCATTTGTTTGAAGGATTACTTGGATGGCGTGGAACGTATACAACATATTTCAAGTCTTGAGGGCGAGCTTGAGGTGGAAGGACAATTACATGATGTTGAAGTTTTTCAAGGACGGGCGCAACCACTTTCCGATGACGAACTCATGTACGATGAATCCGTACGCTCTACTAGCCCCCGAAGCGACTAAACGAAGAAATGACGAAACAAAACTACAAGACGACAACTTCATTCTAGACTAGTTAAGAAAATTGTATTGGATATTTTCATGTTTATTAATGTAATGTTACTTGATCTACTAATATAATTATAAAAAAACGTATTTTATTTGGTTTATTTGTGTGTTTAATATAATTCTGCATGTTTTTATATAATTCTGCAGGTTTTTATATGATTCTGCATGTTTTTAAAAATTCTGCATGTTTTTATAAGTTTCTGCATGTTTTTATAAAATTCTGCAGGTTTTTATATAATTCTGCAGGTTTTTATATAATTCTGCATGTTTTTAAAAATTCTGCATGTTTTTAATATAATTCTGCATGTTTTTATATAATTCTGCAGGTTTTTAATATAATTCTGCATGTTTTTTAAAATTCTGCATGTTTTTATAAGTTTCTGCATGTTTTTATAAGTTTCTGCATGTTTTTATAAAATTCTGCATGTTTTTATATAATTCTGCAGCATTTTTTTAAGTTTCTGCAGTTTTAATATAATTCTGCATGTTTTTATAACTTTCTGCATGTTTTTAAATGATTCTGCATGTTTTTATAAAATTCTGCATGTTTTGTATATGATTCTGCAGCTTTTTTTTTTTTAAATTTCTGCAGTTTTAATATAATTCTGCATGGTTTTATAACTTTCTGCATGTTATTCTGCATGTTTTTATAAAATTCTGCATGTTTTGTATATGATTAATGATTCTGCAGCTTTTTTTTTAAATTTCTGCATGTTTTATAAAATAACCGAAAAAACCGGTTTTTATTAACCGGTTCACTAGTTAACCGGTTTTTCATAACCGGTCGGTTATTACCGGGTACTGATTTTCGGGGTTAATAACCGGTTATTAACCGGTCGGTTATTAACCGTAACCGGTTATGTTTTTTTGGCCCAATAACCGTCCCAACCGGTTAACCGGTTTAGGTTATTAAAAAAACCGATTTGTGCATGTCTATTTTATATGGTCGAATTGCCCTTCTAGTTAACAAAATTACATATAAAATGACCGAATTGCTCTTCTTGTTAACAGAAAATTGGATGAAGTTAACCAAGTGGACTAAAATGGCAACGGTGAAACCTTTTTGGACCCATAGGTGAAAAATGAAACATTTGGACTAAACTTGCAAAATGATCCAAACCACAGGGACTAAAATGACATTTAACTCTAAATGTAATAATTTGGCATGATGTCAGACCATGTGTAGTGGTTTGGGTGAATAAAGCCCATACCCTTAGGCGTTTTCCGCCATGTGGCAGTACAGTCAGCAAGGGGCATTATTGGGCGTTTTTCTAAAATGGGTGTAGTGGGGATGTGTGCATTATATTAAAAAGGGGTGTTAAACAATTAAATAAAAAAAACATCCAAAAAATGGTATTGGGCAAGCATAGGAAAGAATGCATGTGATTGCAGGGGCGGACCTAGTGTATACCGGGGGGTAGCCTCCGCTACGGCTTGGCTCGGAAAAATTTGACGTTTTTAGTGTAAATTTTGGAAAAATTTGATGTTTTTTCGATTTCGTTACGGCTTATTTATAAAACGTTACGGCTTGGCGTGAATCCTAGATCCGCCACTGTGTGATTGGCCAAACCACGCCCGCTACACATGGTCTCAAACATATGTGCTGGGAGCACTTTTGGACGGTTCATAACTAGTCATCGATTTCCAATGGTTTTTTAGATCATGAGCCGTGCTTTAGAAAGACGAGTTCTAAAACCTCTTATGGGTTTTCTCTAATTTCCTAAATACTTGTGTATATGGATCTCTATTGTCATATGTTGAAAGAATATGAATAGGATAAGGAACTGGGATGCTATTGTTGGGATAATTAAAAATAGATTGGCTTCTTGGAAGGCCCTCACTTTGTCTATCGGCGGTCGTGTGGTCCTTATCAAAGCGGTCTTAGAGAGCCTTCCTATATATTTTTTCTCTATTTTCAAGGCGCCTATTAAAGTGTTGGATAAAATTGAATCCCTAATGAAAAACTTCCTATGGGGGGGAACGGAGGAGGTGAGAAAGACACATTGGGTGGCTTGGGAGAAGGTTACGCGTTCCAAAAAAGATGGTGGGCTCGGTTTGTGCAATCTCAAGTTAGTTAACGAAGCTCTTTTGGCGAAATGGGTGTGGAGGTTCAAAGTGGAAGACAACAGTCTGTGGAAAAAAGTGGTTATGGCTTGTCATGGTAGGAAAAGGAGGTGGTCTTTTTTACCTTCTAATCCGACGATGTCGGGGGTTTGGAATAATATTAGGAGGATGGAGGAAAAGTTGATCGTTAAGGGGAAGAGAATTCACAATTTAATTAAAGGGGTGGTAGGAGATGGTAAGAATATTAGATTTTGGGTTGATGTTTGGTGCGGAGATACGGCCCTCATGATTAAATGGCCCTGTTTATTTGCCCTTGAAAAATCAAAAACGTGTTGGGTGAGTGACCGTTTGGAGGTTTCAAATTCCATTCTCCGGTATCTTTTCAATTGGGTTAGGGAACCGAGCACGGTTAGTGAGGTGCAGGAGCTGAATGAGATGTTGTCTTCTCTCGACGGAATCAGACTTACAGCGGAAAGTGATAAATGGTTATGGTCCCTGGAGGCTTTGGGGGTTTTCTCGACGAGATCCTTCAAGGCAGCAGCTACGGTTGGAGTCAGGACTGATGAGGTTCCTTTTTCGGTTAAAGGTTGCGGTTGGGTTCCGGCCAAATGCAGAATTTTTATGTGGAGAACCGCTCTTGATAGGATCCCGACTAAACAAGCGTTAGAAAGAAGGAACATTCAGGTTGGTTCGCCGCTTTGCGTTCTTTGCGGGGATGGTGTGGAATCGGTGGAACACCTTTTTACGGCCTGTGAAGTGACTATGAGAGCTTGGAACCGCTTTTGCGGATGGGTGAATATCCCTCCGTTTTTTGCGTTCTCATTCTCGGACGTCATAAACCTGCACAAAGGGGTTGATCGGGATTCAAAAGCCAAGGAGATTATTCGCGGCTTGGTGATAGTCGTTTGTTGGGTGATATGGAGATCAAGGAACGATAAGGTTTTTGCCAACGGTAGGGTAGATAGTGAAGCCAAGTTTAGCGAAGTTAGATATTTCGGATTTTTTTGGTTAAAAAATAGATCGAAGTATAGGGAGCTAGTATGGAGAGATTGGTGTAACAACCCGTTGTACATGGTGTAATTGGTTGTAGCGCGGTCCTGGTTTTTTTTCAGGCCGGCTGTTTTTATAATATTCTCTTTTCAAAAAAAAAAAAATATGTTGAAAGAATATGCAAGTTGGGAGTATGTGTATATGTTATTGGCTTGCTAATACTATGGGGTGTGATGGGGCTTGGCTTGGTGGTATTGCTCGACACGTAGCAGGTGTGGGCTTCACTAGTCCACACCTAAAAAAGTGGGGTGTGGAAGGGGCGTGGCCAGGCCGACGTTGGGGTGCCATGTGGCACCTAGCCAAACGGTCATCAACACCCAGCCAACCATTGCCAGACACGTCACCCCAAGCCAGTGCCCCACGCCAAGCAATATTGCCACGCCAAGCGGGCAACGCCAACCCGGGGTGAAGCATCCGACGTTAAAGGGCCAAAACGTCCACACTCCAACGCCCACACCCACCCGTCTAAGAACGGAGAAATTAGAGCAACTAAAGACCTACTGATGCAGGAATTTGATACGAAAGAACTTGGTGAATTATTCCTTTGCTTTCATCAAGTCTTTTAAGTCTAAACAAACCCCAACACAAAGTGATCGATGACATATTGACGTACAAGACTTAGTCTCTTGTTTACCTCATTTTGGGACTTGAGTTTCAAAATTTTCAATATGATTGGATGTAACAAAACATGGTATGGCTTGAAAAAGGCAAACATCTATTTCTGACGTTTATTTTAGAATGAATGGTTCATTGTAATCACGGGTTTTATTTATTATTAACAATGGATATCTCAAAATCATTTGAGTTAACAAAGAACCGCAAAATTATTAATTAAGAAGCCTATAAAGATGAAACTCTTCGTATACTAAGGGACATAATTGCAATGTGATTTATCCAAATGACTAAATATGCAAGTATATATAATTAATTCATTTTGTGCACGTCTTTGCCTTCTTTTACATGGGAGATACTCCCTTCGTTTTTTTCTTTTGAGCGATGTGGGACATAAAAACACGAAGGATGTTAGGGTTAGCTATGTCTTCTACAATGAATCATTTACTAGCTTAAGCTTCGTCATCTTCTATTTTGAAAATTTTACTCTAGTCCCAATGTTGCAGAAATCGGCCTAGGCGGCCGATTATTCGGCGCCTAGGCGCTAATCGGTGACTTATCGCCTAAATTTATCCAAGTCGGTCAAAAAATCGGTCAAAGTCGGTAAAAGTCGGACAAAATCGGTAAAAATCGGACTAATCGGCCCCATGATTTTTGACCCAATAAACCCAATTTTTGAAACCTGGCCCATGGTTTAAAGCCCAAATTTTAGTTATAAACCTATTTTAACATTTAAGTTTAGGTATTTTAATATTTAACCCCCTCTATCTTTCACTAGTTTACATATGGTTCCTAAACTTTTAAATTTATTAATAAAAAGTATAAAGTTATCTCCTAAACTTGTAAATTTATTAATAAAAAGTATAAAGTTATCTCCTAAACTTGTAAATTTATTAATAAAAAGTATAAAGTTATCTATATATATAAAAAAAATTTGTAAAATTATACTTAAAAAGTCCAATCCGATTAATCCCTATTAATCCCGATTAATTCCTAGGCGGTGCCTCACCGCCCGACCAGCGCCTAGCGCCTTCGACAACATTGTCTAGTCCCATGGTTCATTTTCTTCAAATCATACTCAAGCCAAACAAGTTGTGACCATACAATACTTATATGTGTATATGGTAAACCTTCTTATCGAGCTGGCTCACGAGCCGAGACAGGCCTAGCTCAAGCTATAGACATAACTTCTTCCGCCACTCTAGAGATCGAGACTTCTTTTTGGTTGAAACGAGCATCATTTCTCCAAATACACCACATAGAGGATAGGATGATGGAGTGAATCACACTTTCTTTTGGCGGAACCCTCCAAGGACGATAGATCGTTAACACCAAAGGCATAAATAGGAGATAATCGACACCACTGCACAATTAAACACCATATAGAATGGGCGAATTGTCCGTTTCATTAAAGTCACCACATAAAACACACAAATTTGAGGCTACCGGAAATAATTAATTTTACTCGTAACAAATGGAAGTTATTATAAAGTTTAGAGTTAATTACTATTTTCGTCCCTGTGGTTTGTCAAAAATCACTATTTCAGTCCATTAGTTTAAAAACTACGATTTTAGTACCTGTGGTTTCATTTTCCTAACCATTTTGTGGTTTCACTTTCGTAACCATTTCAATCCATTTATTCTGTTAGTACAGGGACTGAAATGGTTACGAGGTGGACTGAAATGGTTACGAAAGTGAAACCACAGGGACTGAAAGCGCAAATTTTAAACTAATGGACTGAAATAGTGATTTTGACAAACCACAGGGACACAAACAATAATTAACTCTAAAGTTTATGAAGGTGAAGCATTGGAGAACGTAAACCCAAGTATTATATGTAAGATATTTTTCTATCTTTTTTTTGAACGACAAATATTGCATCACTAACAGACCACTGGAGCATCATCGTATCACCAGCGGAACCACCTGATCATATCCATCTCCACTAGGATATGATGTCAATACACCAATTCAAGAGAAAACCCAGTAAATCTAGGAAAAAACTCTCCTGTGAGAATCGAACTCAAGACCTAATTGTCTCTAAGACTTATCACACCCCTAAGATGTCACCAGGCTTAATGCCATAGGCAGATATTTTTATATCACTTCCATCCTTTTCATTTTAAAAACTAGAATTTTGCTAAAACTTATGACTTTTACCTAAATCAACTCATTATAACCCATAATTATGAGATTTAATTTAAAGTTGTAGACATTTAAGTTTGTGTTCTTGAATTTCTTGGTGTTCTTGATTTAGGTTTAAAAATTAAAGAATATTAAAAAGAGAGAAAAGATGAGGGTCTTTTTGATCAATTTGACTTCAAATACTCAAAAGTGTGTATCATGGTTGCAAAGTTTTAATCATTTATGCGAGACCCACAAACATTGCGTTCAGTGAATGTGTTTGTAGTTGTATGTTTTGTATTATTTTGAAAAAATAGAAAAGGGAATTTCAGTCGAAATTTTGAAATTGGTTTTCTAAATTGTATATCCACTTATCATCCAACTCATAACAATATTTTCTATGTTTATCTTGTATTATTAACATTATTTAATCACCTAAAACATCTATGTTTAGATAATCTTTTCCATTATTTAATCCATATAAAATCACATTCAAAAGCTAATAACGCTTATACGAATTCTGTATTTTTTACTTTTTGCCCTTTCGAGTTTAACATCGCTATTGACATCGACTATCAGTAAATATATTGTGGATTATGAACAAACTAGAAGAGTAACCCGTCACGATGCGGCGGAGGGCTAGATTTATATTTACATTAAGCCAGTTATGATTGAGTTACATCCGTTAGGTTAGATAAATTAGCTACAGCCAAGAGTTTGTGTCCAGGTTTGTACATCTGTTATAGTTGCAACTTAGGTTACTAACACTAAGCATGTTAGTTACATAGTTGCACAAAAGACATATTCCTAGAGGACATGGCTTGCTTAACTACTACCTACAGCTGCGTTTTTTCTACTTGGTAACTGTACAAAAGGTGTTCGACGTCCATATCATTCCCCGCGTCCCATGCGTCCCTTCTTTGAAGTGTTGCTGTTATCTGAGATGGTAAAAAGGTCGGTTAGTAAGGTTTGTGTAATAAGATATGTGAGTATTAATTTAGCGAAGCATTAATTAGCTTAAGATTACAATAAAAAATCCAACGCACTAACTTAAGATAAATACACCTGCTTTAAGCTTATTTGTCAAAAAAAAAAAATAGTATATTAAGGTAGATTTAACACCAACGATAATGCAAACTTTCTATATAATCTATGGGCTTCGGGCTAACAAAATGCCAGAACTGATAAACTTCTTATACAAACCAGCTATGTTCAGTGAGATTATTGGGTTACAAAAAGCCTAAAATTAACAGACTTCTTAAGCAATCCATGGACATCAAGTGGTGTTGAGTTTGTTATATATGTTTACCTGGCGATTCATCTAGACGACGCTTTTGTTGGTTAAGCTTGGGGTTGGGTGTTTTTGGTGGAGGAGCGCCCATGTGTTGCTGCTGAATGTTGTCAGTTGATGTATGCACAACAGGAGGATCCGAAACAATAGTGATGACATATTGTTTCCCTCTAACGGATATGTGCATTATTTTTGGTTTTCCAATTATGTCATGGATTTCCTTTGGTAGCATTTTAGGATCTGTGTAGCCATTGTTTGTCATCATTTCAGCACAAGTTGTTTTCAGCAGGGCGACCATTCCTTCATCAAAGAATGTGACATCAACTGTTTTTATTGAGTTGTTGATAATTGTGTTAAGGAAGAACCTGATTTGTTAGACATGCTTAGCTATTTAGAAATGGTTCAGTGCATGTATAAATTTACCATTACCAAGTGAGGTAAAAGTTTACTGGAATTTTGGTGAAATATCGCCGTCATCTTTACAGACGTAGTTTAAGGAACCATCTTGCTCTGGGTAGACTTTCTTGTTGCATTTTGAGCAGTGAACGTAGAACCAACTACGATTTTCTTGAATTTTTTCAATCCACGCATGGCACCTGAATCGTGTAGAATTCTGCGTTGTGGTGGTTAGAATTAGCTATTGGAATGACCTAACATTATAATTATCTTGGTAAGATAAATAATTATTGTGTAATTTAATGCTCACCTGCTCTTGTGCTCTTTGTGGTGAGGTTAATTCCAGAAGAGTAAGCATTGGATCTTCTAAGTCTTCTGGCTGAACTGGTGGCAGTGCTTTCATCCTATATTCATCAAATGGAAGATAAAAACACTTACTTTTTGTTTTTCAGAGATATATTTGTAACAGAGGTTATTTTTTGGGGTTTAGTTTGTTACCTGGCAACATATTCTGCAGTTTGTGGCGTATCAGGGTTTATGGCAACTTCTGTTAGGTGGGTGGACTCAAGTTGCATCACTGTTTTTGGTCACGCAAACGTTAGGTAATGAAATCCTATATTATATTTGCTAGCCAATGTATAATAAATTTAGTTACTTGAGTATTTTGAAACTTGTGTTGATGTGATTGCCACAATGTTGCCCGGTCCGACATCTGTCCCAATCAGATGCCTTTTGTCTGGCCAAAGAGTTATCTCTACTCTATTCATCCTGTATTGTAAAGAATCATTTGTTGTTGTTATGATTCAACAACGGTGTCAAATCATTTAGGAATGTTTGTTAAGCTTACCGCTCGTCGCGTAGGACCACCTTTGTTAAGATTACGTTCTTGCTGGTAGTAAATTGATAGTTCTTCTCGACACGACCAATAAAATCTGGATTTTTTCAAGCAATAAAGACGATTATTAACAGATTAGTGTAGTGTTAGTTATATATTAGTGTTTAGATGTACCTGTTAGTTCTTTGTTCCTGTTGAATAGAAGGTCATATGATATAAAACCAAAACACATGCTCGGTATGTTGGGGTTCTCAACAGGCACAAATTTCGCTTTTCGTCCAGTTACGATTGAGGCATTGTGGTTAACAGTAGCCATGTAGTCTCTTGCGTTTGTACAGACATACCCACTAACCTTATAACATGAGTTAAGGTGAATTATTGAGTTAAAGTACTCAATTTCAAGTGCGTCACCGATGGCTTCAATACCATCGCCCTACGTTGATAATCATGTTTAACGGTTAGCTAGTACAAAGACAGCATGTAAGAATCATTTTAAATTTCCTGTTGATTCAATAGTAAGCTACCAATAAAGGATATTTGGTAAAAACCGACTGTATAATTTACTACAGTACAATGGCTCTGATTTGTTTTAGGTAATGAAAAGTAAAAGCAATTTATTTTAGCAACTCTGATTTCTTTTAGTAATTTATCATAAAAATGATATAAGGTTTAATAATATAAGAATAAGCATCGCCGTTCAAAAAAAATATAAGAATAAGCATCAATTTGTTTGTTGTTTATGTAAACTTTAGAGAAAGATAACATTTATTAGGTATGTCTTACATGTTGATCAACAAACTGATAGCAAAGCTCATCCTTCTTGTTTGTTGTTGGCTTAGCAACCACAATCCATTTCTTAACAACCCTGATTTCTATAAGTTGTGGCTTTTCCATAGGCCTAATATCCCGTACGCGCTTGATAGCCATCCTCTTTATAGTATGTAGGCTGGATGTTTACCACAAGCTACAAGGTCAGCACGAATGAAATAATGCTTTACGTTGGTAATAAGAATAAAATTGTGCTGGTAAACTATAACAAAATTTTAAAGCAAATAATCACACGTGTTTAAGTAGGAAGTAGTAGGTATTTATGCGCAAACATAAAAGATATATGTTATATAGGAAATCTTAATGCATACCCTTCATAGACCCAAAAAAATCCTTTTTATACTTTATTTACAACTGTGTAGGCTATGTTCAATTGCAAAGTAAATTATGTGTATGTGTGTGTTTTAGTAAAGACTATTAATCTCAACAAGAAAGTCAGTGTAAACTATATTTTCGGTAATGTTCTCATCATTGTTACCATTTGGTACTATAAGTATTCGTAGTGATTCAGGAGCAGTTGCCCTTGATAGGGCAACATATAATTGACCGTGTGTGAATACCAGCTTTGGCAAGTAGACCCCTATTTTGTTCAGTGATTGCCCTTGGCTTTTATTTATGGTCATTGTATAGCATAGCTTTACTGGAAATTGTTTTCTTTTAAATTGAAATGGAAGTTTTGGGTCTTTATGAATCAGATAAATCTTTGGTATGAATACCCGCTTGCCAATAAACTTCCCAGTCATTATTTGCGCTTCAATGATTCTTGATAGCAATTGTGTTGCTATCATCCGTGTCCCGTTGCAAAGGCCTTTGATGTGCTTAAAATACAACATATAAATTATATCAAATACGACGTAAAATCAACCCGTTTTCAATACTAATGTTGGAAAAAGCTCGGTTTTCTGCTCCTTTTTAATTTACAGAGTCAAAAGAGCTTAAATGTGCAAAGGAAGCAAAAAGACAGCAAAACCAACATAAACGTAGAGAAGGAGGAATTGACGCAACTCGTCAAGCCCCAATTCACATCCAAACCACAACATAGCAAGAATAGAAGACTTAACACGGGGCCGTGTCTGAAGGTGGATGTTGTGCAGAAGAAAAGACAACAACAAAGGATAAAACTGACAGCCAACACAGGGACGTGCTAAGCCAACACGGGGCACAGTCAACTCAAATATTTTCAGAATTTGCGAAAGTACAGCAAGTAATTTGGCCACGGCCGTGCCATTGACACACGGGGCTGTGTTAGTACAAGACCTGACAAGCATTTAATGAGGAAGAGAGAGAGATGGCCACGGGGCCGTGGTGGAGCTTTTGGCCACGGCCGTGCCATTGACACACGGGGCCGTGTTAGTACAAGACCTGACAAGCATTTAATGAGGAAGAGAGAGAGATGGCCACGGGGCCATGGTGGAGCTTCTGATTTCAGCTATAAATAGACGTGCTTGGTTCCATTCCAAAATATCCCTTGGCAAACCACTTCTCTCTCACTTGCCACCACTACAACACCATCATCCACCACTATCATCCATTTTCCATCTTTTAGAGTGTGTGTGTAGTCTCGGGATCCAAGATTGATAGTAAGAGTCTTTGTCAAACAAAGGCCATGCTTGGCTAAATTCTTACATCACTTGGTGAAGACATATCTTTATGTATTTTCTTTTATAATTTCCAATCTTTGGCAACTTTTTAATTGGGTATGTATTAATGACTTTAATAACTAGTTTTTTATATTGAAGGCAAATTTATCTAATCATTCTTCATATGTCGTTGATTCATATATTCGTGTCTATACGGTTTATATAAAGCGCGTTAATTGCCTGGAAGGGGGTTAGAAGGGTGGTTGGGTAAATTTTATGTCTTGTTTAGTGTATAGATCCTGCGAGAACCTGGTTCAAGCTTAGTAACACCTCACGAGTCGGAGCGGGCATTACTCACCACGGGAGAGGTGCAAAACACTTGAATCGTTTATCTATAAACTACTATTAAAACTTTAAACCAACCCCGCGAGGACTGTACCCCTACTGACTCAGACCAACAGGTTGAGGGTGATCGTTGCCTGGAAGGGGGCCCACCACTTTTTGTATTAATAACTTACTTAATTATCTTTCAATAATCCGACCTAGTGGGATTGTATCCTTGCTGACTCAAACCACTAGGTTGAGGGTAACGTCGCCTTCACAAGAGGGGCCTACTACTATAACTAAGATAATCTCTTAAAATGTCCAAAGTGCGGAAATCATCAATGGGTACATGAAAGATAAGTCGGATCCAAGTGATTCTTTCTGTAGGATCGTTTTCAGACCCGAACGAGTCGATCAGAAGAGTTTTTCTCAATACGAAAGGCGGAAACAGACGTATTGAGTTCAATTCAGCTAGAATATCACTTTAAACTGTCTCTAGATTGATTTGACAAAGTTTTACAGCAAGACGACACTTCGGCAGCACTTCGGCTCCGGAATCACACATGCACAACTTACTCAAACGAAATCAGGACTCATCTATATATAGGCATCTAATTCCGTTTGAACATGTTCAAGCGGAATCAGTTCATACGGAATTACAGTTTCAAACGGAATCAGCAAGGTGATTTCGTGTGAAATCCATGATCCATTTCAAGCGGAATTACATCTTGTAATTTCGTTTGAACTTGCCTGTTAACCTATTTTTGACAGATTTCTCGAATTACGTGCCCTGATTTATCTATATACATACAAGACTCGATACAAGACGAAGTCGACAGACGCATGCACCAACAGACTCCCCCTCGAATGTTGACGAGTCTTCAGTGTCGAGTCTTCGCATCTTCAGTCTTTATCAATCTTCTCGACCTCTCTTCCAAAGTATCTAACAATGTAAGTATTCTCCATATCTCTCTTCTCTTTATCAACTTATCTCCCCCTCGAATGTTGATCTAATCTTCAATTTCAGAATCACAATCTGGCTCTTGAGTCTTCTAATTCTCTTGATAAGATCTCTTGATTTCTTAAGTTCATCAGCATCAGCAACTCCAGGATCGCAACCTGGCCTTCCTGCACAAACTCTACCTCACAATAAATTTCACAATTTTAACATTTAAAACGTTTCTGATGACCACTTGTAGATAAGATATTCAAAAATGATTTTACAATTTTAAACTATGATGAACCACTTGAAGAAATATCATTTTTCTTTTCAAACATTTTTTCATTTCAAACAAACTCCCCCTTACTTATTGTCATCATGTTTAGCACTTGGAATTTTGAAAATCAGCTCTTCAACACCAGTTGTCGAAAATCTTTTTGAATTTTTCAAAAATTATGCTAAAACACACTAAAAATGTTTTTGGATTTTGAACATGAAATGAAATGTAATCAAGAAATATATACAAACAATATTTTTGTGAGTTTGTGTAAGAGGATCATATCAGTTTTTGAGACAAATCACCAACACCGTTAAGCTTTATACATTTTCAGTTCTAAACGATTCACTTAGATTGTCAGTATACTAATCCACTTAAATTCTTACACAAAGTTCAATTGTTTCGAGATACGAGATTAATGTCTTAAGCACTTAAACTTATTCACGTCTCCCACCTCAGAATATACTCTTGTATCCAGATCCCAATATTCAGTCTTACAGGTGAGTATACCACAGATGATATCTGTAAAGGGTTAAATGCGAGGGCCGTGAGAGCTCAGGTCAGAACTTCCGTTCAGCAGAGAGATGACGGCTTCGACTTTTGGTGTGTTCCCTTTAGAGAATCTTTTCTTCAACAGCACATGATTAGCATTTTGCAATGTTTCATCATTTTTTGTACTGAGGGCGATGCTATATTTCAAGCAAGCAGAAAGTATTATACGGGGACTAGGCCATTGCTTCCGCAAAATCAGAAGTCCCGGGATAATACCCCAGATATCACTGAGTATAAAAACCTAGTATCTCAGAAAGAGGGACCTTTCAAACAAGATTTCGGGGGTTACCCATATATCCGAGAGATATTCCCCACGATATAAGTAAGTTTGAAATTTAGTTTATATCTCGTCACAATCTACTAAATGTGCAAAAACCTACTGGCACATCATCAGTGAGACCGTTTATCACATCTTGACTTTCCAATTCTTTAGCATGCTGTGATCGTCCACTGATGTACTATCATTTCCTCTTTTTACAACAAAACTCATTTTTGATTTTATCATGTTTTTGTCTTTTTCAAATTTTCAAATGTTTTTGGATTTTCTGAAAATTCTTACTCCCCCTAAAATGCAAAATCATTTAAAGAAATTTGAAAATAAACTGTACAAGAAAAATGACAACTGTTGTGAATTGCTTCAATTCGCCATCCACTTGGCACAAACAATCAGAACTCCCCCTCACAACAAACTATTTTCCCATTGTGATTTCAAAACACTTAAGTTTGTTTTAATCAAATGGTTTTTCCGGAAAATAAGTTTCGTTGATTCATAAAACCACTTGTAGGTTAGAGGTTTCATCACCTTGTTTTATCAACCACTTGGAAAAATTTTAACAATTTTAAGTTCAATCAATATCGTCACTTGTAGAAAATCAGATACAACTTAATGTCCCTGATTTACCACTTGTAAGAACAAACCAATAACCACTTGTAAGTCGAAATATCACCAGAGTGAATTTCTCAAGAAAGATGCCGATACCTGCTCCACACTTACCAACCTGGAAGCTCCGGCAAGTCATACTTTTCACTCATCAAAATATGTTCCATCCCAGTCACAAACCTGAGATGTCACAGTTTTACCTGGTTTCTTGAATTTCTTCTCATAAAACTCTTTCACCCCTTTGACCTTCCTATCAACCATTTTACCAAAGATGTGTTTCACTTTGGGGTTAAAAGCCTTTTCAACATCAAAAACCTTTTTATCAGAATAAAATTGGTTTGAAATTTCAACTTTACCAATTTTCTTCTTAAAATTTTCAGCCCGAAGTGGTGGAAAGTTCACATCATCCACTATCGGCACTGATTTTTCACTTTTTTCCATAACCTGTGGCTCATCTGATTTTGTGGAATCAGATTCATCACCAGAAGATAGCTCCTCTGATTTTGACAAATCAGAATCATTGCTAGAACTATCATCAGATTTCTTAACAACCCACTTGTGGTTGTCAAGATTTGCACTTTTCTTGTAAAACCTCTTTGAACATTCACCAATTTCAAAATTTGAATTTTTGGAAAGTTTAGTTCTCTCAATTGGTGGTTCAAACTCAACCATTTTTTCTTTCAGTTTAGAAACTCCCTGTTTGGTTTGAATTGCTTGTGAACATTTCACAGCTAGATGTCCAATTCTACCACATTTAAAACAGGTTTGAGTCTCCTTCTTCTTTTGATCAACCATCTTCTCCATTTCTTCTTGCTTCTTCGCAAGGAATTCTTTGTTCGACTGCTTTCTGAACAAATTTTCTTTTTCCTCTTCAGAAGATGTACCTGAAACAAATATCATTTTTGATTTAAAATCTCGAACATATTTTTCATTTTTATAATTTTCTGGTGGAATAAAACCTAATCCTTTCTTTTTGAAATTACCGTTATGGTTTGGTTTCTTTCGATAACTAGAACCAGAACTGTAACCCTTTTTTCTTGTTTTCTCTTTGTTGAACTCTTGAGGTGTATTTTCTAGGTTTTTCAGAAAGATTTACATCTTTTATTTCAGAAATATTAATTTCTGTCAATTTGAAAACCTTTTTGATCAATTTAGTTTTGACACCTCTTATTGGAAATTCCTCATCAGAATATAATTTGTCAGAATCATTCAATGTATATGCAACTTTGAATGTTTCGTCATTCAAATTAGATGAAGAAATTCTTTATTGTAAACCCGTTTCTCCCTTTTTACTGAAGGACTTGACATGTCGGACTTAGACTTTGACTCTGATTTAGACTCCGACTTTGACTCCTCCATATCATCGTTATTTAACACATGATCCACCACTTTCTTCATCAATTGAGATTGTTGATCAGTGTCAGACGATGTAAAAGTGACATCAATATTTTCTGGCAAGTTAACTGAAGACTCCGACTCCCACTGTAAATTTGTTGCCTTTTTTACTCTTTCTGAATTTGGATTTCTCGGAGAATATCCATTTTCAAGCGGGGGTGGACACTTGTTGTAACTGACACCTTGTTTCTTACCAGATGTCTTAACTTCAGTATCTTTCTTCTTTTCCTTTTTCTTTTTAGAAGTCTTTTCTTCAGATACTATTTGTTCTTCAGTTACTTCATCATCCTCAAATGCCTTCATGCCTTCAACAGTTGGATAAATCCTGTCAATGACATAAGAAGTACATGAGTAACTTTTTAACAACCTATTTACTCTTTCTGTTTCAATTCTTTGAGTTTCCAGTTTTTGTTCCAGAATAGCACACTTTTCAATATAATTGTTAACAACTTTTTGCTTTGTCATGAAAGCTCCTTGAAGTGTTTTCATGGTTGTTGCTTGTTCGCTACTTGACTCATTGTACTGATTCATGGCCTTGTTCAGAACATCGTAAGATTCCTTCAACCTGTTCATATTGTTAATCAATTCACTGTTTTTCTTTTTCATGATCTCACAGGTTTCACAATTCACAGAAATCTTTCTTGCATCAACTTCTTCATCAACATTGAACTTTGGAACTTCCTTTACCTTTCTCTTTATCACTGGAACTTCCTCATCATCACTGCTGACGGGTGTTTTGACTTTCTTCTTTTTCTTTTTAGCTTTATCGTCATCACTATCACTCTCTTCCATCATTTTCAAGTGTTTCTGCATTCGTTTTGCATAATAATCATTATCATCATCACTATCTTCTTCAATTCGAGCAACAAAAGCTTTTGCTTTTAAAATATCTTTATCCGGACAGTAATCATCCCAACTAAAACCTTCCCAGCTAAACCCTTCAGGTAACTTTTCATCATCTTGATCTATCAGACATGCTTTACCATCAGCTGAAATATATTTGTTCCAACTGAAACCGTTAGACGATTTTTTATCATTTTGATTCACCAAACATGCTCTCTTTGAAGACTCCTCTATTGTTTTTCTACCATGTGCCACTTGTGGTTCTTGTTGTTGTTGAGCAACTTGATGATAGATGGCCTTCCGGTAGTAATCATTGTTGTTGAACGGATTTTGAGCTCCACTTGCTTCGCGATTAGTGCACTCCCTCTTGAAGTGTCCTTTTTCCCTGCAACGAAAACAAGTAACTTTAGATTTATCAAAACCCAAATTAGAAACACGTGCATCATGGAAATCATCTCTTCCTGTGATCTGTTTGAACTTCTCAGCTCTCCTCAACACACTTGCCAAACACCACTTAATGTCCATCAATTCCATTTCTTCAGCATCAATCTGATCGTAATCCTCTTTTGTAAGCATTGGATTTCCGATCCGACCTGCAACTAAACTACCATATGACTCTAAAACATTCCCCAACAAAGACATGTGACTTTTTGCAACTTCTTCAGAATAATCTTGATCATTCTCAAGATTCAATACAATGTTGCATTGTAACTTTCTGCCATTCTTGGTTGCTGACACGTTTGGATCAAATGACGGATATGACGAAAAACTCGTGTTGCTGTTTGATCCTTTAGAAGAACCTCCCGATGAACTTTTTGCATTGAAAGCTGTTTCAACCTTTGGTGACATGTTGGTCTTGTCATTAATACCAGCTTTGTAATAAAGACCGATATCTTGTTCACCATCAAAATCTTTCATTCTTGAAATCTTTCTTTGTTCCATCTCCTGTGCTTCATTTTTTTCAATGAACTTACTCAACGTTAGGTTGTTGAACCCTTTCTTGTTTCTTAGCATCATAAGGTATGTTCCCCAAGTCTCATGTGGTAATGCATCAGCCAACTTCTCAATCAGTTCTTCATTATCCTTGGTGATGCTTACTCTCTTCATGTTGACTAACAAATTGCAGTATCTTTCAATGATCTGCTTTGTGCTCTCATTTTTCAAACCACGAAATAGATCAAATTCTTTCTTCAAAAGCGATTTTTTGTTCTTTATCATTTCTTGACTTCCAACAAATTTAGATCTTAATGCCTTCCATAATGAATATGCACTTCCAGTGTGTTGCAATAAGACTAAAATATCTTCTTTAACAGCTTGTTGCAGTAAACTGATCATCATCTTTTCGTTTTTGTCTTTCTTTTTCTCATCCACACTAAGATCTTTGATAGCAATCTCCTCTTCGTCATCATTCATTGGTCTAACATATTTCGTCTCAATACATTCCCAAGCATCCAAATAATTTGCTTGCACCCAATTTTCAAATCGTTCCTCCCATCCTTTATACTCCACGATATTCATGAGTTTAGGCGGTTTTTGCATAGTGCATGTTTCATTTTCCATGTTCAAATTTTGAGTACCAGATGCCGGAGTAGTCGGGGTAGTAGCAAAAGCGTTATAAAATTCCTCTTCCATATTTCGGTTTTCAACAAATTCACAATCAGACTGTTTCAAACGGAATTAAGTTTCAAGCGGAATACCCTTTGAAGCGAAATTATTCTTTCAAACGAGATCACAGTTGAAGCGAAATCACTTGCTCAAACAAAATACCTCTTTCACACGGAATTACTTGATTTCGTGTGAAACAACACCTTTTCAAACGGAGTACCAATTTGAAACGAAATATCTAATTTCGTATGAAACCACCCAAACGGAATTACACTCTGGAGCGAAATTAGGCTATTTCACGCGGAATCACTCAAGCGGAATCACAATTTGAAACAGAATAGCTGATTTCAAACGGAATCAAGGTGTTATTTCAAGCGAAATACTGCTGATGTCATCTTTCTCGAACTGTTTTTGAAACGAAATTACAAATTTTACTGGTTTTAGATCGAATTAAGGTCCAATTCTTTCAAGGATTTGTTAAAACACAGTTTTACACAATATGTGAGAAAATTAGCCGATTTTAACCGTGAAAAGTTGTTAATTTTGAAAAAGAAGGTGTAGAAATCAGAAATTGCAGCTGAATTGGTAAGAACTCTTCCTCCTGAGCTCTGATACCACTTGTAGGATCGTTTTCAGACCCGAACGAGTCGATCAGAAGATTTTTTCTCAATTCGAAAGGCGGAAACAGACGTATTGAGTTCAATTCAGCTAGAATATCACTTTAAACTGTCTCTAGATTGATTTGACAAAGTTTTACAGCAAGACGACACTTCGGCAGCACTTCGCCTCCGGAATCACACATGCACAACTTACTCAAACGAAATCAGGACTCATCTATATATAAGCATCTAATTCCGTTTGAACATGTTCAAGTGGAATCAGTTCATACGGAATTACAGTTTCAAACGAAATCAGCAAGGTGATTTCGTGTGAAATCCCTGATCCATTTCAAGCGGAATTACATCTTGTAATTTTGTTTGAACTTGCCTGTTAACCTATTTTTGACAGATTTCTCGAATTATGTGCCCTGATTTATCTATATACATACAAGACTCGATACAAGATGAAGTTGACAGACGCATGCACCAACACTTTCTTGTCTATCTGCTTTTAATTTTATTTTAGAGTTAATTGCCAAAATCGTCCCTGAGGTTTGGGCACGTTTGCCATTTTCGTCCAAAATGACACTTTTGTACCAAATTGCCCCCAACGTTTGTAACTTTTTGCCATTTTATCCAAACCACTAACTTAGTTTATTTTTTCTGTCAAGTTGAGGATATTTGGATGAAACTGGCACATATAAAACCATAGGGACGATTTTGGCAATTTACTCAAACTCTTTTAAATTTCTTTTATTTAATTAATTTTGTTACATATATAACAAAAATAATATACATGCAAGTTTTATATGAAAAAAATAATAGATTTGTCACATAATTTTTATAAATTTTTATCCAACCACTAACTAAGTTATTTTTTTCTATTAAGGCGAATGATGTTTATAAACTAAGACAGAAATTAATTTCTAATTGTTTTATATAGATCATTTTTATAAAAATAAAATCTACTTAAACCTCTAAATTTTATAAAACTAAAATGCTGGTGACCTTATTGAAAAAGGTCAAATAAAAAAATCTTATCATATGTACCAAGTTTATAATTCATCTTCTACTCTTTTAAATTCACTCCTAAGGAAAAACAGAAGCCAGTCCCCCCCCCCCCCCCCATCTATCAAACAACGTATCGTTACCAATCCTTAAAATTACCCACCAAACTTTAATTATAATGCTATGAACCAAAAGTTTCTTTACTCAAGCCACTCAGAATAAGTATTAGTTAGTTACTCTCATAATCTTAATTAAATAAATATTTTATTTCTACCAACATATTTCCTAGGTGCTCAACACATTTAAAAAATATGTAACATTTTACAATTTTTTTTATCTCTACAACTGATAAATACTAAAAGTTGTAATCGATTGTTATGTGTTGCACACCAGTGACGTTTTCTCTTTATAAAACTAGATTTATATAAAGAAGCTGTAAATTAATTTCTGTCTTAATTTATAAAATTTAAAACATCATTCACCTTAACAGAAAAAATAAAATGAGTTAGTGATTTGGATGAAAATTTATAAAAATTATGTGACAAAACTATTAATTTTTTTTTCTAAAAACTCTATGTATATTCTTTTTTATTATATATGTAACAAAAATAATTAAATAAAAGAAATTAAAAAGGGTTTGAGTAAATTGTCAAAATCGTCCCTTTGGTTTTATATTTGCCAATTTCATCCAAATATCCTCAACTTAACAGAAAAAATAAACTAAGTTAGTGGTTTGGATGAAAATGGCAAAAAGTTACAAACGTTAGGTGCAATTTGGTACAAAAGTGTCATTTTGGACGAAAATGGCAACGTGCCCAAACCTCAGGAATGATTTTGGTAATTAGCTCTTTATTTTATTTTCTATTTTTACTTTATCTTTTTATTAGTTTAAATTTTTTTTCTCAAAGTTTGGATTGATTAGACATTGACGATAAGCCAGTATTAAAAGCTCTTGTGTCCTTGGACGACCTCGGTATCTTGCCATCACTATACTACGTCCACGATGGGTGCACTTGCCCAAGTGTGTGTGTAGAGTGATAGTAGAATATCGTGTTTATAAATTTAAAACTTGAAATCGGCGAGTAAAAAGAGCTAAAAATATACTCACATCGACACACGTCAAGTTTTTGGCGCCGTTGTTAGGGACACAAGAATTTTAAGAAAGCTTAAAATTGATGGCCTAATCATTTTCTATCTTTTCTTTTTATTTTTCCTTTTTTTCTCTTAAAATTTTGCTTTCTGTAGATTTGACACGAGGCCGTGTTGTTCTAACACGGGGCCGTGTCAACTCTCCAGCATCTTAAAAACTATTTTCTGTTAGATACAGACTGCAGCACACGGTCGTGTTACCCTAACACAGGACCGTGTCAAACTGACAGTTTGTAAGAAAATAGTGACCGCCTGATCCCGACGGTCTAAAAAATGGATTTCTTTAATTATTTCTATCCCTGCCACTCTTACGGTTTATGGTGCGATTATTGTGGGGAGGAGCATGAAGAATCGGAATGTGGTGTCCTAAACTTTACTCCTCACTATTTAGCCCCATCGTTTTCCTGTAACGAAAACCGTGAAACAAGCGGGAGTGGAAATAATAATGAAATCCCTCCGCCTGAACTCCATCAAACCTCCCACCTAGATGACTTAGAAGACATAATTGAAGAAAGGATTATCCTAAAGATCGAAGAACAAGAATCCTTGTTGAAGGCGCGATATTCGTCAAGGATTCCATCCGAAGCAGAATCGATGGAGGAAAAATCAGGTACATACAAAAACACCAAGGTCAACCAACCCTCTACCATAGACAACCGCGAAAACGAGAGCGATAGTCGTCCCTGTTTCAATTCTGCAATGACGGTCCCCCTTACCGAGTGTGAATTTCACATCAACAGCATGGACGAGAGCGAATCGACTCATACCTTCTTTAACAAGAGCCCGAAAAAGGTAAATAAGGGATGGTCCCGTTCTCCCATTTTTAAAGAAGTCTTCTACCTTTCCGATAACCTCTTGCGTTTTTGTACCTCTCGCCTAAGTTTGCGGTATATCCGACAATACGGTGTTGTTCCAACCAGTAAGGAACCACCCGATGTCGGATAATTCCTTAAAAACCTAGAAAATCTTCATAAAAACTCTGAACGCGGGGTCGTGCCCACCATTCTTCTAAAAACATGGGGCGTGCCGAACTAACACGGGGCCATGCCCCTCGTATTTTTCGGCACAGGGCCATGTCAGCAATGACGTAGGTCGTGTTCTACTAACGGGAAACATTCTCTGACACATGCAGCCGGCACGGGGCCGTACTGCCCAGGCACGGGGCCGTGCTCGCGTGTTGTCACTATCTATAAAGTCACTCTTTGGGGAGAATGTTTGGAACCATTCCAAAATGGCAAGATCCTGGAGATTCTTCGCACATACCTCAAAAGGTATGTTCTTAAAAAGGTCTCATTTGACCTTCTTGTCCTTTACTCTTTTGGTCCTTTCCCCTTCTTCATTCTTCCATGAACTCCATTGAAGCTTGAAGCTTCAAGTTTAAAAAGCTTCAATAGGAGGGTTATACTCTTGATTCTTAGCTCAAAGTTTTGTAAATTCACTTTAGTAAAACATTATTTTTAAGTTATTTACGTTCAGAAAGTTAAAAATCAATCCAATCCAACTTAAAATAAAATTTCTAGAGCTAAGAATCTGGAGCAATTGGAGCAACACGTGTAATTTTTATTTTCTTGTAATTGTTTTTATTTTTAATGAAATGAAGGATTGGATGATGGTTATTTAAATAAATGTGTTAAGGAAAGTGGAAACACCTGATGGATGATGAAAAATGGAACCCATGCACGTAAATCAGAGGCCTCTCGACTCATAAACTGCAAAACAGTGGCTGCAGCACGGGGCCGTGCTCACCCAGCACGCCCCCGTGGCCACCCCACTGTAAGTCTTCGGATTCAAAATTGTTACTGGCACTTTGAACACGGGGTAGTGTCCCCATAGCACGCCCCTCGTGCTGCTAGTTCCAGTAACAATTTTATTTTTGTTATTTTCACACTTTTTACATATTTTACCAAAATGAATTCTATTTGGGACACATTGAGGGACATGTCTAATTTAAGTTCTTTTTTTTAGGGGGGGGGGGGGATAATAAAAACCTTGAATCGTTTGTCCTAAATCAAGCCTTACACAAAACTCACCTTGGAACCACTAATCACCCCAAACTTTTTCAAAATTTTCTTTTTATTTTTTACTTATCTTGGTTTAGTTGGGTAAAACACCTTCTAAAAATTATGTTTTTACAAATTTACAACTGATAGCGTCGTGATAAAAAAAACCAATTTAGAAAATTACGAAAATGGGCATGACAAATTTTTGTAAAGTTTGATTATATATACATTTTTACACTACAACCTTTTTTCCCACAAAAGTGAGTTTTGAGCCATTACCGAGCATAATTACTCAATTTTCGTTTTTTGTGTGAATAGCCCGTTTGTTTCTCATGAATCTAGAACTTGACAATGCGATGCGTACCAAGTCCTTACCTACAAAAATCCAAGTAAGTAATGATAGAGGCATTAGGATCAAACCATTTTTGAAAACAAAACCTTTATTTTTCTTTGCTTTATCCAAAAACATCCCCCTAGTTAAACCCTTTGAACCTTAAAAACCTTTTTATTTCCAAACCCACAAAAACAAACCTTTTCATTTTTTATCTTTCATTTTTGTAAACCTATCGGTTATGAAATTACGATTACGGCTAAGTTTCAACTTTGGAAACAAAAAAAAATCAGAAAAATACGCCAAAGTATTTTTTGCTAAGCCACAAAGCAATAGAAAAAACCGATATTTTACGTTTTTCACCCTTTTCCAATAAAACATACCAAACCCGAACCACCACCTACCCTTCAAAAGCTCTCTTGATATTTATAAGGATTTAACGTCAAAAGGAGGAGGTTTGATCAAATGTTAAGCCTATGGTAGGAGTAAGTTCCAAAAACGGCACGAGCGTTATCACTTAATACATCATCGTCCCAAAGTTAATAATTTTTCTTAACTTGTGTTTTAAATAAATAATGACAAATAAGATTGTAAATAAAATATAAACAAAATAAATTTAGAACTTGGATTCCCAACACTCTAAAGATGAGACCAAAACGTTCTCTTCTACCTATTCCGTTTGGGCGTGTAAGCCACGTAATAGAGTTTTGCTTGAGAACAAACAAAAATTCAAGTGTGGGGGTATTTGATGTGCTTAAATTACAACATATAAATTATATCAAATACGGCGTAAAATCAACCCTTTTTAGTACTAATGTTGGAAAAAGCTCGGTTTTCTGTTCCTTTTTAATTTACAGCGTCAGAAGAGCTTAAATGTGCAAAAGGAGCAAGAAGACTGCAAAAACCAACATAAATGTAGCGAAGGAGGGATTGATGCAACTCGCCAAGCCCCAATTCACATCCAAACCACAAAATAGCAGGAACAAAAGACTTGACACGGGGCCGTTTCCACCAGACACGGGCTGTGTCTGAAGGTGGATGCTGTGCAAAAGAAAAGACAACAGTAAAGGACAAAACTGGCATCCAACACAGGGACATGCTAAGCCAACACGGGGCATGGTCAACTCAAAGATTTTTAGAATCTGCGAAAGTACAAAAAGTACTTTGGCCACGGGTCATGCCATTGACACACGAGGCCGTGTTAGTACAAGACCTGACAAGCAGTTAATGAGGAAGAGAGACAGAGATGGCCACGGGGCCGTGCCAGGCGGGCACGGGCCATGGTGGAGCTTCTGATTTCTGCTATAAATAGATGTACTTGGTTCCATTCCAAAAACTCCCTTGGAAAACCACTTCTCTCTCACTTGCCACCACTCCACCACCACTACAACACCATCATCCATTTTCCATCTTTTAGAGTGTGTGTGTAGTCTCGGGATCCAAGATTGATAGTAAGAGTCTTTGTCAAACAAAGGTCATGCTTGGCTAAACTCTTACATCACTTGGTGAAGACATATCTTTTATGTATTTTCTTTTATGATTTCCAATTTTTGGCAACTTTTTAATTGGGTATGTATTAATGACTTTAATAACTAGTTTTTTATATTGAAGGCAAATTTATCTAATCATTCTTCATATGTCGTTGATTCACATATTCGTGTCTTTACGGTCTATATAAAGCGCGTTAATTACCTGGAAGGGGGTTAGAAGGGTGGTTGGGTAAATTTTATGTCTCGTTCAGTGTATAGATCCTGCGAGAACCTGGTTCAAGCTTAGTAACACCTCACGAGTTGGACCGGGCATTACCCACCACGGGAGAGGTGCAAAACGCTTGAATCCCTTATCTATAAACTACTATTAAAACTTTAAACCAACCCCGCGAGGACTGTATCCCTGCTGACTCAGACCAACGGGTTGAGAGTGATCGTTGCCTGGAAGAGGACCCACCACTTATTGTATTAATAACTTTCTTAATTATCTTTCAATAATTCGACCTAGTGGGATTGTATCCTTGCTGACTCAAACCACTAGGTTGAGGGTAACGTCGTCTTCACAAGAGGGGCCTACTACTATAACTAAGATAATCTCTTAAAATGCCCAAAGTGTAGAAATCATCAAAATGGTACATGAAAGATAAGTCAGATCCAAGTGATTCTTTCCCTTCTATCTGTTTTTAATTTTATTTTATTTTCTGTTTTCATCAAAAGGGTACATGAAAGATAAGTCAGATCCAAGTGATTCTTTCCCTTCTATCTGTTTTTAATTTTATTTTATTTTCTGTTTTTAGTTTATCTTTTTATTAGTTTAAAAATCTTTTCTCAAAGGTTGGATCGATTAGACGTTGACGATAAGCCGGTATTAAAAGCTCTTGTGTCCTTGGACGACCTCGGTATCTTGCCATCACTATACTACGTCCACGATGGGTGCACTTGCCCTAGTGTGTGTGTAGAGTGATAGTAAAATATCGTGTTTTATAAATTTAAAACTTGAAATTGGTGAGTAAAAAGAGCTAAAAGTATACTAAAAAGTATACTCACACCGACACACGTCAGCCTTCAAGAGGGTTTAGGTTTCTAAGCAAAATTATTGGAGCATTTATCTTTAGCTGAAGGATATAAGGTGGGAGACCGCTAAAGTTAAGAAGATTTAGGTACTATCGTGGATACAATGACTCAATGCCAGCATTTGCCGAAGGATTGGGCATAATCGAGTCAGCGCTTTGGTATGTTGTCGAAATCCCTTCTATCATGTTAATAACCTTCTCATTTATCTCTTCCACTGTCTCATTCTTTGGGCAAACATTTTCCTTCCTTGATAATGCCAAAGCAGTTGGTGAATTAAGTGTGGTGTCATCGTATATGAAACGTATAAGATCTGCTAGCGCATTTTCATTATGTAATATTAGATAGTGATGTGGTATACGTACGAATTTGGTATTTATCGCATCCTTGATGTCCAGTTCACCTATGTTACCATCTCCGATAGCAACCAACCATGACGAAAAAGCCAAAATTTGTTGTTGTCTTTCAGTTGAAAGGCCTGGCCTATGAAGACTTTTGTTTTCTGTCAGTTTAAAAACTTTGAAGTAGTGCCATAGGTAAGACCTTGGAAACGTGCAAGACAATAGGGATGATTTGGTTGATCTGGGTATAACCGGAAAGGTTTGCCTAAAGTCACCACCTAGCAATAATGATTTACCACCGAAAGGTTTTTCCTTGTTATCTGAGAGATCCTTGAGTGCTCTGTCAAGTGCCTCATAGCATCTCCTATCATTCATTGGTGCTTCATCCCAAACTATCAGACATGCCTCATTCAAAAGCATAGCAAGATGTGAGCCTTTCTTAATATTACAAACTAATTCGTCTTTCAAATCTAAAGGAATTTTAAAACGCGAGTGGGCAGTTCTACCAGATGGCAAAAGCAATGACGCAATTCCTGAAGACGCGACAGCTAAAACTACATTTCCAGTTGAACGTAAAGCAGCAAGAATCGTTGTCCATAAGAAAGTCTTACCAGTGCCACCATGACCATGCACAAATGTAAGCGTTTGATCGTCAGACGCAATCCCAGAAAGGACATGATCATATACCAAATTTTGCTCAACATTTAACTTATTCACACAACATTCATGTTCAGTTGAAAGAGCCTGCCTATCACAGTTCTTCTCCTCCATTAACAACCTGTTTGTCAGACGTTCCAACATTCCTGAGTTAGGCATTGGCAATCCAAAATTAAGCAACGATGAACTTGTGGTATCAGACCATAACAATAATTCAAGTTCATACAAAACAAATTGCATCATGTTATCATCGTTATTTAAGCTAAAGTTTCTTTGTCCATCGTCAGCCATCTTATGCCAGTGATCATTCCAAAGTTGAACTGGGTTTGATATGTCACAGTACAACAAAATTTTAATGAATAAAGATCGTAACTCAGAATTTGTTGCCCAGCAAGAAGCTTCTTCAAAAGTGGATGACCATTCTCTGTCATCACCAGTCAATCCCCTTTGCTCACATTGTCACGACCCCCGACCACACCCTAGACGGGAGCCGCGAGCAGTCAAGTGGTACCGGTGGTTATTGTGAAAATATTGCAGCGGAACATTTCATCAGGACCGTGAGTTAGGAAAATACCATAGTTTAGAAACACCGGATTTTATTTATTAAATAGATGGGAATAAACCCATGTTTTACAAAGGTAGCTTTAATATGGGATAAACCCGAATATATAAAACAATGTTTTCTTAATTTAATTTAATTGATAAAATAAGCCACTTCTTTAACCCTTTCGGTGCCGTATCATTCCTCTTATTCCAATCTACTGTAATCACTTGAAACGCGTTTTAAAAATATTTGGTCAGCAGGAAATACTGGTGAGTTCATTCATTTTTGTACAAAAACACATTTGTTATAATTCACAGCATTAAGAGTTTTTATATTTGCCCCTATCTTATAATTAGTTGGTTCAGCTGTCACTCGACCGGATCTATGACTGTGGACATATCACTAAATTAGGCTCGCCCACCTAAAGTGATAAATCGTTAGTAGTAATGTGCACAAAACCCCCACATACTGCCAGTAATTAAAGATTAGCAAAGACTTAGTCACTGCAAAGTATAACTGGAAAACATTTAGGGTTTTGCAAAATAATTTGATAAAAGAGAATGACTCACCTTGTTAGCATATAGTCTTGATTAAACAAGCATCTTGATTCTAAGTCTTCTGATGATTATACATCTATTTTGATTGTAAGTGTATAGTGCAGAGTTTTCTGGTAGTTAAACATTTAGTTTAACAGAGTGGAATACGTATTAGTGTTAAACCCAATCAAACCTAACGATGGTCACGAGATCAGAACCTTAACGAAATTCACAAAGTATAGTCTTATTTAGACAGCACTTTGGCATTCGTTTCAGAACGAAATTCACAAAGTATAGTCTTATTTAGACAGCACTTTGGCATTCGTTAGTTGGTTCCTGAATCGATTGGACAGAATATCGCATCGGTGATTATTGGTTAGAACACCAACGTATAGAGAGAAGAATAGAAGAAATGAGCAAAGAAAAATGAATCCTAAGCTTCCTATTTATAGGTAGGAAATATGAAATTTCCAGGAAGTTTCCTATATACTTTTCTAGGAAGTTACCTATACATTTTATAGGAAGCTTCCTACCTACATACATATATATCCTCTTACACCTTCCTAGCACCTTCCTTTGATATTATCTATCTCATATATATTTATTTTCATGTATATCTATCTAGGTGTTTAATTTACTTAATTAATCTTACTTAGCTTAATTAATCTTGCTTAGCTTAATTAATCTTGCTTAACTGATTAATTAATCTTTCTTAACTTAATTAATATTACTTACTGATTAATTAATCTTACTTAACTTAATTAATCTTACATACTGATTAATTAATCTTACTTAACTTAATTAATCTTACTTAACTGATTAATTTTCCTTAACAATTTAATCAAGTAATTTACTTAGCCGATTAATTAGATAACGTAATTAGCTAATTAATTAACTTACTTAGCTTGCTTAACTGTTAAGTTTCCTTAGCTATTAAGCTTTCCTAATCGCTAAGTTTTCTTAATTGCTAAGTTTTATATAACCATTAAGTTTACTTAATCACTAAGTTTACTTAACTATTAAGTTTACTTAACTACTAAGTTTACTTAATTGCTAAGTATTCTAGCTTAACAACTTCCTAGTTATGAGTTCTAATTTCTAGATACAATGGAACTCGTATTAGTGTATTACCCAATTCCACTTTAACGATAATCACGAGATCAAAACCCTCACAATGAATGACAAAGCATAGCCAGATATTGGCAGCACTTAAACATTCATCGGATCGGTTTCAATCGATCGGATAAAGTATCGTATCAGTGATTAGAGTTATTACCCTAATAACGAGCAGAGTTTCGGGGTTTAGAAGTTCTGACATTAGAATGACTATACAAGGGAACAAGAGAAAGAAAAGAATTGAACGATTTGAACTGAAACCATCGGCTGCTATTTATAGGCTGTTATTTGGGCGCGTCACGGCCCGCGAAGCCCATTGGCTTCTCCTTCGCGGCCTGCGAGGGAGTCTGGGTCGGACTGAAGGTTGCTGAGTCATGGTATGGTCGTGACACGTGGATGACACGTGTCCCTCAAGCTTATCCGGAAATCTTCAAGCTGTCGCGCCCCGCGTAAGCTTTGGTTAACTCTTACGCGGCCCGTGAGAGATGGATAAAATTGGATTTTCTTGATTTCTCACAAAGATTTGGGGTTTAGGGGTCCGGTTTTCATTTACGGAGTGTTTTGGGACATTTTTGCAGATCCTTACACACATGCATCTCGATAGGTAATACAAAGATGGCCATTAACAGTCCTAATGTCATTGTAAGACAGACAACCTTTCTGAAGGCCCAACAACATACGTAAAAAATGCTTCACCACACGATGGATGAATGTATATCAACTGTCTAATGGACGGTGTCTTGTTTGTTGAACGTCGTATCCAACGCTTTGATGTCAAGTCCCATCTGTATTCTTTAAGGTAGTCGACATATCGCAGGTACCTCCCAGAAGCAACAAACACATTGCTAGTAAGCCACTCAGTCAATGTAGTTCTTTTGGTAAACTAATCCGACGCTACATTGTCAAAGACATCTTTGTCACGGAATGTTATGTTCTGCATATCCTCTAGATGGATGGAAAGAACCTGGACTGCTGGATTTCTATCATGTATGTAAAAGTTGAAGATCCACCGGGCAACCTCATGAGGACATATA
The DNA here is from genome assembly GCA_030545235.1 of Helianthus tuberosus. Taxonomy (NCBI): domain Eukaryota; kingdom Viridiplantae; phylum Streptophyta; class Magnoliopsida; order Asterales; family Asteraceae; genus Helianthus; species Helianthus tuberosus. The sequence goes on along the minus strand of CM060374.1, from coordinate 87,175,539 downwards.
AAACGTCCATCTAGGTAGTTTTGAATCTCGTCAACATTGGTGGTATCATTGTGATGGTTTCCAGCAACATCTATAGGTGTTCGTGTAACCTTGTAATAGACACGGTCCACACCTTTTGATATGTACTTGAAGAGATACTTAAAAGCATATTCCAGCCGCAATACTCAACATTGATGTATGCCATAAAGTGTTTGGCTAAAGCTGGATTGTAAGGGACCACATACCGATTGTCTAGATGAGCACCATTCTTATTAACTGAAGGTGCATATGCGCATCTCTTATAATGAGATAACCCTTATCATCAAATGAAGTATGATCTTGGTTTGCTTTTGGAAAATTCTTGGAGCATGTCCCAGAAACCATACAAGGCAAATTTGGTCTAACACTTCCACAAGGCCCATGCATCATAAGCTCGGTCACAACTCGATGCAAGCATGGATCACTAACAGGATCCGGAATCTCAGCACAAATGAACTCATCAATTTGACTTGCATCCCGTATCTTATCAATATCAGAAACCCATAACAGAAGATGACAATGTGGTAGACCTCTCTTTTGGAATTCTATGGTATATAGATATGCAAAATCATTGGCAAAGAACACAATGCCATTAAAATATTAAAGCGAAACCTTACAATAACAAATGGAAGACAAAGACGAAAATACCTGCAACAACCTCACCAAAAGGCCTAGATGTCTTTAAATATCTAACTAACGACTTGAATTTTAGCTGGAAAACCCTTGCAATGATATCAGGACGATCTTAAGCGTTCAAAACAGGGTATTGAGACAAATATCTTTGTATTTCTGGCCATTTTACATTACAAGTAAATGTAATGAAATACTGCGGATTTCCAAGAACATGGAAAACGGCCACAACATCTTAATAATGCTTATACATATTACGTGACCCCCCAACAAAAGATGACGGTAAAAAGGTACGTTTTCCAACTGCGCGTCCTTTAGTGTCTCCCCGCTGTATGGCATCATGAATGCCTTGTAAAAACTCAGACCATAAACATTCTGGTTTTGTCTGACATAATCTAGGCGTTCTATCTCTATACATACGTACACGTAAACAAGAAACTGTTGAAATAGCCTACCTCCTCGTAATAGCAAAGTATACACATTGGCACGGTCATGCAACAAATAGCTGTAGTACTTATTCACAGTCATCTTCTTACGTGAGCCATCAATTGTCCTAAGCAATAACTCAGGAGACCAACCTTTATCGGCAAAAGGCATTAGCAAGGGATACTGTAAGGGCATGTAAAACTTATGCAATTTGCATATTCGTTGTGACGTGCCTTCCCTGGTAAGTATGACAATATAAAACTTACTGTATGCAGGATCAGCATCGGTGAAAATTGCCCCAATATAGCCAGGCGAGGGTTTGTTATAGCAACGCTCATTCTGAGACCCGTAAAGACAAATGCCATACATTTATGTACCATCAGAAGACCAAAGATCTCTAGCTTTTCGAAATAATTTAACTAGCTCATTGCAATTATCTAGCACAGATGAAATTAAGGCCAAAGTGTTGGCAGACAAAGGCGAGCTATTTTCATTTCGAAAAGATGCAAGTCTATAAGGTATCTCATTCTCGGTATCGAAGATATACATTTGCAAGAACCTAGGTCTTTCACCATCTAGAGGGCACAATGAACCAATCCAGTGATATATTTGTCAGGAAATCTTAAAGACATAAGGTCCACCACCATGGTTAACGTTATCGTCTATTGTGGCACCAAATGACATTATAAAAAACATCGAATTATATGCTCGTATGTTTGCCATAAAATCAGCCTGCTCGTACAAGTGTATGATAGAAGTAAATGGCCTTCTAGGGAACGGTAATGTGACAACTCGAGTTTCCAAGATTTCCATCTTCGCATTAATTGCGCGTTAATTGTTTATGTTGTTTGTTTACACGACTCGTTGTTTCGCAACGGTACACGTTTGTAATATGTTAAGTCGTATTGTGAATGATGTGTTATATTTGTTGTGCAACATAAGTGTGTTTGTGGATATATGGTTGTATGTTTGCTAGTATATGGTTGTATGAGCAATATATTAGTATGGTTATTATTAAACATGGAACTCTTTCCGAAAACACCCCTCCCCTTGTCGAATACCCTTACCCCACGAAAACACCACTTGGTGAAAACACCTTGGTGATTTCGTCTAGTATCAGGCTGCCGAAAACTACATATGGGCTTTAGCCCAGTAGGAGCCCAACTCGAATATAAGCTAGGTTACGTAAACTCTGATCAGAAAACCCTAACCACGTCTCACTTTCTCTTCCTCTATCCCTGTGTGATGGCAATCTCAAGACCTCGAAGCCTCTTACATCGATTGAATTGTTGTTCATTCTGTTGGGTTAGTAATCTGCTGTTGATACTTATTTGATTTAATTCTTATCATGGACTGTTTGGTTGAGACCATGTATTAACTGTGATTATGAAGCGTTGTGATCGTAAGACATGATGATGATTGATAAATAATTAGATCTGCATGTATTGAATGTTATGTTGAGATTAATTCCGATGGATATGTGATCTGTATTAACTATTCTTGGGTAATGTTTAGATCATAACTAGGGTTTGATGCTTGATGATATCAGATTGTAATGATTATCATTTGCATGTGTGCATGATATCTTCGGTCCAATGGGATCGATTCATCATGGGACTTGTCGGCCATTGACTTTGGTTTCATTATATTGACATTCATCCACACTAAGGCAACTGTTATGATTACCTTTGATCTATTAGAATAGAGTCATATTTGCATGTGATCATGGCAGTAGCCATGTGAGTCTGCATAGGAATGTGTAAATCAATAAAGTCATACATGTATAATTTGATTGAATGCCATCAGTAAGTACTCATGAATTAATTGATGCTCACATGATGGTGTCAAATGATTGATTATTGTGATGAAATGATGATCTTTAGGGTTGGACTTTGTAACTATTAATGATGATCTAGTGTTGTACGTTTCACAGCTAGGATTTTTGTGTTGAGGGTTAACAGTCAATGATGATTAGTATTCTGGTTAAACACAACAACTTGCTAATGACTGCATGATGATTGAATGATTTCGTAATACTGGTTATTGTATGATGTGACTGTTGTTGATGTTGTGGTGGCCGACGAAAACACTACCCCCAACGAAAACACTTTGGGTTTTCGTCACCCAAGTGTTTTCGTCAATTAGTGTTTTCGGCCCAAGTGGATTTCGTTATATATGTGATTTCTTCATGTGGTCTCTGTTAAGTCTGTAACTCGGTTAATTAATAACTCAGTTAGGTTATTAATTCTGATAAATGTAACTTTGTTAAGTTAAGCATGTAACTTTGAACCTGGTATGATTGGCAAACTGTTTATGTGTTATTTGATGTTAAATGCCAAATCACTCTGTAATACTGATTGTACGTGAAACAATACGAACTTGAGCTGATTGAATATACGTGCATACTATAGGACTTGACTGATTAATTGTGGGCACATAACTTAGCATACCGAGTAAACCAAGGTGAGTTCACACTCTTACCAAGGCATGGGATTCCCCGGTGGGTTGGGAATGGGATTGAATGATTACTTGTACTTACATCACTACTAGACTACTTACCACGGTCCTCGGATTGGGAAGGATGCCTGTGCCAAAATCTACGTAAAGCCTACGTACTGTCCTCGGTTTGGGAAGGACACTAGTGTTAAAACCTACGTAAATCCTACGTACCATTGTCCTCGGATGGGGAAGGACACCAGCGCTAAACCTACGTACTCGCTACATACTGTCCTCGGTTGGGAAGGGCACTTACGTAAAACCTACGTAAACTTATACTTACTACTATCCTCGGATTGGGAAGGATACTTATGGATACAACTAGTCTAGTAACTTACAACATGGGAAGCCCCCACTAGATGAACATACAAATGGCCTAGTAATACACGGCATGGTTATAAACGAACTTATGATTTGTTAAACGAACTTATTACTGAACAACCAACTGTGATCTCGCTCAACTTTGTTGTTGACTCTCTGTTACATGCCTTGCAGGTCGTTAGGTATCTATGGAGCTTGCATGGGAGTGGAGAGGAGTCGTTGTGGGACATGGACAGCTGTGTGCCATGCTAAACATTTGAAACATTTGAACTTATGTTGGGTTTACATATTTATGCTTCCGCTAAACACTTAACTATGTTATGGTTTTGAACACCTTTCGTATTGATGAATGAATTTTACTTATTACTTACGATGTTCAATATGATTGGTGGCTTGATCCTGGTCAGTCACGCCTCCAAGCGGTGATACCCCGCGTGTGGATTTTGGGGGTGTGACAGATTGGTATCAGAGCCATTGGTTATAGTGAACTTGGTTTTAATAAGGGAAAAAGTTTTGTTAAAACCAGACTATAACCTGAACAGTGCTCAACGATCCACAACGACGCTTCGCTTCACGTGCAAGACTCGACACTATAGGTAATACTGTTCATGTTTACATTGCCTACTTGCTAGATTACATAGAACTTTGCTCATGGTATGCTTAGATAAACGTAACAACTATTGCTTGAGAACACTTGTGTGCTTACACTCTTCTGTCATCGCATTTCTCGCGAACCTCTCTCACCTATGTTGTCTTTGATATGAAGATCATGGCTGGACGCATTAACATGACTCAAGCCCAGCTGACGGCTCTGATTAACGAACAAGTTGCTGCGGCACTTGCAGCCGCACAAGCAGGAGGTATACCCTGCAGTCGTAACTCACACTAGGATCTTTAGATCCTACACTCCTAAAACAACTTTTGTGTTTAACCTTGTCCTGATTCTTATACACAACAGGTCAGCACGCTCAGCCACCTGTTTGCACCTTCAAGACTTTCATGGACTGTCGTCCTAGCACATTCAGTGGCACGGAAGGAGCAGTTGGACTCCTCCATTGGTTTGAAAAGCTCGAGTCCGTATTTGAGATGTGTGAATGCCCTGAGGCTCGCAGGGTGAAGTACGCCACTGGTACTCTAGAAGGCATTGCACTGACTTGGTGGAATGCGTAAGTTCAGATGTTAGGGTTGGCAGCTGCTAACGCCACCCCTTGGAACGATTTCAAGGAACTAATCAAGCGAGAATACTGTACACGTGATGACATCCACAAGTTAGAAGTGGAGTTCTTTAATCTGAAAATGACGGGGTCAGAGATTGAGGCGTATACGAAAAGGTCAAACGAGCTGGCCATCTTGTGTCCAACCATGGTGGACCCCCCTATCAAGCGTATTGAGTTGTATCTCAAAGGGCTAGTACCGGAAATTCAAAGTCATGTGACATCGGCCAACCTTGCTACTATCCAGGATGTTACTCGTCTTGCTCATCGCCTCACAGATCAGGCAGTGGAACAGAACAAGCTGCCCAAACGTATCAGTGCTACTAATGCTACTTCTTCCGCTACTCCCAGTGACAATAAGCGGAAATGGGATGGGGATTCCAGCAAGGGTTCAGCTACAACCCAGTCTCAGGCACGGCAGCGGAAGACTGATAACTACCAGAGCCCTGGTCAGCAATTTTCTGGTAGTCAAAGACAGGGTGGATATCGAGGAAATCACCCAAAGTGCAACAGATGCAACAGACACCAGAGTGGTCAGTGCAACAAGGTTCGTTGTCAGATATGTCTCAAGATGGGTCATGAAGCCAAAGATTGCAGGAGCTCACAACCTGCACATCAGAATCGTCAGCAGCAACAGCAAACACCGCAGAACCAGCAACAGCAACAGGGTAACAAGGGATGCTTTCAGTGCGGAGCTGAAGGTCACTACAAGAGACACTGCCCTCAGTTAAATCAGAATCAGAACAATAACAACAATAATCGGGGCAATGGGAACAACAACGGGGGAAACAATGATGGAAACAATGGTGCCAGGGGTCGAGCGTTCGTGATCGGTCACGGTGACGCAAGGAATGATCCTAACGTAGTGATGGGTAAGTTCCTTCTCGATGACTTTTATGTTACTGTCTTATTTGATTCGGGTGCCGATACCAGTTATATGTCTCTGAAAGTTAGCCAAATGCTTAAACGCGCACCAACACTTTTGAACACCAAACATGTCGTAGAGTTAGCTAACGGTAAAAGTCTAGAGGCCACACACGTAGTTCAGGGTTGTAATCTTATCCTCGCTGGTCAGACTTTCTCTATCGATCTCATTCCCGTAGCTCTGGGTAGTTTTGACATCGTCATTGGTATGGATTGGTTATCTCAACAACAAGCAGAGATCCTATGCAAGGAGAAGATTGTTTGTATTCCCCGTTCTGGTAAAGAACCTCTCGAAATTCAAGGTGACAAGAGTGGTGCTGTAGTGGGCATCATCTCCTTCCTTAAGGCCCAGAAGTGTTTGCGAAAGGGTCACACCGCCATCTTAGCACTCGTTACTGATGCATCAACGAAAGAGAAAAAGATCGAGTATATCCCAGTAGTACGCGATTTTCCTCAGGTGTTTCCTGAAGATTTACCTGGGCTACCGCCTCATCGCCAGGTCAAATTTCAGATCGAGCTAGCTCCTGGAGCAGCACCCATAGCTCGAGCACCTTATCGCTTAGCTCCAACTGAACTGGAAGAACTGTCTAAGCAATTGCAAGAACTCTTGGAAAAGGGTTTCATTCGTCCTAGCTCTTCGCCCTGGGGAGCTCCAGTATTATTTATGAAGAAGAAAGACGGTACCTTCAGGATGTGTATCGATTACCGTGAACTCAACAAGGTGACTGTAAAGAATCGCTATCCTCTCCCACGCATTGACGACTTGTTCGACCAGCTGCAAGGGTCGAGCTACTATTCGAAGATTGATCTGAGATCAGGCTACCATCAACTGAGAGTCCGGGATGAGGACGTCTCCAAAACAACATTCAGAACTCACTACGGCCACTACAAGTTTCTAGTCATGCCATTCGGGCTAACAAACTCGCCTGCGGTCTTCATGGATCTTATAAACAGAGTGTGCAAGCCCTATCTGGATAAGTTTGTTATTGTATTTATCGACGACATTTTGATCTACTCAAAAAGTCAGGAGGAATACGAGCAGCATTTACGACTCATTTTGGAACTCCTTCAAGCAGAACAGCTGTACGCCAAGTTTTCAAAATGCGACTTCTGGCTTCGTGAAGTCCACTTTCTAGGCCACGTGGTAAACAAGGATGGGATTCATGTTGATCCATCCAAGGTAGACTTGATTAAGAACTGGCCTGCACCGCGTACACCAACAGATATCCGCCAATTCTTGGGTTTGGCGGGCTACTACAGAAGGTTAATCAAAGACTTCTCCAAGATTGCACAACCTCTCACCTCACTAACTCAGAAAGGCGTTATCTATCGTTGGGGAAATGCACAGGAATCAGCATTTCAGCACTTAAAGGATAGACTTTGTAGCGCACCTATTCTCTCATTGCCAGAGGGCACAGACGATTTTGTAGTCTATTGCGACGCGTCCATTCAGGGTCTTGGATGTGTGTTGATGCAACGTGACAAGGTTATTGCATATGCGTCACGTCAACTTAAAGTTCATGAAAGGAATTACACTACACACGATTTAGAGCTGGGAGCTGTTGTTTTTGCGCTAAAGATATGGCGACATTACCTGTACGGTACCAAGTGCACCATCTACACCGATCACAGGAGTCTCGAGCATATCTTCAAGCAGAAAGAGTTGAACATGCGTCAGCGTCGATGGGTCGAGCTTTTAAATGATTACGAATGTGCCATCAAGTACCATCCGGGCAAGGCAAATGTTGTGGCTGACGCCCTCAGTCGAAAGGATACTACACCTAGGCATGTACGAGCGTTGCAACTCACTATTCAGTCTAGTCTTCCTTCTCAGATACGAGATGCTCAGGTAGAAGCATTGAAACCAGAAAATGTCAGGGCTGAAGCCCTACGCGGTTCAAGGCAACGGTTGGAACAAAAGGCAGACGGCGCCTACTATGTAACGGGACGCATCTGGGTCCTACTCTATGGCAACTTACGTGAGCTTGTAATGGATGAAGCTCATAAGTCTTGCTACTCAGTACATCCTGGTTCGGATAAGATGTACCACGATTTGAAAACTACATATTGGTGGCCTAGCATGAAAGCTCATATAGCAACTTACGTTAGCAAGTGTTTGACTTGTGCGAGAGTCAAGACTGAATATCAGAAACCATCGGGCCTACTCCAACAACCAGAGATACCACAATGGAAATGGGAGCAAATTTCCATGGATTTTGTTACTGGCCTGCCTAGATCTCAACATGGGAATGATACTATTTGGGTGATCGTGGATCGACTCACTAAGTCTGCACACTTCTTGGCTATCAAGGAAACAGACAAGTTCTCTACTCTAGCAGACGTATATCTTAAGGAAGTTGTCTTGAGGCACGGGGTGCCAACCTCGATTATCTCAGATCGTGATGCACGCTTCACTTCAGAACTTTGGCAAGCGATGCACAAATCTTTCGGCTCACGATTAAACATGAGCACAGCTTATCACCCTCAGACGGATGGGCAGTCTTAGCGCACTATTCAAACTCTAGAAGACATGCTTCGGGCGTGTGTAATCGACTTTGGCAACGGCAGGGAAAAACATCCGCCACTTGTGGAATTTTCGTACAATAACAGCTACCACACCAGCATTAAAGCTGCTCCGTTTGAGGCATTGTACGGGCGTAAATGCCGATCACCTCTTTGTTGGGCAGAGGTGGGGGATAGTCAGATCACTGGCCCAGAACTTGTGGTAGACACAACAGAAAGTATTGCTCAAATACGACAACGAATGGCGGCAGCTCGTGACCGTCAGAAAAGCTACGCCGATAAGGGTAGGAAACCTCTGGAATTCCAGGTCGGGGACCAGGTTCTACTCAAAGTCTCACCCTGGAAGGATGTGGTTCGTTTTGGCAAAAGGGGCAAACTTAATCCGCGATACGTCGGACCATTTGAAATCATTGAGAAAATAGGCAAGGTGGCCTACAAACTAAACCTACCAGCGGAACTCAGTGCAGTTTACAACGTTTTTCACGTGTCAAATCTGAAGAAGTGTCTGTCAGATGAGACCCTTATAGTTCCTTTGAAGGAACTCACTATCGACGATCAGTTGTGATTCGTCGAGGAACCAGTTGAAATCACGGACCGAGATGTTAAGGTCCTCAAGCACACCAGAATACCTCTTGTTCGAGTTCGTTGGAACTCCCGTCATGGCCCAGAGTTTACCTGGGAATGAGAAGATCAAATGAAACTTAAGTATCCCCAGTTATTCGAAAACAATGCAACAACTACTGAGGCTGAAGCTACTACAGAATTTCGGGACGAAATTCCAAATCAACGGGGAGATGATGTGACACCCCAGGAAAACCAGGAAACAACACAACACAACTAGCTTCCTCAGTAACCGCATGCTAAATTTCGGGACGAAATTTCTTTCAAGTTGGGGATAATGTGACAACTCGAGTTTCCAAGATTTCCATCTTCGCATTAATTGCGCGTTAATTGTTTATGTTGTTTGTTTACACGACTCGTTGTTTCGCAACGGTACACGTTTGTAATATGTTAAGTCGTATTGTGAATGATGTGTTATATTATATATGGTTGTATGTTTGCTAGTATATGGTTGTATGAGCAATATATTAGTATGGTTATTATTAAACATGGAACTCTTGCCGAAAACACCCCTCCCCTTGTCGAATACCCTTACCCACGAAAACACCACTTGGTGAAAACACCTTGGTGATTTCGTCTTGTATCAGGCTGCCGAAAACTACATATGGGCTTTAGCCCAGTAGGAGCCCAACTCGAATATAAGCTAGGTTACGTAAACTCTGATCAGAAAACCCTAACCACATCTCACTTTCTCTTCCTCTATCCCTGTGTGACGGCAATCTCAAGACCTCGAAGCCTCTTACATCGATTGAATTGTTGTTCATTTTGTTGGGTTAGTAATCTGCTGTTGATACTTATTTGATTTAATTCTTATCATGGACTGTTTGGTTGAGACCATGTATTAACTGTGATTATGAAGCGTTGTGATCGTAAGACATGATGATGATTGATAAATAATTAGATCTGCATGTATTGAATGTTATGTTGAGATTAATTCCGATGGATATGTGATCTGTATTAACTATTCTTGGGTAATGTTTAGATCATAACTAGGGTTTGATGCTTGATGATATCAGATTGTAATGATTATCATTTGCATGTGTGCATGATATCTTCGGTCCAATGGGATCGATTCATCATGGGACTTGTCGGCCATTGACTTTGGTTTCATTGTATTGACATTCATCCACACTAAGGCAACTGTTATGATTACCTTTGATCTATTAGAATAGAGTCATATTTGCATGTATCATGGCAGTAGCCATGTGAGTCTGCATAGGAATGTGTAAATCAATAAAGTCATACATGTATAATTTGATTGAATGCCATCAGTAAGTACTCATGAATTAATTGATGCTCACATGATGGTGTCAAATGATTGATTATTGTGATGAAATGATGATCTTTAGGGTTGGACTTTGTAACTATTAATGATGATATAGTGTTGTATGTTTCACAGCTAGGATTTTTGTGTTGAGGGTTAACAGTCAATGATGATTAGTATTCTGGTTAAACACAACAACTTGCTAATGACTGCATGATGATTGAATGATTTCGTAATACTGGTTATTGTATGATGTGACTGTTGTTGATGTTGTGGTGGCCGACGAAAACACTACCCCCAACGAAAACACTTTGGGTTTTCGTCACCCAAGTGTTTTCGTCAATTAGTGTTTTCGGCCCAAGTGGATTTCGTTATATATGTGATTTCTTCATGTGGTCTCTGTTAAGTCTGTAACTCGGTTAATTAATAACTCAGTTAGGTTATTAATTCTGATAAATGTAACTTTGTTAAGTTAAGCATGTAACTTTGAACCTGGTATGATTGGCAAACTGTTTATGTGTTATTTGATGTTAAATGCCAAATCACTCTGTAATACTGATTATACGTGAAACATTACGAACTTGAGCTGATTGAATATACGTGCATACTATAGGACTTGACTGATTAATTGTGGGCACATAACTTAGCATACCGAGCAAACCAAGGTGAGTTCACACTCTTACCAAGGCATGGGATTCCCCGGTGGGTTGGGAATGGGATTGAATGATTACTTGTACTTACATCACTACTAGACTACTTACCACGGTCCTCGGATTGGGAAGGATGCCTGTGCCAAAATCTATGTAAAGCCTACGTACTGTCCTCGGTTTGGGAAGGACACTAGTGTTAAAACCTACGTAAATCCTACGTACCATTGTCCTCGGATGGGGAAGGACACCAGCGCTAAACCTACGTACTCGCTACGTACTGTCCTCGGTTGGGAAGGGCACTTACGTAAAACCTACGTAAACTTATACTTACTACTATCCTCGGATTGGGAAGGATACTTATGGATACAACTAGTCTAGTAACTTACAACATGGGAAGCCCCCACTAGATGAACATACAAATGGCCTAGTAATACACGGCATGGTTATAAACGAACTTATGATTTTTTAAACGAACTTATTACTGAACAACCAACTGTGATCTCACTCAACTTTGTTGTTGACTCTCTGTTACATGCCTTGCAGGTCGTTAGGTATCTATGGAGCTTGCATGGGAGTGGAGAGGAGTCGTTGTGGGACATGGACAGCTGTGTGCCATGCTAAACATTTGAAACATTTGAACTTATGTTGGGTTTACATATTTATGCTTCCGCTAAACACTTAACTATGTTATGGTTTTGAACACCTTTCGTATTGATGAATGACTTTTACTTATTACTGACGATGTTCAATATGATTGGTGGCTTGATCCTGGTCAGTCACGCCTCCAAGCGGTGATACCCCGCGTGTGGATTTTGGGGGTGTGACAGGTAATGCTACCAAACCACCTCTACAACATTGATTATAACCAAAGCCGCCTGTAAACATCCTACATGAAACTCTCTCTTCCAACCAAAATAAAGCACCACAAAAATTGTAAATGTGTCGGCAATCACCATCGTCCACATAGGAATGTAAACCAACAGGTTTAGTAGACGTTAATGCAACGTTTGAACCAACATTTGACGACAACCGTAACCTCTTATGACATGACATCTATACACTAAATAATGTAGCCTCTAAAATAATAAGGAACCACGTCAAAACCCGAA